>JAGSMU010000015.1:11307500-12507500 GCA_029286865.1 Teinopalpus imperialis
ATGCATGGCACCTTCTCTGGACTACGTACCATACATTCGTTCTTATTTGAACACAAAATAACAACGAAGAGACTGAAGACCTTGTTACAGACATACATCTTAAGTTCTCAATGAAACATGATTACCATACTTATCGAGGTCAGGTATAAGTGATCTTTTATTTCTATATTTTTGTTTATGGACCTGCAAATGTATCTCACATTTAGTAATACTTATCTATTTATATTTACAATCGATGTATTTTCACACTGAATGGGTAAATCATAAAGAAGTGCTCAGCTTTCAATCTAATATATTTGAAAGCCACTGATCGAGATACTCATCTCTCCCACAGACCCACTTCACTATTCAATTCATATAAGAGCTTTACTTGTTAACGTTATAAACATTTTTTAATTTTCATTCGCTAAGTATATAAAATTACATTAAACGATATATGTTATAGTTTTTAATAGACTAATGGTGTAACACTAACACAACATTTTTACACCAACTTATCATCCTTAAAAAGGTGATATAGATTGGCTCAACTGCTACTCAATATATATATATATATAGGTTTCCTGTTTATGATAATTTCTGATGTAATAAGTTCAAGGTGTAATTAGTACTGCACTTGCTATTATGAAACGAACTTTGTTCGGCTAATAGTTTAATTGCCGACATCATAAATAAGATTTTAGAGTTGATGAACGATGCGATAGCTAGACTCATTTTTCTAACGACAAAACCACTTCACGTAATTACATTCGAGATACGTTTAAATTATTAAGAACTCTAGACGGAACCCTAATTTAATTAGCATAACATCTTTATTCAAGGAAAATTTAATTATTTATTTTTAAATAAAGTTTACCGCAGTCCTAAACTTAAATTACTTTCTTAATTGTTCTTTAATTTTCATGTTATTTTTCTTCAGATGAATTGAGGTTTTCAAAGAGAAACATTCTTGGTCTACTACGTTGTTATTATTATATTTCACTTCTTTTTACTAAACTATTAAGGGTTTGAATATCACATAGTACTATTATATTTAATTATTCTTTATTTGCACAAAAAAAATATATTAGATGTGACATACAAGCTCACAGTTCTGATGGTGTGAAATGACTACTAAAAGCTAAAAGAGGCTAAATGATTTTTGAACGAGGTATATGACATCTAAATCCAAAATGATCGGGTGATGATATCTTTCTGGCCGATTTGGACTACGGCGATTTTCTGTTGTAAATAGATGACGTCAACTTCGCAGAAAATATTATAGTGCGTTAATACTTCCAAAGACTGGTCAGATGCAAAAGAAACGGAGCAAAGACAATACACCTAGACTAGACAAACAATTTGTGATGTACAAATATTGGTCCTCGGCTGGCAATAGGACTCAGGACCCGTGACACAGCAGCCATGTCCTTTAATCCCTGTGCGGTCAGCGATCAGGTGAACTGTGTGCTCAATTGTTAGCTCTAATATTTAAAAAAAGACAGAAATCGCCCGTTGGGCACTTTCTTTGATCCTGTCTGTTGATTGGTTCTCATCGTCTTTACAAAAACTTGGATTCAATGAGCCATGTCGATGTCAGTGATAATATTGTTCTTTTTCTTTTTCAGGTAAGTTTAAAATTCATCTTCTGGTTTTATTTGCAAGCGGTGTAAACTGGTAAGGACTTTATTATCAAGAAAACTATAGTCACTATATCTGGAAAAGAAACTTATTTTATTGATAAATATTGAAGAATTTGTTCCATAGTAAATTTGTGGAAATACTTTTTAATAATTACATTGAGAATAACAAACGAGGACACAGTTCACCTGATGGCAAGTGATTCCTGAGGCCCATGACTTCTACATTTATTCTTGACAAGAAATCATAATGCAGATGCGTTGGCACGCTTTAGTATTGTGAGTGTCTCCAGATCCATGCACTCACCAGACGTATGTAAGTAGCACAGCATTATAGTACTATTTTGTGCTGGTATACTGTGAGGGCGTATTCCTACCCCGGTCGAGCTGACCCATTCATTCTGCAGCTGGAATCAAACTGTAGTGTAGCTCTACCACTGTGAATGGATGGACTGTAATGTGGATGAACCTCGTCACTAGTAATCTCAGGAGTAGTCTCAGGACGAGAACACTCACCAGACGAAACACAGCAGCGTTAGCTGATATTATACGCTGGTATTTTATGAAGATGTGGTCCCTCCCAGATTGAGCTGCCTATTCGTGCCGCGGCTAGAAACGAACTGTGGCATGGCTCTTCTCTATCATGTGTATTCTTATCGCGGGCTCTTAAAATAGCTTTAATCAATAAACTGTAACCAATCTACTGCAGGTCACCCAGTTCGCGTGGATATTTCAGGAAGGTGTCAGGAGGTCATGAAGTTGAAAAGATGAGGGACTCTGTGAATCGTGTCGATTTCCTCGTTGCTAGAAAATATAGAAAATAACTGAGCAGGATATATTATAGTGCGAAGTGTATTATATTCAGAAATAATGCATGTGCCATAAATCGGAGGAAGGTTCAAGTGTCAAGCATGGTACGTACACATATCACATCCAGACCCAATCCAGAACAATTTGTGATATACAAATGTTGTTTACCGGCTTGGAATCGCACCCACAACGCTGCAACCATATAATTATAATTATTAAATATAATATAAATAAATTATAATTTTAATATTTCTTTAATCATTTTTTTTAATATTATTTATTAAAATATTATTTTAATATTTAAGCGACAATGCATCTAACTTCTGCCGATCATTATTATTTAAAATAACTATACTCGAGTTATATGTATTTTGCCAACTAAAAGGTAACAGTTAACAGTTTGGCAATGTCAAGAAAGTAATAGATTTTCTAATTATTTAATTACTCATATGTTACTAATGAACTTATGGTATTTTTGACACAAAACGCTTTTAAGCGCGAAACGCATTGGATGGAATAGATAGTTAAGAGAAAAAAGAAATGGGAGAACTACACCATATATGTACCCTGCTGGAATTGTTTATTTGTCCCTGTCCTATTTATTTTCTATCTTCTCTGTCTCTGGCGTTTTTTGAACTACTTACAAATCGGAATAAATAGAAAAAATATACATAGGTATATACACGAAGACATAACATACATTTTAAACAATTACCTTAGTCCTTGCCAAGTAGAAAATAAAAGTCAAGCGTCTGGCACAATGTCAAGAAAGTAAGAGTATTTCTAATTACTTAATTGTATATTACTAACAGAGTTATAGTATTTTTGAATCAAGACTTCTACGAGCGCGATTACAGTAATATTTGAAGGTCAGTTTTAAATACAACATAATTTGCACAATTAAATTAAACTTTATATATATATATATATATATATATAATTTGGGTGGTGTCAAACACTCAAAACATCTCACACAATCAAAAAAAAATGTAAGTTAAGCGATAAATACGTTGTAATTAGTTTAATTGAAATCAATAGATTTACGAAGACTTGTAAAGATAGAAGAGATAAGAGATAAATCAAAACAAAATATGTAGATTTAGATATGGATAAACACACCATTCTTTTATTTTGTTTACTTGCCAAACGAGCCCACAGTGATGTTAAATAATTAATGCTCCCCATGACATCTACATCAATCCTCAATAAAGTTTAATCATGTAAGAGAGGTGCGACGTTTCCCCCACAAGGAAGTAAGTACGAGGCATTCCCGAGTATTTACACCTACCATGTTATATTTGATAGAATACACCTCATAGTAAGTGATTACAGCTGCCCATAAACATCCGCAACATCAGAGGAATCGCAGGCTCTTTTCTTGAAAGTCCCTAAGTCGTATCGGTTCGGAAACACTGCTGGCGACAGCTGATTCTACAGAGTAGTCGTGCTTGGCATAAAATATCTACTACTCTGATCCTTCCCCCGTCGAGCCGATCCCGAATTACAGCAAAAAAACTAGCTGCAGCATGGCGTTATATAACTGAGTTGAATTAAAATACAAATGGCTCGACAGTGCAGCGTGCATACGACGTTCCTTAATTCTGTCGGCGAAACTCCAATAACGGTGTCGGGAAAAATTTCGCACCAATGTAAATTGGCCGACGATTTGTGGTCTGCGGTGAGGTCCGGCTCGGTAAACTTTATTTGAAAGTTTGCTGTATTTGTTTATGTATGTCATTAATGAAACATACACAAAAAGAAATTCCAAATATTAACTCTATTGTTTTCGTTGTTCCTTTAAATAAACCTTTCCTTTAAATATAAACTACTTAGTAATGTTTAAAAATTAAAAAGGTAAATCAAACAGCTGTAAGGGAAGCATTTGGAAATCCTGTTTATCTCCAAGACTTTTTTCATATTACTAAAATTTACTTCATCCAAGTCCATCTAGGCTTAAATGCTTATTTAGGAAACAGTTCATCTACCACAGTACAGTAGCGGTAAGTTTTACAGTCTGTATATATATATACACCTATACTGGGCAAAGACCTTCTGTCTGTACTACAAGGGTAAAAATAAAAAAAACCCGCTGAATTAAGATATAAAATAAAAATGAAATATATATAGATCTAACTATGTTCTAATACCCTCTTCAAATAGGAAACCTATCTGAGATTTATAGCCTACCCAGAATTTGAAATCACGATCTAGCAACCGTGGCTTTAAGCCTCTAACTGTCTCGGACCAATAACTTAACGTAATACGGGTTATTTTTCTAGTTATTACAGGACCGAATATATAAACAATTTTTTAAATTTGTTATCAAATAACATACAAACATAGTTGATGATATTGCATAACTGCAGAACAATTTACTAGCGAAAATTACACTCAATGTGCAAATTTTAAACTACTTAAGGATATTATTAAAATAAAGGCCAGTAACGCATTTCTGAATCTAGTGTTGCGGATGTACATAAGTGGCGGTAGTCACTTACCATCAGGTGAAATGATTGCCCATTTTCCACCTATTCTATAAAAAAAATACATATGCATCTTATGCATACATTCTTTTATTTTTATGAAACTAAATTCACGATACTACTCTAATAAATTCCCTATGTAACATCTACGTGACGAGAGTCGAAGGAAATTGCAGCTACAGTGTCAGGGACTCAAGAAATTCATGATATAACTAAAGCCTAAATTTGTCTTTACAAATGGTGATGTCATAAGTTTTGATGATAAGGATGGAATGATTTTGGAGTTATAGATATAGATTATTTCAATTTACGAGTAAAAGAATACGTCCTTTTATTTATATAGCGAACGCGTACCCTTAGGATTCTTTTATAGTATTCGGAAGAATAAAAACCGGGGTTGGTAAAGAAAATGTAAGTTTGAATTACTTACAGAATATTAGCAAGAATTAACAGCAGAATTATGCTGTGTTTCGTATAGGGATTGTGGGAACAGGTAACATCCATCCATTATCAAACTTGAATATTTATTGACATTGGATCTAAATGTCATGGGGTCGCCGTTATCATTTACCATAATCAATAGTGTGCTAGTTCCTCACCCTTACTTTAAAAAAAAACAAACGAAACAATTATATTATATTTTTATTTTAATAATAAATCTATCTTCTAGTAAATCTCAAAACATATAACAAAGCACAGATTGCAGTGAATCGAATGCAAATCAATCTGCATTCCGATTATCACTGCATTCTGCAATTCCGCAACCAATATTTAATCTGAATAATCATTCGCATTCGTGATTGTTTTATCTCCACATTGAAGAACATAATCGGATTCATTGAACGAATACACAACAAACAAGTCCTCAGGTGTAACAATGCATCTGCATTATGACATCTTATCAACATATCCCCATTTTAATTAGCACACTGCGAATTGTTTTTTGTGAAGAGTTAATACCTGTCAAGAGCAGAGTAAACCATATCGATTAATTAATCAAGAACATCTTGACATATTTAATCATCCCGTCGATTTAGATATTTAATTTTATCATTGTATGACACCATTCTTATCAACTAATGAAGGAGGCTAAAATGGTAGACCCGTGCTGTTTGTATCTGCAGTATGAATAGGTTAACTTGACCGGGAAAGGACCGCACCCTCACGGAATACCGGGGCCAAATAGAGCGCAATGCTGCTGTTTTGATTGGTGAGTGTAGGGTTCCGGAGATCCTTATTATGACGAGGCATTCGATCTTTGTACTCAGGGGTGGCAAAGGAACTGCATTATGATTCTTTATACAGAACGAATGTGGATACGATGAGTGAGACGTGAACTGTGTGCTCTTTTGTCACCCTAAATAAAAGAAATAGGTAAACAGTGCTTTAGAAAAATATGATTTTGTCATCATATGCTTTACGGCTTCGGCTTTGCCCGAACATTATCCATTATGCCGATAACAAAGCGCTCAGTCGTAAATCGAATGTCATTTGCATTTGCGATTTGTTCACCCAGTGCCGTCCGCAAGTTCATCCAATAATCCCTCAACTGGGTTAATCGCTTCGTTTGGAGGCTGTCGTAAACATGATAGCTTACGGACCTCACTTAGCAGGTGGGAAATTATTTTAATGTCGTCTCCAGCAGCCTTGTAGATATTTATTTATATTTATCGAAGGCATAAGGACTTTGCAATTATTAGCATATATTATTTAATGTGTTAGTTGAAAAATATCTATTTAAGGAATCCGTGACAGTTTATTACAATTTAAAGGATTAACTATCGTGAAAAAACGTGAAATTTCCAAGAAATAAATAAACAAAAAAATATGTTTACGATTATATATATATATATATATATATATATATATATATATATTAATATATATATATATATATATATATATTAATATATATATATATATATATATATATATATATATATATAAATATATACATCGTCTATATGTACATTTTATGTATATATATATATGTGTGTATATATGTTTATATATATTTGTATATATATATATATAAATATATACATCGTCTATATGTACATTTTATGTATATGTAAACTATTGCCCTATTTATATACGTAAATTTCGAAGAAAAACTGTTTCTTTTTTCCATTGTAAAATTAATATTCCCGTTATGGCATCATAAGATCTCGGACCAAGTACTCTTACGGGTATATTTTGTTAAAAGGCCCTTTTCAAAGCCCGCCAGAAGGGAAGTGGACCTAATAGGAGACTCTTTATAATAGTTGAATTTATAAAGAGCCTCCTCGGAATATGAAATAAAAGGCTTTCAAGAGCATTGAAGTCCCTTTCTTGCTCTTTTTGTGAATGCTGAGTAGCTTTGAATAATCGCTGGGTCACGTTGCCTTTTGATGTTCAGTTGTTTTAGTTAATAAAGAAGTCTTGTCCGCCATTCATCAGCTGTCGTCATGTTGAGTATTATTTTTCATATATGCATCTGATCTATATGGAACCATAAATATTAATGTAAAAGTATTTTTTTTGATAATAAGAATATTTGTAAGATATATATGGTATTCCCTATTATTGTGTTAAGGGTGACGGTAAGTAAGTCGTAATGCAAATGCGTTATCACTCCTTAGGACTAAGATGGAATGCCTGGTCAACAGTAATAAAGATCTCTGAACTACTGAATTCACCATACGAAACGCAACGGTGTAATGCTGGCATCTAATACCAAGGACTAAGGACGAGGTTTATTATTACCTTTTCTTTAAATTACCGCAGCTAGTAAACAAATGTGGCTCTATCACTATAGCGATACGACGTCACTGTTTTTTTAAACTCTATATCAATCCCCGCTCTACACAGAGCAAACAACTTGGGGCAATTCACTGAAGGGTACTTTGGTTAATTAATCATATCCATACACATTATCTATGCAATGGTATTAACGTTAATGAATTGACAGTAAAATATATTTAAATTTTCTCTTATACGAATGAATGCAAGTAGATTAAGTAGCTGAATTTTTTTATTTAATTTAGAGAAAATAGTGAATAAGTTTGGTTCGTGATCACTTACTTAAGTTATCTGAAGTCAAATAAATTTATCATCCACATATGAAATTTATTGGTAGCTACCGCTATTGTATTGTATACTATTGTTTATGTATATATATGTATGTGTGTATATATGTTTATATATATTTGTATATATATATATGTGTGTGTATACGTGAATGTTGTGTATATATATATATATATATATATATTGTGTATTTATACATGTATTATGTATTTAATATCTATATGTGTATGTATTATTATTTGCTTGTATTAGTTATTTTCATTTTTTTCTTCTTTTATTATTTAGTTTATTGCTACACCTATCATACACATATCTCACCACACCTTGGCTTGACTGGTAGAGACATTCTTTGGCATTAAGTCCGCCATTTGTGAACTTTGAACTTTGTTAAGATTAATGCAATAATGAGTAAATAAATAAATAATTAAGTTTGAACAAAGTGCTCTAATAATAAAAAAATAAAAAATGCTCAAGTTAATTCTTAGTGTAAATTACGCGTCTTAATGTAAATTAAGCGTCAATGGCCAATAATGGTTTAGGGTACGATCTGTGAAACTTAAGGTCGTAGGTTCGAATACGCCTTTCGACTATGGTCTTGAACCATCTCCTAGCACATGCATTTTATATTTGGAGCGGTTAACCGGAACGTTAGTAATGTTTATTGCACTGCTAGAATTCTATTAAAAAATTAACAATTATTTATTTTAATAAAAACAAAATATTATGTGATCGACCGGATTTTAAGGGCGGATTTTTTTTTCGGTCTGATGGCTGTTTACAGTTTCACCGGGTTGAGAGGTGACCGAGCGCTTATGGCACTCAGTCCAGACCTCTATATATGGGTAACCAGCACAAGGGCTCCCGAAGGAGGGAGGGAGGGAAGGGGTGCCCGAGGGGGCCGAACCTCGGCTCGGTCAGTTGCTTCTGACAGAGGATTCTCTAAATTAATATCGCTATCATTATTAGCTAACTGTACCACCACTTCGAAATGCGTGGGCGCTGGAGAAGAAGTGGCGCAAGAAACTCCAGCGATGCTTCTATCTGTATGGACTGGAGAGAACCGGCCAGTGACATCGCGGTATCGCGAATAACCTTGTTTGCGACGCCCTTGCCGTCGGCGGGGGCTATATGAGGGTGTTAAGGGTAGAAGTTGAGCTTCTATGTTTGGAATTTATTGATCGAAAAATGTATTACTATATCAATTTTTTTTTATTGATTCTAGGGTAACTTACGAATTAACAGTTTACCTGATGGTAAGTGATTCCTGAGGCTCATGGTATCCACATTCATACTCGATAAGGAATCATAATGCACATGCATTGTCACCCTTGAGGTGTGAAATGGACTGCCTCGTCACCAGTAATAAAGGTCTCCAGATCCCAGCACTCACCAAACGAAACACAGCAACATTATGCCGCTATTTTATGCTGGTATTCTGCGAGGTAGTGGTACTGCCCCGGTCGAGCTGACCCTTTTATTCTGCAGCTAGAAACAAACTGCAGTGTGCGACTATGAAAAAACATTGCCACAAAGATTCCATAAAGGTCTGGTACTGGTAGGGGTAAATAATATCATGTACAATATACTTACAATGAGAACACAAATTAAGTTCTTAGGGGTGACAACGAATCTACATTGATGAATCATGGGCCGCTGGATTCACTTACCGTCGGGCGAACTGTGTGCTAAAAAAGTGTTTTTCATTTTGTGAGTCCAAAGCACGACCCGTTTGAAGTAATAATTACTACTTATTTCATCATTTTGGACTTTAGACCATCAAAATGATAGTGATATATTGAAACACAATTTTAAAAATTATATTGCTTCCTATGTACAAATTTGATTTCACATTGTGAGGAAATCTGCATGTCTAAGAAATGAATAATTAAAAATAATTCGAAGACATGTGAAGTCCTCGAACTCGTAGTGTAGCCGCGTGGGCTATGCTCCAACATACACTGTGGATTAATATAAATAGGGTTCTAGTTTACTTTTCCTTCTGACTACCTTTATTATTGGTTATGAGGCATTCCATTTTAGTGTGCATTTTGATTCCTTATCGAGGACGAATGTCGTTGACAATGTACGCACGAATCATTCACCGTCAGGTGATATGTGTGATCGTTTGTTGTCCTTAATACAATAAATAGTCATATACTTTATCGTTTCATTTTCAGATTTGATAATTAAGAATAATTTCAAGTATCCATTAAATTTAGATTGAAACTAAATCCAACTGAAACTGTACTACAATGGATTGAAAATTGCAACGAACTGAAATAGGAACATGCCAATAGCAGAATTATAAATGAAACTAAATTTGATTGAAGGTTAAAGCTTTGTACTCGTCGTTGTCAAAGTTGTCAAATAACTAGCTTTTTCTTGTATTAGGTGTGACAATCATGCAACATGGGTCAGCACGACAGGAAAGGAGTATGCCCTTACTAGCGTGAAACGTTTAAAATACACTGTTATGTTTTGTTTGGTGAATGTAAATAAACGTTACATAAGTCCTTAACGTTAACAACGTATGTGCTTCTTAAATCATTGTTTATAATGAACGTTGATGTCATTGTCTTTAATCATCAAAGATCATCAGATGAATAGTATCCTTGACTACCACTCCTTATAAAAGCAATCAATGAGGCAATTGAAACGGTAAGTATCTAGACTTTAATTTTATTTTATTCTCGTCCCCGGATTACTAGACAATATAAAACATCTAAGTGCTCACTCTGGGTTAAATTGTCACATAGATTCCGTTTAGGAATAACGTGGAGACGTAGAATATCCTCCAGACGGTCGCTTAATTGTTATCAATGCTGAGCAAACTCCTTACGTAACCCAACCAGTAAGAATTCTTTTTTCATGTTTGTGTAGAGAATTTTTCATAAAAATTTTATAAGTCAAATATATTTTCATATACATATATATACATTTTTATTAGCTTGATCTGTGTTTGTAATAGAATTTTTAGTTTTTTAAAACGAAAAATTATTTTGAGTCGCCTTTATTACCTTGACCTACATAAATCAATGATATGGATTTTTTAGTTCAGATTTCATCCACTGAATAATTTTGTGGATGTATTAAGAACCGACGATACAATAATTTCATGGGTGATGTTTTAATTTTTAAAAAATAATAATTATATTCTGCTCTAATGGTCTTTCACCGGTATTTCCATTCCATTGGTTATTGATTTACCTTAAAACAATCACAACGATTTCATATAATAAAGCAGAGAGAGAGAGAGGACCGAGGAGAATTAAAACAAGCTAACAACGTATATCATAGTTCCCTCTTTTTCTCTCATACCAAGTCCCTATTGTCCGTCCTTTTTTCGTCAGAAACGTTTCATTTTGAAGCGCTACATATTTTTAGTTTCACACAAATTTGTCCTCGAAATATTACTCTAGTCATGCCCAAAGAACTTGTAAAATATAAGTATATTTTTCGAGTTTGTACGTTCCAAAACTACTATAATTCTTATTTAGAACAATAACTAACTTTAAAAATGTAATAAACAGCAATACACGTAACAATCTTGCCCACAATTTTTTAAGTCAGCTGTTAATTTTCAACAATATTATTTGCCTCAAAGTTTTATCAATCGCCACATAAATTGCGGTTGGCCACGTATCGTGTCAAATAAATAAAATGCTTTGTATCGTTGTAAATTTTATGTAACTTTGAAATGTGTTTCATTTTGTGTCATTATTAACATCGATTTTTTAATATTCTATTATTGATCGACAGCCTTTTTAACAATAAACGTAGTCTTAACACGGTTATGACTTCATCTTAGACCTCAGGGTTAACAAAGAAATGTGGGTATCAGGAGCCACAGAAATCACTATCAACTGATATGCTCTAGTTTGTTAGTTTCTTTTGTGTAAGTAAGGGTGTCAAATCATACAATTTACATGAGGATAAGTTATGACTGCAATCCATTAACCGAAGTTTGGGGTCTGAGGTGGAATGTCTCGATACCAGTAACTGGCTCTCCGAATTCCAATACCCAACAAACATAACATACCATCGTTATGCTGTTATTTCATTCTAATATAATGTGCGGGCGTAGTTATTTCTCGGTCGAGCCGACCCATTCACGTTGTTGCCAGAAATTAGGTGCATAACTAACATTCTCATTAACCACTCTAACTAAACTTTAAAGCTTCTGGTTTAATGGATACGTCCTCACAGACGTACGGTATTTTAACTTTACAAGCTTTTACTATGTTGATTAGTACGATACTGCTAATGTTTCAAAGAATGTTTTGCGTATTTACTTCTCACTTGTCAGTGTTAAACGTCTTTAGTAGAAAAACCAAGTTAAAACTTATCACTAAGTTAATTGTTAAAGTTAACACGTATTATTTTTCGGAAGTAAATTGGTTTGCGTGTATTTTATTTGATGCCGGTTTCGTAGGACTCTTGTACGGTTTCCGACGAGAGTTTTGTTTATGATTGTTAACGTAGGCACGTGACAGGTGCCAACCGTATTAATATAATAAGAAGAGTTAATATATGGAAGAATTTATACAGGTTTTTCCTTACACATAAGTACACACACCACACATATAATGTAATATTCCACAAAATATCAATTTAAATGTGAAATACAGCGACGTACAGTTATCAGTACGAGATATAACTATAAACTTACAGCACCAGTTTTCGTGTCCACAAAGTTATTGAATCCTTTATGGGACAAGGTATTCATATCTATAATAAGATTCCAAGGTCTCATTTAGATTTTCCACCATTAAATATGCCGACTGAAACATGCCAAGTGGTTCAGAACAGCACTGTGTGATAATCATTTTTCTGGCGAGTCTCCAAACAAACGAACGTCTGGCTAACAAGTTTTAATTAAAACGAAACTGATCATTTTGTTTCTTTTTTACTTAATTAACTTGACTTAGACTAATTACACAGTCACAAGCACGTGCCGAAAACTGACCTCCACTCTCATTACGAAAAGTCGAGAAAAAACTGTCTTGTAATTTTCCTTTAGAAGGTTTCCCTAGTGTTTCCTGTAAGCTTTTACTGTTGCCTTTTTCTAAAAAAAGCTTCTAAATGTACCTCAAATACCTAGTGACAATCATGTTCACTGTAGAGCAAATGACTTTCTAAGTGAACACCAACGAAACTTAAGTTGAATGAAACTGATTGAAACGTGTTTTATTTATGGTCCTTTTTAAGATTTTAAGCCGTGCTATATCCACGCTGCAGCTTTTTACAATATAGAGTGACTAGAATACAACCAAATATAGACTCAATTACAGGCAACGAGATCCATCGGCCCTCTGGAGTTACAAAGCATGTCAATCTTGAATCTTTTTTGAGGGTGCGTGGAGATGTTATATGCCGTTGTCATCACTTAAGATCAGGTGAACTGTATGCTAATTTGTTATAAAAAAATATAATAAAGATCAAATTTTCTTCCGCTGAGAATCTAACCCAGAACTCGGAAACAGCTGCTAAGTTCTAGCTTAACATGAATGGGTCGGTTAGACTGTTGTGTCTCTTCCGCCGTTATCATTCATCCACACCGACTACCCTCAAACCAGCGTTGCTCGGTATAAAGTTCTACAAATTAATATGCAGGTTGTTAAAGTTCTTAATGATGTAAAAATATTTACACTATTATTTTAACCGTACGTACATTATTATGCAAACAATTTGTGAATTTCAATTATAATCTACATCCATCAAAGTAGAGGGGCGGTTACATAGTGTAGTATAAACAGCTACGGTCTCGTCTATTGAGATTATGTTAGAACACATATTGTATATAGATTTGATTTTTATAAAAATTTTGGTGATAAACTTAACAAAGATTCAGCCCAGAGCACTGCCATGGAATGCCTCATCACCTGTTTGCAATCACCTGGTTCCCTACACTCATCAAAATAAATAGCAGCGTTATCCTGCTATTTTACGCTGGTACTCTGGAGGGATCTGGTCCTTCTCTATTAGTGCAAGAAAAAAAAAACTGTAGACTCTATCTCTATAAAAATACAAGGGCTACGAACAGAACGACTCAACATCGGAAAGTACAAACTAATATAACTAATAACCATGATAATCTAATCGATTTTACTTTATTAGCATATTGTTAACGTAAATACTTCAATAAAATTAAATACTTATTATTTACCCAGAACAAAATTACACACAAACACAATCACAACAAGTTCAACAGTGGTAGAGCTACGCTGCAGTTTGTTTGCAGTAGCTGTAGAATGAATGTGTCAGCCCGACCGGGGAAGGACTACGCCCAAATAGGATACCAGCTTGAAAAAGTAGCATAATGCTGCTGTATTTCCTCTGGTGGGTGCAAGGATTCGGAGACGTTTATTACTGATGACGAGACGTTCCATCGCAGTCCTCAAGGGTGACAACACATCTGCATTACGACGATGAATGACGACGTCATGGGTCGCAGGAGTCAAGTATCATCAAGTGAACTGTGCGCTCGATTATTATTCTCAATGTAATAAAAAAAAATGACACACCACTTTATTAAATTAAACGATGTTGATAGTAAGAGTGTTACTACATTCAAGTTAATTGAACTTCACAAAGATTGTAATAGTATAGTTCAGTTATGGTCAGTAAATAAATTCGATTTATTACTTTCTTGAATGGCTGTTAGAGCCCCTTGGCCATTTCGTTTTATACGATTTGAGCAGCCTCATATTATTTTGTGTCCGCAATAAAACTTAAGTAAAAGTAGATAACTGAAAAAACAATACGTTGTTAAATAATAATAATAATAATAATAATATTAATACGTTTGTTGTCAGGCGGGATCGGGGTCAAGCACTTGCTTTGAAAGTATAAAAAAAAAAAAGAAAAACAATTTATACAGGTAATATCCATAAAGAATGTACTTAAATTTAAATTTTACACAATTCTCCGTCGGGTTTGTCAAAATTGTTAATAAATAATTTAATTTTCCTTCAAGCACGTGAAATTTTTACAATTTTCTTTCATCAAAGTCGTATTGGACTTTCAAATAAAGGCTTTCAAAAAATGGGGTCATCAAGATAAATGTCTACTCCTTTCTGATGGGACAACAACGTACTTGCGACTTCCGTGGTATTGTGGAAAAATTAAAAAAAAAAAAAGAATATTAGCAATGCTATTAAAGATATTGATATTACGCTTAACCACTCCGAGTAATCTGAAAAATGCTTGTGCTAGAGGGGGACAATAGTGGAATGGTGGATTCGAACCTACGACCTTAAACTTCGCAGACCGTACCCTAAACCATTAGGCTATTGACGCTCGTTTGCCATCCATTCATCATTCAATGTTACCACCCATAAAATATTTGATTTCACGTTGCAACGTGTTACATGACATTTTAACAAAAAAAAGTAATTTTTAACAAAATATAACTCATCGATATGATCATCGTTAAGCCTCCTGGGGACCACGCCCTCACAGAATTCTAGCGTAATATACTAGCATAACGCTCCAGCTTTTCGTCTGGTGAGTATCCGAAGACCTTTATTACCGATGACGATTCATTCCATCCAAGTCCTCAGTGGTGACAACGCATCTGCATTATGAGTCCTTATCGAGGAGTTATGAGGGTGTGAACCGCAGGAATGATTTACCATCATGACAACTGTGTGCTCATTTGTCACCGTCGATACATTAATAAAATATCCTTACATACATATATATCATCACACAATAAAGTATATATGTTTATTTAGAAATGCTCTATCTGTAAATATAATACGCATTTTCGTTCAGTCGTTAACATATTGTAGCGTGTGCAACAAACTTACGTGAGGTTGGTTTAATGACTTTCGTTTTTCTTTCGTCTTCGTTTCTAAATTGTTAACCCAGGTACAAAATTACCGATCTCAATTATGTATTTCTCTAGATCGTGTCTCGTTTTTATTTCTTTCACTCGACAGTAAGCGAGCAATATGGAATGCCTCGTCACCATTATACGCTCTCAATTTTCTTTCACCCAGTAGAGTGATCCTATCACTGAGGAGGGATGAGGGTGACAGGGGTAGAGCTACACTGCAGATTTAATGGGTCAGCTCTATCGGGTTAGGGACACGCCCTCACGGAATATCAGCGTAAATTAAAAGCATAATACTCCTGTGTTTCGCCTGGTGAGTGTGATCCGGTGACCTTTATTACTGGTGACGAGGCATTCTATCTCAGTCCTCAAAGGTGACAATGCATCTGCATTATGATTCCTAGTCAAGGATGAATGTAGATGTCCTGGGCCGCAGGAATCACTTGCTATCAAGTTTGTTACTCTAAATTTGATTTATAAAAAGGACCGAAAACATACATTTTTTGATACACAAACATTGTCGGTTGATAGTCGAACTCGGGACCCACGGCGCAGCAACCGCATTTATTGCAGTTTATTTTATTACGAACGATAATATAGCAACGCGATATAATATATTGGTTAAACTCGCATAAAAATAAAGTGCTCGAACGGCTACAGCAATTTCCCTAAGTTATAACCGAAGTTATAACCATTAAATTCTTTACTATATATCATAAATGTTTTAATACGTAATGTAACTTATTTCGTTCTTTATTCTTGTTCTTGTTTAAGATACATATATTTTTTATGTGCCGTGGTAGCTCAGTTTCTAAGTGCCCGGTTTGTTTCTAGCTGCAGAATGAATGGTTCAGCTCGAGCCGGGGTTGGACACGGGATGTACATATACGTACCCAGATCCGAAAACAAACAATTGAATGAACAGATATTACAATGAACTGAAATGAATTGAAATGAACAAATATTGTTCTTCGGGTGGGAATCGAACCGGGGAACCGAGGCGCAGCAGCCACTTACTCTGATCACTACACGACTGCCTCTAATTTATTGACTTCTTTAAGGATGCACATATTTTGTTGGTTATGATATCTTCGAGTCGAGTTCGAGATCTAGTGTGTGTTCTCAGCCAGTCGAGCTAACTTGAACTTGAGAACTTGACGTGCTTTTTATTCCTAATTCCATTCTTCAATTATATACATTCCATTGATATTTTAAATGACAAAATATCGATTTCGAAACATAATATTTTAAGCCTCTAAAATGTAAGTATTATTTCCCTAAATTTAAATATAATAATTGATATATATACATTTGATATATACACCTAGAAAATGTCAAATATATAATAATTATTTTAACTTATTGTACGTAAATTGGTTTAAATGCACGCTGGGGCCGCCTGTAAGTGGAATTGTATGTTATTAGTAACCTTAATGCTTGTTAAATGCTGTTGGTGATTCGATGATATTAAAATGAATAAATAAAAGATATTATATTAACTTAATAATAACTAACTTAACTTTTTAGTTGCAACATTGAAACGGCCCTGGCTCGGAGAAACGCCCTAACGGCGCGCGCCTTACCTATATTAAACCAAAGTGAAATAACAGAACTAAGTATTGCGAGTGCTAGCAATCGGAAACCTAATTACAGGTAACGAATACCAGTCCACAGGGTTATCACGACAAGAACACCTTGAATCTTTGTTGAGAATAAATATAATTATATACAGGTTGCAAAAAGTCTACTTTGTGCGAAATCACCGTCCAAAAACGTAATTTATTTCAAAATTGATTCTAGGACATCGAATTTTAAATCACTTTCAAAACATAAATAGATTGGTTTAACACATGCTTTCTTAGTTCTCAGTGGTGTTAATGCAGCTCTATTCTTATCAACGATCTAAAAGCGTCAGGTATCACTTCCCATCGAATATTAGAATGAATTTGATAAAAATCCCAATGAGTGAGTTTCATAAAAAGCCCGAAATGTTTAAATCACATTTCATTTCTTTAATAAACCATGATAACGGCTCGTTTAAAAGTTCGAATAAAATTCTGGGAAGGGAGACATTTCATGCGCAAAACAAAGCCTCCACTCTAGCATAATTTGTCCGTACTCTTTATAAAACGCTTGCGTAAAGTGATGTGAGTTATTGCGTTGTATAAAAGGAAAAAAATGTACATTATTATTTGAAATCGTCGAGAAGTAGACATGACTGTAAGGCCATTTTGTTTCTTTTTAAAATAAAACTAGTAGTACGCTAGCTAAATAAACACTTTTTAAAAAAATTCTGTCCAATTTATTAATATAACCAACATCGAAAATGTTGTGTTATGCTGTTGGTGGGCCTTTTTGATTAATAAATAAAAAATGACATAATTGGGAGTGATGCCGTTGGCGTCCGGTCTTTGGGCAGTCGACCTGATTTCCATGGTATTTGAACACTCTGTGTTATTAATATTACTAACATTTTGGTTAACCTGAAGTGGACTGAGCTACAATGCTTGTACTAGGATATGGTTAACGACAAAAGTCGTATGCCGGATCTGAAACTACGACCTTAAGTTTTACAGACCGTACTCGAAACTATTAGGCTAGTGAAGCTTCATAGATTATTACTTCTGTTGGGAAAAACAACTCCCAACAAGGACAATATTACTTCGCTTTTGCTTTCATTACACGCGCTGGAATCACTATTTGACTTACTGACAATATTATGAGATATACATGATTTCAGGTTTAAACTTTGACAGTGGTAGATCTACACTGCAGTTTCTTTCTAGCTTCAGAATGAATGGGTCATCTAGACCGGGGTAGGACCATGCCCGGAGAGAATAACAACGTAAAACAGCATAATGCTGCTGTGTTTTGTTTGGGGATACAGTGACCTTTATTACTGGTGACAAGGTATTCCATCTCAGTCCTCAAGGATGTACATGCATCTGCATTATGATTCCATGTCAAGGATGAATGTAGATATCATGGGTGGCAGGAATCACACACCATCAGGTGAACTGTGTGCTCGTTTGTTACTCTCAGTGTAATAAATTAAAATGTTACAATAAATACTCTCCTTGTTCCCCAAGAAGTTAACTTTAAAAATATATGTTTCATCGAATTAGTTGTTTAGGTAATAATGTGCACCTGGTCGATTTCAATCACGGCGATATCTTCTGGTTATTGCCAGATAACTGCGCTGAATATGTGATATTGACGTAAGCATTTGCGCAAAAACAGAGACTTACAGACTTACTCGTCCATCCCTTCCATTTCGTGCAATACATACAATACAAACAAACCAAAAAATCAATAATTTGTGTTGCACAAATATCATTCGTCAGCTAATAATCGTACCCAGAATCAGCGACACAATGGCCAGGTAGGTTACACTACACGCGGCTGTACATACATGGATATTATCTGCAAACTTCACAAGATTCTTCTTGCACAAGACGTGAAACTTTTTACACTCAGATGAAAAAAAATTAAAAAACCATCAATCTTTTGCCGAACACTGGTGCAAACGACAGTGTTATAAAACTCTCGGGAAATATTCATATTATAAAAATACTTTCTTTTGACTCTATATTTGGACGGTTATTCTCAAGTATTTAACAGTGGTAAAGTCACGCTGTAGTTAATATCTAACTACAGCATGATACATCCATGATACAGTGATGATAATGGAAAATAATAACCTCCGGGGACTATGGCCAGCCGCAGCGTAACGATGCTTCGTTTCAATAATGAGTCCCACATACTCGTTTTCATTTTTAAACTTTAAATGGTGACAAATGAGCACACGCCTCACAATGCTCAAGATTGTTTTTTTTATAGAATAGGTGGCAAATGAGTCTCAGCTTATCTAGTATATATGTAAGTGATTACCGCCGCCCATGAACATAAGCACAGAGTTCGCAGATACGCTGCCGGCCTTTAGGAAAGGAAAGGCGTAAAAGATTCAAAAGGTACATGTGTTGTAACTCCTGAAGACGAAAATGAAGTGTATTGTTACCTGTAATTGGGTCTCGGGATCCCTAAATTCGTAAAACGAAACACAGTGCTGGTATTATATTAAGCTGGTACTCTGTGAGGGTATAGTAATTCCCCGGTAGAGTCTTATCATGTTGCCACTATACATTAGCTGTAACGTGGCTCTAGCACTGTTTAAAGATTTATAGCGTTCCTTGAAACACCATTTCTTATTCAGACTTGATAGTGATACTAAAAACTATTCTGTCTCGAAATACTATTCAATTGGAAAGTCGGAAACAAGTTAGTGTGATTTATTGCCTTGTGAATTCCCAACGCTGAAGTGTGTACCGTCGGGGCTAAAACGTTTGTTTTGTATTTTGCATACCATTTTCACGATGTCGGTTTTCTTTATTTAACTTTTGCTACATTCGTTTGCAATGAAGAAAGATTATTACTACGAATATATTTTTGTAATAGTATCTGAAACTCATTAACTTGGATAAAAAGTGTAACTAGACCTTTGCTTTTTACATTCACCAAATAATGTCATTTCTATAATATCAAAATGCTGTGTTGCATTATAATACTATTTCACCCTGGTATTCTGTGAGGGCGATCCTTACCAGGTAGAGCCGACCCATTCGTTACACAGATGGCCATTAAAAAATTCAAGCTGTTTGACTATCTATCAAATATTCCAAATATTTATGCTCGGAGCAGCATTTACTTTCTTTCTTACAAAAACCTTTTGATTTTTTCTGATCTCGTTCTTATTCTTAACCCATCATAGTCATTTTTTTAGTTAAGTTTAAGAGACGAAAGATATCCATGTACCTGAGTGATCATTTTACATCTGTCGAGGCTATTACACAGGCTTGTATTTCACATTTATAGGAAATAACACTCTTCGTTTCAAGATCCAGTTTATATAATGTAGTCTACTAAATAATCTGCAATGCTGTATATCTTTGTTTACAAATATTACATTTAAACACTGGCATAAAAAAACATATTTTCGAAGATATGTGAAGTCCGCCAATTCCAAGTTTGTACTATAACATCCCTTTGTAGAGGCTTATATCCAGTAACTGGGATTTATATATAGGCTGGTACGATACTTACTGCTTATCTTTCTGTGTGTACATAGTAAACACATACACAAAATGGTCCTCATGTTCATTAGTAATCTAATTATGATGATGATGAAACACTTGCTAGATAATTTACTCTTTCTATTATCGTTTAAAATCCTAATTTAGTATCGATAAAATGTACTAACTTTATTCTCTAAAACAAACAATCGTCCATATAATAATTTGCGTGTACGTAATGGGGTATTAAAAGGATATTAAGCGACTAACAACTAATACTTGGATCTATATTATCGACATCCCAATTAACTAATTATTACAGGCAGCTTACTTCGGTTTTATTACCAAATGTAATTTATTTTATCGTGAATACTCCTGTTAACTGACGTACTTGATTTATAATATGATTAATTGATAAATTGTTTTGGGGGGTGAAGTTGCTTGGGTCCGTTGGAAATACTTGAATTATGATACCCTACACGTGCCCCCTGGGTAGTGGTAAACAAGCGACAAATCCCCTTGGTAACCATCCGGACAAAACCATACCGCCAAGTGACTAATGCCGCGTTGACGTATGATGCCCGATAAAGCTTATGGAGGATGGGTCTGAAAAGTACCGTTGCGATTAACAACCGAGTACGACATGTTTGATGGATACGTACTGGGAGCTTGGTCATGGAGGGTAGCGGGATCCGAAGCACGGTTCTCCGCTGCCCGATCGCAGACAGTTGGTTGCCCAAGTAGCGAGAAAGCTACTTCCGAAAGGCTGCCTCGCCAGCTGCGAAAAATCCCAGGGTGGCTCCATCGTGCCGGTCGGCGACCCGATGAGAGGACCCGATGGCAATCCCTGAGGAGAGTTCGGGCGTCCCCGCAGTCTCCAGATCAAGCCCCTACTTCTGCAGATTCTACAACTGCGTCATTGGGTTCACATCGCAATGCCTCGGTCAACTACCATCCTTCATTCTATTCACTCTCTAACTACATGAATCATAAATAAAGTGCACCTTACCAACATCCGAGGTTTGCACTGGAATTTCAATGCAGTTCACCACCACCTTGAGACTGGAAAGCTGCACTTACTTTTCCTGACGGAGACGCAGATTCGTTGTCCTCTTGATACGGCGTACCTCAACTATCCTAGATACTCATTGGACCATACCTTCCGCACTCAAACCGGAGTCTGTGTGTGCGTCCGTAATGACATATGCTGCCTACGTCTTCGTCATCTTGAAGACCCCACCTTTTCTACATTATGGGTAATGGTAGACACAGGCACCGATAAGATCCTTTACTCTTGTATCTACCGTTAGCACACCGGTGACCCAGAGACTACTCGGTCGTTTGATCAATTAAGTGAGGCCACTGATGCGGTCTAGCTTCACTATCGTTCTGCCCAGCTAGCCCTTCTGGAGGACTTCAATGCCTGCCATCAGGATTGGTTATTACCATACCAGAAGACCGATCATGCTGGGAGTGAGGCGTGGAACTTGTCACTAACGCATAACCTCTCTCAACTGGTAATGCAAGCCACTAGGGTGCCGGATGTGGATGGCCACACAGCCAATTTCCTGGACCTTCTTTGCTTCGTCTTTCAAAATTCGTACAGCAAAAGACTGGAATAGTTTACCCGCGTCTGTCTTTCCCTCCGATTACAAAGTGGGTGTTTTCAAGAGTAGAGTGAATAGGCATTTACTGAGCTAGTGCGCCTTACCATCCAGGACTGCATTTCCGCTTAACATCAGGTGGGATTGTGGCCAAGCACTTGCTTTGAAAGTATAACAAAAAAAATCTAACATTTGTCGATTCTGTGAAAGCTTTTGATTCCGTCAAAACCTTGGATATGTTGGACTCGATACCAAAACCGCCAAAACGATGTCAATAAAACAAAACCTATCCGGGTGCATCGAAGAGTGGCACAGGGTAGTGTTATATCCCAGAAGCTTTCAAAAATACGCTGGAAGATTTTTTTAAGATGCTAGATCTCTTCAGGACGTGATATAAACGTGAATGGTGAATATATCCCTCGATGGTATTGTCGTGGTAAATTCGCAACATGATCTGTAAGAAATACTGAACAGGCTAGATCAATTCTCCCGAAATGTTAGCTTGACTCAAACAAGATGAAAGTGATACTAAACAGACATATCATAGTAGGACAAATTATTGTTGCCGGTCACCTAGCGGCGAATCAGTGGGTGAATTGTTATCGACCACATTTTGACAGCAGAGGACCAGAAGAGCAAAGCGGTGAACGTAATGTCATCACATCTGTGCATCTTGATTGGAAACAGGACCCTCACTCCCGTCCCGTGCAATGCAGCTTGACTTCCAAGACGGATTACCCAGAGTGGTCAGCCGGGTCCAGATGAACGCCATGAGCCATAACGTTTTTGTGTTCTTCTATGTTTCACCGAATGTGGCCAAGGCACGGCTTCTGTACTCCCCAGCCGTGATAAAGTGGGAATGCATTCGGGCGAGTAGTAACTTTATTTGCCTAACCAGGAGTCAGCTCCAATTTATCTGGATTGACTTTAAATTGTTTAGCCTCATATGTTGTAATTATTTTACAAAAAAATATATCGCACCATTGTTTGGAATATTACTCGGGCAGCATTTCAGCGCTTAGTAATTCGTCACGTGTACAGTTTTTCGTTTTATATGTAAATTTCAAGGGAACTGGGAATTTGTTTGTCAGTGTGCAATGACTCACTTTACGTGGGCACTTTCTTGTGCTTTTCACTTAAATATTTTTACTTCGATCAAATATAAAATATCTGGTAACATTTAAATGAAAGCGCAATAATGTTAATACTTTTTATTTATATATCTTATAAATATAAACTTATAACCTTTTCTCACTACAAATTTATAGACAAGACCACAAATAACTAAAAATGAATAGCAATGTATTGACCAGGTCCTGCATTATTTATTAGGCATTATGAACCACATTTAAAAAAAATATCCTTTGCCCCTTACCTTTTATTAGCACATTCTATATGTATATATATTTATATATATACCTTGTGGGGAGGTCTTCCATACTGTGTGTATATATAATATACATATATATACATACAGATAATTCACCTAACAAAAAACGATTAGCCCGTATAGCCTTTGTAAGATATGCCTCTATCTTCCAGAAATTAATTAATTTTTAATTAGCTAAAGACTTGCGACAATATTAAATCACGTTTCCATTTTAATTTTGTATTCTATCCTTAATCTTAGTGATTACAACGTGACGGAAAATCTATTTCACGTTTACCTTTTCCCCGATTAAATTTCGGTAGCTTGTTAGAGATTCTAATCTTTTATTAGATACATATTATTCATAACATTAGGATGATAATCTTGTACACAAAAACGTATGTTTATTGATTTACAAAATATATTAATATAAATGTCATATATATGCATCACGAGCCATAGGAATCAGGATTGAGTTGACTGGACGTTGCGGAATACCAGTCTATTATAATAAAAAATCATATATATATATAGTTTCTGAATGCAGTGTGATCTTTATCATTCGTTCAAGAGAGTGAGGCACTCTCTAAGAACGGCATTAAGAAAGGAAGAACGACGACGAGAGGATAATAAGTGTAATGAGGTAGAAAAATTATTAAAGTAGTTTTTAATGAAGGAAAGACGCTCTCATTGACACCTCCTAAATATATGCCACTTATTATGAAATAGTATATATAATCATTTTCTGGTATATGTATATGCCAATAACACCGAACAGAATATTAAAAAAAAATCACACACATGTATAAATATGTTCACATTAAAGAAAGCGAATGCAAATTTGTTGAAATTATACAATTAACAGATAGCTAACAAACGCGTTCTCCGAAAAAAGTTTTTTTTTATAACCATCCTAAATCGTTGTGAATTATATCCAAGTTACCTATCACTTTTCGTAGCTTGTATAATGTTGAATATTATCTTCATACGGAACTTAGGCCTGTATAAAGAGATTAATATGCTAGCACTAGATAAACGTATAAATTATGTTATTACCAATTTACCTCAGCTGTGTTACTCTATCATAAATAGAATGTTACATCACTTATTTGTTCACAATATTTAACATAAACCCCACCGGAGATGTGTAGTCTACATTTGTTTTATACAATCTCATTATTCATATATCCCCTCATTAGATGTCATCTTCAAACCTCAATGAAATAAAGGTAAAAAATAAAACGAGGTTATGCTAGAAAAATTGCATCAAACGTATGCATAAAATAATAAGCGTTTTAATAGAGACAGTGCTGCATAAGCATTTTAATGACTGCATATTTTGTTAGTTAATTTGGATCACAAAAAAATATATTCGTATTTAAGCTACATACTAACTGAAAGCTCGTTATGTACCCACCTTTCATTATTTTCTTGTATTAACTCAATATTTTACGTGGTCGAGCTACACTGCAGTTTATTTCTAGCTGATTAATGAATGGGTCAGCTCGACTAGGGAAGGACATAAAATAGCAGTATAATTCTTCTATGTTTCGTCTGGTAAGTGTAAAATAGCACCATAATATTGCTGTGTTTCGTCTGGTGAGTGCAGGGATCCGAAAACCTTTATTATTTGTGAAGAGGCATTCCATCTCAATCCTCAAGAGTAGCAACGCATCTGCATAATGATTCCTTGTCAAGGATGCATGTAGATGTCATGGGCCGCAGGAATCACTTGCCATCAGGTGAACTGTGTGCTCGTTTGTTACTCTGAATATAATTAAAAAAAATACAATACTTGAATCAAACATGATGTACTAATTAAATCTCTTGAGGTTAGTGGGAATATTTTGTATTAATCACGATCGTAATGGTCATGACGACGAAGACGATTCTGTTGAAGAAACCTAAGTACGAGTATAAAGGACGACCCCCCACTTATAATCCTCTGTCAGAAGCAACTGACCTTGCCGAGGTTCGGCCCTCTCGGGCATCCTTGAGTCAGACGCTCTCGCGAAACAGGGTAACGGTCCAAGCCGAGGCTCCCTCTCGGGAGCCCTTGCGCTGGTTACCCATATATAGAGGTCTCGACTGAGAGCCATAAGCGCTCGGTCACCTCTCAACCCGGTGAAACTGTAAAAGCCCTGGGGCTAATAGCGGCCATCGGCCCGAAAAAAAAAAAAAAAAAACCCCCCACTAATAAGAGCGATGACCTATACAAGTCGATGGATGCAAATGGCTCGTAATCGTATTTTTTGGCAATCTACGATGATGTCGATAACGGGGACAAATCTTTAGCTAGTGGACGGATATCCGGTGAATAACTCGGCATAGACTAAACTAAGACAACGAAACGACCTCAAATCTTAATGTTTAGTAATAAGATACTGGCACTGGCAATACTATTTGATGGTCCTAGTGAGTGTAGGTATCCGTAGTTATTAATAGGTCCATTTTAATTCGTATATTAACGTATTCTTTTTGTATAGACTAGGTGGCAAACGATTACCGCCGTGCATCTGCTACCAACCTTAATGATGCCTGCATTATGATTTATCTTAGAGAATGAATGAGGTCATAGGAAAAACCATCAAGTTAAATGTGTACTCGATTGTCACTATAACAAAAAAAATGAACTCGTCTGTTCAGGTAAGCTGTCTTAATATGATCTATAATATTGGTGAATAAATATATAACTATATTAATCAATGTATAATATTTTCTAAAAACACTTTTGCGGTGAAATTAAAATAAAAAGTACCAAAACTGTACCAGCTAATAGGGAATTCAAACAGAAATATTTAATGGTCTTCATTCGAAATTCAATTCCCATTTAGTGCAATTATATTTCAAATTCTATTGATACCCTAACTGGCTACTGTACCGCAATAGCTGGCGAAAGATGGAAGTATCCATTTGCTAATATTAATTTTAGCAACGTGAAATCTGAAAATATTTTAGACGTTTATTCGAGTTTCAGGTATTTTATTTGAATTTGAAAAGCCGGTATTTCCGTCTTTATTTTATTAGAGGGAGAAAATTTTATGTAATAACGATTTAAACATTTTATTTTTGAAAAGTTTTTAGACAGATAGTCTACAGATTTTATTAAAATTATTTATGGTGACATACGAACTCACAGTTTACTTGATGGTAAAAGATGACTGCGGCCCATTACATCTTCTGTGACCGTGCCGATTCATTCGTATTAAATATAGGTAGAAAAGAACTACAGCGAAGCACTATTAAACTTATAATATTATAACGATAAATATACATAGATTATAGATAGATAACGTGAAAGAAGACACTTAGAGAATACTTAGAGATTTACCCTAATCATCGGCTTTTTGTAGACGTCCACGAACATATGTGATCACTTAACATCTTGCTTATCAGATTACTAGTAAACAAAATAAAAAAGGGAAATATTTTACAAATAGCTATAGGAATTCGATGAACGTCAGCGGGCGAGGCTCATTGAGGAACGGTACGCGCGCAAACGCATCGTCGGAGCATTCCTGCCGGTCTTCGAAGCCTGGATGCGGTGACGTGGAAAAAGACTCACCTACAGACTTGCGCAGGTGATCACCGGACACGAGTGCTTTGACGACAAGATCTGTCGCGAAGCGACGTCAAATTGCTTCCACTGGGGCGGCAACGACCGAGACTCCGGATTGCACACGCTCGCTGCGCGCCCGGCGTTGGAAGCCGAGTGGTGGGTCTTAGTCGCATTAGATGAAAACTGTCCCTGCCAGCAGTCGTGTCGGCTATGCTGCGAGAGGAGGGAGGCTCGTCACGGCCCTCCCATCGGTGTCCTCTACCGTAAAAGGGGCCCTACGGGTCGCTTATGATCGGAGTGGGGGCTCCAACCTTCCAGTATTAGTGACCCCGAGTATGACGACGGCACGAGTCATCGTGTTAGTTCCGCGAGGATTCTGGGGGTGCGATCATCAGGCACGCCCCTGGAACGATCTCCATAGGTTCCAATACAAGTGCATCTGGAATCTTTATCGAGAATTGAAGTGTCAATAAACTGCAGAGTTTGGTTGCCATCAGATCATTAGCATCTTGATCATCATTCACTTTTATTCAACTTTATGGTGCACTGATATAAAAAAAACTATATTAGGATTGATTAAAATAACTTTGTAATACTGTACTTCATTGAAATAATTTACTCAAATAATTTAGACTTAAGACCGATTGAGGTTTCACTAAATACCAACGGTTAAAATCTATGAACCAACAAAAGGTAACGAGGAATCCCATCAAGTCTTGAGGAGAACTTGAATTGACGTCTGATTCAGGTGTTAACTCTGCAAATATCACTTGAGATTAAATGAAGAAGAAAAAAAGAGTTATTATCAATTAACTGGATGGACAGGGAAACGAATGACGAAGTATTAAAAATGGTTAAAGAAAAGAGAAGCATTTTATAAAATAAAGGAGAATGGCAGAGTTAAAATCTTGACACACTACTCAACAGGATTTTAACTATAACTATTTTTTTAATTATAACTATCACGCAAAGTAAAATAGAAAGGAAATAGTAAGTGGAAAGTATGTAAAAACAGAAAATGATGTAAATAGAAAGAGAGAAAAGCTAAGAACATATACAGACAGCAAATTAAAAGAAAAATAAATGGGATGTCGTATCGGGCACTCAATTGGAAACAGAATATAGAGAAACCTGGAAATTATTTCATGCTAGTACATTTTTAGCTAGACTAAGAAATTATTCGACAAGAGCAAAGATTTTTTCTAGTACATATATATTAAAATCTAAAACCCCATAGATATATAATATAGAGTTCTAGCTTAAATTAGGTCATAAATATAAGACGCTTATTTATCTTACTTATGTAAAAAAAACACACACAATTCCTGCAGCTGTCATGATGAGCACAGCTAACTAAATCTTATTAATAATTCCAATTTTATTAATAAAGTCATGCGTTAAAATGTAGAACGAAAAGACTTTTAATTAACCGCAAACAACTAGAACATTATTACGTCGATGTTATCTATTGTCAATTAAATTTGTTATGAAACGTATATTGTTTCCATCACGGTAAACAGTTTCTGATTACGTAGCATTATCATACTAGTTACATTAATTATCGTATTAACGAATATTAATATTGATTAAATGTAACACATATAACAATCAAAGTAATTTTTCAAAGTAAAATTTCATTCATTAAATACTTATAACAAAAGGAAAGATTGATTTTATATATGTGGTATTAATATTATTACAAGTATATCTATTATTATGTTTATACAAACATATATACATATATGATGTATACATAAATATGTATATATATATATGAAGTTCCGATGTGAATATTTAGATGGATTTTAGCCACCAGTCGAAAATAGACTTGCGATATCGTAGGATTCACTTACCACCAGGTCTATAAGTCGTTTCTCTAAATTACTCTTTATTGATTATTCGATAAAGTTTCGATAAAGAAGATTATTATAAACAAAAAAATTATGTTCATTCAAGTCTTGTTCATTCTCACAACAAGCTAACCGTGACGACACTGAAGCGGTCTATAATTAGACCCTCCCGTTTAACCTCTGTACTCGGCACAAGCTGATTCAGTCAAGATTTTTTTTAAATTACTTTGAGTAACAAACGAGCACACAGTTCACCTGATGGCAAGTGTTTCCTGCGGCCCATGACATCTAAATTCATCCTTGACAAGGAATCATAATGCAAATGCGTTATTACCCTTGAGGGCTGAGATGGTATTCCTCGTCACTAGTAATAAAAGTCTCCAGATCTCTACACTCACCAGAAAAACACATCAGCATTGCATGCTACTACTTTACACTGGTATTCTGTGGGGGCGTGATCCTACCTCGGTCGAGTTGACCCATTCATTCTACAGTGTAGTTCAATCACTCTCGAAATCAATATCTAAGTAATTTAAAAAAAATGGTTTGATTGATTTTTGAGCGTTCCAAAGGAGTATGGTTTGTACTATGAAAGAATAACGAAATAACCCAGTGCATTGGTATGGAACTCCTATTCTCATTCTATTTAGGGATAGAGGTACACGGTCAAGAGAAGAAGTTCAAGTAGAAATTATAAGTCATCTCTAAGATAAGATGGATAATTTGAATCATTTAATATAGAATAGAGAACAAGCAGAATTCTAGAGCTATGCTAGAGCTACTAATGTTACATATTAATTGAAGAAAGATAGCAAGTGATATTAACATATCGTTTAGAGTTTTTTTCATCCTAAAGTGGCAAAGGTTGAACTTATAACCATATATCGAGAATAGATGCGCATTATTGTTTTTACGTTTCAATCTTTTTTATCGTCCTCGATACGGAGTAATAATGCTGATGCGTATATAAGGTAATCCTAATCTTAAATCCTAAGTTACCTCTAATAGGACCTTCGAAAATGGTTGTCGAGGATGAATAAATTTAAAGCATCAACAGCCTAATGGTTAAGGGTACGGTCTTCAACTTATCGTCGTAGATTCGAAGCCACCATTCGATTATTGTAATGAATCAACTCCTAGCACAGGGGCGAGCAACCTTTTGTAGCAACGGGCATGTCCAAATTTTGACATTTTATGGCGGGCCAAAATCACACTTCTTAATAGTACTTAAAACATTAGAATACAATTTCAATCTATTAATAAAATAAAATAAATATATGTAATATAAATAAGCGATTGGCGGGTCGCATAAAATTTGTAAGCGGGCCGCGGGTTGCTAATTCCTGTCCTAGCACAAGCATTTTCAGCTCAATTACAGTTGTTGACCGGAATGTTATTAATATTATAACATTGTTAATATTCTTTAAATAAATATATCACGTAAATTTTGTGATATTCCATTTTTAAACATTCAAATAATTAATTCTATTTCACCTGCTATTTTTGCTTTTTCTATTTCTGCACTGAATTTAATTATTCAAATACAAAAAGTATAGTGACTCATATATGTAGATATATTGTATGAGCTTCTCTAGTGAGGATGTTACAGCATAGTCCACCATCCGGCTGCACTGTCTTCTAAATTTTTTTTTTCAACTTTCACACAACGTCAGCATTTTAATTTCTTATCGACGATAATTTTTTTCAAAGACTGTAGTGGTAGATTATTTCAGACAGCTCTCTCTGCTCGTTTGCCATTTGTTTGTCTTTTAAGAAAATATGGTAGAAAATAAGTAATAACTGTAAAGGTGAGGTCAAAGGCCAGACGACGTAACTTCAAAGGTTTGGTACACACGAACTACTCCAAGACACGATCAATGGAATACAAACCAACAATGCACAAATGCTCTGAACTCTATTTACAATGTTAGAAGAGGTCTTATTTAAAGTAGAATTGTATTAATATATTTCTTTTTCTATATCCGCCTGGGTGGTCAATAAATAAATAAATAAAATACTATAAACATTAATAAAACTAATACAATATAATTCATATATTTTGATATTGGTAGAGCTACACTGCGGTTTGTGTCTAGCTGCAGAATGAATGGAACAGCTCGACCAAGGTAGGATTACGCCCTCACAGAACACCGGCATAAAATACCAGTATAATGTTGCTGTGTTTTATCTAGTGAGTGCAGGGATCCGGAGACCTTTATTACTGGTGACGAGGCATTCCGTCTCAGTCCTCAAGGGTGACAACGCATCTGCATTATGATTCCTTGTCAAGGATGAATGTAGGTGTCATGGACAGCAGGAACCGCTTACCATCAGGTGAACTGTGTGCTCGTTTGTTATACTCTCAATTTAATGTAATAAAAATAAAGAGAAACCCGGATAAAAACCAAGACGAAAACCCCAACGGGATCGGTCCAAACCTTATTATTATTTTGGCGATATTTTTTTTCTACCTCCACCTGGTTGGCCAACAAAATAAATAAACAAATAAATAAAATACTAAAAACGTAATAAAATTATTATATTATTATTATTATTTTGATTAAGTTATCAGACATTAGTCAATTTGTACATATATGTGTGTATATTTGTGTAGTGTAGTTTAGTGGTTTTATAGCTTTATAGTTTATAGCTGTGTATAACAAATTGTTGGTGTTCAGGTCTGGATGTGATGTAGGTAGGTAGGTCTTCCTTCGATCTTATTGCATATGTTTTACATCGGAATAGGGAAGGGGTGGATAAATGAGTGTCTCTGTGTTTGCCCTAATACTGACGAAATTATAAAATATACTCCATAGTTGGCGTCATCTGGTGATAACCATAAGATATCGCCGTGGTGGAAATCGACCAGCACATCATCATTATCGTGTGTTTATGTGTACGCCGAGCCATATAATCTCAGTGTCCAAGCATTCGCTATTAATAGCCAAATATTCCTTACATGGTGTTTTGTCGAACTGAACACTTTGATCTCATATAATCTGGCTTTTGGTTGCGAATTCCAAATTTAAATGTATATCAATTTTAGACTTGTGTATTTGTGTTTCGAATTTAGTGATTCATTTGTTTTCGCGCCATTTGTTTTTTTCTTTAACATCCTTCTGTTAACATAATGGAAAACAGATCACTATTTTTTACGGAATTTGAACAATTTCTTGTAAGGAAAGAATTCAATTCACGCTCCCAAAAATTTTTCAACAATGGAATCAACGAACTATTAAAATAGTGAAAGTGCATCGATAAGAATAGTACACACTTCGATTGATTAAATATATTAATTCATAAAAAAAAAGTTTTTTTATGAATTATAATACGCTAATTTTATATGTTAGGACCTAATAAACGGCAAACCGAGTTCTATTCCCAAAGTCACTATCAATGAAATTTTTGGTTGTAATTTTAAGTGCTGATTTACAACATGCTCCGTTAAACATTGTGAAGAAACAACCAACAAGTAGGAAATAATCAACAAAAAACACACAACTTCAAAATGTGTGAAGCCATAGTGGAGGGCGCAGAGGAGCGCAGGGCGGACTATACTCCTCTTTCGAAATGCCGCCTATGTCCAGCAGTGGTAGAGCTACACTGCAGTTTGTTTCTAGCTCTAGTTGCAGCTAGACCAACTCTAGCTAGGTCAACTCGACCGGGGTAGGACCACGCCCTCCCAGAATACCAGCATAAAATAGCAGCTTAATGCTGCTGTGTTTCGTCTGGTGAATGCAGGGATCCGGAGACCTTTATTACTGGAGACGAGGCCTTCCATCTCAGTCCTCAAGGGTGACAATGCATCTGCATAATAATTCCTTGTCAAGGATGAATGTGGATGTCATGGGCAGCAGGAATAACTTAACATCACGTGAACTGTGTGCTCGTTTGTTACTCTTAATGTAATAAAAAAATGGGATATATATGTATAGAGTCTCTTATTTATACTCAGATTTCGTCCACGGTGATATCTTCCGGTTATTGCCAGATGAAATCAACTGCACTAAATATTTTATAGTGGCGTAAACATCTGCGCAAACACAGAGGCACTCACTTGTCCTCCCTTCCTTGTTCCAAGGTAATGCATGTGTGATAACATAGGATGAAGCCTTAAATGCTTTATATCGGACACAGGATACACAAAATACCCAGAAACGAAAACAAAGAATTTGTGATGCTTTGAATGAGAATCGAAACCAGGTATAGTGCAGTGGTCAGGTAATCTAACCACTACGAAATGCCGCCGTTAACAATGTACTCTGACTTATTTCCCATACATTCATAAATAGGCTCACAGATTAATGAACTGTCTAGACATCATTATTGAATACGAAATACGACTTTCAGTATTAAATTCTACATGCTTAGGAAATTTACTCATAAATTTATCTTTTTTTATAACAATAGGGATGACAAACGGTCTCACAATGCACCTGAGTAATTAATAATCTCGAAAATTTGGTGGCTCTACCAATCACAACAGCAAACAACAGAATCACTAACACGAGCGTTATATTGCTATTTTAAGTTGTCTCATCCATATCGAAGCTAGACAAGCTACAAGGTCGCTTTGACACAATAAAAATATTTACAAAAAGCTTTTAATAAAATACCATATTTTATGATGTTTTTACGAGTTTATTCGCCTAGAGATAACTAGATTTCATTCACGAGCTTTTTGCATAGAGCTTATATATATATATTTGCCGACGCTAGTTTTAACATAAACTTTGCATATGTCTATTCATATTTATTATGTTTATAAACAAAAATATTTGCTAGAACCACACCGCGGCTATGTTCTAGTTGATTTGAGAGGAACCAATGCTTCACAGAAAACCAGCGTAATGCCACTGAGTTTTGTATGGTGAGTGTAGCGACGCGGCATAGATACTGACAGATGTGTATTTAACAGTGTTAGAGCTACTGCAGTTTATTTTTAGATACAGATAGATCAGCTCGACTGGTTTAGGACCACGCCCTTACATAATACCGGCGTAAAATAGCAGCATAATGATGCTGTGTTTCGTCTGGTGAGTGTAGGGATCCGGAAGCCTTTATTACTAGTGACGAGGCATTCTATCTCAGTCAGGGTACAACAACGCATCTGCATTATGATTGTCAAGGAAGAATATGGATGTCATGGGCCATAGGAATCACTTACCATCAGGTAAACTGTGTGCTCGTTTGTGAGTAACAATAATCAGTTAAATAAAATAATTATATCATTCCTCAGGGGTGCATTCATCTTGAGTCTTCGTAATGCATTTTTTGATTGGCATTGATTGGCTCTACCGGGGAAGGTTAAAATTAGCCATACTTGTTGTTTCGTTTGGTGAGTGTGGGTCTTCGTGGCACTCAATATTTGTTGTTAAGAGCTATAAGAATATATATAATACAATTTATCTAAATAAAAGATCGTGTTATCTTTTAACTCTACTTTTATAAAAATCTTGAATATAATTTCTTGCAAAAACACTAACTTTAATTGGAACATTTCATCCACACAGACAAATTTTTTGTTTTACTATCATTCCACTTAAGCACTCCAGTTAGGCTAAAATCACATGTTTTAGAAGATAACTCTGGACAAGAGTCAAATGGTGGATTCAAACTTACGACTTTAAGTTTGACAAACCGTACCCTAAACCATTAGGCTATTTATTCTTCTATGTCATTTACTAGTCTATGTACTAGAAACGCTTCCTATTTCAATGCAGCTGCTTTAATTCACAGTATACTTACATAAATTTAAAAGCCCCGTATTACCCTCGTCTGACTATTGCAAATCCGTAGCACTCCAATAAAATGAATAGCAGAATTAGACTCGTACCTTCACCAAAAGATAACTCATGAAATATTCATGCCGCCAAATCGAGCCATCGACTCGATTCTCGAGAAATATCTGCGTTATTTATTAATGTTTATTAAACAAAAAAATATATTTGAACTTAGAATAAACTAAATAAAAGTCCCTATATCCACATTATATTCAATAGACCGAAGCATAGCCACGTGAAGCTAGATGCAACATTGGGCCTAATTTACCGGGGAAAGGCCACGCGCTCACCAAATATAAGAGTGAAATGGAAGTACAAAGTATTTCGTATGGTGAATGTAGCGGACCCTATAACGTGTAACTAGGCATTCCTTTTCCACAAGGGTGACAACACGTCTTGAATATTTTTTGAGACGAGCCGCAGTCATCACTTCCACCATCAGGTGAACTGTGTACTTGTTTTTGTTTTTAAAGGTACAGAGAACGTTTAGACGTGACCACCACGAAACCAATAGTTTTGATACACGGATCCAATTGTTTCATGAAATAACGTTGAAACTTATATGGTGGACAAGCTACTTTTGGGATTTTTGTTAAGAGTTGTTTTGAGTACTACACTAACCAACAGAGAGAGGAGATTTATTTATGTATTTATTCTTTATGTTCTTTATATAACAAGTTTACAAGGGCGGACGTAATGCCCAGTGGCATTCTCTACCCGTCAACCCTGGGAGTTCGAAAGAATATGTTTGTAGGCATAAAAATAAAAAAATATCAAATTATACATAACAAAATAATACAAAATAAATATATAATATATAAATATATAGATATATATATACATATAAATAAATATATATATATATATATATATATATATAGGCAATGGTAAACGTTGCTAATTTACGCTTCCTCGGTCGTCTACGTTGAAGGAAAATATATAAGACCGCATCAGTATCAATTGATTTTTTTTTAAATATTCTTTCAAATTTATTTTACTCTCGTTATACTTTAATTAAACATCTTACGTTTCAATGTATTTAAGTAAACGTACCCTGGTAGCTGTTAAAAGCTTAGCGAAGCCAAAATTAAAATAAAACCGATAAATAGGTCTAAGTGAATTTTGTTGGAAAATTAGCTCTACAGTAAGGAATTCTCTCTATTTGCTTCCCGCAGAGTTATTTCTCTACTCTAATACACGTACCTAGCTTATTCCGTGGTCGATTACCAAAGCTGCGGAATTTTCGGAATTTGCTTTATTAGAGGTCGGTATTAGATGAACATTAACTCTCTCAAGCATTCGCTGATGTAAATTATATGTGAAAACAGTTAACGTGTCATATGTTATTTATATATTAATACCCGTTTCTAGTTTCACCATTATCATCATCTCAGCCTGTCCATGGTCCAATGCTTCACCATAGATTGCCACAAACCATGACCCTGAGACATCTGCATCCATTGACTTCCCATAAACTTTCACAGGTCGTGGCTCCATCTTGTGGGGATCGTACTACACTACGGTCGTCAGTCCGAGGTTGCCACTCAACTATCTATGTTCTTCATTGGTTATTGGTTTCAGAAGCTATATTGCCAGCAAGCGCATTTATCCTCAACAATGATGCAAGTAGTCAAGTTCTGCTGGTATTTCACGCTGGTAATCTTCGAGGTCCCGGATAAACCCGATAGATCATATTGCATTAGAGCTATCAACATGTTTAGTTGCTAAAGCCACTAACGGTCCCTCTTCTGAAAGAGTGCTTAACCAACTCACACAACGGGTTCAAGAACTAAGTAATTTTTAAATAATATATTAAGTATTTATGAAAATAAGGGTAAAAAATAAACACACACACTAGATGGTAAATAATAACTGCAATCCAAGAACCATATATCCACCGTTGACCAAGATTCAAGATACATATGCGTTGATACTTCTGAGAACTTAAATGATGCCACTTCTCTGATCTCACATAAAGAAATAACAGCATTTAGCTCTTATTTTACGCTGGTATTCGGTCGTGACACGGTCCTACCCTGATCGAGCTGACCCATTAATGTTGTAGAAACAAACTGTACGCATATTCCATTCAATTCATTTTAACTATTATGTAACTAACATTATAAAACAATTCCACTCACGCAACGGCCCATTTGAAATACAAACATATTCGCAACATGCGACATGTACGTAATATACATAAAATATATCGCTTTACGTGTAACACATTCCAAAGCCAACAAATTATGTGGGTCACAATGTAATGTCTGTATTTTACAGAACACAACTGTGAGAAGCAGCGTAACGCTGCTGTGTTTCGTGTGGCGATTCGAAGATCAGTCAAAAGAGATAAGGCATAACCATCTCAGTCCTCGATGGTTTCAACGCATGACCATCTAGAACCTCTGTTGAGGCTTATTTTGTTTCCAAAATAAAAACTTAATTTCTATACAATGTAGGTGAAAAACATTAGTATAAAAAGGAAAATATTTTATTAATTATCCAAACGAAACACATGAGCGTTATGATCCCACCTGTCACTGGTATTCTGTGTGCGGCTAATACTTCTTTGGTAAAGATGACCTATTCGTACTGAAGTCTCAAAGAAGAGGTCATTAGATTTCGAAATAAAATATGAATCGATTTAAACAAAAGACGCGAGACAGTTTTTTATATCGTATGAATAAAGCGTTTAAGTAATATACGTGACAGACAGTCAGCAGAATCCATTTGTGTGACATTAATAAAACACGAGAAGAGAAGAAATAAGTTAAAGAAGAAAACGAATAGCGAAATATAAAAATAGTCAAAGAAACGAAGCATTTCAAAACGATAGTGAAGAGAAAAGATTAAATTTTGGAGCACATGACACACGTAATGTTAATATAACTAATAATTAAGTTAAAGTAGAAAGAAGTAAAAAGAGAGGAAGGTCGAGAAGAGCATAAATGCAATAATTTAAATAAAATAATCTCATCTCAAATATCAGAAACAGCTTGAGAATCCTGGCCTTATTAAGCTAAGCTTTTAAATTTATGATAATGATAATTATTTTAACAGTCGTAGAGCCACGCTACAATATGTTTGTAGCAACAGTTTGAATCAGCTCGACCGGGAAGAGACCACGCCCACACAGAGCAATATTGTACTATTATGTTTCGACAGGTCTGCGTAGTGATCTTAAGACCCTTTAATGGTGACAACAAAATGACAACGGTTTAAATGCAGTGTTAAAACACGACGATTTGTGATGTTGACATATTGTTCCTTGGCAAATATTGTTGATGTCCGCGACGCATAATGGTTAGAGCACTTGGCTACTGCGTCGCAGGTCCTTGGATTGATTCCCAGCCGAGATACAATATTGAAGCTTTACAATTACTTGGTTTTCGAATCTGGGTATATTGTATATATGTTCCGTGACGCCTAACATATCATACATTAACATTATTGCATATGCATAACATCAGAATAGGGAAAGGAATGCCTCTATGTTTGTGCAAAATCTTACGGCACTGTAAAATATTCTGTGCAGTTTCAGTGCCATCCGGGCACATAACCAGAAGACATCGCTGTGGTCGAAATTATCATTTCTCGTCTCAGAATTGAACCCAGGACCTGCAACACAGCAGCCAGTTACTCTACTTACACCACTCCATCGTCTGCATATAAAATAAAAATTATTATATCTGTATCAGTCTATTATTTTTTTTTTGATAAGACACTAACAGCAAACATTGCACTTTTCAGAGGTTGTGTTTATATAATAAAATTTTGAAATGTACGCAAAGTACATGTGTTTTTTTACATCAGCTACCTAATAGTAATATAATCTAATAATAATTTTTATTTATAAATCTATGAAATATAATGAAATGAAAATAGAAATACATTATGGAAGTAATACGAAATGGAAATTAGCTTCCATGCCGTTTCCAGTAAAATGTCCAATGAACAATGTTGAAAAATCTAATCTTCCTAGCCCGTCAATCTGTAATTGACTGACGTATTCAGAGCAGAGATTTTAATTTGAGTACAAAAAACAAATCTAACGATGGAATAACTTGTGATGACAACGATGTAATCATTTCGGAGGATGATTCGGAAATGAAAGATGAAAGTTCGGACTCCTATGTCTATAATCAAAATTTTTGCATTGTACAAATTAATAATAGTCTGTATAGAGAATTTAACTTAGGATTCATGGGACAGTAAAAATTGCTTTACCCTCTACAACGACATCGCTTGGGACAATTTAACTTAGGATTCATGGGACAGTAAAAATTGCTTTACCCTCTACAACGACATCGCTTGACAAGGGCTTGTCAGGGTACGTCTATTTTTGTTTTTTATATTTAGGATGACAAACGATTTGACAGTTTACCTGGTGATTAGTGATTCCTGCTATCTATGACACCCATATTAATCCTCAGTAAGAGTTCAGTACTCTGACCGACTTAGAGTCCTTAACCTTATGAAGTTATCCGATAGGCTCACTTTACAGGACATGATATTTTTATACAAGCTATTAAACAATCTATCGGATAATTTTGATCTGCTTAGTCGTTTTTCGTTTGATGTTCCAACTCGCTTGCCACGCCACCCAAGGTCCATCCTCACTCACAGAACGTATAAAACAAATTTTTTTCAAAGGTTTTGCAGACTGCTGCAGTATTTCATAAACAAAGATAGCTCCATCGATATATTTCATGATAAATTACCATTGTTCAAATCCAAAATCGTCAGGGTATTGAATCCCAGTGCAGTCGTAGATGTCTAATATTTTGTTTTGTTTTTCCATATCACAAACAATTATGTAATCATATAATCATTTTTGTTGTCAATGTTGTCAAAATTGTCAATTTATGGTCCTTACACAACTAGTTTAATTTTAGAGGTTAATTTAGTATAATTTTTTCTATTCTCTAGTTTAAAATTGTATTGTAATTTGTTTTTATATAGTTAGTGTTTATGCATAGTTACTTAACGCAAGATGTGTTTATCTGTAAGTGTAGTTACATGTTGCCATTTTTTAAATTGATTTATAATGTTAAACCTTGAAACCAATTATGTAATTATGTTGATAAGCCATAATAAATAAATAAATAAATAATCGAAAAGGAAAGCAGATATACGTGTACATACACACACAACACACAAACGTACACTCATGTAAACAAATGGTTAAAGCTTAAAATTCTAATACTTACCTAAATTGATTTTAGTAATAATTGTCTAGTATTTAATAATATAGCCTATAGCAGGAGTGAGCATTTCGCCGCCCGCCAAGCATTTATTTATATTACAGATATTCTCCCTTGTAATAGTTGTGTTGTAATCTAGAGTTTGTCATATGGATAAAATTTTAAATACTATTAAGAAGTGTTTTGACCCGCCAAAATATTTCAAAATTTGAAGAGGCCCCTACAGTCCATATAATGTATAATTATATTGATTTGTAAAACAACACCTGCTAGATACGGAACGCATTCTGGCACCAGTAAATATTTACTTATAAGTCTCCAAAATGTATGTATTAATGATTAACGTTTTAAATCAAATAAACTTAATTTATTATTATTTATTTAAGATGGAATACCACAACAACAGTAATAACCGAATCCCTACACTCACCAGATGACACTCAGCAACGTTATGTGACTTACTGTGCTGTATTCTCAATATTATTAAATATAACAAAATAAAGTCCCTAACTCTTTGCTCCATCTTCTATAAAAAAAGTCTTAAATTAGTGTAGCCTTCTGTTTCTGAATTAAATTATAAACCGTCATCTAAACTTAAGTTAAGATGTCAGTTTATAATTACATTTAACAGCATGGCAAAAACCCAGTTGCGCCTTTCATCCGTCCCTTTGTTTAAAACACTTCACGGGCACTAGCCGTGTCTGGGTGTATAACAGGTTGCTTTGACTCAAAAGCGTGTTGTTATCTCGGATGCTACTATTTATATGAAGTACACTGTACGGGATCGTTTCGAGCAAAATGTCGTGTTATGCTGATGAGAAGTTTGAATTACTTCTGCGTTTGTTTACTTTAGTAGTATCATTTCAGCATGAAAAGATTTTTTTACCCGTGTTAACTATTCTACATTTTTTTTTTTATAGAATAGGTGGCAAACGCGCAAGTCCACACGATGGTAAGCGATCACCACCGCCATGAATATCCGCAACAATAGGGGAGCCGGAAATGCGTTGTCGGCCTCTAAGGTATAGGTTATTTTCTTAGTCTAAGTCGTATCGGTTCGGAAACACCGCTGGTGACAGTTGATTCCACAGAGTATTTGTGCGTGGCAGGAAATTTCGCGTGGAGTTCACATTGGTGCATTGCCAACCATCGAGATGATAAGAACGAAATTTTGAGTTGTGTCTAACGTACGATGTTTAAACTCAGTGATTGAAAATACAGTAGTAGAGCTACGCTGCAGTTTTTATCTGCAGAATGAATGGGTCAGCTCGACCGGAGTAGGATCACGCCACACACAATACCGGCGTAAAATAGCAGCACAATGCTGCAGTATTTGGTCTGGTGAGTGCAGGGATCCGGAGACCTTTATTAATGGTGTCGAGGCATTTCATCTCGGTACTCAAGGGTAACAACGCACCTGAATTAAGATTCCTTGTCAAGTATGAATGTAGATGTCATGGGCCGCATGTTTTCTTTTTACATTTTATTTAGGAAAAAAACATATTAATAACTTAAATGGAATATTTCGTTTCAAAACATGCCATATTAACTCAACAGTCGACATAAAATGTCGTTAGATATACATACTCATATATACGTTTTTTTTTATTCCAAAAATGAAAGAAAATTATTGAAAGAATTTTTATTCAAGTAGATTTATATTAAACACTAGAATCGTCAAGCTTTGCTTATAGGTCTCTTTCAATGCTTTGAATGGCAGCTGCTAGCGAAAATAAATTCGTCTATAGTCGACGTCATTATGAACTGAGGCTTCGGGTCATAAATTATATTTATCTGTTTGTCTCGCTCGCACTTACAGGTCTTATGGAGAGGTGTAGTGATGTGCGTAAGGATTGTAGAAGTCAATATCGATAACGGGTTAGGTACGATCGATATGCTAAATTATGTAAAGTATTAATAGGATATATATAATTTTTCACTATCTGAAAATATTTCTTCAAAACCACTTTAGATAATAAATTATCCATTGTGCGTATTGCGTAACGAAGCGTAAGTAATGTAATGAGTGTGATAACAAAAAATCATATATTTATAGAAAAACAACAACCCTTACTCGTAACGACTAATCAGGAGTGCTAATGAAGGTCACGATGACACAACGACCCCGCGTGCGCAAGTATCGATAACTGGTTGCATTGCGTACACATTCCTACTGTCAGTGACATTATTTACCCGACGACTCAGTTTAAAATGCGTCGACTATAGGTGTTTTTTTTAAACATAATATTTATAAAATTTTTGGCAATTAACATGAGTGATGTTAATTGCCAAAAATTTTACAAATTTTACAAAACAAAAAAAAAACAAAAAATAATCTAATCGATGATACCAATAACATTGAAGCTATCTTAGAACATATTGAATATCTAGTGAAATAAAACCAAATCTTCACCCGTTGCCATCAAATACTATATAGCGGTTAGAGATATAATATAATTATATCACTATAATTCGAGTAAGAGAAGTATGAATAAATGCCTATGTTACGGATAACTTATGTCAAAGCCGTATACAACGTAGCAGAAAAAAATTAGAAGATATTCCCTTTACTCACAATTATCTCTACGTTTTTACTACTTTAAGAAATAGTTTTTTTACTTTATTAGCCGTCTTTGGTGGAGGCGGACACTATTGACGAAAAAGTTGATTTATTTAATGAAATAGTCACAAAGCTATACGACATTCATGCCCCCATCAAGGAAGTCAAGCTGAGACGCCCTCCCGCACCCTGGCTGACCAAAGGAATACGGATCGCTATGAGGCGCAGGGACCATGCGTTTCGGAAATTTAAAAGGAATCGTTGTGAGGACAATTGGGTTATTTATAAATTAGCTAGGAATCGGTGTAATCAGATGGTACGGAACGCTAAACGCCGTCACATTCTTGATAATATTTCTTTGTCATCTCCTGCTGATATCTGGAAGTTCCTCAGGACTCTTGGTATTGGTAAGTCGCGTTTAACAAACCTTCCTAACTCAATCTCCTTAGATGATTTAAATCAATATTTCATTACCTCTCCTTCAATGGATCATCTAACGATTTTGGATACTATTTCATATTTAAATGGTTTGCCGCACCCTAATATTAACTTGCTTCATTTCTCTCCAGTCTCTTCTGATGAGACCAAAAAAACAATTTTTGCACTTAAGTCCAATGCTATCGGATGCGATAATATAGGACGATGCATGATCCTCCCCATCCTTGATTACCTTCTTCCTGCTATTACCCATATTATCAATTTCTCTATAGCTACTGGATCTTTTCCTACTTTATGGCGTAAAGCTTTTGTCCGTCCACTTCCTAAGTCCCCAAAGCCCTCATTATCTACCCATTTTCGACCTATCTCAATCCTTCCCTTTCTTTCAAAAGTGCTTGAGTCCTGTGTTCTAAAGCAGTTCTCCCATTTTATACTTTGTAACAATTTGATCAGTCCCCTTCAATCTGGATTTAGACCTGGCCACAGCACCACTACTGCTCTCCTTAAAGTGACTGGCGATATTCGAGCTGGCATGGAAAATACCAAAGTCACAGTTTTGGTTTTAATTGATTTCTCAAACGCCTTCAATGTTGTCAGTCACGACATCCTGTTAGCCATACTCTCTCACTTAATGGTCTCTGATGAAGCACTGGGATGGTTCTCTTCGTATCTTCGAGGGCGCCAGCAGTCAGTTCGGTTCGATGAATCTTTTCATGTTGGCTTGATCTTGCGTGTGGCGTCCCTCAAGGCGGTATTCTCTCCTATTTTATTTTCTGTCTTTATAAATTTCATCACTCATGATCTTCGATGTTCGTACCATCTTTACGCCGATGATCTACAATTATACATTCAGGCAACCAAAGATAGACTACCAGAAATTATTTATATTATAAACAAAGATTTAGATGCCATCAGAAATTGGGCAGACAAGTTTGGATTAACAGTTAACCCTTTGAAGTGTCAGGCCATTATCATAGGGAACTCCCGCATTATAAGTACGTTGGAATTAAGCAAACTTCCACCGATAATTTTTAACAGCTCTCCTATACCATTAAGCCCACATGTTAAGAATTTAGGCTTGATTATTGACACAACACTAAGTTGGAATCACCAAGTAGCTAGTGTTTGTCAGAAAGTCACTAATGTCCTAAGGTCCCTTTACCGATATAAAAAAATTTTTCCTGCTAAAACGAAATTAACGCTCGTGCAGTCCTTAATTTTCCCTATAATCGACTTTGGTGACGTTTGCTACTTTGACCTGAATGCAGATCACCTCAATAAGCTTGAACGACTTCTGAATAACTGCATTCGATTTGTATTCAATCTCCGTAAATACGACCACGTATCGCTATATCGATCACAACTTCAGTGGTTACCTATCCGTCAGCGTCGATCGCTAAGAGCTCTAACCACACTTTTTTCTCTTATGGATTCTTCTTCTACTCCTGCTTATTTGTCTTCTCATTTTCAATATCTTAGTTCCGTCAACAATAAAAATCTTCGTTCGACGCATAATCGTCTTCTCCTATGTCCTTCTCATCGTACTGATATCATTCACTCATCATTCTTTGTTCAATCTATTCTCCTGTGGAATGCGCTACCTTCCAAAATCAGAATGGCTAAAAGTCGCTTAGAGTTTAAACGAAAAATTCGAAAGCATTTGTTGGAAGTAGTGTCAGCAGATTCACTACATCGATAATAATTATGTATATATTTATATATATATTCACTTTTAGATATGTTTGTATTTATAATATGTATATTTTTTTGTTTTATAGTTAATGTAACTGTATATAAATATCTATTATTTTACTTAGTATTATAAATTCCTAAGATAATATATAATGATATGTATATATAATTGTATAAGCATTTAGATGTACTGTATGTCTCTTTTTTCTTTATTATTATTCTTCTGTCCCTACCTTGATTTCTCTGAACCCCCCCAAGGTTGACTGGTAGATAATGCCTTAGGCATTAAGTCCGCCTTTGTGCATATGTTAGTTGTACAAAAGTTTATAAATAAATAAATAAATAAATAAAATAGAGTAAAAAATAAATACCTTAAATAGAGACTTTCCGAAGAATAAGAGTATCGAAATTCGGTTGTTGAAAATGATACCTATCGAAATAAATCTTTAAAAACAATAACGATGTACTCGTACGTAATACGTTACCAGATCATTAACGTTTTATGCTTAAGAATAAATTCAATTGCGGTCGAATGCGCCGCAATGAACTTCGTCGTCATAAATCTATCTACTCTCTTCAAGTTACGGTCTATGCTTGCTATGCTATGCATGTAGACCTCTTTATGTTGGCTTGACCGGGGAAGAACCACAAACCACGCGTCTGACTAGCACTAACTAAAATCTACCTATTTAAATATGCACCATGTTTTTACCACTGAACGAATTTTATTTTATTTTTAATATATATAACATTAATATATTATTTAATATATTTTTAATTATAAACATTAATACCAAACGACAAACAGTTCATCTGATGGTGAGTGATGACTGAAGCTGGTATCTAAACTTTAATGTTACTAGGTTTTCTTTGAGAACAAACACGAACGAACAAAGAATGATTCACGAAAATGTATAATTATAGAATATAAATTTGATTAACACATGTCTTGATTCTAGATTTTCAATGAATCAAAAACAATTAAACACTTAGCTAATAAAGACCAAGTTTAGTGGTTGAAAGTTAAAAAATAATAAATAGAGTAAACGCGAATACCTTTCCTTGTGAAATTAGCTCTACAGTTGTTTGTAATAACTTTCTGGAGAGTTATTTTCCTGCTCCCCTATATCGCTTATTCTTTGGTCCACTGCCAAATACGAGGAATCCTCCAAATACGAGAAATTCTCCAAAAACGAATAATCCTCCAAAATACGAGTAATCCCCCAAATAGAGTTTACGCAAAGCTCTGTTTTAGAAAAACGTTATCATTGTCAAGTCCAATACAGATATATTTTTTGTAATACTACGGGTGACAAATGAGCACACAGTCATATATGTAAGTGATTTCTGCGGCCCATGATAACTTAATTTATACTCAATAAAATACGTACATAAGTGTCATCCCTGTGAGAAGTCATCGGATCGAAAGCTGTAGTTTTTTTTTTATTGCAAATATTAGAATGGATTCATTAGTTTTGTCTACTAATCTCTTAGAACTTAGTGATAGATTCATGACAGCATGACAAGCCTCCGTCTACGTCCTTAATGGTTACAAGGAACAGAAATTATTTTGGACTGAATAGAGACATACTCTTAGGTCTATATTATATATTAGGATTGACGAACGAGAACAGAGTTTACCTAATGATTAGTATTTACTGCTGGCCACATGTGGCATGTGGACTGAGATGGATTGTATTGTCATCTGCAATTGATTGACAAGATTCCTTCCTACACTCACTATACGAAACAGCAGAGTTATGCTATTATTTTGCGCTAGTCTTGTGATGGGGTGATTCTACCGATTGACCCCTTCATATTATAGCTAAAAACTAGCTACAAGGTGGCTCTACCGGTTTCAATGAAGGAGTCTATTAACTCAGCCACTAATGTCTCTTACCAGTAAGACATGCAGGTTTTCTTAATATGTTTTCCTTCACCCCAGCACTTTGCAATTAACAATCCCATTGGTGTTGGCACAAGTGATCGAATGCTAACTGACCCTGAAATTAAAAGCAAGCACTTTGAATTTATTGTAAACATGTTGTGTTTTACAATGAATTCGATGGAAAATTGTAAAACATCATAAAACAATTTATCTCACGCAACTCGGGTCATTTGAAATTCAAATACATTTTCGCAACACATAGTATAATTGTCTTTTGTAAAACAATCAAACATGTAGCCCGATATTTGTGTGTCACAGGATAATGCCTCTATTTAATATTAGATGGACTGTAAAGGTATATACATATATATACACACACATATATATATATATATATATATATATACCTAGTCCGGCCATAAGTTCTGTTGCAAATGAAAATGCATTTTTTTTAATGAAGTAATGTGATATTATTAAAATGTATACCTACATATTTAGTAGTCTCAGCAAAAAATAAAAAATCATTCTATTCGAAAGGTTTGACCCTTTGAAACCTTGGTTTAAAACCTTTGGCTTTTATACAGGCCTTTAATCTGTTTGGCCACGAAGCACTTTTTCCAAGGGAAATTTTGCCACTGCTTGGTCCAAAGATTTTTTAAGAGACTCGAAGTGTCGTTTAGAGCAGACCATGTGCTCTAAAACTGACCATAATTTGAAGTCTAAAGGGTTGTGGTCTGTGATAGATGAGGGCCAGTCTTCAGCTCTTATAAAATCCGGAACGTTGGTTTCAAGCCAGGCTTGGATAGTTCGTGCCTTGTGACCAGGTGCAGAGTCCTAGTGGAAAGTCCACTAGTATATTTTTAAAAAGTGTATTGCTGAGAGGTTTCACAACATAATCCAAGACTGTATCTTGATACACTTTGGCTGAAGTTTTGACTCCTTTTTCACAAAAATGTAGTTTTGTGACTCCTTGACTTATCAAGCCCCACCAAACCATCACTGACGCAAGATGATGACCACGTTGTACCTTTCCGACCACTTAAGCAGCTTCTTTAGTGTGTGAGCGTACACTGTATCAATTTGCTTATTGTATTGTCTTCAATCGTGAAAATTTTTGCATCGGTAAAGAGGATGTTTCTGTGCCTTTCACCTACGTATCGCGCAAGAAGGCGTTTTTATCGATCCACTCTCTTTAATTGTAAAGATTGATTTAGAGCATGTATATCGACGAGAAGTACAGAGCTTTACAATACGTGACAGGAGTTCTGGAGGGAATCTTCATTTATCGCGATAAGATTTTTCCATATTGTAATTGAATACGAATTATAGTATATATATATATACATATATATACACATATATATATATACCTAGTCCGGCCATAAGTTCTGTTGCAAATGAAAATGCATTTTTTTAATGAAGTAATGTGATATTATTAAAATGTATACCTACATATTTAGTAGTCTCAGCAAAAAATAAAAAATCATTCTATTCGAAAGGTTTGACCCTTTGAAACCTTGGTTTAAAACCTTTGGCTTTTATACAGGCCTTTAATCTGTTTGGCCACGAAGCACTTTTTCCAAGGGAAATTTTGCAACTGCTTGCTCCAAAGATTTTTTAAGAGACTCGAAGTGTCGTTTAGAGCAGACCATGTGCTCTAAAACTGACCATAATTTGAAGTCTAAAGGGTTGAGGTCTGTGATAGATGAGGGCCAGTCTTCAGCTCTTATAAAAGCCGGAACGTTGGTTTCAAGCCAGGCTTGGATAGTTCGTGACCAGGTGCAGAGTCCTAGTGGAAAGTCCACTAGTATATTTTTAAAAAGTGTATTGCTGAGAGGTTTCACAACATAATCCAAGACTGTATCTTGATACACTTTGGCTGAAGTTTTGACTCCTTTTTCACAAAAATGTAGTATTGTGACTCCTTGACTTATCAAGCCCCACTAAACCATCACTGACGCAAGATGATGACCACGTTGTACCTTTCCGACCACTTAAGCAGCTTCTTTAGTGTGTGAGCGTACACTGTATCAATTTGCCTTCAATCGTGAAAATTTTTTCATCGGTAAAGAGGATGTTTCTGTGCCTTTCACCTGCGTATCGCGCAAGAAGGCGTTTTTATCGATCCACTCTCTTTAATTGTAAAGTTTGATTTAGAGAATATCGACGAGAAGTACAGAGCTTTACAATACGCGACAGGAGTTCTGGAGGGAATCTTCATTTCTCGCGATAAGATTTTTCCATATTGTAATTGAATACGAATTATAGTATATATATATTCAGTTTTAAGTTTACAATGTATGCGCTACACCTACCACAATGTCTCTCCACGACACGGGTTCACTGGTACAGAATACCTTAGGTCATTAAGTCTTAAAGCATTAAGTCCGCTCTTTGTATCCCTTTTTGTAAGGTGTGACCAATAAAGTTGAAAGAAATAGATAAAAAATAAATGAAATATATTTTTGTGTGTGTAAAAATTGCAACCAACAATTTTATTGGTAACGGCACTAATCAAGCGCCTAGGCACTGAGCCATCACGACTCTGTTATGTCATATATTAATTGCTTACATATGAAATTAGCAAAACTCGGAACTACACCGAGATCTCAAGATTCCCTCCATTATGAAGTATTTTAAAGAAATATCACTGCGATATTTTGCTTCGATAGAAAATCATCCGAACCCGTTGGTGGTGGCAGCAGGTGACTACATCCACATAATAACGCCTGAAGATAACCTGACGGCAAATATTAACTTTAACATTCTCACAGCCCCTTCCGCAACGAGCGGCAACGGCTTAACCGTGGACCGACCAACGTCACAGACGCGCACACAAACTTCTCATGTACACACACTCGTAAATTCAGACACGCCACATCGACGTCGTCTTCCTCGTACAGCGGCTTACACGCGATTAAATCGTGTTTTAGGCCGCTTCTAAAGTTATCCTGTCCTCCCTTTAGATAGCGATCCGAGTCGAGGTTTCGTACCTCACTATGAGGGGCCCTCGGATTGTATTATCGCCCCCCTCTGTTGTCGACGTTCTTCGTCCACAGGGGTCGGAGCGCAGCGGTGGTGCGGCAGCGGTCTTCGTGCTTCGCTTCGCAGCATCGTCGTTGTCTCCTTACTCGGTGGGCCTCCCGCTCGCGGGTCTTTTTAGATAAAGCTGTAGAGGTCACTGCACAAACAACAATACTCTTACACAAAAAAAAAAAAATTAGCATATTACATGAAGAAAGCATGCACACTTTTATTATGAAATTATATATTAAATCAATCCATATCCCATTATTATCTACACTTTTGCCATTTTGTTGTTTGTTCATTGATTCCATTGCTGAAAAAATTTGGGAGCGAGAATAAATAAAATCTTTGATAGCGGTTTGGACTGCCTCATCGGAATCAAATTTTTTCCATGCAAGAAACTGTCCAAATTTGGAAGTCCAAAATCCGCTAATCTGTTGGAGCAAAGTCCGGGAAGTATGGTGGGTGTTAGAGACATTCTAATCGCAGCTTCTCTAATTTAGCGACTGTCTGTTGTAAAAGTATGGGGTGTAACGTTGTCATGAAACAGCAGTGGGCTAGAGCAATTGACCAGCCTCGGTTGCTTAATGACTAACTTTTCCTACATGGTTTGCAATTGCTGACAATACATATCTGCCATAATCATTTGGCCAGATGTTAAAAAGCTATAGTGTATGACTCAATGCGTCTTGTTGATGTGCTTCCTTCAATTCACGCGGCACCCATTTCTTGAGCTTTTTCGCTCCAATATGTTTAAAGTGTATTAAAATTGTTTTTTCATTCACTCTGACGTGGTTTGCAATGAATCCACTTCCACGATCATCTTTAACTCTTCATTGTCAACTTGGGTCGCCGCGGAGTTTGTTTTGGAGGTCAAAACAAACTTATAAAAATGTTGGAATTAAAAAAGTACCTTGCTTTCTTTTACAATAGCTTCCCCATACACATCATTAATCCTTCGAGCTGTATCTGCAGCGCTGGTGCCACGGTGGAACTCATATTCACAAATAACGCGACACTTCAATTTTTCCATTTTCCAGACGATTTCAAAGAAAAACAAATGACGCGAAAACAAATGAACCACTTAATTTGAAACACAAAGATTTAGCCTAAATTTGAAATACATTTTGATTTGGAATTCCTAACCAAACGCCAAATTATTTGAGATCAAAGTGGCCGGTTCGACAAAACGCCAATTTCATATGTAAGGATCTAATATTAACTCGTTATTGTTATACATAAGGCAACATAATGTTGTGCTGGTTACGTTAGCCAAACTACCAACAAACATAACACCATAACCATAAACACCATAATAGTTCATGGTGCTATTTTTAGCTTTATCGGGCGCTGTGCGAAATTCGTGCACTTATTTTTACGCGTTCACGTTACGTTTAAGTTTGCGGCGGACTGTTTTTATAACGTATTTTATGCTTTCATGATCAATATTACACATAATATTTACAAACCCATCAGATTATATTAATCCCGAACAGAAGGAATATAGATTATTAAATACTTTCTGTGTTTCTAAAACTTGAGCATTATTTGAAAGCATAGGAGGTGGAAAATTTGCACACAGTTCAAGTGATGATAAGTCATTTATACGGTCTATAACACTCAAATTCAACCTCCATTAGGAAGCTTAATTCAGATGCGATGTCATCCCGATGTAAGTATTAATGGCTGCAGTAATCACATACCATCAGGCAATATGTGTGCACGTTTGTCACCCTTAAGATTCTAAAAGCATACGAGACAACGTTCATGTACACATAATCTAGTAAGTATGTTGGTTTTACAATGCTTAAAACTAAAACTGCACACATAGTTATGAAGTTATTGTATTATCATCGGTTCTTGACGCATCTGTAAGATTTCAGATTATTCAGACGTCAGATGTGGGAGAAAACTGAATCAGTTTATTTTTATACAACTGTACCGAATTGTTTGAAATTTCGTGGCCAATACGCGCGCTTTTTTTTTATTCGGTAGTGAGAGAGAACTGTGGTATACATAGGTCCCATAAAGTAGTTACGAATTTGTATTCTTTTCGTGTACGTGTTTGTCAATTGATACATAAAGTTGCGCTTTTTAAAGCTTTAGACATAAGAATATGAACATGTCGGAATAATACCGACATGTTCATATTCTTAAGACTACGATGGTAAGGGTGACAAAAAAGCACACCATTCACAACACACAACGTCCATGACACATTCATCTGAAATATTTTAAATAAATATGCAGATGAATTCTATCACCCCTCAAAACTAAGATGGAATAACGCAACACCGACCTTTATTCAAAATACAAAATACACAAGCACTAAGTTCCTGTCTTGCTTTCACAAGATGTCTGTGTGAAACAAATCTTCACGGTCATGCCTATCTGCTCATGCTACGGCCGGTTCCTAACTTCAGCGTGGCTTCTCAACATAAATAATTATTTTAATGACTTCTAACTATATAATCATCATGAAATAAATAAGAATTTAGAGGGCAGGATTTTATACTTTCTAAAATAAATTATATCTTTTAAAGGTTTGTTGATCCTTACAGCAATAATGCAGTTAATTTTTTTTTTAAATAAAAAGATACTATTAATCTACTTTTATTTGTTTGTTTTAATTCTAAAAACATAACGACATTTTTAGATTTATATTTAATAAGTCTAACGTTATAATTTTGTAATTGACTCTTTTTTGTTTTAGCTCTATCATTTTCTTTTGTTTAGAATATTTAAACTTTTGTTTAACAGTATTCTAACACAATTTATTGTCGATAAATAAGTAAATAAACAAATATATAAATAAATAAATAATAATTAGAAGTCTTAAAGCGCGGCATAATTTTAAATCTAAATTAAAGATGTATTTAATCTATCTTATTCTAACTTAACCTGTTAAATTCACAATATATCTTGTCAACTTTCAATTTAATCATTTATTATTCTGTATGTTTTTTTTATTATTTTTGTTTTTTTTTATTACTTTATTATTATTGTTTTTTATTTTATATTATAGTTTACAAAATTAGGACCGCCACCTTCTCTTGTGTAGGCTTCACGGAAGATCAGGTCGGTGACCCTAAGACCAGGCAGCGCCTTTCCGTTTTCTTATTTGGCGCGCAGCAGGTTTTCCCTTGTCTTTCATTTATTATTATTATTTTTGTTTTTTTATTACTTTATTATTATTGTTTTTTATTTTATATTATAGTTTACAAAATTAGGACCGCCACCTTCTCTTGTGTAGGCTTCACGGAAGATCAGGTCGGTGACCCTAAGACCAGGCAGCGCCTTTCCGTTTTCTTATTTGGCGCGCAGCAGGTTTTCCCTTGTCTTTCATTTATTTATTATTATTTGTTTTTACTTTTTGATTATGTAAAAGTCTTTTCTTGTTTTTTTTTCTTTGTTTGTATTTAATTGTTTTTGCTGTACATAATTTTGCTATGTATTGTTTATATGTGCCAAGAAGGAACATATGAATATTATTATTATTTGGGGATAATTTATTTTCCTATCTCCGCCTGGTTGGTCAATCAATACAATAAATAAATAAAATACACACAATAACAAATATATATAAACCAATATAATATAATACATAATATAAAGACCAACCAGACGGGAATCCCTCGATAGAGGAGACCAAAGGGTTGAGGGTAAAGGCGAGAGGGAGATATACCTGCAGACTATACGCGGTGTTAAGGAGCACCGCCTTTTGCATTTGAGCCCGGAGTGCCCAACCCGCAGTCCCAACCACCTCAGATGATTGGAGAGGCTGGTTGGGATTAACCCGTTTGCAGATACGACTATAGGAATAATTTCGGTTGGCATACCACCTCATGTGCCAGTGCGAGATATTTTGTCATTTTATTTGTTTCGGCTTTCACGAGGTTCTCGTCATATGGGATCGTGATATCCTCGACAGTGCCCGGTCCATCAACACGATATCAGGCTTATTCGCAAGAATAGTCCTGTCCGTGATGATGGGCCGGTCGTCGTAGAGCCTGGCGCGGTTATTCACAAGCATGGCTTCCAGCGTGTACTTATAACAAGTCAATCTCCAATTCACAAGTCTATATTTTAGAGCTCCAGGTGGACCATCCTGGCTACTAGATTGTCCCTGTGCAGACTCAGAGTTAGAAAGCGCCGAACAAACGGAAATAATACGCTTGAAGAACTCACGAGGGCGATGGAAGTGTACATTTGTCCAATAGTTGTTGGTCTTAATAACCTGATCCACATATCGCACATACAAAACCCTTGGTTTCCCCAAAAAGGTCATCGATGCGTAGCCAATGACGGGGGCCCACTATGTCTACAAACGGCTCGTGAAGAGCCTTGTGGTACGTCCCACGGACCCGTTTCCATTTGGCCCCCAATCGGAGACGGGCTATACACCCGGATTCTGCCATTTGGCTAAGCTGCCATTTGCCTCGGTGGCTAAACACAGAGGGGTAAGCCCTTTGGCACATGCTGTAACGTCCGTATGGAAGGCACCATCCGATCTCGTCAGAAAGTAGTTACGGAGGCTGCACCCTTCGCGGTTGTACATGGTTATGGCGCTTAAAAGGTCACGGCCTCCATGTCTTCGCGGTAAGAAAAAAAACATCCTGTGGGAAGTCATAGTTGTGCGGACTTTTCTGTTCAGGCCTTCTAATTCGGTTTGAGTCCACTTGAGTATGCCAAAAATATATATAAGTACAGGAATGACCCTAACGTTATACGCGCGCGCCTCATTCACCCCCGACAAAAGCAGTCATCCTGGAAAATAACCCTCCGTTTCCTCATACGGCTTGAGGCAGCCGTCACCCATTCGCCCAGGAGACAAAGGATAGTACTCCACTGCCCCATACACTGCCCAAGGAAGTCTGTCTGTCAAGAAAGCACATTCAAGTTTGTACAACGAGAACCCTGATCAGCCATGTATAGGGCACCAAGTCAAATGCCTTCCTGTAGTCTATCCAGGTGGCAGATATGTTCCGACGGTTGCGCTTAACCAATTTGCCAATAGCCGCGTCGATGAGGAGTGGTTCCTTGGCCCCGCGATTTTTTTTTATTTGCACTATTTGACCATTTGCACAGGTGGGTCTTGCATCCAAAATAAATTTGTAGAGGCACGGCACTAACACCTCATGGCAAGGTGCTGACTGCTTGCACAGATATAACAGTTATCTCATATAATCTGTTGCACCAGTGGGCGATGGGATTGTAAATTCCCTTTTATTATTATTAATCGCCTAGCATGAACAGTTCAAATGTTTACTGGAATGTTAACTCCGCATAATTTTATTTAAAAAAAAAACAAAAACATAACACTAAAGAAAGAACAAAATGTGATACCACAAATTACATAGACACGTTCGGTTTTACTTCGCTCAGATAGAATTTCATATCCAATTGAATTGACCTTAATGTAATCAAAAACCTTTCAAATATTCATCTTCACAAAGCTTAGGTCAAGTTTTGTGGAATATCGCTTTACCCCTAATATTCTCATCATTATTTTTCGACTTCAAATTCGTGGAAGGTTTTTAATCCGATTTCGATTCCGATAAAGCATATATTTTTTTCTTTGTTCGCCAGCATATTTCCAGTGAAATTGAAAAATTATATAGAGATATTCTAAACATTTAAGATGTAGACAATCTAACTCTAACTATAGTAAGGGTCAATAGAATAATGGTTGAGAGAGTGTTCTGTAAAACTTGACGAAACGAGCACACATTTGAAGAGATGGGTAAGTGATTCCTGCAGCATCCACATTCATCTTCGATAAGAAATTGTAATTCCAGATACGCTGACGCGCGTCACACCTGAAGTCTATGAAGAAATGCCTTCTCACCAATAATAAGAGTCACCCTGACCCTTCCTATGCCCACCAGAGAACCAACCAAAAGGAACCCACAGAACTTTACGGTTTATTCGTAGAACTACGCTGCAGTATGTTTCTAGCTGCATGCAATGGGTCAGATTGACGGCGAGGTTACCTTCCCTAAGCATTTTTCACATTGTGGCTCCAGTACCACAACGCATCTAATGAAGTTGATCATCAGCCTGTATCAGTCCACTGCTGGACATAGGCCTCCTCCATGGCACGCCACTGAGCTCGGTCTTCAGCTCTCCTCCTCCGGACTCTGCCCGCTGCCCTATGAATATCATCGCCCCACCTAGTTACAAGGCGCCCTACACTACGTACTTACTCAAGTAAACTAGAGAATTCCTGATAATTACCTGATTCTATAAAAAATTTCAAGAGTCATCAAAGAAGATAATATAAATAGTACCAAAATATATTTATCACACAACAACAGAATTATGTATGGTATGATTACCTAAGGAATTTCAAGTAATGCACACAATTCAATATAAATATATAAAATACGTTTACGTAAAAAAAGACTGGGGAAAAATGCTTACTACTAATTATTTCCTCTAACATAATATCAATATGTACAGATGATTTCTGGATTTTAATTTACATTATATTCAAATTTGTAATATAAAATTTTAATAGTAGGCTTTAGTTACACACACTACATTTAAAAAGATAAATGATCCCAGAAACGATTTAAGTAACTCATAAAACAACCTTTTTTATATGAGGCTGTAAAATTTGTTAGGGGCTCAGTTATAATCTTCGTTGAAAAAGGTTTTATTTGGGTATGTAATGTTTGTAAATGTTAACTTTATAAGAAATTGTAGATAAAATAAACGAGATTCCTCTCGCGTATTTATTTTTTGCTTAAGTATTGTGAATTCGTCAGAAGCAACTGACGGAGCCGAGGTTCGGGCACCCTCGAGTCATTCGCTTTTGGCGCATAGGATAACGGTCCAAGCCGAGGCTCCCTCTCGGGAACCCTTGTGCTGGTAACCCATTAATGAAGGTCTGGACTGAGTGCCCTAACCGTTCGGCCACCTCTCAACCCGGTGAAGCTGTAAAAGCCCTCGGGCTAACAGTGGCCATAAAATCATTCATAAAAAAAAAAAAGTATTTACTTACTTAACTTTTAACCATTAACAGTGGTAATCTTGCAACATATTGAAAATAATAAAAAAAATATTTTTTCTAAAAAGTTAATCGAGCAGTAGCAGTCATAAGACTGGTATCTGCACCAGATTGCCTAATACTGATAATAACCAAGAACTCGCCTTGATTCGCGGATACTGTTTGCTTGTATATTGTAAGAAGAAAAAATATAAATAAAATAAAAGTTATAGAAAAAATTGGGAAAAAAATAAATGTCTGCGAGTGTCTTATTGTGTGAATCTATAATATATAGTGTGCTTTTTTAGTTATTACATTGGTTCGCCTCGATTATGGAAGTGGACTCACACAATAGTAGCGTGAAATAGTAGCATAAAGCTGCCATGATTCGTGAGGTGGCGACGATGTGGTGTAGATCCGGGACCCAATTACAGATGACGAAACATTCCACCTTAGTCGTCAGGCGTGATAACACTTCAGTATTTTGATTCGTTATTGAGTGTAAATATGGATGTCACGGGCCGCAGGAATCACTTGCCATTTGAATTCCTTGACAAGGAATGAGAATGCAGAAGCATTGTTACCCTTGAGTACTGTGATAGAACGCCTCGTCACCAGTAATAAAGGTCTCCGGATCCGTGCACTCACCGGACGAAACACAGCAGCATTATGCTGCCATTTTACTCTGGTAGTCTGTGAGGACGTGGCCCTACCCCAATCGAGCTGACCCATTCATTCTGCAGCTAGAAACTGCAGTGTAGCTCTACCACTGATGATACCTAGATCCATTAACTAAAAATTTGTGATATAAAAATATTTATCCTGAACTGGGAATCAAATTCAGTACTCGATACTGCCAGATAACCTAAGCCCTGGGCTACGCAGCCATCATCTCGTGGGAAGATAATAGTATTGTAAAGTCTACACAGACGGATTTTCACGTGACGTAAATGCGTGTATATAAATCCCACTGCTGGTCACAAGTTTTCTGTCTAGATTGTTGGACATCACACATCATTAAAGTTTTTTATTTATATCTTAGACATGTAGGTTTCCTCATGATATTTTCTTCCACCACAGAGCACGTGGTATATTGTGTGTGCTCGGGGATAGAACTCGGTTCGCTCGCGTATGGTGAATTAAAAGTGAGCGCGTACACTGAACTATCACGGCTCAGTGACAGTCACGCAAGATTTGCTTTCTCATCTGCATAATGTTAGACACCTCGGCATCACAATGGAAAAAACTACCAAGTAAGTCTTACTTTCCCAAGAAGATTAGAACTGCGCTTGATAGTTCGAGAGGGTCGTTACGTCAGAAATTACGTCATATCGGCCAATCTCAAGACCGAGTCTCGTGCTGAACTCGTGGTTCGACTAAAAGAACACGTACACCTCGGCCGCTCTGAAGGGAACTTCTGTTCGGGGTTCTAGCTAAAGGGCACATGCTTTAGGTATTTTCTTTCAGATTTCTACGTTCTATATAAAGACTTTCAGAGACTTTAAACTACAAGCATAATAGTTAATTTTTAGCGTAGATGTCGATTATACATCAAAGTTAAAAAAAAATAGAAATTACCAGAGCTGCAATTTTTCCCTCGCTTAACCTCGAGTAGGGGGAAAATGCGTATGTCTTTTTAATGCCATTTCGGAATGCTTGGTGTATGCATAACGTCATTTACGTAAGTATCGTGTACACAAGTATGCCTTTAGCGCTAGTGGGAAGACGCACTCCCCTGAATTTCTCCCCGTCGTCCGTAGCGGTAGCCCTTAAGGGTATAACGTCTAAAAAAAGGGCCCGACGAGCTAGTCGATGACGTGTGTATGACGTAGGATAGGTAAGTATCAATACAAGGTGTGTGCCAGCAGGTTCTCAGCCACCAGCCACGGTGTATAGGATCGGGAGATTGTAACCCCCGGAGCAATAGGGGGCTAACTCCTGAGCCCGCCAACTACAGCCCTTAATGCTTAATCGTTCGTAGTGTTTGACGAAATATCACACGATTTATTCTGCTATTTCATCATATTAGAATTTTTACTGTAATAAATCATTGTTTTATATAATAAATTCACTCACTGTTATATAAGAACCCAATTTCACTTCCTTCCGAACAAAATAACATTTTAACAACGCAACTCGAATACCAACGACTTCACAAAACAATTTGGCTACAGTAACAATACATTGTTCAGGAAACAGAATCGTTATTATGGATATTTCAGCCAAATAAAAATAACTTCACGTACATACTTGATTTATTTATAGTAACAGTGATAGTTTGCATGCGACCCATGCTGTTGATAGCAACAAACTGCAAACTGCACGACTGAGGAAGGATCACGCCTTACAGAATACCAGCTTGAAGTAGCAGCATAACGCTGCTGTGTTTCGTATAGTGAGTGTAGAGATCCGGGACCATTATAACAACTATTCCATCTCAGTCCTCGTGGGTTACAACGCATCTGCATCATGATTCAGTATTGTGGTTAAAAGTGTGGATGTCATGAGCAGCAGCAATCACTTATCATCAGGTGATCTGTTCGCTTGTTCAGCTTGGCAGTTGAGCAGCTTGCTCGTTTACCACCTATTCTTATATTTTATTTTTATATTATATTATTCTAACATTTATTATTAATATATAAATATATATATATATATAAATATATTTTGTTTTTTTTTTTAGTAATGTGTTTTTTATGAAACTATAGTTTCATTTAGCTGTACTAACATGATGGAGCGTAAATAATGCTAATAAAACGTTTTATTAATATGATTTTATCTTAATCAGGATCGATTTTTTTTCCATAAAATATTTTTACATAATATCATTTGTAAATCGCAACACGAGCTAAACCAAAATATTCGTAATACACGTAATGTAAGTACGTTGTAAAAACAATAAACGATGAATACGAGATAAAGAGTTCCGCGAACATCGTATTGTTATCAGACCATTAACGTTTTATGCTCGAAAATAAATCCAGCCGTATTCGAGTCCGCCGCAATGAACCACGTCGTTGTATATAAACCTGTCTACCCACTTCAAGTTACGGACGATGTATTTTCACAATCATTGTGCTTTTCATATTCAGCCTGATTTAAGTATGTACCCTGGAAATATCTTGGTATATTCTGTGTGAACAAACGAGTACGCAGTTCACCAGATTGCAGTTGATCGCTTACCGTAGCTTTAGCGGCCACGTGAATGGGTCAACACGGCCGGGGAAATACCACACCCTCATAAAAGTACACCGTGAAATAGCAGCATAATGCTGCTGTGTTTCATCTGTTGGGTGTAGAGATTTAGGACCCTTATTACTGGTGATGAGGCTTAGTCCTCAGGGGTGACAACGTTAATGCATTATGATTTCTTATTGAGGACAATAGGAAATGTGGCCACGGAAATCACTTACTATATATAAGCTATATATATATATATATATATATATATCTGTGTGTGTACCCTTGAAGATTGCGACGTAATGTGTAGTTGAATGTGATTAGGTCACCGGATCTTTACACAGCATCGTTATGCTTTTTTTTCACTCTGGTATTCCACGTCTGGTAATTCGAACCTGTCTATTCATGTCGTAACTAGCTTCGATCTGGCTCTACTATTGTTCATGTTTAAACACTGTAATAATTTCCAAATTCAAAACTTTAATATCGAAAACTACTACCTTGAATGAAAAGTAACGAGAATGACATGATTTCAAGGAAAAATCCTTATCGAATTTTCTTTGCATGTCAGTAAAGTAACCTTAACGAAATGTAATCTATCAAAATAATAACTTGAAACTATATATTTCATTTTTAAGACTAAAAACAAGACCACATATAACACGCCTTCATAATATAAACCGACTTCAAGCATGTGATCGTGTCCTCTAATAATTTAAAATGTGAACATCGGTACACAAAAAATAGAGGTTCATCTGTCTACCAGAAACCACTAGCCTTACTTGGGATAACGATTATGAAAATAATTAAAAAAATATAGACAACAAAAAATAATAGCACATCATTGATAAAGACCTCAGTCGATCCTACAGGATATGTTATGTTTTCGAAGGCAATATATCAGAATTTTTAAGTGACTTTTGATAGTTAAGTTTCTGTACACAAACAAGTTATGAGGGTACTTTTAACTTTATTAAAATTGTACAAAGCACTTTTCGGGCGTAGTTTTCACGTGCCACTGGCTTTCGTTGGATAAACTTTGAGTTGAGATGAGCTTAAAATTTTATGAATATTGTGTAAAAAGCGGAAAGTTGTAGCTAGAAAAGCTTTATTACCTTATATAATATATCAGATATAAAATGTTGTTGGTATTAAAACTTTTTATATACGTATATATATTTATATATATATATGTATATATATATATATATATTATATATAAATATATTATATATATATATATATACAAGCATATACATATAAATCTTAAGCAGAATGCTGGAAATGCTGTCAACATTACTAACATTGCAATATACCACTGCTACTAGGCTGAAAATTATTTACGACACTAGTCGAATGGCGTATTGGAACCTTAAAGTTTCGTAAATCGTACCGTAAGCCATTAGGCCTATTGTCGGGTCTCAATGTATAATATTCTTTCTATATGAACACTTGTTTCTATATATACTCGTAACTATTACTTAACTTATACCATATATATATATATATATATATATATATATATATATATATATATAACAGTATTGAACTAAGGCCAAGTAGTGATGATCATAATGTTGATTATTCTTATATTCATGATCTACGTAAATACGGTTTAATTCTATTAAGGCAATCTGTCCGTACATCAATGTACTTCTGAATACAGTTTTATAGTTTAAAATAATTAGTTTGATTATCTCTTTGTAGCGCACTCCGTCCCGCGGAGCCGAGGCGGCGCATTTACGTTGAAAAGTAACATTCCTAAACTTGCTGACTACACAACATATTTTAGCTCGCCAGTCATGTTCTTGAATAGAGACGTCGTCATGACTATGACACGACAATTGGTTTTTTTTGTCATCATTCTATGACATGATAAGATATCATCGTCGTTCCCGTCAGTCTCTACCCACTGCTGAACATGGGCATCCTCCGTAAATTATCATAAAGCACAAACCAGACCAACCTGTATGCGTCGACTTGCAGCAAACGTGCATAGATCGTTTCATGAGGTCGTACTACACAACGACGACTAGTTTTGGAAATAGAACTAGGAATAGGAATAAATATTATTAATTTTCCTAAAATAATTAGTAACAAAAAAAAGGAATAAGATTCCTGAAATATTGTAAAAAAAATTGTAACAAGATATAAATAATTTTTTCTTATTATTTTTATTATTCTTATTTTTTATATTATAATTTATATATTTATAAGAATAATCATATTATGTGAAGTAAAAATAAAATAAAAAAAGTATAAATCAAAATATAAAAAATAGTTATTAAAATCCAAAAAAATTATTATTATATATTAATATACTATGTATTATCACTTATACATATATAGTATATCACTGATTATTGTATATTTGAAATTTAAGATTATAGTTATACAAAAACTAGTTAAACATTTATATAACAGAAATTAATTTGCTATGTACATAATTCAAAAAATAAAGTTGAAAGGGACTGAATTAGTCTCTGACCACCATGTCAGAGCAAAACTAGAAATTTATAATAAAAAAAACGACGGATAGTCCAAGACTACCACTCAATTTTTGTTTCCCCATCGGGTTTATATGAGTCGTTCATTTTAATTAAATACATTAATCAAAAATCTATCTCCATGTTGGTTCTTTATTTATTGAAATCAAAATCTATACAAAAATTCAAGCAAATTTAAAATCACTACACAAACAACATTAAATAACATTAAAATCTTTCTCCTAGTAAAATTTCGTTTATAAGTAAATAGAGCGTGAAACTAGAATCTCTTATATTTGTATGGGTCCATTATAATAGAACGCTACACATGTTGTTTTAGGACTAAAACTCGTTTTATTAAAGTTTTAATAACATCTGTACCCAAGTACGGAGGAAAGCTCAAATGTTTAGCTTGTGAATTTTATCTTAAACTTTCTGCTATCCTCTTAAGGGAAATGACTTGATTGAAGAAGAAACAGAGCCGAACTCTTCTTATTTCTCGTTACAGCAAGAATGGATTGAAATCTTGATGTAATGACCATGGATGGATTACAACCTTTCCGAATACCATCCCGAAATATCAGTATCAGCTGCTGTTTCTTTGGAGAGATGTAGCCCACCTCCGTTCTCATTGGTGATAACGCATGAAACTTCGTTTAAGATAAACGGGGTTGATTATCTGCTTCATTAATCACTAACTAACAAGTGAACTGTGGGCTCTTTCGTCGTGATTAGTTTCAAAAAACATAAAATATAATGATATATATATAAATAAAAGCCAGCGTACGGAAATTGAGACGTGGTCCTTCACTGCTTACCCTAAAATAATTAGTCACTCGGGGAGCTATTGAGAGTGATATGCTTCGGTGTTTCTCTGCATTATAGAATTTGATATCCGCAGTAGAATAAGGGAACCCGACATAGCTCAAGGAATCGGTTAGCTAAAGTAGCAATGAGCCAGCTATATAGCTCGTAGAACTAATAACTGATTGGAGTAGAAACGTTCTCGAGTCGGCAATCGCAACGTTGGACTGGAAGGTAGTACTTACGCTATTAAGTACGACCTATGAAAGTCTCCGTCTGCCTTTGACTTATCAGACGAGACATAGAATGCCTAAAACTTTACAAGTCCTTCTGACTCCTAAGGATTAAACATCAGTAAAAGCTAAGTCAGGAAAATAAGCATGGGTGATGAAATTTACAGTGATTGTCAATCTTCTGCTATTCGTATGAGGAAATCTTTGCTTTGTTAATCATTAACAGCCTTGATGCTCCATATATTCTATAAACGGAAACTAAACAGTCCCTTTATCTCCTCATATGAGAGCTAATAAAAATGCAATTGTTTCAGGAGCTAGCAGCAGCGACTCCCACACAACGTAATTGGCGTGGTATCCTCATCGCACTGCTGGTGATTGCAGCTGTACTTGGCCTGATAGTCTTCAGTATAGCCTTGCTAACTCCTGCGGGAGACGGGGGCAGAGTCAAGGGTCGGAGGCCAACACTTAACGATGTCCTTGCTGAGCATTATAAGCCTTTTAATGGGACTTGGCTTACAGGTAAGTAACTAAATCCCTTATGATTCCAATATAAATAATAATAATAAATAAATTTACAATTCGCTTGAAACTTATTACTAACATACATTATATAACCATATACACAAGAAAGTAAGAATCCGTTGCTGAACTAGGTTATAAACCCTATTTCAGCCTTCGACGCCGTTCCTCGTTCCAGAAAAAATACTTTAGTACTAACGACATAGTACACATTAAAAAAAGAAAATGCAAAATAGTTAACATAAGAAAAATAAAGAAGAATAACATAAAACGAGATTTTCTTTTTTAAATAATTTGACAAACCTATGAAAACGCTTTTTTTTGTTACCTTGAGAGTCACAAACGAGCACACAGTTCACCAGCGTGAAATAGCAGCATAATGCTGCTGTGTTTCGCCTGGTGAATGCAGGGATCCGGAGCTCTTTATTACTGATGACGAGGCATTCCATCTCAGTCCTCAACGGTGACAACGCATCTGCATTATGATTCCTTGTCAAGGATGAATGAAGATGTCATAGGCCGCAGGAATCACTTGCCATCAGGTGAACTGTGTGCTCGTTTGTGATTCTTAATGTAAAAAATATTTCCGTACACCGTATAGACTTCCAAGTCCCTCGACAATGACTTTCAAGGGCATCTCTTGTTCGCGCATTGCGGTGATTCCATCGCTGTACCACGAGTCCCCAAAGATTACCTAATGGGTTTAAATCAGGCGATTTTAAAAGCCCGTATCAGATAAATATATTGATGTCTTTGGAACCAGTCGCGGGAATACTAGCCGTAAATATTCCGAAAGGCCGTCAATATAGGTTACATTTTAAAGTATTAACATAATTCAGAACTTTTGGGGTTAATGCGCATAGTTCATCGGCCAACATCCAGTCCTAAATGTTTGCACTAATTCTACCAGACTCGGTGATAAGCACGATATGATTTTCATCATATCTTATATTGTTATAACGCCAGATATTAAATCGACCTTTTTGGCTGATTTTGAAGGTCCATTCTTCTGTAAATATTGTGAATTTGACCAATCGAAATTTAAGAACTCCCTAGCAAAATTCGACCGAGCTGCGTTATGGGCATCAGTCAAATAAACTTCTTAAGTATAACGCCTATAATGCAATACCCCGTCCTGTTACGGCGAATATTTTCAGTACGGACGACAAATTGTTGTGCAAAATGGGCCGTAAGTTTAAAACCGTTTTCTTCATACACACGTCTCACTATTTCCCACTGCGTGCTCATTGCTTTAGAACATCGACCACGTCACCTGTGATCTTTGAGATGGCCTTCTTCACCGTGAAATATTTAATTCTCTCGAAATTTGACTTACGTTATATCAAGGGCAGAAGTAATGTAACTATTTCTGCCCTTTCGGATATATTTCGTGATAATTTAAATTTTATTATATGACAAACCAGGTCAGTCAGAAATGAAAAATGACAAAATATCGATTTTCATAAATAAAATTTATATAACCATAATTTCTTCAGCCAATAAAATGAAGATCTAATTTACCTTAATTTAAATTTAATCATTTTCCTTTGATAGTTATATACATACACTTAGAAAATGTTAAATATTTTAAGTTATTGTACGTAAATTGTTTTTAAATGGATCCTATGGTCACCTGTTAGGGAATTATACATATGACATTAGTAACCTTAATGCTCATATTGTATATATTGTATTAAACATATGTAATTCCGTCGGTGGTTCGATCTATATAAAAGGTCTTCTAATAAGGTTCCAATATTAAAACTCCATAGTTTTTTATGACATTTTGATTATATTATTAGAAAAATAAGAACATGATGCACATTTAACCTATGCTTTAATTGAGATAACCAATTTCGTTCATTAAATAGATACGTGAATAAAAGTCTTGCCTTTTAGTGAAGTTTTAATTTACTTCAATTTGTTGTTGAAAATGGTAAAGCTTTAAAATTGTATGGCCAAGTATACATGCATTAGATTTAATTTTATGAATTTGTGTATGAATAAATATATAGATGTCCCAAATAAATAAAAATACATAATGAATATTTTGTACCTTGCAATAACTCAGTTTTCCCTCTCATCCCCTATCCATCATACGACAAGTACGAGGTCTTTCATTATGGATATCCATTCATTTGAAACGTTTCGCTTCGTAGTTTTTAATACGTGCAGTATAGATTGAAATAATCTAGCTGCGTCGATGTTTCATTCCGATTATAAAGCAAGTGATTTTTATTCAAGGCTTCATTTCGCCGTACGTTAGTAGAGATTTTCCGACACAGCCAGTGTTTGAAAATCTAGCAAAAAAAGTTGTTAAAAACACACCGACAAAGTATTGATAGTTACTGCACACCTCGGATACCAAGATTGTGCTACAAAATCAGTTAAAAATAAATGATTTATTCACCTTTAAGTACTTACACTAATCTTTTACAACACTTACATAGTAAACAAGTTCACTTTTATCAAGAGAATATTCTATTTAACAATTCTGATTGCATCCAAACCTATTTTATTAAGATTATAATAAAAAATGGAGAATTGATTTTTTTAATTCGAAAATATTATACAATGGTTGCGGTTGATTGAATTACTAATGTAATTACTATTGTTTGTTCATAATTATTAAAATAAGTGATCACTGTCAGAATTTTTCTATTTGATTTGATATATTTTATTAAATATAAATTGTAGCTCGGATATTTTTCGACAATTTGAATTATATATATATATATATATATATATATATATAGTTAAAATTAATATATATTATATAATACATATAGTTATGTCCTCGCATTTAATGAATGCACAAAAATCATGTTTATCAAAATCAATTTAAAAATTATCCAATTGAAATACCATAAAGTAATATATTTATATTTTTTAATTTATATCTCTAATTTTCTCCTTATTTATTAAGTTTTTCTTTATCTGATCATAATTATGGTTATATATATTATTTATATTGTTTTTATAGTATCGGCGGCAAACGAGCATGCAACCCACCTGATGGCAAGCGATCACCGCCGCCCATGAACATCCGCAACGCTAGAGTAGTTGCAAATGCTTTTCTTGAAGGTTCCTAAGTCGTATCGGTTCGGAAATACCACTGGCAACAGCTGATTCCACAGAATAGATGTGCGTGGCAGAAAATTTCCCGCTAAGCGCACAGTGATGGATCACCAACCGTCGAGATGATGAGGATGATATTTTTGGAAGTGTTTGGTTTTGGTCTCAGTGATTGGAATTGATCCGTTAATCTGAACAACTCCTCAGAATATTCCCATGATAAATTGGGTGAAAATGCATAGAGATGCAGCGGATTACAGGCAACAATTTAATTGATGCCGATACATGGGATAGAACTCTGTTTTCTCGCGTACTTTTTTTTTCTTTACCAGACACCGACGTATTACGGCTATTCACGAGCAAGATATTGAAAAAAATATTTGCGTTGGAAAAACAGTGGCCAAGTAAAAACAAGCAAAACGATCAGACTAAACATTTCCCGTTGACTTTAACAATGTTTACGCGGCTAATGGGTGCACGTTGGAGCGCGGCAAATTTGTGAAAAGTTGATGCTATACCAGAACTACTGAAATTGACTTTTTTAATAATAATGGGAGCATAAACAAATACACAATTCACTTGATTTAACATCAATTACGTCTAAATCAAAGATTCAAGATTCAAATTCGTCGTCACTTCTGAGGACTAAGATGGAACTCGTTATCCGTTATTGAGTGCGGGGAAGGACTTGGATGTTGAATCTAGAAACTTTTCTTATTGCGTTTCTAGCTTCAGAATGAATGGGTCAACTCGACCGGGGTAGGACCACGCTCTCACAGAATACCAGCGTAAAGTGGCAGCATAACGTTGTTGTGTTTCTTCTGGTTAGTGTAGGGATCTGGAGACCTTCATTAGTGGTGTCAAGGCATTCCATCTCAGTCCTCAAGGATGACAATGCATCTGCATTATGATTCCTTGTCAAGGATGAATGTAGATGTCATGGGCCGCAGGAGTCACTTACAATCAGGTGAACTATGTGCTCGTTTGATACTCACAATTTAATTAAAAAGAAAGTTTTTAGAGATGAAAAACAAGTAGGGGCTGAAAGACGAAAATGGTAAGTGATCACCGCTTCCTATAAATGCTTGCAACATCAGATGAATAGGCGCATACAATACATCTAGCAAGCACTTCATATAGAATAAAAATGACCGTTTAAAAGATGTTCCAAAAAGAACAATTGTATATTAAGGCCGAAATACAAAATTCATACCGCATAATTAAATCCAGTTTGTCTTTTGACACAAAGGCATTTGTTTGAAAGGATTTACGAAGTTAAATGAAAAAAGTTTTTCGTTTGACTTGCAAACATTGTTTGTTTTTTCTCAGCCTTTGCAAAAGCCGCTTACTTATTCGTTAATAAAAGTTTGTTTGGATAATTTTATGAAATAAAACTATTGGGCGTGATAATAATAGTGGTGTTAAATACGCACAAGTGATTACTGCGGCACATAAAAATAATTTTACATGCAGCCTCAATAAGAATTTAAGATACACACGTGTTGACAGCCCTGAGATCTGAGATAGAATGCTTCGTAACCTTTAACCGTCCCCGGATATAGCTTTTGTTTATGACAGACTAAAGTATCGATACAGTGTACATCACCTTATTATATTGACACCCTATTATATATTATTTTCAAAGGTACATGTCGCTTGTTTCTAATGAAAACTGTAACAAAATAATAAATATAATATGCAAACATCTATAACCATTAGCATCCCTACACGGTTACCCCTTTACGGTAAAAGTCTTGAGTCAATAAAATGGTTCACGAATAATCAACCAAAGTAGGGATCGGTAGTATAGGAATCTCCCTGAGTAAATACCTGAGTAAAGAGAATAGCCCCGAGGCCCGTTACTTGTAATCCTTCAGGCTGTGGATGCTGTCACACAACCAAAGTGGCGGCGGGGTGGGATACGGAGAAAAACCGGAGTCTGAGCTGTTTTCGATTATACTGACGTCATCTATTGCCTTAAGTAATGGTAACAGTATTATTATTGTATCAAACTATTATAATTATAGCAAGGTGTCAGCAGATAAAATTCCTTTGTTCTACATATTTACCTTGCACCTTAAAACTAACTGAAGCATCGAGTGTTCAATCAACCCGGAAGAAGTCCTCGAGCTAACAGCGGACGTCAGCCCAATAAAAAGCATCTACTACTATGTACTATTAACTAAGAGTGTTCTAAAAGACTTTCACAGAATACCGGTATACTGGCACTTTTTTTTAAAATAAGGTGTGAAAAACGAGCACACAGTTCATGTGAATGTAATTGATGACTGCGGCCCACATCTACGATCAACGAACGAAGATTGTAACTCTTAAATTTTGAGTAATTGGAACTCCCTACACTCACAATATGAAACACAGCAGCTTTCTGCCACTATTTCACGCAAGTATTCTGTGTGGTCATGATCCTTCACCAGTCGGACCTAAGAGAGTAGCTGCATCGTGGCTCTACCAATGTCAAAGAGGCACAGTTGCTTACTATGATTATTCACTGGTATACGAATGAATATGTATTGTTTCACCGCTCCGCTCTCGCCACCGCTTTCCGCTGAGTTTGAGAACGTGGCCTTAGTGAACTATTTGGCTATTGGGCAGCCAATGCAAACATTTAGATAGAGCAGTGGATATAAATATTTGCACAAGAGATCTCTTGACAAGGGAAATAGATCTTATATTCTATAATGAAAGTTAATTTTACGTCAGAGAAAAGCAATGTTTACTTTTCCCTCGAGAGAAAATATTTAACTTGGGTTAATTTATTTTATTTTTACAAGAAATGTAAAATTAAAATAAAAGAACAACACAGGTGTGCAGAGTAGTGTCCATCTGTGTCGTTTTAATATTAAGAAAACAATTGCGAAGATTTTATGCGTGGACTCCAATAAGGTCAATTCATTTTTAAAAAAAAGTTTTGACACGTGCATATAGCTTACCTGACGCCGGGATGACCTTCTACAAAGATTCAAGATGCACAAGCACTGCTGATATTTGAGGTGAAAAACCTCGGTATTTGTTATTAAACTGTAATAAAATACTAGGAAGAAAGACTGAAAAAAAGCTGCCACTAGCGAGCTTTCGTAGAATAATTGATAAATTTCTGTCAAAACTAAATTCTACTTTTTATTTATATTAATGTTAAGTTGTAAACGCGTCGATTCTAACTTAAACTCACTTTTAATTCGGGTTTTTACGTCCACGCAAAAGCTTTTTAACTAAATTCTATTGTAAGCCCTATGGTGTGAAAGACATTTTGCAATTTGTCAACGACAAACACAATTCACCTGATAGTGAATGGTCTGAAAGTTCAACGATACGGTCTATCACATCTATGCGTACGTCCATCCTCAATAAAGATTCAGGCTGCCCATGCGTAAGAAGAGAGATACACCCCGAAGACTGAGATCGAATGCCTCATTACTTGTAATTTGATCCTCAGATCGTGGGGACGTGATAGGTTCGACTAGGGAAGGCTAGTCGAACCTACTCTTTCCTGTCGCAGCTAGATTTGACCAGTAGTGGTACATGGCATAGGTAGTAAATTATGGAACTTGATTATGAAAACTTCAACTTCACTCAAATTGACTAATTTATTTGATATACACGACGAGCTGTATTTTGTATGAACATCGTCAAGAAAAATAAATATATTTAAGAGTTAAAAGACAATCTTCGCCTCGGCTAATTTTTCGGATTTTCTCGCGTTTATTTTAAATCTTTCTTTATCTCGACGTTTCGAATGCTTTTCAACACTCGTCTTCATGAGGACACTAAGATGTTTGACCTCCTGATAATATAGTTCACCCGATCTACCATCAGCTTTTTTACTTTTGCTCCGATCTATACAGGAGGAACTCACATTATCTTGGGAACTTGCAGTGCGATGTTCGGTTTGAGATTTCATTTTATTAATCATAAGATTCCAAGATGATGGTAGGCACCTAGCCATCTCGTCTATTGAAATCAATATTTTTTTATTTCAATAGCGTTACATTCTTGGTATATATCAGTGTCCTTTTCTGAGGATTTGTCAAATCTTATGTAATGGAACGATAAGGTATAGTACAGTGTCCAGACTTCCTAGAGCGTCGATGTTTTAAGTCAGCTATATGTTCGATTACGTGTGTCTTTATTTAAGTCTTTATTTGCCCTATATAATGGAGACCACATCTCAAATCAACGCTTACTTAAACAGAACAGCAGATCTTGCAGAGGGATATTGCAGTTGTCAGATGGTAAAAATTAATAATCTTCTTGGATGGCTTGTAAAATGTTCTTACAGGACCCGTAACTCCTCTGACATATGGTAGTAGCAGATACCCTCTCAATACCCTTCCTGATGCCCAAATCCACAGTTAAAGCAGAGTTCGGATATCTCAGTTCTCACGGATGAATAATGAACGTAAATTTAATTGTTATCTGTTAATCGTACCATCTGGTGAATTGTGTGCTTGTCAATTACAGAATCCTATGTAGAAGGTCCTTGTTCAAAAGTAGACGCTACATGATCTAAGACGATGATTGTGTTGGTTTTGAAGACAAAAAATGTACACCTGTTTCACCAAAATCGACCAGATGAATTATTATTCAACGCATGTAAAAAAGTTACTTAAAAGCATAAACCAATACATTAAAAAAAACCAAACGCTTTTACATGCCGCTTTGAAAGAGGTAAGGAAAACAAATTCAATTTAAAAGCATTACACGAGCGCGCTGTGACTAAATTAAATTATTTTAAAATTCCTTTGAATCTTCGCTAGGGGATAAGTTTGTATGTGCGCTTGTGATAAACGTCACAACCATTCCTTAATATAAACAAATTTATAATTATTTGAAAACTATCGCCTCGGAGGTGAAATGATACTATTAAGACGACGAAAGTCAGTTCACTCTTCTACACATGAATGTTATTTTGTTTTTTATAATATTAAGGGTGAATAAGATGCACACGAGTCTGAGGAATTGTACGAATTAATTCCAGTCACTCAGTTTAAACCGTGCATGGCTGTACAATTTAAAATTTCACCACCATCTAGATGTTTGAAAATCCACTACTGTTTATATAAAGTTTTCTTCTACACACTACCATTATGTGGTATCAGCTGTCGTCATCGTTATACTCGAACCGAATTTAGGAAGTTTCAATAAGGCACGCCACCTGCAACCCCTGTAGTATTACAGAAGTTCATGGGTGGTGGAGATAATTTACCAGCAGATGAGCTGCTTGCTTAGGCACCTATTCTATAAAAAAATCTGATGGTAAGAGATGGCAGTGGTCCAACACATCTACGTCCGTCACCGTCAATGATTCCAGTTGCTCATGAGTCATATCTGTAATTATAATTTACGTGCCATTATAAAAGGTATTAATTAGTTTATAGATGTTTTAACGTTTGCAGTGTGTTGCATCTTTTTGTAAGGGAAGTATTTATATATGTACCTAGGCAATATTACGCTGAATTTATGAATAAATACACAACAATAACAGTTAGTTATATAGATTTTCATGCAACCGCTCCACTAAATACAATATAATAATCCTTTAACATAAACTAAATATTTTTCCCTGAATTTTCATACATTTTTATAATACCATTTTTCTAGAACGTGTTTAATATCACACTAACATAAAAAACATCAGTCTGTTATATCTAGTAATATATATATATATATATATATATATATATATATATATATATATATATATATATATATATTTATATATATATATATATTACTAGATATAACAGACTGATGTTTTTATGTTTTAATATATATGTATATATATATATATATGTAGTTTTATTACGAAAGCTTTGAACGGGACGGAGATCGGTTGGACGTCGTTGAGTTGGAAAATTAGACAATAAACGGCGGGTCGTGTATTAGATTTCTTCTCACCCAACACTTGACCGCTTAGATCCAGAGATATGCCGCTAAATAAATTAGCTATTCTTATGATTAAGGTCAACGCTCCAAGCTATAACCTTTTGGAAACTCATGGAATACCAGCGTAACGCTGATGTTTCGTTTGTTGAGTGTAGGAATCCGGCGATGCTTATTACTGACGACGCGCTAATCGATCTAGACCTCAGAAGTGATAACGCATCTATATTATGATTTCTTATCGTGGGTAGATATTGGTATCAGGGACTGCACGAATTGATAACCATCAGGTGAACTGTGGGCTCGTTTGTCTCTTTAAATAAAATAAAAACTAAAAAATAACTCATTGTAATAAAAATATTTTTTTTATTACAATGAGAATAACAAGCAGTTCACCTATTGGGAAGTTCTGCGGCACACTGCGACATCTACGTTCATCCTTGACAAAGAATCATAATGCAGATGCGTTGTCACCCTTAAGGACAGAGATGGAACGCCTCGTCACCAGTAATAAAGGACTACGGATCCCTGCACTCACCATACGAAACACCGTGTCATGAGTCGCAGGAATCACTTACCATCAGGTGAACTGTGTGCTCGGTGGTACTCGCAATTATATAAAAAAGAAATCCTTAAACTGCCATAACTTGCCTGTGATCTTATTATATGCACTAGAGAAGTTGAGTGCCTCTGTTATTGCATGAGTGTTTGTCATATACTAGTGTCGGCTGGTGTTTAAAATCGACCGTGATAACGTTTTTTACGTATCGAGAGAATAAAATATCATCCTTTCCCCTATTCCATCCTCGTCTTCTTTCTCACTCAATAATTAAACAGGTTATATATAACAGTTAATTTCTGCCCTTGGATGGACACAGTAGCCCGTATCATATCCACTTTAGCATTTCAATATACCCATTGTCAAAGTACCGCCACCGCTCTAAAGACGGCAAACAAAAGCTTATCATAATCCAAATACACCGGACATAGGGGTAGATTAGATAGAGTAGCGTCAATAGCCTATTCAGGGCACTGTGTGCAAACTTCAACGTCGTAGCTTCAGTCTGACAACCGAATATTGTCTGTTAACCATCCTAGCATTAAATTCAAGCTTAGCTCGAATATTCGTCCTGTTAGACTGATAATAGTGTTGCAGGTATTCTTTTTTATAAAAAAGATTAAATTTAGGTCTTTTCTGGAAACTTCTGAAGGTTTCTGGTCTATTGTTTTGATTGATATCAATATAAATTACTTACTAAATATATATATTTGCGTTTAGAATAATTTTATTATACATAGCAAAATATGCATATCATTTAAAATACTAAGATGTTTTATAAATAATTATATAATTTCGGTTAATATTTTGCACATTTTGGTTGCAATTATTGAGTAAAATTTGTCTTGAATTTTCGTCATATTTCATAATGGAATAAAATGTTCTCCTTCTCTTTCTCATGTTTCTTCTTCGGGTGCCTCTCTAGATAATGAAGGTTGGCAGTTAGTTTTGTATATTCGTCCCTGTTCCTCGCGAAGCGATACAGTTCGACGGCAATGATACTTCCTATCAAAATGTTGCACAGCCAGGATTTCTTTCTTCGACCGACGCACCTTCCAGTAACTTTCTCCATCATAAAGAGTTTCAGTAAGAGAGTTCATATCTCTCTTACCAGAATACGTGTGAAAGAATAAAATAAAATAAGTTTTCATCAAATTCTTCCTGCTATATAATATTGTGGTAAAAGGCAAACATTTTAGTGGAACTTACCGTTAAACCCTTGTGGGTAAGTAAAACGCGAGCCCGGATTGAAATAAATCTTTATTTCTCTTTAGTCAACGGGTAATCAAAGTGATATTTTATTTAATTTTTATTTTATTTAATATCTTAGGTAAATTTAGCCACTGTACTGAGTATTTGATATTCATTTCTATTTTCAATTTATTATTTATTTATTTATTTATAAACTTTTGTACAACTAACATATGCACAATTATCTTAATAGAACCGCCGCTAGACGGCATTCTATGAAAATTAACATGTGATGATTGATGTTGAGATTTTATCAACGATGCATGTGTTTTTTTTTTATTGGGTGCTCGCTTGATGGCCTGTGAGTATTACGGCTCAAGGCAACATTTCAACATCATTTTAATTTCTAATCTCGGTTTCCCTTAGTGATTATCAGTCAGGACCACGTTGTTAAGTATATTATTATTACTTTTTTTATTAAATATGGGGTGGCAAACGAGCATAAAGTTAATCTGATGATAAGTGTCCATAATCCATCCTAAAAAAAGAACCAAGATGCACATGCGTCTCCTGAGGACTGAGGTGGAATGCCTCATTCCCAGTTATCGTGTATCCGGGTGCCTACACTCATAAAACGAAACACAGTAGCGATATGTTGCTATATAACGCTGGTGTGGCCCCTAATCGAGTCGACTAGTAAAATAATACATATATATATATATATATATATATATATATAGGTATGATACGTTTTTATTAAAAAAAATATATCAGTCTAAAACACTTGTGTCTAGAATTGTCTTTTCAAAAAAAATACTGTTTAAAGTTTGAATATCAAGTAAGATAAAATATGTCTAAAACATTCTTTTTAATTTCAAAACTTTCAGTCTTTTAAATTATTTTGAAAGTTATGAAATTATATTTAGAATGTATTTCAGAAGATGCTCAAGGCATTTTATTAAATAACTTTAATTAAATTATACCTAACCATTTTCTCATTAGAAATTTTTCAAAGTAGTTTACGAAATTTTAGCAGCCGTAGAGGTTTTAGGTATAACTATACAGTGGTAGGGCAACCCTGCAGGTTGATTCTGGTGATGGTATGATTGCGTCGGTAAAACCGGGAATAGCGTGAAGTAAATAAAACTGCTATGTTTCGTCTGGTGAGTGCAGAGATCCAGGAGATCATAGTATTGGTGAATAGGCATTCCATCTTAATCCTCAGGGGTGACAGCGCATGTGCATTGGGCCACGGAATCATTTGAATCACTTGAAATCACGTGAAATGGCAGCATCCAGGGACCCAATTAAAGATATCAATAACATACATTCCATTTCAGTCCTCCAACGTATGTGGCCGTTGTCACAGCTGAGGACTTGCTACCTTGAAGCTAAATTGAGGATAAAAATGTGTGGCCGTTTGTCATACTTTGTCAAATAAAAAGGTCAGTCTTTATAGCCAACGGTTAAAGCAATATATTGACAATATCCAAAATATTTAGTTACGTACTTATTTTGTTCGAATGTTAAAACGCCATCTCGGGAGATATTAAGAATATAATAACAATAATATTTAAACAAACAGCATAACGCTACGGTGTTTCTGTTTTTTTTATTTTATAGCATAGGTAGCAAACGAGCTAGCAGCTCACCTGCTGGTAAGTGAATACCACCACCCATTGACATCTGCAACACCAGAGGAGTCGCAAAAAGCGTCAATATCCTAATGGTTTAAGGTGCGGTATGTGAAACTTAGGGTTCGAATCCGCCATTCGACCATTGTCGTGAACCAACTATTAGCAATGCATTTTCAACTTAGCTGGAATGGGTAACCAGAATATTAGTAATGTTACTAACTTTGCTAGCATTCTTATTTAAAAAAAAGAAAAAATACACTGCCGGCCTTTAAGAAAGATGTAGGCTCTATTCTTGAAGGTCCCGAAGTCGAATCGGTTTGGAAATACCGCTTACTAAAGCCGATTGCACAAAGTTGTGCGTGGCAGGAAAATTCGTGTGTTGAGTGCTAGGATCTAGACCCCCATTACAGGCATAATAATGAAACATTCCATCTCAATCCTCAGGGTTGACAAAGCATGTGCATCTTGAATATTTGTTGTGGATATCATGGGCCGCTGATATCACTTACCATTAAGTGGTAGTTTATTTATTTTATTTATTTATTTACTAACTTTTGTACAACTAACATATGCACAAAGGCGGACTTAATGCCTAAGGCATTATCTACCAGTCAACCTTGGGAGGGTTCAGAGAAATCAAGGTAGGGACAGATGAATAATAATAAAGAAAAAAAGAAACATACAGTACATCTAAATACTTATACAATTATATATACATATCATTATATATTATCTTAGGAATTTATAATACTAAATAAAATAATAGATATTTATATACATTTACATAAACTATAAAACAAAAATATATACATATTATAAATACAAACATATCTAAGAGTAAATATATATATAAGTAAATACATAATTGTTATCGATGTAGTGAATCTGCTGGCGCTACTTCCAACAATTGCTTTCGAATTTTACGTTTAAGTTTAATAGTGATAAAGTCACTCTGCAGATTGTTTCTCGCTGCATATTAACGTAGAGTTTATTGCTCAACTAGGGAAAGACAACGCCTTCACAGAGTACGAACGCCAAACGGCAGCATAACGCTCCTGTGTTTCGTATGGTGCTGCAGGGTACCAATTACATATAACGAGACATTCCATTTCAATTTCAATATTTTACAAAGCTGGATGTAGCAGACATTGGCCGCAGTGATCAATTATCATCAGATGTACAGTGCGTACGTTTGTTAAGCTTAGCATTATAAAAGAAAGCTTGGAAATGTACCGAGAGCAATGCTTCAAGGAACGTGTTATATGTAAAAGCATACGAGCCTTTGTGAGAATATAATGAGCTAGCGGTGTATTTAATATTCACCTCAGGAATGTTTTCAAATATTTAAGGATATTTTCAGGTCTTTCATGTTTATGTATTATTTTCAAACAAAAAAAGCACAGGTCGTTCACAATCAAGCGACGTTATTATAATCATTTAAAACGTCAATAGCTTAATGATTTAGGGTACGGTCTGCTATACTTAAGGTCGTAGTTTCGAACTACCATTTGTCTATTGTCGTGTACTATCTCCTAGCAAAAGCATTTTCAGCTCAGTTGGAGTGGTTAACCGGAATTTAATAATATTAATGACATGGCAGTAAATTATATTAATAATTAATAATAATTTTGAAACTTCACAAACACCGTAGAGTTTCTTGTGATCTTACAAGAAACTCTACGGTGTTAGTGATGTTTCAAAATTATTATTAATTATTCTAGTCTAGTTTTTTATATAGAACTGATGGAAAACGAGCAAGGACAGAAGGACAGAAGACTGAAGTCTCAAACGCTTGATCACCACTGCAAAATTTAAATTGAATATAAAATGTTCATAATTTTTAAAACTCAGTGGCTGGAATTAATCCGAACAATGCCCCAGAACAACTGCCCGTAGTAAATACGGTAAAAATTGCAAAAGAATATGCAACATCTCTTCGTAAAGCCAGAGAATACCTTGACTTTGACGATTCGAGCCACTCTTCGTTGTATGCGGTCAAATGTAAGGATGGAGGTACGCAAAGTATGAAAACAGTTCTAGATTTTAAATATATACACACATTCAGTCATCAAATCAACAAATTTTATACTCCATTTCAATAAAGCAGACTAAGGAGAAGATAAATTGTGCGCAGTATTAAAAGAACCCTACAAAAACATTGGATATTTACTGGTATGTGGTCATCATAACCCTCCAATAATTCTGGGGCTCAAAGAATGCCTAATACGAAAAAAAAGGTATACCTGGGCACGCCTGGGACGGAAAATTGAAAAACGAACGAAAGGGGAATACGATCCACGGTTTAACTTTGGTAAATAAATTGTGTGCTAAAAAGTTCCAATATATTTGGATAATAATTTCTCAATGATTTATGTGTTTAATTATATTTTTTTCTTTTATTTATTATATATGTTTGTGTTATGAATAAGTTATATTTATCGTGCGTATCTATATGTTTTTTTTTCTTTTAACAGCGAATCTCTCGATGGATTTTTCTAAATCAAGCCGGTAATCAATGTTTAGTATACAATTGGTTTTCAGATATAGATGTGTCGTCTATTATATATTATCAATGCAACATGCCCATATGGGAGCGTGGTATAGCGGTTAGAGTAACTGGCTACCGCATAGCGGATCCAAGGATCGATTCCTAGCCGAGGAACAATATTTATGTAGCACACAATGATGGTTTTTGAATTGAACCCTCCTTCGATCTTATTGCACAAGGTCTACAAGTATATATATATATATATACATATCTAAGAATCTTAAAGATTCTTAAAGACCGGCAACGCATTTGCGACTCTTATGGGCAGTGGTGATCACTTACCATCTATCGGGTGGGCTTCTTGCCCGTTTGCCACCTATTCTATACAAAAAAAATCCAACATGTACTACTTACGTACATACATTGTTGGTTTTCAGGCCTTTGTGTATAGTATGTATACCTCGTGACCCTGACACGGCATTTGAATTCCTTGGATCTTATTGCAAAACCTTTACATAGAAGACGAAGAGGATTTGCCTCTGCGTTTGCGCAAACACTTAGGGCTCTTTAAAATATTGTGCGCCGTTGATAGCAAAATCCAGAATATATCACCGTGGTAGAAATCCCAGATCTAGGAGGATATCATCATCATCATCACATGTCCAAAGTATCTGAACCTTACTCCATTCTTAATACTACTACGTTACAGACCAATGACCAAGACCAATGTATACCCAGCAACAAAACATTGCCATTTGGACTCTACCAAATTCAAATTACTCCTAATCTTACCATTACAAGTAACTTTTTATTTTTTCATCGAGTGTTAGCAGCTAAAAAATACAAGAATCACATTAAATCAATTTTGAACACACTAAAATTTTGATGAAAAGACTTCTAATCTCGAGACTAGCGCGTTTATATTTCATTCTTCATCAGAATCGGTATTTCCTCCAGTACGAGTGCCCACGGAAACAAGCTTGTGCCATAAATGGTCTTATAGACTTGAAACTTTAATGTTCATTTTCAGCGGTGATCTCTTCATCATCTCACCATCAGGTGACTGCAGAGTTTATTGCATAAAACAAATCGGCACTGTAATATATCCTGCATAATTTATGTCATCTGGTCCAGAAATTATTAATGATGACGATGCGTTCCATCTCAGTCCTCAAGGGTGACAACGAACCTACAATATGACTTCCTGTCAAGGATGCATGTAGATGTCATGGGCCGCAGAAATCACCTACCATCAGGTGATCTGTGTGCTCATTCGTTACTCTGAATGTAATAAAAAAAACAACGTTGGCTTCTCTCACAGACTGCCGCAAAGCACAACCCTGAGCCACAGTAGACTTGCATAGGTCATACCATCTAGACGTAACTTCATTATCATAACCATTGTTCCTTAATACTTGAACCTGCCAGGATAAAGTGAATCTGTTTAATTAACTAAATATTAGCAGAGACAGAATTTGGCTCGATTCCAATTCATACATATTTAACTGTTTATCTAGTTGAACAATGTGTTCAGAAATAGTAATTTTCTTTATTAATTCTTTAACGTAATGCACCAAGAATGTCAAAGAGTTTCTAACCATATCATTCTATAATTCGTTTATGAACAGAAATAGCAATTTTCTTTATATATAGCGTAATGGTTCAAGATTATATTTTTTTTATTATTGTTTATAATCAATTCAATTTTGAATTCAATCTATATGTACCCACTCGATGGATGGAGTGACACAAGGATGTGACAGATGTGTGATGCATCTGTCACATCCTTGTTTATTTCAAATTTCGAATAATTGCCACTCTAACATTATTAGGTTTAACACATGGAAACGAATGTTATGAAAAACAAAGTAATTGATTCAAATTATAATTTCATTTTTATTAACTTACTTAAGCAATCAATAACTAATGACATGAATTCCATCGTTCAATGAGTTGTTGATGCGTCATTCTGAAGAACAAAATATTTTTCAGCGAAGTTATAAGCGAAATAACCAAACGCGAGAATGCAACGCACTTCATTGGCTGGGCGTATTGTTACTTGTGTGAGTGAGCGAGACAGAGACAAACATAATATGATAAATAAATTTGTAAAACCGCGGACAATATTCTTGTTTACCGAGAACTGCGCCTCAAAGAATGTGTTTTATGAAAAAGCCGGACTAACGTAGGCGGAGCGAGCATTTGTGAACTAAAGCTTTCAGAGTATATAATATTTATCACAAAATATAATAGTTAAAAGTAAAATATTTTTCAGGATCATTTTGGAAAAGATTTTTAGTATTTGCTGATATCTGACAATGCTGAGTATTTTTTAAGTGTGCTCGTTGGTCTAACCTGGTAAGATTAAATTTAATATATTTTCAATATAATATAATTTAAATAATCAATATAAAAATTTCAATAAATATATTTTTTTTTATATAACTATTTTTTTTTAAATATTTGTAGTATCAAACAGGGACACAGTTAACCAAGTGGTAAGCGGTGACTGCGGCCCATAACATCTACTTACATCTATCCTCAATAAAGATTCAAAACGCACACGCGTTGCCATCCCTGAGGAGGGATATAATACCTCGTTACCTATATTTGTATCCCCGGATCCCTGCACTGATCATCATACTTCAACTTGGTATTCTGTAAGGGCGTGGTCCTTACCTGGTCGAGCTAACCCTTACCAGCCCTTGCGGAGATGAGAACGAGAGACGACGAGATTATGTTGCATGTTAGGTATGCCAATAAACCAGAGATAGGTTGTGGTTGCGTTAAGATCCCGCATCCCCTCAGGAGCGTTGAGATTGACCACCAAGAGGTTTTAGTCAGTGTGATCCACTCACGGGGTCGCGGGACCTTAACGCAACCACAACCTCTCTGTACTTCATTGGCATACCTAACATGCAACCTATAATAAACCAACACTTTACCATACTTACGAGCTAAGATAGAATGCTTCCAAACACAAAAATTGAAAACCAGTAATAGGATAGTTATATATATATATATGTATATATATATATACATATATTACTTCTTAATACCAGCAATTATAGTAACATTTGAGAATATGCCATGATACTGGCACCAGGCATCGTATTCTATTATTTTCTATAATCATCATAATTTCAGCCTATCACACTCCACTCCTGAACATGGATCCTCCCCCACAGACTGCCATAGAGTACGATCCTGAGCCACCTGCATGCATCGACTTCCCATATGAATTCACTCTGTTCCTTCGTCTGCTGCGATTGTCAATACGACGTCGCCGCTCGAGAACCTTTCTTCTCCATCGATTATTGGTTCTACGTGCTATATAGCTGGCCTATTGCCACTTACTGATCCTTTGAGCTGTCACGGACACCTTAGTCCTTCTGCGAACAGATTTTTTATTCAATCCTACAAAGAAACAACAAGCAAAGCCTCCATAGTTCGCTGAGTGTCTTTGAGCTTTCTCAGATATATTCAGCAACATGAAATTGAAATTGAGCTTATAAGTATTTAGCTATTGCGACTCACATTCAGGATTGAACATGGTAATAGGAAATCAATTTATGAGGGTATTACTCTACTTATTTATTTTTATATTTATATTTAGTGGTTAAGCCCACGCTGCAGTTTGTTTCGAAGCATAAATGGATCGGCTCAACCGAGGAAGGACCACGTACTCACAGAATACCAGCGTAAAATAGTAGCAAAACACTGCTGTGTTTAGTCTGATGAGTGTAGGGACCCAGAGACCAATGGAAACATAGATACATTATTGATTCATTATGGGGGATGAATGTGGATGTCAAAACTGCAGGAGTCACTTTGTTCAGATGAGCGCTGCGTACAAGATACGGATCGTACGACGCCCGCAGAGACGGAGGACTTACTCCCTCGGTCCTCCGAGATTGGGCGGCAGTCCGTGAATAGTACCCCCTCGATCCGGGGTACTAAGCACTCGAAGTGTTCTTTACTCCTGTGCGACTGTCCAGAGTGAGGTGGAAATATTTCACGTACCGTCCCACTCTGATTTCAGACCCATGTAGTCGCCGTAGTGGACGCACGAGACGGGTGATTCCCTGCTGCACCCTTTGTCACTCTTAATACAATATTAAAAATCTTCTTTTAATTAATGAAGCTCATTTTCTACGTACTGCAGTGCAATAATCCATAAACATTTTTTAATTATTTTTTAATTAAAAGTTTTTAATTAGGATGAATTTTATTTATAAGTGTATGAAATTTTATAGTTAAATCTCCAGTTAATTAACTATTGTTTAATATATATTTTTTTATAACAGATATATGCAGTGTTAGAACTATACTATAGGTAATTACTAGGTAGAAATTAGCTCCAATATGAATTGGTATATTGGTAAAGACATCGCTCTCACAGAATAATAGCATGAAATAGTAATACATTCAATCACATTCCACTAAGCTGACAATGCTTTTGCTTTTTGAATCTTTGTTGAGGATAAAAATGTCGGACAGTCTACCCACTTATGCAAGTAGAATTATAAAAATAGTAGCACCCAATATTAATCACACATACACTTTCTATGTACCTTCGGATCAAAGAAGTGTGAATCTCATATAGTATATGTTTAGGTTTAAAATACAGCGCAAAAGTTTTCACAGCCCACAGGTCGGTTAGAAGCAGACCTTAATTATTAAGTTAATTAAGCTTAGTCGAGAGTTTGCCCTCAATTTATGGAAGCATACAATAGTTTGATACGCTTTTCATTGTATGCTATACAATACGGGTGCTCTCATAGTTCCTTGGTGTGAAAAGTTATCATAATAATTTAACCGCAAGCTGATCCTGTAAATTTATTTAATTTTTTTTTTATAATATTAGGATTTGACCCACATTCATCCTCGATAAGGAATTATAAATGCGTTGACACCGATGAACCGGTGGTATCATCACCTGTAATTGTATCTCCGGATCTCCACCCTCGCCATATGGAACGCAGCAGCGTTAAGCTAATATTTTACGATGACTTTATGTTAAGGGCATGATCCTTCCCCAGTCTAACCGACCCAATCATTTATCAACTAGACAGTATTTGCAATCACCACTGTGTACTACAATATATTTAAACAGATGTTTTAAAATATAAAGATAAAAGAAATGCATCAAAACTTTACTGATTAATATAGATCTCCTTTGTGCATAGAATTCCCTAAAACCTATACAGTCATTAATATATTCTTTTAATAAAAATGTCTTCCTGATCGGTTTCGTTCACGGTGATATATACATTTATATTTTTAATTTTAATTACATAGAGAGTAACAAACTCGCACACAGTTTACCTGATGACAAGTGATTCCTGCGGCCCATGACATGCATCCTTGACAAGGAATCATAATGCAGATGCATTGTCACCTTCGAGGACTGAGATGGAACGGCTCGTCATCAGTAATAATTTCTGGACCAGATGACATAAATTGTGCAGGATATATTATAGTGACGATTTGTTTTATGAACTCTGCAATCACCTGATGGTAAGGGATCACGGTTACTCATGAACATCAAAGGTGCAAGTCTATAAGATCACTTATGGCACAAGTTTGAGGTTCCCGTGGATACTCTTACTGGACAAAATACCAAGCCTGATGAAGACGGAAATATAAACACTTTAGTCCCATGATTATGCGTCTTTACGTTTTAAATTTTAGTTTCTTCAAAATTTATTTATTGTGATTCTTGTATTTTTTTAGTTATAACTCAAAGAAAAAAAAAGTTACGTTTAATAATGGGTTTAGGAATAAATTTACTTTGCTAGAGCCTAAACGACAATGTTTTGGTCCTGGGTATAAATTGTTCTTGGATTAAAAATGCAAAGATAGCGGGTATATTGTTCGATGTAAAATTTTTGTGAAAATTTCAATAATTCCATTTAGAAAAAAAAATCGAAACATCTCTAAATAACTTTATCACTTTTTCTCGGTAAAATGAAATCTTCAAAAAGAGAAAACAACAACAAAAATCCGCTTTCGTAATATAAGAAGAAGGTAACATTAATCTTTCTGAAACTTCACTACAGCTGGCTTCAGTTGCTGCCTTACTTGAAATAAATAATTTAACTTTTACTTTGTATTTCGGCAGTAAATTTAAGCCAAATTGTTCCTACGAGTTTTTACTCTTTTTGTTTGAGTTTATCCTTACTGACAGCTGTCAAGTCACGATCTAGTCTTGCTGTCACAAAATTCTGTGTCTCATGTGATAGGTTCAATTACTAGTACTAACTCAGAGGCGACAACGTACCTTTTTTACCTTTACTGCTAAATGTGGAGTTTGTCATAGGGTGAACTGAACTTTTTTTTTAAAAAGTTCAGTTCATCTTCTTGGTGGTATTGTAAAATGTTCTTATTAAATCCCGCTTTCGATATTGCATCCTCTGTAGAATCTTGGCTCTGGATTCTCTTCTGACATTCATGGTAGATACCTGTAGACTGTGGACATCTTCACTCCGTCACTGTGACGAAGACGCGATTCAGTTTGGTTCAGTATAAAACTTAACCTATTCAATGTCCAGTATTCGCGTAAACAAATGAAACCATTTACTTATTAAGTTTAAAAATAATTCCTATTATTAATATTAAACAAGACTTAAAACTTGATCTTGAAGTTTCAAAATAATAGCATGTGCCTTCCATCTTGTAAACAATAAAAAGCCACTTATTAAGAATGTAGTGTGCATGAAGATTACGTACAAGGCCCATATTGTATCGTTAACAATAGAGTTATATTAAAACTCGTGCTAGCACAAATTTCGGTGTATATAAAATATCACTATAGAATTTCTGTAGTGAAAAAAAATTACATTTCATTATTGAAGCGTATGTTATAAACATATTTTCTAATATACTGTAATATTAGTAGTATAAATTATTACGGCCGCGTGGTGCAGTGGTTAGAATACTTGACCGCTGTCAGCCGAGTAACAATATTTGTGCATTACTAATTGTTGGTTTTCTGTATGTATATGTCCCGTAATATGTTGGTAATATGTACGTCCCGTATCTCTGATACTATTTTATAATAATAATTATCATAAAATAACTCTATTTGCCTTAAATATACATAACATCGAAACAAAAGAAAAACATGTTGGATAATAAACAATAATTAAATTAAGAAAAAAAAACTAAAAGTAAAAACAACAAATGTAGAGCAAATAACGGTAAAAAGGTAATAAGCTCAGCTAACTTTGAGAAAGCTTCTCAATGCTGACTCTCAGCTTATCCCTAAATTAACAGTTTATGTAAAGCTTAATGTATAAGAAGAAAAAAAAAATTAGAAAACAGTGGGGTAATCGTTGACTCAGTATATTCAGTATATATTCATACCATTAAGAAAAATAAACTTTGTAGGTTTATATTACAAGCAAAAAAAAATTATAAACACAAACATGACATAAAATAAATAAATAAACACACATACACTCAAATTATTACATAAAATAGAATTTTTTCTTTTTATAATATAATGGCCATTTTTTTACCTTCCATGCTGATGATTTCCATGTTATTTACTATATCCCTTTAATCATCTTATTCTTTATTTAAATTGTATTATACTATTTATAATGTATCCTCCTGGTCGATTTCGACCGCAGCAATAACGTCTGTTTATTGACAGATCACATCAACTGCACAGAATATTTTATAGTGTATTTGCACAAACATAGAGGTCATCTCGTCGTCCCCTTTCCTAATCCGATATAATGCATATGCATAAGATCGGAGGAAGGTTAAGGTTTTAATTTCGTATACAACCAACAATTTAAGATACACAATTAAAGTTCTTCGGCTGGGAATTATATATATATATATATATATATATATATATATAAATTATCAAACGTTTAAAATGGAAAACACTAAATCTATTCGTACCCTTATAAAACTATACAACACGAAAGTCGTCAAACAAAATATACAATACCTTATAAAAACCGTACACTTAACAAAGCATAAAGCCATTGATGTGAGGAATAGAACCAATCATGTAACAGCCCATTTAGGATTCGACCCCGCTATATAAAAATCGAAGATCGCTTTTGGGAATAGGTCGGCGCAGATGTAGGTCAGAAATTTCTTGTTTTTATTTACCGAGTATATATCGGTTGTAATAAGGTTGTTTTTATTTTCTTGCTTGGTCGTTTGGCATTGTTTACCGAGCTTGTTGTAACCTTAGACGATGGAAATTGAAATTCAATTTCTTCTTTCTAATTTCTAATTTCACGTTATACATTTGATAAGGAGCCAGTACACTCGCGCACACATATGAGTAAATATTTATGTATATATATATATATATATATTAATTTATATGTTTATATTACTAAAATTGCCCCCGCCACGGCATAATTTAACCGAGACTATTTATTATAATTAGGATTCAGCAAATTTAGAAAATCGTTGCCGGTCGCCGCGGCGAAATAAACTTGGACTTCGTAATTCTCCTTACTTAGCATCAGGTTGTTAATTGAAAAAGTGTTTTCTCTTATAATATTAAGGGTGACAAACGAGCACACAGCACTACCTCCTTCTTCGATGTGAGCTCCAAGATGCATAATATGCATTGAAAAGCCTGAAGACTGAAATGGATTCATCTGTGGTGATGTTTTCCAGTAATTTCATCATCATTTTTTCAGTAGTGAAGGTTTGTATGAATTACCGTGGAGACTAAGGAATCAATCATTTAACACTTTAGCAAAAAATTACAGTAAATAAATGTGATTCAAATAATTTCATCATTTAAATCAGGGATTCTCAAAGTGGTCCCACTTGGTGTCGATCGATAAAGATTAGAAGATTTCCCAGGGGACGTCATAAACGAAAACTGATTTTGGGCGTCGACGAGGTCTAAAACCGACCCCAATTAATTAACACAAGTTCTTATTTGAAACTTTCAATATAAGTTGTGTTACGTGTACCAACTTTTTATAAGAATGATTAATATTTTAGTATGAAGTACCATTGTTGTACTTTTAAAAAACTCAACAACTCGATAAGCGTGCACAAGTTCGTACAAAATGAAAAACTCGGCAATTTTATGTCTATTTATTTTGTTAAATTTTGATAAGAAAATGATATTAAGTTTACTCATTTAAGCAACCGCAAAGTTTTTAAATTGTATTTTATATCAATAGGAAAAAAACTAGAGATAGGATTTTTAAAGTAATTTGGCTATGGGGGTCCGAGGTATCAGTTCATTTTTGAACCCCTTTGCCCAACATAGTTTGGGAGAAAGATTTAGTAATCTGTATACGTTTGTGAATTCACAAATTTCACTCACACTATATATATATATATATATATATATATATATATATATATATATATATATATATATATATATATATATATATATATATATATATATATATATATATATATATATATATATATATATATATATATATATATATATATATATATATATATATATATATATATATATATATATATATATATATATATATATATATATATATATATATATATATATATATATATATATATATATATATATATATATATATATATATATATATATATATATATATATATATATATATATATATATATATATATATATATATATATATATATATATATATATATATATATATATATATATATATATATATATATATATATATATATATATATATATATATATATATATATATATATATATATATATATATATATATATATATATATATATATATATATATATATATATATATATATATATATATATATATATATATATATATATATATATATATATATATATATATATATATATATATATATATATATATATATATATATATATATATATATATATATATATATATATATATATATATATATATATATATATATATATATATATATATATATATATATATATATATATATATATATATATATATATATATATATATATATATATATATATATATATATATATATATATATATATATATATATATATATATATATATATATATATATATATATATATATATATATATATATATATATATATATATATATATATATATATATATATATATATATATATATATATATATATATATATATATATATATATATATATATATATATATATATATATATATATATATATATATATATATATATATATATATATATATATATATATATATATATATATATATATATATATATATATATATATATATATATATATATATATATATATATATATATATATATATATATATATATATATATATATATATATATATATATATATATATATATATATATATATATATATATATATATATATATATATATATATATATATATATATATATATATATATATATATATATATATATATATATATATATATATATATATATATATATATATATATATATATATATATATATATATATATATATATATATATATATATATATATATATATATATATATATATATATATATATATATATATATATATATATATATATATATATATATATATATATATATATATATATATATATATATATATATATATATATATATATATATATATATATATATATATATATATATATATATATATATATATATATATATATATATATATATATATATATATATATATATATATATATATATATATATATATATATATATATATATATATATATATATATATATATATATATATATATATATATATATATATATATATATATATATATATATATATATATATATATATATATATATATATATATATATATATATATATATATATATATATATATATATATATATATATATATATATATATATATATATATATATATATATATATATATATATATATATATATATATATATATATATATATATATATATATATATATATATATATATATATATATATATATATATATATATATATATATATATATATATATATATATATATATATATATATATATATATATATATATATATATATATATATATATATATATATATATATATATATATATATATATATATATATATATATATATATATATATATATATATATATATATATATATATATATATATATATATATATATATATATATATATATATATATATATATATATATATATATATATATATATATATATATATATATATATATATATATATATATATATATATATATATATATATATGCCAAAATTTATTAAATTTAAATCACAATATTTGAAATAGTATACAGATTATCTCTCTTAGACCGTTTTGGCTTTAGATGATAACATATCCGTAACCCATGATCCGTGGCTTAGTGATGAGATCTAAAGGAAAGATATATCACCATCTTTTTCTCCAAATTCTATTGTACACGGTGTCTTTAAAACAGACAGTATATTGTCTATAGACTGATCGAAAATGTAACCGAATGCACAGAATTTAAATCTCATTGAAAGTGAGCGACTTCACTACCGAGAGCATGCCAGCATTTGACACCCTTCCTCTCATAATAAAAGTAATATCAATTATATTATAATAATATACGTATATTTTCTTGTGTAAATGTTCTCATATCGCCTACCAGTTAGGATGGCGTTTTAGTCATGTTTTTTTTCACATACAACAAAGAAGCAAGAATCATGATGGCGCAGCCACGCTGTGTCTAATTACTAGTCTCTCGTCAACTCGGGGATGACATGATCTATGTTTAGCAATGGTGATACCACGTTGTAACTCGATTCTACTTTCGTCGTGAATAGTTCAGCTCAACCAGGAAAGGACCATGACCTTGGTGAATACCAGCATAACTTTAGTGTTTCGTCTGGAGTGTAAGGATGCCGAAAGCCTTAGAACTGACGACGAGTATAAATCTTCGAGGGTGACAACGCATCAGCATCCTTATCGAGGACAAAAGGTTGAATGAGGGTTAACTTATCATCAACTGTGTGACATTGGGTGCTCGTTTATCCCCCTCAATTCAACAAAAAAAAACATTCTGTCTCAAATAATAAACAAACGAGAATCATCCAAATTGGTTGACGCTATTAGGACACGTTCAAAATAACATAGTAGCATTGATAATCTTCTCCGTTTGTGAAATCGGTCAAAAACACAATCCCTAAGCCTCTGTATCCACGGTAACTCACACGAACCATCAGATTTGAGCCAATAAAGCGTTAAATGACGCCATTTATCTACGTAAGGGTAATTCTGGTAATAGCTCCGCACTTAACCCGATCTCTTTGCCACAATTTATATCACGTGTTTCATCGTGACGTCGTTAACAAATTCACAAACGTTTGCAGGTTACTAAATCCTTCTTCGTGTAATTTATGACACACTCATACAGTTAACCCTTCCGGTTGAGTTTTAGTTCTCGACATTTCGATTGCTTTACACCGCGGTGACGCACTGAAGTGTTTGATTTTTTTATTTGTTTGAGTATGAAAAAACAAAAAACAAAAGTAAATTATTTCTACAGGTTATTATACTCACATTTATCCTCGATAATTAATCATATCACCTCTAAGGCCTGAGATGGTATGCCAGAGGACCTCTGGGACCCTAAATTTTCCAGTCGAAACAGTAGCACTCTGTGATCATCTAAAATTCTAAACGATTAAACAATTTGAATCATATTTATTTAATAACTGTAATTTGTTGCTAAGAAAGTTGTAAATAGAGATGTTAAAAATTATTGAAATTTGAACTTCACACTCATATTTCGAGTTCATTTATAAAATGTTACAAAAAATAGATTTTTAAAAAATTTACCAAGAGTAAGAGTATCTAACCCATTATTTTGTAATATGTATGAACATTAAATGTATATAAAATAATCAAAATTTATTAAATTTAAATCACAATATTTGAAATAGTAACAGATTATCTTTCTTAGACCGTTTTGGCTTTAGATGATAGCATATACCCATGATCCGTGGCTTAGTGATCAGATCTAAAAAATTCTATTGTACACGGTGTCTTTAAAACAGACAGTATATTATTTATAGACTGATCGAAAATGTAACCGAATGCACAGAATTTAAATCTCATTGAAAGTGAGCGACGTCACTACCGAGAGCATGCCAGCATTTGACACCCTTCGTCTCATAATAAAAAGTAATATCAATTATACCTCAAAGATTGTATTATTACTAAGCTAACTGCTTCTCGAACGATTATTAATCTCAAGTCAAAATTAATATCAATTATACAATCTATAAGCTTTGCAGTTACGATCCTTGACCGATTTTTAATATCAAGTCAAAAATTAATATCAATTATACAATCTATAAGCTTTGCAGTTACGATCCTTGACCGATTTTTAATCTCAAGTCAAAAATTAATATCAATTATACAATCTATAAGCTTTGCAGTTACGATCCTTGACCGATTTTTAATATCAAGTCAAAAATTAATATTAATTATACAATCTATAAGCTTTGCAGTTACGATCCTTGACCGATTTTTAATATCAAGTCAAAAATTAATATCAATTATACAATCTATAAGCTTTGCAGTTACAATCCTTGACTGATTTTTAATCTCAAGTCAAAAATAATATCAATTATACAATCTATAAGCTTTGCAGTTACGATCCTCGACCGATTTTTAATCTCAAGTCAAAAAGTAATATCAATTATACAATCTATAAGCTTTGCAGTTACGATCCTCGACCGATTTTTAATCTCAAGTCAAAAATTTAATTCAATTATACAATCTATAAATTTTGCAATTACGACCCTCGACCGATTATAATCTCAAGTCAAAAAATAATATCAATTATACAATCTATAAGCTTTGCAGTTACGATCCTCGACTGATTTTTAATCTCAAGTAAAAAATAATATCAATTATACAATCTATAAGCTTTGCAGTTACGATCCTTGACCGATTTTTAATATCAAGTCAAAAATTAATATCAATTATACAATCTATAAGCTTTGCAGTTACAATCCTTGACTGATTTTTAATATCAAGTCAAAAATTAATATCAATTATACAATCTATAAGCTTTGCATTTACGATCCTCGACCGATTTTTAATCTCAAGTCAAAATTAATATCAATTATACAATCTATAAGCTTTGCAGTTACGACCCTCAAGATTTGTGTGCATTCAGAAATTTTCATAAATAACGCGGTAAGCATTAATCAAAGCGTCGCTTATTTTCTTGCCAGGTGCAAGTTGGCAATAAACCAAACAAGTGACATAAATAAATAGGTGAAAGTTTTGTAAAATAGTGACAAATGTTTTAGATTTCTAACCAACCGCAATGTAAAAGATGTGCGGAATCCAATTTCAGATGACGAGGAATTCCATCTCAGTCCTTAGGCGTAACTTTCCATATTCTTCTTGAATCCTTATTGAGACTGATTGTAAATGACAAAAGTCGCAATTGTCTTCGGTGAACTGTGTGTTTGTCTGTCACTCTTAATAATTTTTTTTTTTCAAAAAAGGGAAAAACCCGGACACCTTAATATTAGACAGGCATTCCACCTCAGTCAGGGGTGATAACACACCTGCATTATGATTCCTTATCGATAATGAATATGGGTCATGGACCTCAAGAATCACCATCATGGGAACTGTGCACTCGTATATCACCCTCAGTATAATAAATATAACTAAAGTGGCAAAATTTGTAGATCTTACATGAGCACCTTGAGTTCGCATGTATCCAAAGGAAAAATCGAAAACGCGACTAAACCAAAAGTATAATACACCATGGTAAAAACAAATTAACTGTTAAATAAACTGTTTAGACAGAGGTTCCCAGACTTCTTTTTCTCTTTCTAAGTTAAGCTAGTTCTGGACTCCCTGCGGCTACATTTCTAATATATTCTTTGTCCAAGTAACAAGTAACAGTCCCTGAGCTTCTTAAAATATTATCTGCCTACATTGATAGGTGAAGTCAAGCAAACATTTTAGTTCTTCACTATCGAAAGCAAATAAATATTCGTGGACACCCATCGAGTCTCCCGTGGACCCCTGGGGATTTTGGTTCCACCTGGACCGAATGCCTCGTCACCAGTAATAAAAGTCTCCAGATCCCCAAACTTACCAGACGAAACACAGCAGCATTATGCTGCTATTTTACGCTGATATTCTGTGAGGACGTGTTCCTACCCTGGCCATAGCAAGATCTCAAGACACTGTAATTTCTTTTAGCGTATATGGGACTTAAAATTAATAATTTTATGCTGACTACAGACCGGACTTTGACATAAGAGATCAAAACCCTCAGTCCTACCTATGACCATGAGTAATGACGTCGAAAATTAAAAGATTATAAATAAACGCGATAAAATCCGTGAACTTAGTAAATGTGTAATATTCGTGTATATACATTATATGTATAGACTATATTTATTTATCTCTTCAAACAATAACACTGTTATAGGGCAAGTATATAATAGCAAAATGAAATATTAAACCAACGTAAAGGAATAAATTCCACTCATCGATGACAACACTCGAAGAACGTTAGCGATAGTTGAACTTTCAATTCGACGCTATGAACACATTTGTGGCAGACTTGGATGATAAAAACCAAATATTACCCGGCATTGCGACATTATAACAAGTGCCAGGTAAACATTGGCAGAGTGCCAGACATGGTGATGTCAGTCGGGAGTACACAACGATTTTTATTATCACGACAATAAATCAAGATTATATTAGCCAAAGTAACTTTAGTCATATGTTTGTTGGCGCAGTAAAGCAATAAGTGAAGAGAAAAGTGCGGCTTCATAATTAGTATTCTCTGCATATACAAGTGTAAGTTTTAAAGTATTTTATTCCGGCAGGGTAGACAGAGTCCTATCTCTCTCTACGTTTCGACGGGAGCTTCAAAATAGTAGAAAAACAACTTATAAACATGTATCCCACAGCCGCGCATTTGAAGAGTATTAAATAATTATTAAACTATAACTTCATAAGCCTTGAAAGCCGACTTTCATTACGTATTGAGTGTAGATATTTAACTAACAGAGTCCTCTGCTTCTGTGCTCCAAAAACTCGAACAAGACATACACGTTTGTTTGCCGTTTCTAAGACATCTACACGTTACGGGCGGAACTCTGTAGTTAATCGATTACATAGAATTTACAATGATAAGTTTCACTCAATTGATATTTTTCACATTAATAGGGGTACATTTAAAAATAATATCTTAAAACTGATGATGCACGGTTAAACATATCTAATCAAACACACGCACACATATTCAAAATTAAATTAAATTTCATCCGTACTTTTATGTCTACTGATTTAGTATCACAAATTTAATGTTATTTTAAATTTTAACAGTTGTTTACTTTTATTCTGCTCTGTTTAAATAATGTAAGTTAAATAATGTAAATCCTTTTTTGGCTGTAAGATTTACTCATAAGAATAAATTGCAATATATTTAAGAGCTGTGGATTTTGTAAAATAATAAAATAAGAAATAAAATTAAAAATCCTCTTGTAAGAGTATTAAAGAACAGTCCACCACTTAACATGTCCACGAAATTTTATTATTTATTATTTCTTACATATGCAGGTTTTCTCACGACGTTTTTCCTACACGGCCGAGAACATTTAAAATTATAATAAACTATTTCATTGGTGGCTGCACCGGCAATAGATCTCGCTTTTTCTGAAGATTAACTCTTGGGATTATTAAGATCTAAATGGACCGTTGCATGTACGAATTACAAATTTTAGCTAATTGTTCTTATTTCACGGTAGAACCTGATACGGAAAAGTATTATTGATTGATACAATCCATTTGTTAGAAAAGTGTGTCCTGTGCAAATTTATTAGAATCAAATTTCAAACTATTTTTCTTTACTTGTGATATTGCTCTGCTGCCCTATATATTTTTCTAACATAGTTCTAGTCTACCTAGAAGATAGCAATCATATCGTAAGGTTATAAGTATTTGTGTACCCAGGCACTGATTTTATTCACTTTCTAAGTATATAGTAATTAGTCCAAACTTCTACGAGAACATTTTGTCGAATAAATTCAAAATAACATATCCAAATTAAAATCAGACCCGAGGAAAGCAGTAAAGTGGATATATCAGTTAATAAAGTAGATATAAAGCTATTTATACGTGAATTAGTACCTGATAAAGAAGAATTATTTGGCGTGAAAATAAATGGAATTCTTAAATCAGATAAAGGATTTTAAGATTCTTTCTTAACAATTTGTTTTATTCTTTTCATATACAAAGAATTGATTCTAGCACATCTGGATAAAAAGTACATTTGTCGTGTTTTCTCTTGATGCTGCTATTTTGACGACTTAAATGCACTACTTAAGGATACAGTAAAACTTACGTCTTAGATTCGAATCCAATTTCGACGGCTGAAGTGACATCTCTGACATTACTTACAAGTGTAAGCTAAGTAACTTAAAAAAGAAAATATTAGAAAACTTAATATAATTTCTATTTATGTATTATCTATTATTTATCTAACATCTGTTACCAACATTCAAATACTCAAATTTACAAAGTTTTATAAAAATTTCATGTCTTTTTAAAGTATATTTTTTCTAAATTAGTTTAAAAAAAGTTTTTTCTATTACTTATTTATTTTGAAAATATCTAACATATACCTGAAGATTCTAGATAACATGGATGATATGGATATTAGCCTCTACCTATATTTAACTCAGTCTCGAGTTATGATAATCTGACGATGATATCCTCCTGGTTGATTACGACCACGACGATATCTTCTAGTTATTACAAGATTACATTAAATGCGCAGAATATTTTATAGCGTCGTAAGTAAACGCGCAAATACAGAGGTACCAGCTCGTTGTATAGCCACAAGATCGGAGGTAGGTGCAGGTTCAGTGTCAGGGACACGGATAATATACACAACACACCCGGACCCGAAGAGCAACAGTTTGTGTGCACAAATATTGGTCCTCGGCTGGGAACCGAACTTAGAGCGTGCGACGTAGCAGACATGTAACGCACGGTCGACGTGATTTTACGTCGTAGAGGTATGCTACAGTTTTTGTTATTACATTGAGAGTAAAAATCGAGCACACAGCTCACTTGATGGTACTTGACTCCTGCGACCCACGACATCTACATTCGTCCGTATGTCACCCTTGAGGATTGAGATGGAACGCCTCGTCACCAGTAATAATGGTCTCTTAATCCCTACACTCACCAGACGAAACACAGCAGCATTATGCTGGTATTTCAAGTTGGTTATTCTGTGTGGGCACGCTCCTTACCCAGTCGCGATGACCCATTTATTCCGCAGCTATAAACAAACTGCAGCGTTGCTCTACCGCTGTTATTGTCTAGCTTTAACATCCATAGGCTGTCTCGACTGGGGAAGACCCATATCCCCAAAGAATATCAGCGTGATACTGCTGCAAGGTGAGGATACGGGAGCATTCCATCTCAGTCCTCAGGGTTGACGACGCATTTTGTTGTTTAGTTGAAGAGAGATATACATGTGTCATCACTCACCATCATGTGAAATGTGTACTTGTTTTTCATCAGTAATCTTATAAAAATCTAGTTATCAGAAACTCTAAGTAAAGAGTTCCAGATCCTGAATAAAATTCTCCGACGAAGCCAATATTTATGTAAACAAATTGTTCTATATTCGTTTGAACCGCTAACTTTATCAAATAATGTATCACAACTGTTACCAAAACAATTTGAAATTACTAAAAAGGTCCACGTTGCTTGTGACTTGAAGCCATACATAATAAACGATTGTTCAAGGAACGAGAAGAGTAACTTTCAGTTTTAGAACTTATGTTACTTTACTATTCCACAATAAAGTTAGCCGTGACCGATTTCGCTAGTCTCTCGTTATATATTCTTTGTAAAGAACAAATATTCCGTTTTACGTGATGCTCGCATCATAGAATGCTGTGAGGAAGCTCGTTACAAAGAGCTCTTTGTCTTGTAAAGTATTTAAAAGATTCATGAACGGATAAAACTCCGTTCCGCTAACTTTGTGAAATCAAATTAAATTCAACCTTCGAAATTCATAAAAAGATTAAAATATAAAACTGTGTAGTATTTTGTCGGGTAACGGCGTTAAATTCATTACCCAGTCGATCCATAGGTGTTATTTTCCCAATGCTGTCGTTTACTGTATAAAGAGTTCCATAAAAATTACTGTCGTGGACCGCCAACCATCAAGATGGTTTTAAGACGCGTGCTATAACAAAATTCTGCAGCGTGTATTATATTTAATAGCTCTTTGGAGCACTACCAATGTAGATTACCACCATTATACATTGTAGATGCCGTAAAAAATGCATAGAAAAACAATTCAACAGTAATTCAAGTTAATCCAGCGTATGTGTTATGAAAGGATCTCCGACAGGGAAAAGTTTACGAAAACATTCAAAGAAAAATAAATTTCAACGAATACTATTGATATAATTTATATCAAGATTATGTATTCATACAGTTCTAAACAATAGAAGTTCAAAATAATAGAATTATTTAGGTAGTAATAAATTGGTGAAATGTCATGGCTGGACACCAAAACCTTGGATCGATCATAATATAATATCATAGATAGATTTAGAAATTTAAGTCGCGAGGATTTCCCCGAAGGACCGTGTGATTTTCTATCGTTAAAATTTTCGTCATTTATTTATATAATATAAAATCACTTTCGCTCAGTCTTGAGCACAGGCGTAAAGTGGCTAGTCTTTCAGTGTTTTATAGAATGCATTTTGTAGGGTGTATTCAGGAATTACATGATCTAATTCCCCCATCCCCGTTCCACCATCGGACTTCACGACGCACTGCTGGATTTCATCCTTTTGTTGTGAACATCTCTCAAACCCGAACGAAGCGCTGTGCTTCGTCTTTCATTATTCGTACAGAGCAAAGGACTGGAATAGTTTGCCCGCGTCTGTCTTTCCCTCCGATTACAATGTGGGTGTTTTCAAGAGTAGAGTGAATAGGCATTTACTGAGCTAGTGCGCCTTACCGTCCAGAACTGCATTTCCGCTTAACATCAGGTGGGATCGTGGTCAAGCACTTGTTTTGAAAGTTTAAACAAAAAAAAATAGTGGAACAGGTAATATACTGAATACCTTTACATTGAATGGATGACAAACAACCTCGCAGTTTGCTTAAAGGTCAGTGACGATTGCTGCCCATGACATCTTTCTCTCTACACACTACACAAGCACACACACAGCACCGTTATGCTGGTATTCTGTAAGAGTGTGACACTTCCTTGGTCGAGCCGACCCATTCGTGTTTCAATTAGAAAGTAACAGAAATGTAGGTATACCATATGCAATACCCAGGTGAAATTAATGAGCTTGTGTTTGCGCTGTAGAGACTGAGACAGCAAGCTATTTCCAAAGATTCTGTTACATTCTGTTGGGTTCTATTCACAAATGGAAAATGTTATTTCCAGACGACATGAAATAACATTTCTAATGTTACCAAAGCACACGATAGGGTATTGCTGTCATTTCAGTAAAAGGACTGTTGTATTTTAAATTATATATCGGTATGTAATATTCAAATTATATAACTATACTTTTTACATTAGAAAAGAAATTTGTTACCTTTTCAATTTTAATATGTACTTCTAAATAAACATGCAACACTAAGTTTGCTTTCAAGACCTATTAAGCAATAAAAGCCTGTGGAAGTCGACATGAAACGTGCGCTAAAAAGGGGATTCCCATCAAGTTACGTTGAAAGTTTTCATTTTAATTGTTGACGCCGTCAATCCAAAGTGTAAGCCTTTCTAAACTTCCTTAATATACTGTATTTCTAAATGGTTTATTTTATGATATTATAAAGTGATAAACGAGCACAACAGTTTAATATATTTATCCTCGATAAGGAATCACAGTGGAGTTTATTTGTCACTCATAAGAACTAAGCTCCTCAACTAAAAGGTTTCGGTTTTACCTGAGTCAAGCTCTCACGAGATTAAATATCATTCTCCAGTCGAGCCAACCTATTCATGTTTCAGCTTGTTTATAGTTGCGAAAAGGCTCTTCATCATCAGAAATAAGTCTAGGAGTTCGTAAGTACACGTTAAGTTATTAAGTGTACATACGAGTTAGACTCACCAAATTAAAAAGAAACAAGCTACTTTATTATATACCAGCAGGCCGTCGAAGTTTCTGCTTGAGTTGGGTAAATTGAAACATAATTTCTTTCGTTATCATCAGCATCGAACTCTTCACTGCTAGACAAAAGTATCCAATTAATATTTAAATAAAGTATATTATATATTTGACAGCCACGTATATAGACAGGATATATAACATCACAATCATATATAACATATATCACATTTCGACGATTTAATATCGGTGACCAAGTAACGCAATCATTGTAGTTGTTTCTTCAGACTTCAAACATCTCGATTCACGAGTAAAAAAGGAAATAAGGTAACAGCCTCTGGACATAAGTCTCACTGTTGTCCACAGATCTGCCCTAGACACACCCTCTGCTCCACTGCCGAACAGCAAACTTTATATCTTTTCATATTTTTTTAACACTCGCAGGCTTCCTGACGATATTGTTTTCATCGTCAAACACGTGGTAATTCAGCATTTAAAATTGGAATCAACAATTTCATCGAAGCCTGCGCCGGCGAATTCGATTTGCTTGCATACAGTGAATTATAAGCGAGCGCTTAGTAACTCAATATGTTTACAACCTTTATACGTCGGTAAATTGGTCGTGCTTTAAAACAAGGGATCAATGCAGTCTGAAAAAGAGGCAAGTCACCAACGCTACAATCACTCTAGGCTGCAACCATAATATACCGTTGAAACTCAAAAAAGCATCGTTTCTCAATGAAAATGTCCGATTGACACCTTCAATATTAAATTATAATAGCATTATAATTAACAGTTCATTTATACGCAAAAACTTTCAAACATCAGTTTAAACGAAGTAACCGTAAGTCTATTTTTTCATATTGTTATTAAATGGTTATTAAATTAATTTTATAAAACTACATTAAAATCATTCCTTACATAAAGGAATCTTTTTTGTATTATATTTGAATAGATAGCGACCCCCTTTAATAACAAACTCGGGTCGCGTAGCGGGCCCTGCACACCCCAGGTTGAGAAACGATGACATGAAGCATCAAAAATAAAAGTTAATTTGAAGGAAGCTCGCAGTGCAACAAAAGTGCCGGATAGAAACGATAACATGAAGCATCAAAAATAAAAGCTTAATTTGAAGGTAGCTCGCAGTGCAGCAAAAGTGCTGGATGAGAAATACAAATCGGCTGAAATGTGAATATTAAAATGTCTGGTACTAGAATCGAGTAGACGTACGAATGAATACATAAGAGGAAGTTTGAAAGTTGCTCTTGTAAAATATAAATAAAATAAATAAGAACTTTGTTTTTTTTTATGTTGAAATAATCAAGAAAGGAGTTTACCGTCTTCCCACTCCTCACGTTAATACTGCTTTTTCTCAACGCTTCGGACAATCTAGTAGAGCTCTCGTGTACAACATAGTTAATAGAAAATGTGACACCAAATCAAAAACTGTTGAGGCGCTAACTATAGTCAAACATTGTCTGGCAACGCTCAGTTATGAGGATGCTGAATACGTACATCAAAACGTAAAAACTTCTTCGTGAATTGTATTTATATATGTTTATAATTTGAGTAAATAAATTAACAATTATATATTTATATAATTATACTGGTATATGGCTACTCATAGTTGTGTATTGAATTGAGTAGAAACTGAAATATACCAAAAAATAATAGCTATAAGATTATTTTTACTACTCTTAACGATGTAATAGATGTGCAGGTGTTAAAGGTTTGAAAAAAAAAATCGTAACTAGCCATCGCGGTACAGGCTTGCCTAGTGCGAAGGCTGCAGTTAACTCCATGTGTGAATCAAAAAGGCGTTGCACTTTTTTTTTCTTCTAAATATGTTAACTTATGTTTCTTTTCTGTGTATCTCTCTAATAAATGTAATAAATATTTTTTTCTTTAAAAAAAAGATACTAGCTAAGCTAATAAAGTTAACAAAGCTAATAAAGCTAATAAAGCTACTAGAAGATATCGGTGTGATCAGAACCGACCACGGGGACATTATCACTATCCCGTCTCTAATACAAAACTAAACCATTGAACATCCAACAATGTCGGGTGTATACAGCCATTGTCAGTCGAAGAATCTTATGTAAAATCTAAAGGCCAATTTATTTGTAAACTAGACAACGACCTTTATTATTTGAACATTATAAATCGTTGAGTAAACTATTTAAAAATATTGGACAAGTACTTAGTTAGAACTGTGACGAAAATACATTAATTTTTATTTAGAAGACTAAACCGTTGTGAGCTCAGTAACCAGTAATCTGGCTGGTTACTGAGTTGCAGTTGCCGTATTCGATTCCTTGCTCACTACAGCTACACTACAGCAATTAAATTTGTTAAAACAAAACAACACACTTACTAACGCTATATCCGAACGATTGCCTAACGAAATTCAAAACCAGTAAGCCCCAGAGCAAATATTCCCAACTTAGAAGAGGCTAATTCTAACAGTTTGTCTCGTTTCGCAGATGATAACGTCAATTCTTGCGATCCCATCGCATCTATGTCGATTAAGGAAAGATGACGAGTGAGTAAAGTTGAGTCCACACTTAATCACCATTGTATGTTTACACTTATTGGCCATTGTATCTCGAGCAAACCAGCACACCTCTCCTCTGAGAAAAATATAAATAAACAATGGAATGTGAAATCCACTCCTCACAAAGAAATCTATCGTACTTTTGAGTTGTTGAACAAGCTATTTATTATATTCTGTAAAATACCCAAACATAACCTCAAATCCATGCAAAGTTTTGTATGTATAAAAGCCAATTCTTGTAAAACTTGAACTTGTGGAACTTGTAGAACTTTGTCGAGTAAATTTGACTGGATATTTTTTTTGAATAAGTTAGAATCTGGTATACATACACTACGCACAAAAAATTGGGATAATGAGGTCACAATTTCGATATCCGTTACAAGGAAAAATCGGCCGCTCGTATCGATTTTGCCTTAGTATTGTAATCTTAATAAATCAAATCAGTATATTTAGCGAAACACCTTCTGGACAATGGAAATACTTAACAAGTAGCTGATTTATTGCTTTCAACCTCTCAAAACTTTTATTAACTTTGACTTAGTATTTGAACAAATGGAAACAAAATAAAATAAATCGTGGTAAAGCCATATTGTACTTTCTGCTGCAGCATGAATAAGTCGATTCAACCAAAATGAAAACCAGCATGAAATAGCAGCAATACGCTACTGTGATTTGTATGCTAAATATAGGGATCCGACAACCCTATTAACGAGGCAACGAGTCTTCCATCTATGCCCTCCAAGCTGACGACACATCTTGATTCTCCATTGAAGATGAATATAGATGTCATGGGCTGCTGTAATCAATACGACGAACTGTGCGCTTGTTGGTCAATATTATAAAACAATTATAACTAACAAATGTTTGGAGTTTTGTGAGTATGTCTTGAGTAAACTGTCAGCAGATTGATAACACCATCATTTTATAAAGTATATATGATGTATAATAATATATTTATTTATTGTATTATATATTATACAGTATATTAATTTAGGTATCCTATATATTTATCGTATTCATATATATATTTTTTTAAGTATATTTAGTATATTATTAGAAAATATATATTATATTTTGTAGAGTACCTGTTATTTTTCTCATTTTTATATTATATGTGCAACTAGCCTAGCTTCTCAATACCACCCTCAGGTCGACTGGTAGAAAATGCTTTTAGCATTATGTCCGCCTGTGTAACTTTGTGCATGAAGTTTAAAATAATAAATAAAAATAAAATTTACTAGCTCAATGTAACAAGATATGTAACTTGAAAGTGCCTTAAAGATTACCAAGTTTTATTTAAACGGAAATACCGGTGCAAGCAAAATATAGTTAACATATTTATACTACTTTAGACTAGTAAAGCTTTAAAATAAAGATAATAATTTGCTTAGGAAATACTTAGATACACAAATAAACGAGACATTTTACACATTTTTCAGAGCGGCGTTCATCTAGTGCCTAGATTATTGATTGCATGGTCTATCCGAAATAAATACATCCCAACCGGTATATATCAAAGAAAGAATTTTGATTCTTACTTATATAATAAACACTCGTTCACTTGTGTCCCCGGTGTACGGCTTTGAGCATACCCACTGTCATATTTAAGACTTAATAAGATTAAAAACGAAACGTGGATAGGAACTAGCCGTCTCTGTCTGCCCCGATTGACACAAGGGTGAACACATGGGAGTTAATTTTGCACAGCCCCAATTAAATTGTGTAGGCGTTCTCGCTAGAAGTTATTAGATCATAACCCGCCGCCACGTTTCGTTATACTTTTAAATAACCTCTTCATGATGTTCCTTACAGACGAGCGTTTAAATCAGGTAAATCAGTATTAAAATTTGCTAATAACAATTTTGGCGAAACAAATTTGAAACAATTAAGGAGATATGTTTTATTTTTCGACAAACCGAGTAAAAGTGAAATAAACCTAGTTAGTTCAGAATGAAATTCGGGGGTGACGAATGAGCACACATTTGACCAAATGGTAAATAATACATAAAGTACATGATACTAAACTTAACATTCATTTCCGATACGAAATCAAATTCTTGATAAGTTTTCATCGTCACCATTCACAACAAAGATTCAAGATGCAAATGCGTTGTCAGACCCGAGGCCTAAGATAGAACGCCTCGATACCAGTAATAGGGTGTCCAGTTTCTTTTTCCTCTTATATGAGCTATATGTGAAAGAGATGTTCTTCCATCTTGCGCCGACCTATTTGTATTTCAGCTTTGCTTGCCTTAACTATACATAAAAGATTAATTAAAGTTACTAATCGGCGTATTGATCTTGGTTATATGTAACCATCTCGTTGGAAATAAAAATCAATTAAAGTTATTTTGTTACAAATATTTTTAGAAATAATAAAAGCCATTTCACTTAATCTGAAACTTTCTTTTTTAACAGAACTTCACTTGCACTGAAACAATTCCACATTCCTAGACCACAGAAGTCACGGTAAATGCTTCAAAAAATTTTTGGCAGCAGTTATCTGGCACAGCGCCAGGTGGAAGGTGGAAGCACCTGATGGTAACCGCTGTTGAAATAAGGTCATCATTTACCTTTTTGTTTACTGCATAATTGAGTACAGCTTACTTACAATAGCGTGATTAGAATAGCGTGTTTGAAGTCCAATATTTCTACAAAATATTATTTTTTTAATATGGCTCTTTACCTAATTTTAGATGGGTCAATTGTGTCAATGGGTCAAAATGATGACGAGAATTGAAGGCCTTTAAACGTCTTTAGGCAAATACATTTTATTATATATTATTATTATAAGCAATTGATCTTTATATATATATATATATATATTTACATATATATATAATGTTATCTAGTAGTAGTCAGAATATTGCTCCAAATTGACCACTATGATATCAACAGCTCTACCTTGCATATGTGAAGTTGCCTTTCCTAACCTTGCATCCCAATCAGTTATCCGTTATTATATTGTATAGAAATCTTAATTCATTTCTTAGTGGGGTTTTAATCTAATTGTTACGATATATTTTGATTATTTTTTTACCTTGGTTATAATTTAACAAACATATAAATTAGTATGTGCTTAAAGAGTTTTAAACTAACGAGTTATCACTCTCGCTCCGCATTCAGACGTGAACTCGCAGCGTAAAAGGATTTTACTTTATCTGTTGATGCCATTTGCTCGTTTCTCGCGCATTATGCTTTGAAGGAATTAACGAAAGCGGAATTTATGAGGAGAATCTCGAAAACACACCACACACAATCTACAAAACACACACCCCCTGGAAGACAGGATTATTTGGAATTTCACTAGAACCCCCTCGGTCGCCACCCTCTGTGCATTAGAAGGACGTTCGTGCAGAATGCACCGGTGACCCTAAAACCCAAAAAAAAAATCACTATATATGCTGTTCTTACGGGTGGTCTTGGATCTCCAGGTCACTATACTCACGATGTAAAGAACGGTAACGTTCCGGTGCTATTTCATTTTGGTATATTATGAGGGCGTGATCCTTCAACGGTCGATCCGACTCATTCATGGTCCAGCCACTAATAAGCTACAGTGTGTCTTTACCACTGCTACGAACACACGTAATGTGATTCAAATTCAAACATCATGTTTTCTTAGTTTTTATTAACATGTTAAAATATTAATCTCGACTTAAATTGTATAGTAATCGAACTTAATTTATTTCTTAGTGGCGTCTTAATCTAATTGTTAATTGCAAACTTAAGCAAGGATTCTGAAAATATTCGATACTTAAATTAAAAAGTCAACTCAGTTACGTACTCACAGACGTTAAAAAAAAGAAAAATCTGTTTAAAAATATGAAAACTGATAAAATATACATGCGAACCATCCACGTTTTTGAAGCAAGATAAAAAATACAATAGGATTTGCACAATGGATTTTCATTCAATGACTGCTCTTGGAAGAAAGCAAAAAATGGGAAAAATGACACCCACGTATTGAATAAAAAACGTGCAAATGCAATACAATTATTCTTATATTAATCTGACAGAACGTGGCATCGTTTTTAAAACACCTAATCTTATCCAGACCACTTAATTATTAAGAATAATTCACTACTCTCCATTACTTCAAATGTAGTGATCGATTCAAAACAATGTTTTTAAAAATATAATAAAAAAGTTAGTTTCTATATAAATATTAAATTCATTTACCTACCTCGCAGATCGGACATTGAATTTTCATTCATGACTGCACTTAAAAGAATGTGAAAAGAGGAAAAAATTACATCAACATAATGAAGTTGAACTATTAACAGTGGTAGAGCTACGCTGCAGCTTATTTCTAGCGTCAGAATGAATGGGTCAGCTCGACCGGGGTAGGACCACGTCTCCACAGAATACTAGCGTAAAATAGCAGCATAATACTGCTGTATTTCGTCTGGTGAGTGAAGGGATCCGAAAACCTTTATTACTGGTGACGGGGCATTCCATCAGTCCTCAAGGATAACAACGCATCTGCATTATGACTCCTTGTCAAGAATTAATGTAGGTGCCATGAGCCGCACTTCCTTGTGGTGGTGAGGTGTGGAGGTGAACTGAATAAAAAACAAAAATCTAAATATAAGTTGAAGGAAACAATATTGGCTTATGAAAATAATTTGACATCAATCTGACAGTACATGACGCAGTATTTTGAAAAACCCTATTTTATCAAGATAAGTTAATTATTCAGTTCATTATAATTTACTAGTCTTCATGATTAAAACTTCGACGTTCAACCCAGTGCTGCCATTTGGTAACCTTATAAAAGTGATGTAGCTGAAAATATCGATTCAAAACAATGTCTTAAAAATATTTAAAAAAAGTTAGTTTCGATATAAATAATCAATCCTTTTAATTCTTTTTACCTGTCAGTTCTCTCAATGGAATTTCATTCAATGACTGAAAAATGGGAAAAAATAGATCAACATAATGAAAGAAACTAAATATATGCAATGGTTGCTAATAATGCCTTTTATACATAAATTTTGTTTACTAACATTAGGTTAAGAATTAATGGTACTAACAAATTTAATGGATTTACATGGTCAGAAAAAAATTATTAAAAAAAATAATAAACATTATAAAATAATATTATTATAAATATACTCTGATATCAATCTGACAGTAGATGCAGTATTTTGAACCAATCAACTCAGTGCTGCCATCTATTAGCCTTATAATAGTGACATCACTAATACTAACATCGAGTATCGATATTCGAACAACACAATATTTTTTAAAATATGGCACAAACGTTATGTTCGTATGTATTTAATTTGTTTCTCACTCTTAATTCAAATTTCGTAAAGTTTTACCATCGAAACTTCACAACAAGTTCATTAGTTACTCCATATTCCGCAAGACAAAAGTTACACAATAATAACACCACAGTCTCGCAGAACAGAAATCTCTCTTAAAACTTTACATCGGGGAGTTTTAATTTTGTTATGAAATATCTCGGAGAAGTGGATGCCGATAACTTTTGTCCCGTATAAAGTTGGACCGAAGATAAGACGTTGCAAATCGTAAAATATAGAAGAAAATTGTTTCCGTTTTGTACATGCAGATCTATAATACATTTCAGAATAATATATTTGTTTCTTTTTAAAGAATATTATTAATACTATTAGCACTGCTTTTATTTCATTTATTACTGCATATCGGTATGTTAAAGGCCGGCAACGCATTAGCGACTCCTCTAGTATTGGGGATGTTCATGGGCGGCGGTGATCTACCATCGGGTGGGCTACCTGCTCGTTTGCCACGTATTCTATAAAAAAACACTCTTACTAAGCTTAGATGCTTGTGCTCATGAAATTTACGACAATGGTCGAATGGTCAATTGGAACCGACAGTGCTGACCGACATCTCCACACCGCCGTTAATTTATGGCTGCAATAAGGATCCAGCGGCTAGACCGGAGAATGACAACGCCCTCACATAATAAATCATAAATAAATAAAATAAAAGTATTTTTATTTTCATAAACGCGAACTAAACGACTAATTGCTAGAATCTCCTTGTAAGGATATGCATATGGCTGTGCCAGGAGGCTCCGCTTTCCATGTATATATGCAAGCTGTGTGATGTGTGTGTTTGTGTGTGCGTGAGTGTGTGTTAGGTATGTTATTTGTGCAACTTTACGTGGATGCGTTTATGTTTACTTCAAATATTCTATAAATTTCTGTATTTCATTAGAATTCTTCTTTTTATCCATTTTTATTATTTCAGATTTGGAATCACGATACGTTTTCGAGTATATTTCAATCTCTTTATTTATTTTGTTATATAAATATAGTGAATGTTTTCTATATTGTTTACTAGCAAAAAGGTTTTTGTTTTAGCTTTTTATGTTTTTTTAATAATGTTTACAAAATACATAAATATAAATATATATATATATATATATATATATATATATATATATAAATATATATCTGTCCAGATAGTACCGGTAAAAGATGCGAATTCTCCTTTTCCTGGTACTTTCTTGACATAATTTTCATTCGACCGAATGACAGGGTGACAGGAAGTTGTAATTTTACTTTAGGAAAAAGAAAGAAGTCATAACTTGTCTGGCTATATCTGGTGAAATTCGTTCACAATGATGGCCTTGTGCCACTATTATCGTGATGCAAAATCCAAGAATTTTCTTTCCGCAAATCTGGGCTTTTTCGTCGGAATTGCTCTCTTAAACGCCATATAACTATCAAATAATATTCTATTTATCGTTTGACCTTCCGGTAAGAATTCCGAGTACACAACACCGCTATAGTCAAAGAAAACAGTCAACATGACTTTGACTTTTGATCGACTTTGACGTGGTTTTTTCAGTTTGGGTTCAATTGAAATGCGCCACTACGAAGCTTTTTGACTAGTTTGCATATCGAACTCGTAAACCCACGCGTTTCATGAATGTTGGGTCGGAATTAACTCATTCTAGCGTGTCCTCAGCGACTCTTATATGATTGAGTTTTTGGAGAAAATTTAGGTCTTTTGGGATTAGCCGAGCGGCAACATGATTCATACACAAGTGATTATTTAAAATGGTACAGATTGACTCCTGAGAGACAGAAAGTTCGGCGGCTATCTCTCTCAAGCTTTAATGAGGATTTTCAGTCACTATTTCCTTCACTTTTGCGATGTTAAATTCAGTTGCAGTCGTTGATGGCGTACCAAAGCGAGGCAAATGTTTCATCACATCTCGCTTTTGAATGCTACTGTTGGACATAGTATAACTAAAAATAAGAAACATACCCATAAAAAAAACAGGACTATATTTATAATTTTTTTGTTTGTAAAGGTATTCCTCTTCTTTTATATATTTATATTATAAATATAGTCCTGTATTTTAGTTTTTTTTGTGAGTTCACTATATTTCTTATTTTTGATTATACATATGTCCAACACCAGGCCTGCTGGAAGTGATTTTTATTGTTAAAATAAGCTGTAAAAAAAAGTAATTTTTCTTATCTAAATTTTCTTGAATATCGTATAAATAAAATTTAAATAAAAAGATAGATGCTAATCCGTCGTCCGTCGACCTCGACCCCGATGATATCCTTTGCCGATAACATGGATTATATAAGGAGGAATCAACCAGGCAGGATATGTTATACTGTCATAAGCATCGAGTTAATACAAAAGCACACACTTAAGGGTGTGTATTTGACAACAAAAGCTGAGTGTGTAAAGTAGCTGGTGGCTTATGGTAAGTTCTCGCCGCCATCCACGAACATTTGTAACACCAGAGGAATTACAAACGCATCTTCGGCTTTTGAGAAAAGAGTAGGCTCTATTCTTTAAAGTCCCTATGTAGTGGCGGTTTTGTAATACGTCTATCTCTCTATTAGATTGCGATCCGAGCCGATGTCCGAACCTCCTTATGAGGGGCCCTCGGATCGTATTATCGCCCCCCTCTGCTGTTGTCGACGTTCTTCGTCAACTGGAGTCGGAGCGCAGAAATGGTGCAGTAGCTGTCCTCGTACAAGTATTTCCAGAATCGTCGTTGCCTCCCTACTCAGCGGGCCTACCACTTGCGAGTCCGTTTGATAAAGCTGTAAAGGTCTCTGGACCAACAGCACCAGAAAAAAAAACAAAAAATATACGGCGGACGACAGCTGATTCCACAAAGTAGTCATGCATGGCAGAAAGCTTCGTTTAAATCGCACAGTAGTGAATTGTGTCGCGATATGCGACGCTTAAACCCAGAGGCTGAAATGAATCCGAACAACTCCCACAACAAATATGTTTCCCTTATGGTTATGTGTTATTGTACAACATATTGTCTATATGTTCTATCTTGTTCTATATTGCAAGCCCCTCAAGCATGTACATAATTGCTTGTTTTGGGTGATGCTAAGATTACATGGTAAGATGGAGTATATACCAAACGCGACATTGATTTACTAGCGTACTGTAAACCTAAGACTACTTTAGCAAACTTACTATGTACAAGCGTTGGTTTAGTGCCAGATTATTGAGCCATTCACTAAAGAGGTCGTGATATTTATATCTCATAGTCACACAACGAGCTATGGAGCGGGCTATACTCGGTGTTCCTCTGCGTGATCGAATACGCAACGTAGACATCCGCAGTGGAACGAGGATGAATGACATAGCTCAAAAGATTGGCTGGCAAGCTGGTCATAGAACCAATAGCTTGTAGAACCAATAACCTATGTGAAAGAAAGGTTCTTGAGTGGCAACCTCGTATTGGCCATCGCAGTGTAGGGCGACCTCCCAGTAGAGCGAGTTTGAGGGCAGTTGATGGTTCCAGGTGGCTCAGGACCGTGCTTTGTGGCAATTTATGGGTGAGATCTATGTTCAGCAGTCGATGATGAGCAGGCTGTGATGATGATGTCCATATTCCTTATGTTTTTTTTTTATATTATATGTTATTTTTTATTATACCGTGGGCGATAAACGAGTACATATTTCGCCCGATGGTAGGTGATTCCTACTCTCAAATTAATTATCGATAAGTAATCATAATCCAGATGCGTTGTCATGGAATGTCCCGTCACCAGCAACAAGGGTCTCCGGAAACTTACTACCGTGATATTGGAAACAAAATGGAAGAGAGCTTTGTCGCAGGGAACCTATATTAAGATAATGAACAGCACTGAACATTAGATATTTATTTATATTATTTTTACTTTTTTTGCACAAATAAAACAAACATTGTACACTAGAGTACTTAATACCAAAGCAAATCTCATTTTGTTTTTATAAAGCTATTAAGTTTATGAGTTTGGGGGTGATAAACCCGCACACATTTATCGGATAGTGAATACTCTCTGATTATTAAATAGGTTTCGTGAGGTATATTCATCGTTACCCTTGACGACAGAGATAGAACTATTTGTTACCCTTAATTTGGTCTCCGGACACTCACGAAACAGAAAAACGGCATGCATTAACATACTGTCATTTCACGCTGGCGTGGTAAAGACATGGTGACCCGACGAGCCGCCCCTTTCATCTGAATGATCCGATGAATCTGATACTAGAAACTAGCTACACCGTGGTTCAACCGCGAGTGAGAGAGACGGTAGTCGAATACAATCTAATCTACATTAAATTAAATAGAAACTAAGAAAGATTTATTTTCAACGTTAAACAAAATAATTACTATATATAAGTATAGAGATCACCTAATTGTAAGTGCAGCATCCCTTGACATCTATATCCTTCCATCACAAAGATTCGAATTGTTCATGCGTTCTCATCCTTGACAACTGAGATAGAATACTACATCACCTGTTTCCTGGACTGACCATACGAAACCAGCACATTAATATACAGCTTTCTCTTCATACAAATTGTCCCTACCACTATTAAAAACTGTATGAATGTTTCTTTTTGTAACCTTAATCTGATTATCCTTCTGTGCTAGACATGAATTTAAAAAAAAAATAGTGCCAGCCTCTTACTCTCACTTTAAAAGTAGATAATATAAATAGAGGATATATTCTAGACCAAAAACTTATTGTTCGAAACCAATATATGGAATCGCTTTATAGGTTTTAAGGACACTGTCTGTAAAGCAATACACAATACATGCGTTGGCATTTCTATTAAGACGACCGTTACCTACCGTATGAACTCTAAACATTACCCTTTGATGTGTCAACTCCTTGAAATAACCGCGCTACGTTAGGCCCATTAAACCGAATAGCCTCTTAAGGAAAAGACCAGCATTTAATGGCTCTCTAATCCCTACTGTGAAACCTTTCTAGATGCCTTGCCTTTATAGAACAATCCTGTAAAGCGCAGCGGAAGTATCGCATGCTGGGCCGTTACAATCTCGTTACTATAATGTACCGGCAGCACAGACGGGCGGTTTCTTTTCGTTTTTTTTCATTTAGTCAAAGTTTATTAAAGTTGTAATTGTTTAATTAAATTTAATTACCCCGTCCCCTTATCACTATCGAACGACTACTAACTAACTAGTGTCATGCGTATCGCGTACACCGCAAATTTGGATTAAGCAAATTGGTGTGATTTTATCACATTGAGAAAATTTATATAATTATAAACTTTTTTAACTTTTATCCATTTTGTTTTTGAAGCGTCAATAGCCTAAATGGCTTAGGGTATTGTCTACAAAACTTAAGGTCGTAGGTTCGAATCCACCATTCAACTATTGTCATAAAGCATCTCCTAGCACAAGCATTTTCGGTTCAGTTGGAGTGATTAATACATAATATAATAGTAATTTTAAAATATTCTATTGCTAATATTGTTATAAAAAGAAAAAAAATTAATCGCGGGAATATAATCGTTTGATCAGGGACAATGCTTCCGTCTAGTTCGTTAGTTCTTTCGTACTTTACGACAACACAACTACATATCGATTAATAATCTACGAGTCTAACCATGGGATATCACGTTTTATCCAGTGAACTGAAAGCTCAATGGTTCCGAAGATAAGTTTTTATCACGAGAACGCAATTCATTTGATGGTAAATCATAACCTCGGCCCATGAGTTCTACATCCAATATTAATAAAGATTCAAGATGCACAGGCATTATCACATACTGAGATGAAATGTCTCGTTATCTGCAATTTGGACCACGAATCCCTACTACCATACAGAATTATTTATTTTTATTCATCCTTTAGATATGTAGGTTTTACGATGTTATCATTCACCGACAAATACAAATTAGGGATCGAACTTGGTTTGTTTTGAATACCGCGAAATTAAAAATTAACATATGTACACAAAAAAGAGGCAGCGGACGACCGCACGCACATTTGTGCTGCATACTACATACAGCAGAGTCAACGCCCAAAATATCGTTAAGGTAATGCGTTTACGCGCCCCGACCCAGGTAGGTAGATTGCTAATTTATATGATGACGCCTTATGATATTTTCATATTTTTGCATTTAATACTAGTAGTGCTTCTTACATATCTAAAATTCCGTTTAACGACTCCAACTAAACCGAAAATGCTTGTGCTAAGAGATTATTCAATACAATAATGAAATGAAGGTTTCGTCTACGACTTTAAGTTTGTCAGACCACACCCTAAACCTTTAGGATATAGACACTTGAAAAATACTCAAGTAGCCAAGCCGCAAGAAGTATAAATAAATTTTGACGAGACAAAAACCAACCAACTTTATCAAAGGCCGTAAATTTTTGCAATTTCAATTACACTGGTGATGCGGTTGTTCGTGGCCGACGCGCTAGTAATCGCTTACGAACAGATGAGTTTTGTCATTTGAGTTGAGTGATACATTTTGATTTTAATCGTAAAATCTAAAAGTATTTTTCTTTTTACATTGAGAGTAACAAACGAGCACACAGTTCGCCTGATGGTAAGTGAATCCTGCGGCCCATGACATCCACATTCATCCTTGGCAAGGAATCATAATGCAGATGCCTTGTAACCCTTGAGGATTAAGATGGAATGCCTCGTCACTAGTGCACTGCACTAGAACTGCAGAATTCATTAAAAAAGAAACTTATATGGCATGTTCATAATAATGATAAGTCAGGCGTTAATTAATTAATATCACTTCTAAAGACTTCTAAAGACTAGGGTTAATGTTGTGAAGTGAAGATGTACGTGGTAGATCTACGCTGCAGTTTGTTTATAGCTGCAGAATGAACGAGTCAGCTCGACCGAGTTAGGACCACGCCACACTCACTGAATTCCATCGTGAAATAACAGTATAATGCTGCTATGCAATGTCCCTGCGTAATAAAATTACACTTTACAAAGCGTGCATCCGACCCATAATGACATACGCAAGCCCCGTCTTTGCGCATGCCTCCCCGCGTCACATTCACCGACTTCAGGTAATACAAAATCGTTTCATGCGCAAGGCCACCGGTGCGCCGTGGTTCTTGCGTAACGAAAACCTACACATAGATCTTGAGCTGCCGACCATAGCTCAGTACCTGAAGCAGGCTTCTCCTGTCATTGTAAGTGCCGCCACTTATAATCCCATCGCGAATCACAGATTTACCCGCGTCCGTAGGAGACCGAGGCACGCCCTCGACGACCCTGACGACGCAACCACCAGGGCCCAAGCCCTTCATAAAACACAACACACATACATTGCACCCTCATATCGCCCCCGCCGACGGCGAGGGCGTCGCAAACAAAGTTATTCGCGATACCGCCATGTCACTGGCCGGTTTTCTCCAGTCCATACAGATAGAAGCGTTGCTGGAGTTTCTTGCGCCACTTCTTCTCCAGCGCCCACGCATTCTGAAGTGGTGGTACAGGTAGTTAATAATAATAGTGATATTAATTAAGATAATCCTCTGTCAGAAGCAACTGACCGAGCCGAGGTTCGGCCCTCTCGGGCACCCTCGAGTCAGACGCTCTCGCGAAACAGGGTAACGGTCCAAGCCGAGGCTCCCTCTCGGGAGCCCTTGCGCTGGTTACCCATATATAGAGGTCTCGACTGAGAGCCATAAGCGCTCGGTCACCTCTCAACCCGGTGAAACTGTAAAAGCCCTGGGGCTAACAGCGGCCATCAGCCCGAAAAAAAAAAAAAAAAAAAAGCTGCTATGTTTCAACTGGTGAGTGTAGGGATCCGGAGACCTTTATTATTAGTGACGAGGCATTCCTTCTCAGTCCCCAAGGGTGACAAGGCATCTGCATTATGATTCCTTGCCAAGGATGAATGTGGATGTCATGGGCCGCAGGAATCACTTGCCATCAGGTGAACTGTGTGCTCATTTGTTCCTGTCAGTCTAATTTAAAATAACTTATATTAACGTTGACCCGCAACCTACCATACTTATACTCTCAGCCACCTGCATGATGTCCATTAATGTATTTGCATTTTAAATGCACTGTATTCTGACAAACTTTACAATAGAGTGAAAATTAACAAACATGAAAGTGCTAATATATATGAAAACTTTCGAAACTAGAGACCAAACCATTTCTACTACCCCAACCCCCACCCTCTCTCCACAGAATTCTCAAGTTCTCAGGGGTAACAACACATTCTAATATTGAATCTTTTTTGAAGATAGCTGTAGATTTATATGGGCCGCAGTCATTACTTACCAACAGGTAAACTGTGTGCTCGTTTGTCACCCTTAAAATTATAAGAAATACTTGCAACCATATAGATAGTACATACAGAACCCATACAGAAAAATCCGTATATAATTGCAATGTTTCGTAAATTCACACGATTTTTTTTTGCAGCGTAGGGCGTAACCTGAGGGATGTAACATGAAAGTTATTATTGTTATCGAGAGTTTTTTTTTTACCAATTTTTTATGAAATAATAAAATAAAAGATGGGTACAAGGTTAACCTGATAGTTAGTGATCCTGTCGGTCCTTTTTATATGCACGTATTCATATATGACTCGTCAATAAATAACAATGTTGAAGCTTAAATATAATTGAAGCATAAATGAGACCACCATAGGAAAGTGTAAGTAGTGTGAAAAAATCGATGACACAGTTACTATTCATAACTACATTAATTTTTTTATAGTGAGGAAGCATTGGATTTTGATCTTTATGCGTGTGTAAAAAGAGAATGTAATGAAAAAACACTCGCCTGCAGACCTTTTTGGAATCAGAGCAAATCTGGGTTTAACACTAATTTTATTTTTAATTGAGAGGAGGATATTATCATTGTTAATAATTGTATATATATTGTAATCGCGAATAGAAGGCGAAAGAGGTTGACCAGAAAGATGTGACACACAGTACACCAGATAGTAAGCGATCCGCGGACAATTAGATCCTTCCTCGACAGACAGTAGAGATGAGTTGCGTGATCCTTACTAAGGATTATGAAGAAAAACTTTTTTTATTTGAATAACATTTTAAAATAAATAACAAAACATTTACGGCGCTGTTATATTATATATTTAAACATGTATGCCTACATATTTCTCATTGGTACCATTGTATTAGAATTGTGATAAAATGAAATTCAACAACTATACTATGTTTTATATTATTTTTATACATATTATTATTCTATATTATTTTTGTGGAATGACATAATCACATAAATTCAAATATATCGACAATAATTTGCTCATCACTGTTTCATGTCATAAGTACTACTACGGCTATTACATACCATTGCACGCTATTCAATCGTTTGACCACAATTTTATTAACCATTAATAGGACGTCGAGAGAATTTCTAGAAACTAATTATAAGTTTGAAAAAGTGGACTAGTTATGTGATAATGGTTTAGATCTCTCGATCATATCACAATGGCAACACCAATTCGGTCAAACGGTCGCGGTGAGTTACCATCGTGCTTTGTGGCAATTTATGGGGAGGCCCAACTATGATGGGAGGATTTTCAACAGTGGACTATTGTTAGGCCTTGGCGATGATAGTAATGTAAGCAAAAAAAATCGTCACGAACATTTATATAATAATACTGTTTCTTTGCGTTTATATGTAGATGTATGTATATTGAAGTAAAGCTTCTAAAAGCTTCGCTTTAATATGCATCTAGAAACTTAATGTTAGTACTTACCTCGTTAGCGTCACATAGAAGTAACAGCATGGCAAAAGGAAAGTCGAGTGTCGTGTTTAAAAAGAAAAGTTCCCTCGGCGTTCTCAATAAACATCTCACCGACTTCTGACTGCACTAAGTAGAGAAACTTGTGATTAAATATGTATTTCAGTGTTTTGTGCGACTTGTGTTCTTTTTATCTTAAGATGTCTCTTTAGAAAGTATTTCTTTATATTGGAGGTCTTAATTATATTTAGGTTTTTAATTTACTATCGTATTTATGGAACCCCGGTAGCACGGTGTCTAATTCAGTTGTCCTTAATTCACGGAACGCCAGAAAAACACACACTACATGTACGTATTGAAATTCTATATACCGTTCCCAATTCACTAGTAAATCACTGTATATTTATGTAATTTGTTTAAAATCAAGCAAATTCATGGTAGCTCAGTGTGTTAACACTCGCTTTTAATTCGCGCTATGCGAGCTAAACGAGTATCGTCCCCGATGCCGGCTGCAATGATTATTGTTTTTGTTAAAATTCGGGTTTCCTCAAGAAAAAAGAAATATATTTCAAAGAGTGTAATCCGGCAATCGGCAGCACTATGTCCTCCCATCTCCAGTATCTTTATATGTCCAGCAGTGGGATTTACGTAGAATATAGGTTGCAACATTACGTATTTTTTTGAATAAATTCGTGGTGTTATTCTATCTGAACGATTACACTCAAAAGACATCCAAATAGACTTGTATTATATGAAATTCGAAGATTTAGATTTGCCAGGAGGATTGACATAATATGAATATTTACCACATTATAATATTATATAATGTATTATAACCATTTGTAAATACAAAGGCTCTCCCTCTCTGTCTCCTTGCTTTGTAATATCATAATATTTGTAATAAGATCAGAGGAAGACTCAAATCCAATGTCAGAGGTATTAGTATCTGACATAGTGTCAAAGATTTAAAAATTTATGATACAAGAATATTTTTCCTCGAGCAGGAATCGAATCCACGGCTCTCATTCGGAACTAGATACCACTGGGTCATCCGGCTCATTCATAAATCAGGAAGGGCTACACCCATGTGACCACGCCTTAATACGCTATAACGTTAACGCAGACACGAGATTTCCGGTATATACAAATACTTTTCGCCGCGCCTGATATGTTATCTAAAGTCAGATATTCTGAATACAAAAAAATGTTAATATTTAGTAACATAAACTGAATTTTTGTTCGCGATAAAGCGACCTTTATCTATTATAATACTATAGTTCCCGCTGTGGTCGGAACAGTACAGATGGCTACATTATTATTGCAAAATAAACATTATATATATATATATATATATTATCACAGGCAATCCATAGTCCACTGCTGAACATTGGCTTCCCTCATAGATTGCCACAAAGCTAGGATCCAGAGCCACCTGCTTCCATCGACTTCTTGCAAACTTGAAAAGATCGTCGCTCCATCTTGTGGGGGGAGGGGTGGGGGGGGCGTCCTACACTGTGACTGCCTGTGCGAAGTTGTCACTGAAGAACTTTTCTTCCCTGTCGGTTATCAGTTCTTTCAGCTATATGGCCCACAGCCCCTTCAGCTTGCTAATCTTTTAAGCTATGTCAGTCACCCTCATTCTATTGCAAATGTCTAAAAAACATACATAACGAAGGTAATAAACATGTGCCACTACTAATGGTGCTTGGCAGTCTGGCTTCCTCAGGCCCAAAAGCCTAATACCCAAAGCAATGACTGCTTTCCTGTTTTCAATTCGTTTAGTGTGTTCACAATGGAGGAAAGTCGGGAAACTGCTTTTGTTATTTCTCCTTTTATTCTTCTTATTGATAAAATTATGTACGTGTTCCAAGCCCTCAAGAGTTCTCCTGTAATTTGGACTTCACCCTCCAATGTTATCAATTTGTATGCTGCTGTCGATCCTGGTTTACAGAACATAAAGTGACGGGTAAGACCCACCATGTGTTTATCTTGATAACGTACAAAAGTTTTGAGTCAGTATTCCCGTATTAAATGTTAGAGTCTTCAAAACAAATATTTACTTACATCTACACACCATCTACGGCTTAAATATATTTACCTCCCTCATCACTGAACACCAAGTAGATATCAAAAAAAAAGTCATCAGGAAATTATGATACCTCCCCTCTACTCACACCCGCCACTATATCTTCTGTAAACAAGTAAAGGATCAACAGCAAATTATTAGGGATTAAATGGAAATTTAAAAATGAGGGGTTATAGCAGACCGAACATAAATTCTAAGTTTATTTGATTGATGAAACAATTCTTCCTACTGCAATAAATTACACGGACTGCGACGTAAATCCGTACGGCGATAACAAAAAACAAACTAAAGTAATTTTTCATTCCGAGTCAGGAACGTACAATCGGAGTTTGTGTTTTCATTCACAATAATGCCATTTCCTTTTTCTTTTCTTTTTTCACTTTTTTGACACTAGGTGTAACAAACGAGCTAGGCTTCTACTATTTTGCAGTTCTTTACTATGAAACCGTGATCCTGTCCCCTTTCCCCTTTCACACCGGTGGCTCTATCACATAAATGTTACATTCATTTTTTTTGTTTTGAGGTCAGTAAAAGTTAATAAAGATAACGCAGTCATTACCACCTCAACCCATAAATCATTCCCACAGTAGAACATAAGCCACCTTCTCCAAGTTTACCATAGAACAAATGCTCAAACTATAAATAACTCCGATCGGCTTGATTCACTAGCATTGCGAAGAGCTGTTGCTTTACTATGATTTCATTATTGAATTTACCATGGGGAGGGTTCTGAGGAGTTGTTCGGATTAATTCCAGCCGCTAAGTACATCACGACAGAATTCAAAATTTCATCCTCATCATCTCGATGGTTGGCAATCCACTACTTATGTGAAATTTTCTACCACGCACAAATGCTCCGTGGAATGAGCTGTCGCCAGCCGTGTTTCCGAAGCGATACGACTTAGGGACCGTCAAGAAAAGTTCTTCTGGTGTTGCGTATGTCCGGTAATCACTTCAATTCCATTTTCCAGCTCAGCGACGACCTACCCGCCTGTCCGTTCTGCACAATTTAATAAATCTACCTTTTTCGACCCTAATATTGTTTTTATTATTGGTATTTCACCATAAAACAAAGGCTTTGATCTCCTTTAGTCCGATGTTAACACGTTCAACGAAAACGATTCCATAAATATAAAGCTCGTAGATGAGTTATAAGGTTTATGTAAAAAATATGTTTATATATTATGCACATGTTTCATTTTATTAGATAGACCAGTAAATGTATATGCATAATATAATATATAAATGTAATTGACAGCTAATTGGTTGACGATTGTATGAAAGGTTAATGCTAATGAACGGGAACGACTGAGTGAATGGAAGATAGAAGAACGTATGGATGGGTCATTGCAAGTTTGCTTGGGACGTCGATTACATGTTTAAATTCTTTACAATTTAATAGTCTTGTTTACTGCATTTGGTGTATCTGAAAAATAAATTTAGTTTCAAGGGGATTTTCGATTTTTATTTACAATTAACACCGCATAAATACAAATAGTATATCTTCTAAAACAAAAGCCTTTATCTATTGATATTCTTTTACTCTGATGTCCTTTACGTTCAACGAAAACGATCATAAGCATAATAAACGTAATATGCGAAATTTCGTAAATAAGAGTTACGTGTATAATTATTATATCAAAAATATTTATCCACATTTTACATTTTTAACACACTTTTATCTGCTTAACCTGTGTGTATAGACATTTATTATGTTTTTTTACCTACTTTTTCCTAATAGTTCTCAAATGTAACACCGCATCTATTGCAGTATTGTTTCCATTTCGAGAGTAAATGATTTTCCTTTTTTTTTTGGAGTCTTCTCTTATTCTCTTATATATATTATCTTGAAATCTTACCATCAGTTGAACTCGTGTCGCCCTCAATGAATCTACTTCACCGGTGTGTGAATTATTTGATATTTTACTACATACAATGATTGAATAACAGGCGAAATTTTTTTTTTCTGAAACTATGAAAAAAATATTTGGTATTCACGTTTTAAGAATATACTTGAGGTCCCATACTTTTGTTAAGTATTTACCAACCAAAAATTGATTCATTAATCTTCCGATTTCGAACTAGAAATTTTAGATTTTGACAAGATAATAACAAGGCATCCAATCTTCTCTCGATCGCATTAGAATGGATGTGGAAAAGTAACCATAAATAAATAGCTCAATTTCTTTAGAAAGAGTTATAAGTTTAGATTGTTACTACGAAATTTCTGCATGAATGGGTGGGCTCATACGAGGAATAACTGCTATGATCACAGAAAATTCTCGGAGATTACAAGCATGGAATACCAGTACAGTACTGTTGTGTTGCGTATGGTGAGCGCAGGGATCCCTCAGGGGTATGCAGACATCTTGAATAGTTGAGGATAGATGTCATCGACCGTAATCATCGTTCACCATCAGACGGAATGTGTAATCGAAAAATAATCATTGCTATTAATTTATTCACATCATCATAGTAAAAATAATCATTGCCATTAATTTATTTACATCATTATAGTAAAAATAATCATTGCCATTAATTTATTCACATCATCATAGTAAAAATAATCATTGCCATTAATTTATTCACATCATCATAAGAAAAATAATCATTGCCAGTAATTTATTCACATCATCATAGTAAAAATAATCATTGCCATTAATTTATTCACATCATCATAGTAAAAATAATCATTGCCATTAATTTATTCACATCATCATAGTAAAAATAATCATTGCATTAATTTATTCACATCATCATAGTAAAAATTATCATTGCCATTAATTTATTCACATCATCATAGTAAAAATAATCATTGCCATTAATTTATTCACATCATCATAAGAAAAATAATAATTGCCAGTAATTTATTCACATCATCATAGTAAAAATAATCATTGACATTAATTTATTCACATCATCATAGTAAAAATAATCATTGCCATTAATTTATTCACATCATCATAGTAAAAATAATCATTGCCATTAATTTATTCACATCATCATAGTAAAAATAATAATTGTCATTAATTTATTCACATCATCATAGTAAAAATAATCATTGCCATTAATGTATTCACATTGATATAGTAAAAATTAAAAGAATTATTATCCATAACAGAACTAACAAAACAAATGAGAGCTTTACACCACAGCTTTCAATTATTCAAAATACGCCCTTTAACAAACTCCGCTATGCTTGAACTCTTACTATTACTCTATAAGTGCTTATGGAAACTTTGTTAGTAGCTAAATGTTAACATCAATTCAAACATTGAATAAAGCAAGCTTTTCTACGGATTTTATCGCGTTAATTTTTACCTTTTTTTCATACTTACCTTTCGAATACTTTACAGCACTCACGGTGACTAGGAAGATTGAGATGTTCGATGTCCTGATTTCATAGTTAACTTATTCAAAATTCGTGTAAATATAAGAAAAAAGCCTACAACTTTCTTAAAGGCTGGCAACGCATTTGCGACACTTATAAACTTACTATTAACTTAAGTAATATTTCATAACAATGGTAGAGCTATGCCGCAGTTACTGGCTACGACATGCATGGGTCGGTTCGGCCGCGGAAGGATCCCGCCTATACAGTATAAATATAATCACAGTAATAAAACCCCAGTGTAAAATACCGGTATATCGTTACTGCGTTTCGTTTGATGAGTGTAGGGATCCGGAGACCCTTATTGACTAGGCATTATATCCACAGGCACGACAACGCAACCATATTATGAATTCCTATCGAAAGTGAATGAGGGCCATGAGCCGGAGGTATCACTTACCATCAGGTAAGCAGCTCCTTTGCCGCCTTTTCTATAAAACATGGAGGCAGCTTTTCCGAATTAGAAGGTCTTCAAAAAGGTGAAAAATATATAGGTACTCAATATTGAACAAAAAATTTATTTAATTAAACTAAATTAAATGGTCTGAACAAATACTTTAAATCTATTTTTGTAACCTGTACTCGCCGGAATTGTTACACTTTGATGGATTGAATCAAATTGTTCGCTTTCAGATTGAAATATAAATTGGCGTTGTATTTTGGAATGGTACTGTTGAAAAATACTATTTAGTTGAATCTAAAGTTGGCAGATTCAAATATAAAAAATAATGTTAATAATGCATTGCTGATATTCTTTTTTTTTTTTTAACCCAAAAAGAGAAACAAAAATTTTAAAAATATATAGTAAAAATAAAATAATGTAATTTAGATAATTAACTTTTATTTATAGTTCAGTCTTTAAAAAAAATAATAACAGAAACTACAACCACTTCACATATAACGATCAGTTTACACAAATCGTCCAACTTTTCTATTAAACCATCGTAACAACCTAACAAACACTTTCAAAAGATTTTTCTGGTTTGTTTCAAATATTGACGTGAATACCACATGTCTAAGGCGTACTTTCCGTAGGAATATACAAAACTTTATGTTCGGTTAGCGTGGTGACATCAACTCAAAGTTATATCTTCCAAACACTTCATATATCACTTTCACAATACTTGACGCAACTCTAAAGCGAACATAACAAAACCAGCTAACAAACAATTTCGAAAAATTATTGCTTGATTATTTAAATTAACAATGGACATGCCACATGATAATGTTTAATCAAGATCAACATTAAGAACAAGACTCGTTGACAAGTTTTCGTGTCGACGCCTTTATTAATGATATAGTAAAACTTTGAATAAGGTACTTCACAGAGTATATCCAATTACATTGTCAACGTTATCATTGCGTTTCGGTATAACAATAAAGAACAAATAAATACGCTTTAAACAGAGTGGAGACGAGCTGTGTTTTAAACCGTTATAAACGTTATATATTTTTAAATTCGTAACATATGACTCCCTAGTCACACGTGAAATCAGCAATCCATTCTCTCTATAGACACCTATATCGTAAACGTTTAGGCTAACGCTAAATTTATCTCCGGTCCAGAATGTGAGGAAGCGACCCTAAATAATGGACTCAATTTACAGACCAACGTGCACCAAAAGGGTAGATTTATTACAGTTTAAAATTGAAGTAAAATCAATTATTTTTTTACCATTTTTTTAAATTTACTACTAGTCGTTGTTCTTTATAATCGATAATTATTTTAATGATATCCTCCTGGTCAATTTAAACCGAGGCGTTATGTTGTACTTCAGCATATGCCATGCATAACGCAGGATAGATAATAGTGCCGAGAGTACTCGTGCAATCACTACGCTGGGATGGATGTCTAGAACCAGCGACTAAGAATCTATTCCAGTCTATTTCAGATTATATTTAATATATATAAATAGTATATAAATAAATAAATACATAACCTATATCATTTACAACTATGATTAAGCGGAAAAATATCATTACTTATATTTTCTGTTACACATCCGTCATTAACGTTACACAGTAACGTTGCACTCGTGCGGACGGAAAAGAGATAGAAAATACCCACTTGGCCAAGGAGATAAATAGATAAATATATGCTATACGTTGCGAGGTACTTGTTCTCCATTTTCCTTGTCTCTCTCTCTCTCACTCTCTGTCTCTCTCTCTCTCTCTCTCTGTGTCTGTCTCTCTCTGTCTCTCTGTGTCTCTCTCTGTCTCTCTCTCTGTATCTCTCTGTCTCTCTCTCTCTCTCTCTCTCTCTCTCTCTCTCTGTCTTTCTCTCTCTGTCTCTCTCTCTCTGCTTTGATTTTCAACATACTATTGACAATATCTCAGTCCAACTTTAGTTCGCTTATATACGAATCATAATTTATGATATAAATGGTCGAGGGAAAAGATTTTTCGTATTTTATACATAAATTCAAGATATTTTCAAGTCATAGTTTATTGACATTTGACTATGATACATATGTGCCATTTTGTTTGACAACTTGTAGCCCTTTTGTAGGTTACGTTTACGGTACATAAACAAATTCCTGTAGAAATTTTGGGACTTCCGATCAAAAACTGCGTCAAGTAGTTTTCACAGTCCTCTCTTGATGTTAACCTAACACTAGCTAAGGGTGCACGGTCAGGGTTATATGGTGGATGCATTAACACTTCCCAACCAAGGTCTCAATATTTGCTGAATGGCTAAAGATGTGTGCGGTCTGGCGTTATCATAATGAAAAACCACACTTTCTGTTGATCAATTCCGGACGTTTTTTCTTTATTTCTTGCTTGAGTCTTATCAGCTATTGGTAGTAGAGATCCGAATAGATGGTTTTGCCCAGTAGTAAAAGCTCATAATGAACGATGCCCTTCCAGGTTTCGCTATAGTCTGTGAAGCTTGACGGCCTTTTGACCATGACCTCTTTCGCACGTTGGATTAACGATAACTGGCGATGAAACAGTTTGTTTGTTTGTAATGTTTAATCAAATCATTTTTAGTAAAGATGTTATTATTGGTAAGTTAAAATAGTAAACATTTAGTTTGGTGTCTTAACCAAGAAATTTTAAAATAGGAATTTAATAGTATTTAAGAATTTATATTAAAATTAATTACTGTCCACAAGTCCTTTCTTATGAGAGTTATGATGTTGACTCAAATTATTATATTGATTTAAAAAGTACCTCCGCCATCTTGAGTATGGGGATGGTGCGTTCGGAATACTCGGACTGGTATTAGTTTTGGAGTGGAGCCCTGAAAGTGTTAGATTATAACCATTTTTATTATAATAAATTAATTATATAGAGTCAACGTCATTTTTAAAAATGACATCGACGTTATCTGTACCAGCGAGCTCCATCTTTGCCGTCAAAACTCCATGACTGTAAACACTTGATTTTGTGCTACTGAAACTGCGTTAGCTCCTAACCATCACAAAGTATTTCGCAGCTTGTGTCGCATTTTGCCCTTTTTCGTAATAACACTTCCATGTATCATTAATTTCACTAATTTTGGCGGAAACTAAATCGATAGAAAAATGGCGGAATACAGTTTTACTTTTTATTTTTATTTTAAAATGTCGTCTTATTAATGGTATCAAATCCAGCCAACTACAAACAGTACAACCAAAGAGATTTTATTGCAAATTTTTACTTATAAAATACGAAAAAAAATATCACCCGACCCATTATACTTCTTTTTATTTCTTTTTCATTTTTTTCTCTATTTTGCTTTATTTCTTTTTTTTATTTTGTAAGTCTAATTTTTTTTTTCCTTCTAATATGTCCAACAGCAGGACTACTGGAAGAGATGTTAATCGTAACATAAGCTGCGTCTTTGTACATACCTATCCTATATTACTTCCCTTATATAAATGCTTTGTGTACATAAGAGTTAAATAAATATAATACATAATAGTTTAAATTTAGTAACTTTATGCAATTAGTTTGGATACTAAATTAAGAGATGATATATTTTAAGTTCCTAATGTCGTGATAACTTAGAGGAACCAGATTGGCATTGCGCATCGGGACAAGGGTATTAAGTTTGGTGGTTTGAGAGTCAATTTTTATATAAGTTTATATATCTTATACATTTGTATAATTACATATCTATATCCTGTGTCCCTGACACTACTTCTGAACCTTCCTACGATCCTTAAGCACACGCATTACATATGTATACGGAATAGGAAAGATGACGATCGGCTGCCTCTGTGTTCGCGAAAATGTGTACGGCATTGTAAAATATTCTGCGTAATTACTGTCATCTGGAAATAACGAAAAGATATCGCCGTGGTCGAAATCGACCAGAAAGGACCAATTGTATTTGATTCCTGCAATCAGTGACATACCCTTAATAAGTTAAAATGCCTGATCATTGGTGATGTGGTTTCGAATTTCCGTCACCACACAAAACACGGCAGCTACGTAGCTACTATCTTCAAAGCGTATACGACCGTGTTTTATGCACAGATATATGTCTGATATATATACTGATTTATATATATGTACATATGTATACATACATAAACAATCAACAGCAACACACACAAAACTTTCCTGTTAACGTAGCGTAAGCAATCAAAGCAGAATGCAATCACTGAGTTCCAATATGACTACAAAACATTTACTGGAAATTGGATTGAAAACTGATTTATTCTCTTTCTTTTGTTTTAAATATTTTAGTTGACAAACGAGTACACTGTCAACCTGATGTTAAGTGATGACTTCGGCTATATATTGCGATACATATATCGATTTACCACTTACTCGGCTTCTACCTGCTTGTTGTAACTAACAAATAAAAATTATATTTAGAAGACATGTGAAGTCCGCCGATCTGCAGTGGAGTCGGCTGCGTGGTGGACTATGCTCTAACACCCACTCTAAAGAGGAAATCTATGCCCAGCAGTGGGCCTTATATATATATATATATACATACATATATACATATATATACATAGGCGGTCTGTATGACTTTAATTTGATATATATGTATATATATATATATATAAATATAAAGTTGACTAATTGTGATAATTTTTTTTTATTTACTCCCATATGTATTATGCAAAGGTGAACCATATTTGAGTTATGTTTTTTAGTTTTTTTCAAAATAAGTCAATCTAAAATTTATTTAAAAAAAAGCATCAATTTAAATCTTTTTTCTTTTGATGTATAAAAACGATTAAACACTGGATATTTATCAATATTAAAACAACAATAATCGGTCCAAATTTAAAAATGCGAGACGAAAAATGATATTATTTCAATATTTTTTTGAGATTTTTTTCCACTAAAATGCCTTAAAAACAAAAAAACGTTATGAAACTTGGCTTGCAGATTATTTTAAAGCATAACAGATTTCGTAGCTCTCCAACATTGCATAACAACTAGGAACTTACAAAAAATGATCACAAAGGAAGCAGACGGAAATTCGTATTCGAACTAAACTTAAAATCGCTGTTTGAATATCTTGAAAATAGTTTTAATGCGTACCTAAGCCAAGCAGGAAGCAAACTGGCAGGTTAAGAAAAAAAAACAAAGTTTTCAAAGACTTCTTTTTTTCAAAGTTTTCACGCGTGCATTGGTTTTGTTTTACAAATTGACGCCGTATTTTTTGAAGGTAATACACTCACGATTATAGTTTAATTTTTAATTTGAATTGAAATATGGAAGAGAGTTAAATTTTTGATGTTGCATTTTTGATTTATTTTGAAAAAAAGCTATAAAACATGACAACTCAAAAATGGTCCAATTTTGCGTCATGCATATGGGGGTAAAATTATCACAAATAGTCACCCCTATCACCTAACGGGAATACATCGAATTACCAATAACCCTGTATATATATATATATATATATCAAATTAAAGTCATACAGACCGCCTATGTTATATAACTTTAATTTGGGACTTATATATATATATATATAAGACCCACTGCTGGGCATAGGTTTCCTCTTTAGAGTGGGTGTAGCCTGTAATTACTTAAAGCCCACTTACCAAGTTATTCCCCGAAGTCCAACCAATCTAGCTTCACGTTCAACCCCTAATCTTATCAAGTCAATATTTTTTCCATTAGCAGCTGATTGAACGCACGCTTGCGTATTAAATCTCAATTAGACCACGCCATCACTCTTCCGGGACAAGTGACGGCCCAAACGTCCCGGGACACACGGTCGGTAGAAAATATAACCCTTATTTATTATTTGTGCATAACCTTTAGAAGATAATTGTTTTTACTGCACGTTTATAACGTGATTATGAAGAGTTCATTTTATTTTTCTTGTTTTTATATTATGTTTTACGATCTGTTTCTTCTAGGTATGTTAAGCTACAGTAGGCCAGGGCAGATTATCAGCGATGTCTTGAGCGTATCTGTTGTTCTTAATATTTGTTAAGTTTACATTATTGTCAGTATTTTTATATACCTATGTTAAGACAAAAATACATCTAATTATTATTATTATTCAGTACGTTAAGTGAATGAATATTAATTATTGCATATTAGCTAATAATTTGATATTTATTTTTAAAAAAAATTAATCGTGGTAAAGCTACGCTGCTACAGGTAGTTTAAAGTGCGTATGAATGAGTTGGTTTGAGCAGGGAGCTTGCGTGCTCGCACAGAATAATAAAATGATACGGGAACGTCATGTTGCTATGCATCATATGGTGAGTAAAGAGAACTGAAAACCCGATTATTGAAAACGTGTGTATCTTAGTCTTCGTTGATGATGAATGTTGATGTCTTGGGCCTCATCTAGCACTCGCCATCAGATAAGCGGCTCGTTTAGTTTAATAAATAAATTCAACTTCGTTCACACCCACCACAAATATAACACAATTTCTAAGACAGTGTGTCTCATTTATAAGGAAAAAGCCATCCTATGTAGGAGCCCGGTTGATTGATAGCGGTGTCCCGCGGCTTGACAAATGTTCTACTTCCTGACTAACCGTGTGTCGACACTTTACACAGTTCAGTTTACTTGGGAAAAATAATAACATTTTATTTTTACATATACATATGATATACATTTCATTTTTTATATACATAGTTCCTTAATCAGATATATGTATATAAACAATATAGTACAACATACTGGTCGTTAATTTTTTTTTGTGCGAGTATTGCTGTTGGTCCAGAGACCTCTACAGCTTTATCTAATCAGACTCGACGGGAGGCGCGCTGTGTAGGATTGCTCGTTCAATGCAGCACAAATATTAACAAATATACTATCTTTATTATATTTTAATCGTAAACAACTTAATACTAGGTGCCCATGAGTTTTTTGCCGTTTCTACTCTATTTAAGTGATTCCTGCGGTCAGTGACATTCCCATTCATTCTTAATAAGTTAAAATGCCTCACAGATAGTAATGTGGTCTCGAACTTTTGTCACCGCAAGAAACACTGCAGTACGTAGCTACTATCTTCAATTCGTAGTCTTACCGTGAACCAGATACAAACAATATAGTACAACAGCATATTGCTCGGTCAATGCAGCACAAATATTAACATACACCATACATTTAATAATAGTTAAATCGTAAACAATTTAAAACGAGTCGCCCGTGAGTTTCTTGTCGGTTCTTCTCTCTGTCTCTACTAGCTCTTCTGGCCAGAAACTGTTGCCTACATTCATCCAATACTGCGTTCCAGTGACTGCTAAAGCCTGTGATATAAACATTCAAAGTAACTTTTTTTTTTGCACCAACACCCACATCTGCACCCACAATATATTCTCTGCAAACCCAAAGGCTAATAGAGAATACTTTTTGGCATTAAGTCCGCCTTTTAGTTTTTCAATGTTTGTGTAACAAATTTATTCAATTAAAAAACTGCATCTCTTTATACAAAGATTGATATACAAAGCTTTCAGGAGCTTTTAGAGTCACCTGAAACAACTGTTAGTTTTGATAATTAGATGATGATAATTAGGATCAAGAAATTATGAGTTTGTTCCTTATCTTCTTGGGAAAATAAGAATTTAATGAACTTATATAGGTCTTATCTTTAGTTCCACTCTTAAGATATTTCGAAGCGGTGGAAAACAAGTTCTCGTGTGACAATCTCGTAATGGCCATTGTAGGACGACCCCCACTGGAATGAATTTCAACAGGGGTAGAGCTACGCTGCGGTTTATTTCTAACAGCGGAATAAATGGGTGGGCTCGACCGGGGAAGGACCACGCCCTCACGATATACCAGCTTAAAATAGGAGCACAATGATGCTGTGTTACGTTTGGTGAGTGTAGGGATCCGGAAACCTATATTACTGGTGATGAGGCGTTCCATCTCAGTCTTCAAATGTGACAACGCATCTGCATTATGATTCCTTGTCAAGGATGAATGTAGATGTCGTGGGCCGCAGGAATCACTTGCCACCAGGTGAACTGTGTGCTCATTTGTTACTCTCAATGTATTCAAAAAAAATACGACCTACGCAAGTCTGTGTCTTCCTGTTTGTAATAGGAGGAAAAGATTTGTTTACCTAAAGACTAAGGCTGGGCGTAAAATAATTTGCGTTATTTTTTTTATTAAAAGAATAGTTATCGACATCCTTTGCTAAATTGTATGATAAGATAAGAGAGTGGACTCCATTTAACCTAATAATTTTGTGTATATCTTATGTATTCATGATGTTAGAGGTGGTCTAGCGTGTATATGTATTTGTATCTCAAATACCATTTCCTTATATTCCAGATGAGGAGCTGGTGTTCCGCGATCGCTGGGGCGGACTCACGCTGTTCAATGTACGCAACTTCACCACCAGGTTGCTGATGAACAACTCCACCTTCGTGAGTATTGTATACCATCTTTCTTATCATTATCATTCTGAACCGCACACACAACACACACAAACAGACAGAAAGTCTATTTAGGATTTTATTTTATGTATAGATAATGTGATTAAAATTCCTTAATTTCACACAATTCTATAATATGATAATATCACAATAAATTAGACTACAAGTGTATATAACTTCCAAAGTTTAAAATCTATCCTACAATTATATTTTTTTATTTATATCACATTATATACGACCATCAAACTGTAAACATTATGATATAATACGAACATTTACGAATTTACACAATTAATATCAAAAACTACGTTCCATGACGTTTCAAATATAATAAAAGGGTAAAGTTGAAATAACAAAGAGGGGTAACATATTCGAACAAAACATCAATAAAACTCCCCTATATAAGTACCTAAGCAACTCCACAAATAAATTCTATACACGCAGGGCCCGAAAATATCAGGAAGAAGATAAATCTACGATCGCAACGTGACGTGGTGAGAGTGCCACATATCACACCGTCGTGTGATCTTGGTTTGTTTTTTCATATAGTATAGGTGGTACGAGCAAGCAGTTAACCTGATTGTAAAATAAAATAAAATAAAAAATGATTTAAACTTTTTATATAAATAATTTCAAGTATGTTAACGGACGAGGAAGATAAATAAATCAATAAATAATTTGTGTTGATTGTAATTGTTGTATTGATAATTGGTGTTAAAAATACTAGCAGTAAATTATATTAAAGGCAGGTAGGTAGGCTGAAAGCTTGTACGCGGATGTATGAATGTAGTCAAGCATTTTGGAGTTGGTTTTGTGGTTTTTCTAAGCTTATGGAATAGTTTTGACTTATAATATAATAAACTACTACTTAATAAAAACTACTACTAAAAATTACATCAAACCACGAATGTTTGGAGTACACACTTTTAGTGTCACACTCACATCACCTTTACCAATATTACACTGCGGTGTAACAAACGACCGATTGAAAGCTTTGTCGAATATCAGTCGAGCGTTTTATCGAAATTTATCGTTGGCGAATAACATAGGAATAACGTACCTTTGCGCAAACACAATCCGATTGAAGACACATTTAGAGGCCATTCGTTCATCTAGCCAAAGAGCTATTGGGAACACGAATAATCCCTATTGTTTATCAAAACGAATATAATCAAAATTATAATATGAGATTTGTAATACAATACAATATCTTAAGATAAAATCTGTGACCTGTTTTTGTTTTTATATTATAAGAGAAAAAACAGTGAAGGAAAATGAATGATGTTGGAATGCGAAGTATATTAAAAATTTCTTGATCGATTTTTGTTTTGTCAGCGTTGTTATATTAAAGATTTTTTTTATAACATTAGTAGTGACAAAAAGGTATGCAGTTCACATATATACCCTTAGTACCTTATTTAGGGCTTCTGTATATTAGCCAAATTCTTTGATTGTTACAATATTATGTTTAATGAAATATAAATTTAAATTTATATTTCAATATAATGTTGCATAGACACGTAGATTATAAGATACTAATTTTGCTAACACTTGTCAAGGCAAATCATAAACTTTGTGTAAATCTTTCTCAAGAAATAAAATAAATATCACTTCTTTTTTTTCATAATACTGACAAACACACAAATCACTTGACAGTTTACCGATCGTCCCGATCCTTACTACGGTTTTACAAACGATAATAAATAATAAAACCGATATCCCCGGAAATTCTAACAAATGTTTTGCGATAAATAAGCGATACATCACTAGTAAAGGACGAATTGTTTCACAGCAAACTCGTTACGTAATGGAGGTCTGATAGAATTGCGCCAAGTTTGACTGACGGTAACATATCGCGCCATTTATCAGCACTATTGAATATACGATGTATTGTCGACATGCAATGGACGCCGAATTTATTTGCGAAGTTTGTGAAAGTATCTTTTTAAAAAAGAACATCGAGTTACCACTGCAAACCGAAACTGTAATAAATCTAACGGGAATGGAGTTACGAAGTTTTTATAAATGTTAAGTTTGAAATAACAGAATGAACAAAACAGGGCGATGAAAAGTAGCGTCATGCCATCTCTTTCTCCTTTTTATTGCTGGCATTTTTAGATTTAGCTACAATTGATTGTAAGTAGATATATTTGGAGCCCGCTTATGAGGTATTTCATATTAGTGAATAGGAGTGATCACGTATATAGGTATCTTTTTTCATTTTTTTTTATACTTTCAAAGCAAGTACTTGACCACGATCCCACCTGATGTTAAGCGCAAATGCATCTCCCTCTTGAGAAAACTTTCCGTAGTCACTTTCGTTAATTCGCCTACCGCAATCTGATCGTATTCTCACCTCAGTCACAACAAGCTATTGGCGATCGAAAACCCTTTATCCGACGGAGAATTGGCTGTCTTGTCCATGTTGACTAGTTTCTTCTTTTCTCTTCTTTCCCATCGCCTGCCAAAACAGAACTATGCACCTTGCGCTGTATTTCACACATCAATTCAATATCATGGGTTTCGCAGTACCCCGAATGCCCAGCGTGGTAAACAAAGGCGACATTAAAGGCGGTTTTAACGGTGGTAGAGCTACACTGCAGTTTCTTTGCTACTGCAGCATGAGTGTGTTAGCTTGACCGAGGTGGGGCCACGCTCTCACAGAATACCGGCGTGAAATAGCAGCATAACGCTGCTGCGTTTCGTCTGGTGAGTAAAGGGATCCGGAGACCTTTATTACTGGTGACGAGGCATTCCATCTCAGTCCTCAAGGGTGACAACGCATCTGCGTTATGATTTCTTGCCAAGGATGAATGTAGATGTCATGGGCCGCAAGAATCACATAACATTAAACCAATTTATAAAAATTAAACTTTACTGACGCTTTCTTAAAATGTGCATGTCCTCCAATAGACTAATAATACTTTGTAACGAAGAATAAAGAGGAACGCAATCCTAACTTTTATCCTTTATTTACTTTTTTTTTCAGAGGGAGCTGAATGCTGTCGACTTCAAAGTGTCAGCGGACTTAAAGTTTGTCCTCCTCATATCAGACGTGAGACCTGGTTGGCGGCATGCTCGACTAGCCCGCTATCATGTTTACGACGTCATCACCAGGTCAGTATCACTAACGAAAATATTATCAATGATAAACAAATTACGATTCGTTACAGAATATAAAGGTTATCTTTACCCGATTTTTTTTCTTTTAAAAGGATAAAATAGGGTTTTGCACCATACCTTTTTCATCGAGCTTTTGTTAAAACTATGGCTGAGGGCATACTGCGCGTTGGGTAAACGGTTTTATGGCATTTAAGGATTCGCAAATTAGAAATTATGATTTTCTTACTATGTTTATATTAAGAATAGTTTTATAGTATAGATATAGACATATATAGTAAGAATTAATTCTATGATAACAAACGGAAACATTTGCTTTACCTAGTGGTCACGTTTGCAGAATCTTTTGTGCGGTTGTCGCGCGGATTTGTTAGGTATTTTTATTTCCTAAATTATCCATTTCCATTCAACTGAAAAACTGAAACCTAATATGTGTTTTCGATAAACATTTTCAGGAACAAAATTCCAATTTCTCCAGTGGAAGATGATCGCTCAGCACCCCTGCTCCAATACGCAGAGTGGTCTCCCATCGGCTCCAGTCTCGTCTTCGTCCACGACAATGACATTTATTACAAGCCACGCATACTCAAGACTCTGGTCTGCAGGATTACAAAAACAGGTATGGCAATATTATAAGAACTTTGAGACTAGGTATTGTCTGCCTGGTCGATGTTAGCCACGTCATCATCTATCTGGTCGTCATTTTCTGTGATTTATTTTTTACTGGATATATTTTAATACGCTAGGTATTTGCACCGATGAGACAGGATTTCATTCATTCATGCATTATCTCCCTCCCTAATCAGAAGCTATAATTTGAACCCAGGACACTTGATTCAGCAGGCTGATGATCATGATTGATTGTTGACGGTTGATTTTAAGACTATATTTACAAAAGTCATTAAAAAATTAAGCTCCGTTTCGTAACAGAATTGCTTCTTTCTTCTTTTAAACCTTTTTTTTTGTCAGTTAGTTGTTATGTTACGAAAACTAACGTCGGAAATAGATCATCATTATCGTATCAGCCCATATGTAGTCCCGAATAAGTTATGAGCTTAGGCGTCCCGAATAAGTTTCAATAAAGCACGATCCTGAACCAAGGGCAAAGCTTCCCGAAAGCTTGCTTAGCTCATCGGTCCAATTATAAAAAGTCTTCCTAGTCATAAAAGGATTGGGCAGCAGCTGTTCAGTACGCTACGCTTTTATATTACGAACCCTAACATTATATATTTTATTCTATAAGATGAAATATAGATACTGGATAAAAGGAAGAAGAAATATACCAGATACCTTATTATTGGTAATGAGAGATTCCATATTAGTTATATTCTTATGTCGGGGACTAAAGGGCTGAGGCCTATGTTAACAAACATAAACTGCCTTGAACCATGATCCTAAGCCATCTCCATTGATATCCTGCAGACTTGCATAGACCATTACTCCATCTAGTGTAAAATTTATTTCTATCAAATTCTGTACTTTTAAGTGCTGTGGAAATATGTACTCTGTGGAGATGATATTTAACTATAATATGAAGTGCAGATGTAGTACGGCTTCGTACTCTTTGGTTTTAAATATCTTTTCTTGTTATACAAACAAATTCCCCTACTCGCCTTAAAATTCATTTCTTATTAAGTATCTTTAATTTCCTTCCTTTTATAATGTGGGTGATGTGAGAATCAAGTCTTGGGGATCTGTGTATCATCAACAGATAAAATAGACGCGATTATAGATAACAATGCATTGGATGAAACGACACAGAACTTTTGTTGGAGTTTGTCCTTCCATGTTTGAGGGATGTAGAAATCATGCGCCGCTGACTTACTATTGTGTACAACTGTGTGCTCGTTTATCACCGCTAATGTTAAGAAATACCGTGTTTTTTGTTAACTGTCATATTAATTATTTCTCACAATGGTAGAGCAAAGCTACAGTTTGTTTCTAGAGGATGAATGAATGGGTCAGCTCGACCGGGATAAGACCGCGCCCTTATAGGATACCAGCGAAAGATAACAGGATATTGCTGCCGAATTTCGTCTGGTGAGTGTGGGAATTCGGAGACGTTTATTACTGGTGACGAAGCATCCCATCTGTCTCCTTGTCAAGGATGAATGTAGATGTCATGGGACGCAGGAATCACTTGCCATCAAGTGAACTGTATGTGAGTTTGTTACTCTCAATGTAATAAAAAAAATCGTCAATAGAATCAATCAATACAAAAACTATTAGTCACTAACTCAACCTGTACAGGTGTCCCCGGCGTTATTTTCAATGGAGTACCAGACTTTCTGTACGAGACTGAGGTGCTTCGTCTGGACCGTGCGCTATGGTTCAGTGCGGATGGCCAGACCCTGATGTACGTCACCTACAACGACAGCCTGGTGCAGCAACATAAGTACCCTTGGTACGGGCTCGACCAGCAAGAGCCACCGGCCTATCCTTCCATCAGAGCTTTGAGATACCCAAAGGTAAAATGGAAAAACATTCAGTACACTTTAAAAAAATATACGGTGGCTAAGAAGCGATACCAAGTAGTTTTCCAACAATCCTTCCTTATCCTTATTTTTTGAAATCGTCCCGAAATTTAAAATGTCAAGCATTTTAATTGTAGTCCAATTTACGCAGAGAGCTTTTAGTATCTTCATTTCTAGTCTTGCAGAAGTATGTATGGTTTAGGATTTAATTTTTTTTTTTCGGGAGGGAAATCTTCCAAAGATTACCTGCCTCCTGGGGGAGAGACAGGGTTATGTGGGACTTTTAACCACTAAAATCCCCCGGTGGTCACTCTCAGCGCATTGGGAGTGGCTACGGGATCACCTGAGGAGAACACACCGGTGCCCCTCAGTACAGTTCCTAAGCTCATCTCAAGGGAGGCTGCGCCTTCCTAGAAGCATCTAGTCACCTTATCTATATATTAATTCTCTATAATCACTCTCTATTATTACAGGTGAACACAAACAACCCGGTGGTGACACTGTACGTTGTCAGCCTCAAGACACCCAAGTTCCTCTTTCCTCATGCGATACAGTTCACCCCACAAGTTGAAAAAGGTAATTGTTTAATAATGCCTTAACTACTATCACTAAGAATCTTTGTGTGCCCATGTGTTACCTTTTTTTTATTACATTATGAGTTACTAACAAGCACACAGTTCACTTGACGGCAAGTGATTCCTGCGGCCCACGACAGCTATATTCATCCTTGACAAGGAATCGTAATGCAGATGCGTCGTCACCCTTGAGGATAAAAATGTAATGCCTCGTCAACAGTAATAAAAGCCTCCGGATCCCTCGCCAGACGAAACACAGGAGCAATGTTCCTGCTATTTCACGCTGGTATTCTGTGAGGACGGGGTCCTTCCCCGATCTCATTTTCCTTTCTTTTCCCGATTCATTTTGCAGCTAGATTCAAACTGCAGCGTAACTCTACCGCTGTATTGTTTTTTATTAAATGACTAATTTTTTATAAATTTTATAGAAAACAATTGTCTTACGCAAATGGATGTTTACCCAATGGGTATTGTATTATAATAAAATGGGTGTTGTATTTGTATAAAATAGAGACATTGAATGTGTACCACGTACGATCATGCAATATTAAGTGTTGAAGATTCCATTGTGAAAAAAAAAAAGACGGAAAAATTTTCGTTTGGAAAATCTACCCCCAAGGTCTAATTAACCAAAGACTCCTTGTTACAATTGGCTTATGTCCAAGGATGTGTGATAATGTCTTAAGTAATCTATTTTAATTTCAAAGTCAGTATATAATAATCAAATAATAAAATATTCAATTATTTTTGTACATTACAAAATATACAAGCTCAGAAATCTATTTTATTTAAAAGAAACAATACGCAAAACCAAATCTTCTAATAAAATATAACTGCGCCTTTGTACATACTTTTCCTAGATTAGTTTACTTATATAAATGCTTTCTGTCCGTAAAAGTAAAAAAAAATAAGTTTTCTTTTTTTCGAAAACTAAGAATGACACCAAGTTCGCCGGACGGTAAGCCATGACGGCAACCCATCATATCTTACATCCAATCTCCACAAAGACTCCAGATGAACATGCGTTATCACCTCTGAGGGATTATAGAAATCTACCTTTTTATAAAGAATAGGTAAATAGCAAACAAGCAAACAGTTCACCCGATGGTAAGTGATCACCATCGCCCACGAACATCCGCAACACCAGAGGAGTCGCAGATGCGCTGCCGACCTTTAAGTAGGCTCTTTTCTTGAAGGTTCCTAAGTCGTATTTGAACCACCTTACCGCTGGCCATACCTAACCAGTAATTGAGTCTTTAATTTTCTACATTCACCATACGAAACACAGCTATTTCACAATGTTATTATAAGGGTATTGTTCGGTATAACTGGCAAATTCATGCCAAGTACTAGATGCAGCGTGGTTCTACCATTGTTATTTGTAATCGTTTTCTTCATAGGGTGGTACGTGCGTTGGACAAGTTGGTTGACTGAGAAACAAATAGGAGTGCTGCTGCTTAATCGGCCCCAGAACGTCTCCATCATCAGCATCTGTAACGCTGCCCATTACAACTGTCAGGATGTAAGTTATAATTTCAAGTCTCGACCTGAAACCCTACATTTAGTAGACATGTCGACCTTATGGGTGACATTTGCAAGACGGATTTCAGTCATAGATTCCTTTACTTCCTCAGACGGTTCATTTATAATAAATCCAACAAAGTATGGACTATCGATGGTAAAAGTAAGTTTGATCGTAAAATGCTAATTTTTTAATGGCTTTTGAAACTTAGCTATGATAAAATGTTAAGCGAGTGCACACTCAAATACTCCTCCGTCCCCTTCTCACACACATAAAAACAAGCACACACAAAACGCAAGCACATAAGCTCAAATACAAATGCAAAAGGTTTGCGAGTTCTGCGAGTCTATGTTAATTAACCGCTGTTAGATACTTAAGCAATATCTTATTGTTACAATATTTTGTATTGCTTAAAATATTCGTTGTATTTTTTTATTATTATTATTATTACTGTAGGTTGTGGCCTTACGTTGATCTATATTCAATAAAAAAATTATGACATTTTTCTTACTGTATAATAAACAAAACTCGTAATCACTAAAGTCACTGTTGGAGTCTTCAATATACACACTATGACAGATCATATTCCATAACAGATATTCCGCGATGAGTCCGATGGTACTCGCTGGTCAGGATTGGGAGCTGATCCAGTGGAGGGGGACTGCGGCTGGTGCGGCGGCGGTGCGCTAGTCGGTGGTCCCGCGGGCGTCTTCACCTCCGCCCCCATCACAGACCAAGGCGGGGTATGGCGGCATGCGATACAACTCACCACCGAGACCAGGATTACGCTGACGCAAGGGAACTTTGAGATTACCCAGCTGATAGGGTGGGATGAAAGGAGAAGACTATTGTAAGTATATTACGTATAAAATTCAAAATTTCTTAATTCTGACCACAAATAATATAAAGAAAGAACAATAAACACTAAAATAACAAAGAAGTTAAAAAGACCAAGTTATATAAAAAAGACATCTTCAAAATTTTGTTTCTGCTGTACTTAGGAATCCGGTATAACCCAAAACTTACACAATGACTGAGAAAAATAATCATAAAATCCTTTCAAATATTTTTCATTTCTCTCTGGACCTAATTGTGACGTCCACGCAGACGAAGTCGGAGAAGAAAGAAGAAGTCAAAGAAGCCCTCTCATTTACAAGGATAAAAGTTATTTAAGTGTTTATAAGTTGTGCGCCAAATTTTCAGGTGTTTCTGTGTGATCTGGTGTGTGGATGAGGTACAATTTAAACATTGTTTTATCCCACAATAACAGAGCGAAGATTTTGCCAAACTAATTTCCACAGTTGATAACGATAACTAAAGTAACTACGGGAATGTAAATAAACTATATAACTAATTATAAATAAATGTCTATTGTCTGTAAGATGGTTACAAATCGAAAGATAACTGTGTTTTTAATAGAGTATTAGCTCTCGTCAGTGGACGCATGCGCGCAGCCTTACGGCGGCACGAGAGGGACTGGTGCGTAGGTAAATACCGAAAACTCACGAGCGACGCCGGAGACGACCGAACTGTGAGCTACGCTCGGTTCGGAGGTGCTTGGGCGCAAACCTAACTGTTAAGAGTTCCGCCAGAAAACCATCACCAGTTATTGCCACTCAAGGCGTTAAATTTGTATTCACAGATACCTGATAGGCACAGCTGCAGAGAAGGCGGGCGAACGGCACGTGTACCGCGTATCTGTGCCGGCGGACGGCAGCTGGCCACCACCGCCACACTGTCTCACCTGCCCCGGTGCCTCACCTGCTCTCGATACCCTGCGCACACATACCACCGAACCACCCGTGGACGATCTGGTGAGTCAATAACTAGGTAAAAACAAAACTTCAGTATAAATAACGCACTTTGTAAGCGCAACACAAGTCATTTAATGAGTAAGTACAAAAAACACATCTGTTAAAAAAGGGACGTAAGTAATAATTCTGTAAAGTAATAAACTACACCCGAACACAATCAAGACGCTTATGGACTGACTTAGTGAGTCGGTAAGAATGGCTCAAAACAATACATTATGAGTGCACATAAGACATTTAATGAGTAGGTACACAAAACACAACATGTTACATGCAGCGCTGTACATCACTGCACATGCATATTAGACTCAAACACCACCTGCGGGGACGACCCAATAAGCCAGTAAGAAAGGGACAAAACAACGCACTTCAGGATTACATACAGGTCATTTAATGAATGGGTACACAAAACACAACTGTTACATGCAGCGCTGTACATCACTGCACATGCATATTAGACTCAAACACCACCTGCGGGGACGACCCGATAAGCCAGTAAGAAAGGGACAAAACAACGCACTTTAGGATTACATACAAGTCATTTAATGAGTGGGTACACAAAACACAACTGTTACATGCAGTGCTGTACATCACTGCACATGCATATTAGACTCAAACACCACCTGCGGGGACGACCCCATAAGCCAGTAAGAAAAGGACAAAACAATGCACTTTAGGATTACATACAAGTCATTTAATGAGTAGGTACACAAATAACAACTGTTACAGGTATCGCCGTACGTCACTGCACATACATATTACACTCCAATACCACCGTACCACCTGTAGATGACTTGATGAGTTAATAAGAAAGGTACAAAAGGAAGAAGACTCCGAATAAAGAATACAGAAATGCTCACGGGATTATATAATCCTACGAACGTGATGTCATCTGCCAACTTTTTTTTTTCATTACATTGAGAGTAACAAACGAGCACACAGTTCACCTGATGGCAAGTGATCCCATGACATCTACATTAATCCTTAATAAGGAATCATAATGCAGAAGCGTTGTCACCCCTGAGGACTAAGATAGCACGTCTCAAAATAAGGATCACCGAATCCCTCACTCACCAGACAAAACACAGCTGCGTCATGTTGTCATTTTACGCTGTTATTATTTGAGGGCGTGGCCCTTGCCTTGCCTTTTCACCCTTGAGGACCGAGATGGAATGCCTCGTCACCAGTAATAAAGGTCTTCCACAAGATAAATAAAAATCAACGACTAGGACAGCAATTGAAATACAAAACTGCGCAGGCTAGTTTTATTCTTGTCAGCGCTAACTGACTATCAAAGAAAGACAGTGAATATCTTTAATCATTAACTAATTTACAATAATTAATTGAACAGTTTTCTATCGACCATATTTATTTTCAAGGATCGTTATCCTTAAAACTATAATAACAGTTTTAATAAGCTATCAAACGATAATGCTCTATTTATTTTTACAGGAATACGAAAATTCTACGTCATCTCTACCCGCATGGCCAACCTCAACTGTGTTACCCCATATCTACCACGAGAACGACACCCTGCCGACCGTTTGTCTCTACAACAGAGTTATATTCAGCAAGAACTTCTCTTACTACGTGCAGGTGTGTTATTTATTTATACAATTATGTGAGACAAATATCTGTCAACTAACTAGTAATGCGCTCTCTGTGTGCTCTGTCCTCTTCTGAACGTAGGCCTCGTCTATAGATCAAAAATCATGATCCAGAGAAGAGAAGATCTATGCAGATCGCATCTAGTGAGGGGTCCCACACTACTGCCAGTCCTATATTGTCACCCTACTACCCTTCTTCCCCATTGCTTATAGGTTCTACAAGCTACGCTATGTATATTGGAACTTGGTATTTTTGTCAAAATGTATCCTCAGTTTTTTCCCAAATTAAAAGATACTGTAAAATATACGACTGATAAAGTGTAATTCCTAACTCGAAAAGTAGTTTATATTCAAATAATTGTTATCGGGTGGCCATTCAAATAGTTCATAAAAAAACAATTTTACTCTATAAATGAGATGTTACATCTAATAACGTATATTGACTGATAAGTGTTGCCTATTTATTGAATATATAATTTTAATATTTTGTAAAATTAAATATAGTTACATGATTATTTTTTAATTGTATAATTTAATTAATTATTTTGTTTCTTGATCATAATTTTGTCATCATGTCAAAAATATATATAAGTATGTATCAAAATATATATATTCTCGAGCGGGGTAGGAACAGGCCCTCACGGAATACCGACTTGAAATAGCAGCATAATGCTGCTGCGGTGACGAGGCATTCCATCTCAGTACACAAGGGTAATAACGCATCTGCACTATGAATGTAGATGTCATGGGAAACTCCCAATGTAATAATATGTCTAGTTATATATGTATTTTATAATTACGCATTCGTTGTTTATTTGTATAGTATAATTAATATAATTTTTTTATCGCGACAAAGTTTCTAAGCGTACATCTACTTCATTTCATCTCTGTATCACCCTAAGGTTGACTGGCAGAGGATGCCTAAGGCATTAAGTCCGCCTTTATATATACTGTATATAAAGCTTAAATAAATAAATAATAATTGTGAAATGTGTGATACTAGGATACGATCTTTGTACTACATTTCTTATGAATATTTATTCATTAGAAATATTATGTGACTAGCCCAATGAAACAATAAAATCCTCACTATGAACATTTTTTAGTGTAGTATTAATGTGCTTTATAATATATAAAAAATATGAAATAATAATAAAATAACTTGATTTGCCTTAAATATACATAACATCGAAACAAAAGAAAAACATGTTACAGTTTATGTAAAGCACAATGTATAAGAAGAAAATAATTAGGAAACAGCAGCGCGGTAATCATTGACTTACTTAATATATTCATACTATTATATGAGATAAGAAATAAAATAAATGACGTTCAATAAGTGTTGTGTAAAATATATCTATAAAATTACAGGAATGCCTGGGTCCAGGTCCACCGGCAACATTTCTGTGCTCTGCTAACGGCGTACGTCGCTCCGTACTGTGGGATGGGCAGCCACTGAGACAGAAATTTTCTGAGCTCGCTATACCGCAGTTTAAAGTCTTCAGAGTTGAGGTTAGTAGGGTAAGATCGTCGAACGTCATCGCTTTCCAGAATGGCCATAAAATTGCATAGAGTACCCCATCCACCAATGTATTTGCCAACACAATATCGTCTCTTAATATATATATTTCTTATTTCACATATAAAATAACTATCCATTTCAGGTACAAGCACATCGGGAAGCTAGAGTACGTTTACTACTACCGCCGGGATTACGTGAAACGGATGACCTACCTCTACCGCTAGTTCTCCATGTGTAAGTTTAAACTTCATATTAAAAATAATCCCTGTTTTATCTACCAAAAAAAGGTTCACACGATCACGTCGATTGACATAGATTTGTTGCTTAAAACCTATCATACAAAAATTTATCGCAATAATTAAACAAAGAGCTCAAAATTTTTTTTTTCCATTCATCAATCGCGTCTAAGCTCCCCCCCCCCCCTCCCACGAGCTGGCATTATACCCACCACCGACGCTAGCGCCTGACGCTTTCATTAAAAATAATTGTAGTATGTCCATAAATTTATGTAGGATTTCTGGAAATTTAATTTTTAATAACTTTCACATCATTTTATAACCAAAAATTCTGACTATATATTTATAATCTCTTACCTATTCTACACTGGTCTTCTTATGTGGTACTTATTCTTTTTTTAAAGTAACTGTGAGCACTTCGCCTTATTTGATCTGCAGCGTATATATAGCCTACCCATAACTTGAAGTATCTCTTGTGTATATAAGCATGTATACGTTCACTTTTAATTATTAAAAGTTAACTTAAATTGGCTTTTTAATTATTTAAGTTGTCAATTAAATCTGCTAAGTATCAAGTGGTAAATACTTAATTTTAATATATTCCATCTTAGTTCTCGTGGCCAAACTATCGCTTTGATTACTTCTCAAGTATGAATAAATGTTTCCCGAGACATATTCCAATAGTTACGTATATTATGAGTGTTAATTTTGCATTTTTTTCTTAAAACTATAATAATTTAATAATAATAATAATTTATTAGCAGTATTTACACATATTAATACACTGAAAACCGCGGGTCTTGAACGAAGCTAAGCTTGTATCGGAGGACCCTGAATCGCAAGTTAACAACTATTTATGGGGGACTTTTATAAAAATATAAATTACAACTAAAAAAAATAGGTTTTTGCAGAGTACATAAAAACAATAGTTATAATTAATTAGCAGTTAAATATTGTTTACACACATAAAAAGGAATATCAATCGTCATATTTCCAATTCCTAAATTAAATTGGGTGTTTGGGATGTGTATTGTAACTAACTATCAAAAAGAACTCTTACTGCGGAGCTTTATTAGCATAATTATTAGATTTTTTTTTTAATAATTTGTTTAAATAATTAAATTGTATTAAATGTAGATAATTTCATGTACAGTTCAGCTGAACCCGGTGGGCAATTAGTAACAGAGCGATGGAGACCAGGCTGGGGCTGGTACTTGGCCGCTGGCAGAAACTTCATTGTGGCCGAGATTGACGCCAGAGGCTCCGGTGGACAAGTAAGTGATCTCCGTCAACTCATCTTGAATCAATCTAGTTAGTTATCAAGTCAAATGTATGATAGCTTGTCCCCCTTAATATTATAAATAAAATCGTATAGGAAGGGCGTTGCAATTACTCAGTACGTGCATATTCCTTATTAATCTTGCATAGTGTTTCATGGCGCTTTTCAAGGTTCCCTATGATTATACTAAATAAGGTTCGGAACCAATTTTGCGCGCATGTTGGGCGGACGATCAGGCATTGTGCCCTTTCGCCATTTGTTTACCTTCAATTCTTACGTGTCCTCTGGAACCGGTATTGGTTGTATTTTATTTTGATTTATCAGAATCCGAAAGCAGTCGGCATATGTCCCGATTTTTTGATTTTACTTTATTCGAAAACAGGGTAGGTGACCAGAGAGGTCCAGGTTAGGTTCAGGTTTGATGCTTGACTGTCACTGAGGAGGAAAATAGATTGATTATTAGTGACGTTACCTTACTTGTGGTAATAGGAAAGACAACTCCACCAGCTTCCCGTTGTGAGCTGATTTTATTTTTTATTAAATTTGTACGTCAATCGTATAAACAGGAACACAATTGGAATACTTTTTATTAGTTTTTTTGACAAAACTGAGATTGGCACATATCGACGCAGCCTATGCACTCTTTCACTTTTATCATAGTTTCCTTACGTAATTCCTTACGAATTTTAGACACAATTCACGAACAATTCACCGTCATCATCACAACCTTTCAACAATTTACAAACGCTGAACATTGGCTTGCAACCTTGCCACAATGCACAATGCTGAACCGCCTGCATCCATCGACTTTCTACTGCCAATCCGAGGTTGGCGCTATAGAACCTTTCTTAACCATTAAGAATATATGTATATTATTTTTATGTGGATAATACTGTTCCTTTTTAGGGTGAAGAATTGAGAACGGAAATATACCAAAAGCTGCTATCAGTTGACGTAGAGGACCAAATAGCTGTTCTTTCGTAAGTATTTATGATTTTGTAACATATTATATATATATATATATATATATATATATATATACATAAATCTAACGCCAATGGTGATAAGCATACACCCAACTCCTCATCGGATCGGATCATCGGCTCAATTATTACATACATAAATGATTGCTGGTACATTTGGTTTAGGATTTTATTTTTGAATTCATTTAACTATAGGCTAGCTTTAATGTGTCTAGTTATCATTACTAACATTCCGGTTAACCACCCCAACCACGCTGAAATGCTTGTTAAATTTGTCAGACCGTAAACCATTAGATTTTTCTTTCATCTATTATTTTATAATTTTAAAATAATTTATTGCGTAACGTTACTTGTTAAAAGAAGACGCATGAAGTGTTTGCATGAATTTCTACTGCAGTGTTATTCTAACAGCGTAATCGCTTTTCTTATTGCCATTTAATATTATAGGTATACGATAAGATAAAAAAAGCTTATGTTGAACCCGATAAAAATGACATATTTTATATAGGTTCCTATATCATTATGAGTGCATCTTCATATTGTTGATGAATTATTTAATTTAGAGCCACGCTAAAGTTCGCTTGACCGTGCGAAAGACCACACCCATACCAAACAACCAGCGTAAAAACAGCATCATCTTTCGTCTGTTGAGTGTAGGAATCCGAAATTACTTATTATTTTATTATATTTTTTTATTAAATTAACATATTATTTACTGGTGAGGAAGCTTTGATTCATTATCGAGGATGAAAGAAGGTGTTATGAGCGACATGAAAGCTTATCTTCAAAACTTGTGTGCTCTTTTGGCTCCCACAATACAATAAATGTCAATACAATAAATCTCTTCGACTTTAATTACACTCTGCAAAGGCGAGCATTGTTGTTCGAGTGCTAACTGTAAATAGGCCTTTATATATTTCCATGAATATAGTTGTAAACCAGCTCTAATGGCTAATTTTCTTTCACAAACTCAAAGTAAACCGTAACTGACGATCGGGTCAACTCGACTAGGTCGACCAGGGAAGGAATGCAATACGGAACAGAATAAATATAATAAACGAACGCGAATGCTTAATAACTTACATATTCTCGTCAATTTATAACATGACGGCCACGTGGTGTAATGATTAGATTAGCCGGTTGCTGTAAGGCGGGTTGCATTCCCAGCAGAGGAATAATATTTGTGCATCACAAATTATTGGTTTTCTGGTCTGGTATGTGTTGAATATATGTCCCGTATCTCTGACACTGCACCTTCCTCCAATCTCATTGCACATGGATTACATCGGACTAGAGCGGAGGATAGAGAAGGAGATGCGACGAGCGCCTCTGTGTTTGCAGGAATGCTTCCGGCACTATAAAATATACTGCGCAGTTGATCTTATTTGCGATAACAAATAGATAATGCTGTGATATTTGTAACATTTAACATAGCTAATTATTATTATTAGTTACACCGATTTTACAGCTACCTTCGGGATAACCTAAAGATGGTGGACGGCGCACGAGTGGGCGCGTGGGGAGTTGGGTATGGTGGAGGAGCGGCCCTCGCTGCGGCGGCCGGGGACGCACGCAACGTCACGCGCTGCCTGGCCGCCGTCGCACCGCTCGCAGACCTGCGTCGGCACAGTTGGTCTACTTCATATCTCCTAAAACTACTAGTGACAGATATATATACATATATATATATATATATATATATATATATATATACATCCCCACTGCTGGGCATAGGACCCCTTCCTATAAAGGTTGTTGGAGCATAGTCGGCCACTTAGTCACATTTCAAATTCTTCAAAATATTTTCTATTTATTCCTTAGACGTGCAGATTTCCTCATAATTTCAAGCACCTAAGCACCTGGGGTTGAACTTCGTTTGCTTGGGACCGTTTTTAACATTAACTTACTTCCCCCTATATCCGTGCTGTCTATCCACCGTACCGTATATAAGCCGTTACCTAACCCTTCACATTTATCACGTGAAATCCCTACCAGTATATTCGTGTTGTTGGTTTTGTATATAAACCCACTTTTCCATAATCTCGGACTGTCTGTACGGTATATAATGAGTTACTTTATTTTTTAATTTATTACATAAACTCGCTTCCCTCTTAACTCTTACTGACCAGTCCTCTATGTAAGCCATTACTTAACTCCTCACATTTATTACGTGAACTAACTTCTCATAGACTCTTACTGTCTATCCAGTATATAAGCCGCTACTTAACTCTTCACATTTATTACGTAAACTCTTTTCCCATAGACTCATACTGGCTTTCCAGTGTATAAGCCGTTACTAAACTTTAACATTTATTACATGAACTCGCTTCCTATAGACTCGTACTGGACGGAGCGTTACGGCGGGTCAACGGCGGGCGGCGCTAGTGGTGCGGTGTGGCGTAGGGCGGGAAATTTGCCGCCACGGCGGGTCCTGTTGGCGCACGCCACCGCGGATGAACGCGCGCCACCTGCGCACGCGCTGGCACTCGCACGCGCGCTCGTACGGGCGCAGGCGCTGTACACGCATCAGGTTAGTTAGCATGAATGCTAGGAAAAAAGTATAAGTGAACAGGATACATTTTAGAGTATATTCAGGAATTGTATAATTTGATTGTCCTTTCTCCTTCATTCAATATCTAGACGAACGATAAATTTTAGTATTTTTGCTAAATCTACATTTTTGTTAAATACTATTTACATCACCTACATTCCGACCGGAACAAAGTAACTGATTTGTTTGTTGACTATAATAGAAAGAGTATATTTGTTATGTAAGGAATTTATCCAACGATTTGCATCTAAGATACAAAGATATATTAAAGATAGATACAAATAATGATCTGATTTATACTTTATTCAAAAAAAATCTAGCAATGCTGTTAACATAACTAATATTCCGAATAACCACTCCATCTAAGCTTAAAATGTTTGTGCTAGAAGATGGTTCACGAAAACAGATGAATGGTGGGTTCGAATGTACATCAAGCTTTGCAGACCTATTTCGGGGTGTGTTGAAATAGTTTTTTTAAAAACTATTTATTAATTAACTGTAAATTGTATAAAGAAATAGTAAGAATATAAACTAGAAGATTGTGTCCTTCTCGAAGCTCTAAGGCCGACTGACTAATTCAAATATTACCACAAAAGTGTAAGTGTGGAGACTGCGCAATTGAAATATCAGCATTTTTTAGTATGTATGCATCTTAGTAATTTACATTCTAACAGAAACCTAAACCATTGAGCTATTGACGCTTCTGTTACTTTATTGTTTTAGATAAAATAATTGAAATAATTGGCCTGCTCTAAAAAAAAATAGAATATATCTCCGAGAAGTACCAATGACTAACTCGATACAAAAATCTTTCGATTTCAGGTTTATCCAGACGAAGGACATAACTTCGAGCGATCCTACATCCACCTCCATAAAACCATGGAACAATTCTTCGACGAATGCTTCGGGCCGGTGGAACTCGCCGACTGGGACGCAGGCGGGGTTGGAGGACTCTTCCCATTCCGCGATTAATGCCCAACCAAGGGTTAGTTTGACTAAAAGAATAGAACCAACTTGCGAAGACACCTTGGTCACAGTTAAACACTGGCCACCTGACCACACTGGCTGGTTCCGAGGCCTAGTTATCTAACGGCGTTGGTACAGTTATTGGCAGGGATTTTGTGAGCTCAGGAAGAGAAAGACATTGATTTTGACATTGTGGGTTTTTATTACAATCACTGAAGCCATCTATTTCTGACACAGAACGAGTACCCTCACAGACTACCCTCGCGTCTTACCTTTGCGTTTAAGATTGGTGTTTATAATTATGCTGTCCGGGTAAAATATTTTTGCCATCTATAGGTATATATATATTGGTCTAGAATCTATCGTTCGATATAATTATATCTAAAACATTAATATCCATATAATACCCATGGAGGTTCCAATGTCACAAATCAAAATGTCTCTCAAAGCCTGATAAGACAATGATATCGTGTCTACTATTATACGTTTGGCTTATAGATAAGTTACCACGCGTCAAATAAATATATATGTAATAAAAGTAATAAAATGTAATTACAATATTAGAGAAAATAAATATATTAAAAAATATTGAAGCGGCACTATTTCTGCTGGAATAATTTCATAGATGTCGCTGTAAACTTATACATGGTACGGAACATGTATCGTAAAGTAAAAAAATATATAATAATTAAATTGAAAGAATGACGTTAACATGGAATATAACTTTTAATGAAATTAGAAATTGTCGTATCGTCAGTCATTCATGATAATTCAAAAAAGTTTAATTTAATTACATTATAAGTTTAAAACAATACGTTACGCCACGGATAAGTACTTAAAATATGTAGAGACATAATTAAAAAACGTGATAATCCATTTCTTTTAGATTTATATGAATGAATAAACAAGATACTTAATAATAAATTTAGTGAAATTGTGTACTCGTAGGCAATGCAGGTGACCAACATATACCTAAATATATCGGAAAATAACAAAGAAAGCTTATTGAAATAATGTCGAAAAATCCGCTATACTGTTGACATCGAAATACAAAAGAAAAGCAACAGAAAAAAATAAAAGGAATTTCATTGGTTTCTTAGCATTACGAGAATTCTCATACATTCTTCGTATCTAGGTGAAATAAATATGTATTTAGTTTTTTCTAACTGAACAGAAAGCTGTTCGATTTTTAAAAAATATTTTTATTTTCAACCTTTTTGATGGCATAACTTTAGAGAAATCAAGAAGTTTTATTAATTTTATTTCAAAGTATATAAATAAAAATTAAATGTTGTTCGTTGGTAATCACTTGAGAACGGCTGAACCGATTTGTAATTTTTTAAATGTCCATTTCGGCCGAATTACGTTTTTATGGAAAGAAAAATAATGGTAGATAATTTTCACAATGACTGTGAAAATGGACACAAATCAATTTATTGAAATTTGGACAGGACGTCTGTCGGGTCAAGCTAGAATAAACTAATCATTCTTAGTTTCCGAAATACTAAGGTTTGTGGTGGTGACCTGGTTCTCAAAGTTATAACACTAAAAGTTACTACCATCATTCCACCTATATTAATTAGCTTAAACATTATTAGAATTCTAGAAATGTCATCGTTAACTCGAAACCATGTATAGTTTCAGAATCATCAATATCTTACAACACTAACAAATATTTATTTACATAAAACAGTAACAATAGATATCGGTAATCAATATCTGCATTGACGTTGCCAATATGCAATGAGATCATAATTTTTAAGACCGCATTGATTTATTTTCTTGATAAAAGAATTATTCATACATAACATACTCGTAGTTACTAAAACAAATATGGAAGCGAAAAGTTCATACAGAGGTACCACGTTGCAACTAGTTTCTAGTTATCCCATGATTGATTGACCGTCATGCAGCTGTACCACCAACAGAATACCAGAATACATAATACAGCTATGTGACGCTGCTATTTCGTATGGTGAGTGTAGGTATCCGGCGACCAACATGCTGGTGGCATTCTCGGGAGTGATGACGCATGTGAATCTTTGCTTTCGAAAATGCATCCTGATTATTTTATGACGGATGTATTCAGATGTCAAAAGCCACAGTTACAAGGTGAACTGTTTGAAAATCCTCGTTCAAAATTTAAATTCTTTTTTTAATACAATAAGCGTCAATAATATCAAGTCACTAGATCAAATATCTGACATATCAGATATTTCCAATACAAATTATATGGGGAAATTGGTCCAAATCAGAATGGAAGCTTCGTGATATTATTTAAAGTAACCGCAGTTTTAAAATTAACTGATCTAATTCACATAATAAACCACCGAAATTATATATTGTTTGAAACAATACGAATAATTAAATAAAAATACTACCAATTAAATTCCCGCCGAAACTACAAACAATGGTTTATACAGATAAAAATAACAAAAATATATTTTTTAAATTAGACACCGAACTATACAAAATTGAAAACTAACTTAATTCAAAAACTATCACTTGTATTTTGTTAGCATGAGCTCTAATTTAAAATTAGGGTTTTATTAAAAAATCTAAACTCAATATAATTAATATTTATAAATAGTAAGCGGCATGTTGAGTTCTAGAAATACGCGACGTAAAACGAAATGACGTAAGTCGAGTTATTTTTGATTTAGGTTCTGCATGGACTTTAAGTATAATAAAGCTGCATTTATCACATAAACTTATGCTTAATTACTAAAAGTAAGTTAATAACAAATAAATGAGAACGATGAACGAAATTTGGTCTAGGTATTTCACCTATAACCTAAATCGACATAATTTTGACGTTTATACGTTCAATTGTGACAATTGAAACGTTTGTTTATCGAATAGGGTCAAAGAAATGTTTGACGTGACTCTAGGACGTCTATAAACCTAGTTGACTATAAAGATGAATATAAATATTATTTATAACAGGTTAGATATGTGTAATGTACTTACTGCCAAAATTTCGTAGACTTATTTCATTTATTGTATCGTTTATTGTAAATAAAAAAAATGTAGTTACTTTACGTAAATTTATAACCTTATTTTATTTGTTGGATTTGTTATATTTTATTGTGATTGCATCAAATATAGAAGATAAATAACAGATGTATTATGCCTAATTACATACTCGTAACATGTTGGAAATGTACCGTAAAGAGATAAATATAAATAAATTTGTAAAACGTAATAAAAATATCGATGTTAATAATTCATAGAATATTTTTTAATTGTATAACGAAGGTGCAGTCGGTGAACAATTTTTTATTGATTGAGAAACAGAATGAAGTTTTATGACGCGTAGTAAAACAATTTAAATTCTATATATATGTAAATCTTTGTTATCAAGATAGTAAAGAATATTTTACTAATATGATTCACTAAGCAGCCGGTCCCATTAAAAATATATTTTATATATAAATATACATATATATATATATATATATATATATATATATATATATATATATATATACAAATGATTGTCTATATTGCTAAATATATTCTCGGCGCCCAAGCTAGTTCGTTTGTTGAACTTATTGTATTATTCTCGACATATATTTTTATGTATTATATTATGAAATATATAGGTTATAAATACACTTGTGTCTACTTCGTTCAACTGCCTAGCTTACTAAATATTTGAATAAAAATTGTTCACAGACTATGTACCAAGGAGTTCGTAGCTCCCGAGAAATTTTCTTATGATTATTATAAGAGACAAAAGTTCTATATTTTAGTGTAAATGTATCAACCGATTTATCTATATATTTCTATGTCGCTTTGGGTGTCATCGTAAATCAGAATTAGCTTTAAATTAAATAGCATAAGAGATCCTCAAATGACATTTTATCTTTACTAAACTTATCTATGTGTGGAAATGTAGAAATTATAAAAGATATATTTAGACAACTATATATTCTACGTAGAAATCAATGGAAAATAGTGTTTTAAAAGAAGTTATAATTTTCAACTATATTACTAAAGGAACTAGTACTAAAGTAAAAGAAAAACAAACTCAATCCGATAAAACGCTTAACACGAAGTTTGTAGATATCATTGTTCCACACTTGCTGTTGCTTCACACCTATCAAGCTATTCATTATTTAGACATTATCATATTTGTTTCTTTTTAATTTTCTTCATTTGGGCATGCTTAATAGGCGGATTCGCGATCGCCGTTCGTAGACTGACGCGATAGGATACTGCTCCCACACTGGCATGCCATATTCGAGATGGTTTTCTTTTCATCTGTATCTTTTTATCTTACAATACTCGAGGTATAAAAAAAATATGGAGGAACAGAAATAATCGCCTGTAACACAACACAATACCGACAAATTTGTTCGAAAGAACTCTAATAGCGTGATTCAGGCGTCGCAATGTACCGCCACAGTATCTTGACATTTTTTTACACCACTTCCGTTAGTAATCGTTTTAATACAATGCCAGTAACTTACAAAATATTATGTTCTACCATTTAAGGAAGAAATTTACTGTAAATATTTAAAAAATAATGAAAAATGCTTACGATTAGTAGAAGTGAATATTCTAGTCATCATTGTGTTTGTTATTGTAAAAAATATTTGTAATCATTGTGTTGATATTAAGGCAACACTTTATTTTATTTGCACACTGCGATAAAATAAAATAATTCTTCTTGTATTTCCTTAAGGAGTGAAACTTTGAGGAAGTGAACAAAACGTGAAGTGAAGAAAGAGCAAATAAGTGGCAAACATTTGAATACTGAAACGTCATCCTTTTTCTACCCATCTGACGCATAGTTTTTAAAATAATTTTGAAATAAAATTAAATTTAACACGAGTATTTAAAATGAAGGTCAAATTTGAATAACGTTTCAGTAATCAGTTGTATATATTATACCGATATGTTCATTTGTAAGTCGTATGTCATAAACCCATGCGTAAATGTTGCACAATCTCCGCAGTTTCGCACGACAGCGGCGTGGCGGTAGTGTGCATAGAATTGCTTTTTTTTTGCGGTTCTTTATAACAGTTTTCCACATCACTTCAGAATTGACAACGAACAATGTACGCCATGTCACGTCACTGATACGGTTTCGTCTGTGTGGTACACGCATTAGTGTTATTTGTTATGAATACCGAAGTTATTACAAGTGCGATATATTCGAGATGTTAGCGTTGTAAAATGTATTATATAAATATATCGCTGCTGTCATATCAAAACTAATAATATCAATATGTCATATAATATATGTCACGCTTAGGAAGAATGCCTTTCGTACCGTGTCCTTATATCTTTAATAATATCTTGTATGTATCCTATTTTATTATCTTACAAACGAAGTTTTCCCCCTTTCCCTTCAAAATATAAAACTTAAATAAAATATATAAAAGTGATATATGTATCTGTAGTCTTCACTTATTCCTTATGTACATATGGGACGTGTTTACGACAATGTTCATTGGATGGATGTGTTGTTTATTTATGTTGAAATGTTGTTTTATATTAAAATATAAATAAATAAATGATTGTTCCCAAGAGCACTGGTTTCATTCAATTTATTATATGAACATAGGAGGGAGCGTTTTTAAGTTCGCGGAATGAGGGACAAGGAGTTAAAATAAAAAATCTATAAATTTTTCCTTTGCTATATATTCATCTGAAAGATGAATTTATATTTCAGAGCTTTTAATAAGCTTTCCATATATAATTTATATATTTATACACATACATTACGTCATTAAATTCTTCATCGCTGGTAAATTTCTTCTCACACAGTTCTTTTTTCATTTTAGGATCAGGTAAAAATCGCTACTATAAGGTGGTGGTATAATGGTAAAATATCGAACTCCCCTATGCAGGCCAGCCAGCGCAACACGACCCTTATGGACGGAAGCATTGTCGCGAAGAAGGAGGGCCCTCGCGTTAGACCTTCTTTTTTCTTTAATGTCATCCTTTAACTGCTCCATAATAAATACTTAGTATTCTTCGGTTATAGAAACACCTTTATCTTTGAAATCGTATAATAATATTATCCCTTTTTAATCCCAGTAGAAGGTCGCCATGCCATGAGTTTTCAGACCGACTATGATACCTTAAACCTTGGAGCACGTGTTTTATACCACCGTATAGAGTGTTGCTTGGACTCGGGTTCATAATGATGTACCCAAGATTCATCTCCTATAACAATTTAACCCAACAGTCCCTATCTTAATTACAAAGGTTCCGAAACGCACGGGAACATTCCACGCGCTGTATTTTTTGGAGTGGCCTTGGTCATGCCAAGTTGATCATCCAAGATCGTAAAGAATTTTAAAAATGGTCGTATCAGATACGTCGGACGGTTGGATCATTTCTTAGAGTTGTTTCTTCTTTAGCCTTTAATACTATTAATAAGTTACCGGAAGAAATACAGAATATAATTGTAGCTACTAAAACTTTCAATATTAAATTTTCAATGTCTTTTTAAGAATTCCTGGAGTGATCACCTCAATGGGCCGCCCCGGCCGTGGGTCATCTTCAAGTCATACCCTACCTTACTTAAAGAGATTGTGCCACTTGCAAAACGTTTTTCCCGGGCTAGAGACCCCGTTAACCGATGACATCTGTTCCATTATGGTTTGAACAGACTCTTTGCTTGGTAAGAAACTTGATTAAGGTGCGATACTCGATTTTTTTCATATTTCACACTTTCCCGATTGAGTTGTTTGATCGATGATAGTTCAAAGGCTAACGATAAAAGAGACCTCATCCCCCATCAACCCACCACACTGCGAACCTAAAAACGCACTTGCAAAAATAAAATGACATTAATAGTCGTCAAACTTTTTTTATCGACAAACTTTTAATTTTTTATTGTTGAATACAATTTCTGAAGTATTGCAAAATAAACAGGATCAGATGTATTGAGTATCAATACATCTGATCCTGACCCGAGACATGCGCTTAAAATTTATTTAATCACTTTATCAATTGCCTGGATTATTCAAGTTAATTTAGTATATCCTAATAATAAGAAGTATCTCGTTCTTACCTTCCTCATACCTCGTACTTTATGTTATACAATATTGAGATTATTTACTCTTCTACCAAGCGAGGTAACTTTGTAAGATTCAAATGTGGAATTATAATAGGCTTCTACTCATGCATACTTTCTGATTTATGTTATACTTTGTTATATTATAATTTCTGCTAGCGGCTCGAACCACCTTCTCCCAAAGTTCTCAGTTCACATTACATTGATAAATTATGTATAAAGCGTACATGATGCCAAATGTCTATAATATGTAAAAGATATCGCTCCTAAGTGTTAAGTGAGAACCTTTACGAAAGGATCCTACACCTTTCTTAAAAGCCGGCAACGCATCCGCGACTCCTCTGGTGTAACGGATGTCCATAGGCAGCAGTGATTTCCGCCTTATTGACGAGTCATCCCATCTCAGTCCTGAGGGGACACAACTCATCCGCATTATGATTCCTGAACCATGGATAATGATGAGGAGGCTTTATGTGGACCGCGGTAATCACTCTTTTATTGTCACCCTAAATACAATATAAAAATATTATTGGGCATAGGTGGAGGTCATAGGATGTCAAGGTACTTTATCAATCTAATCACATGAAAACCCTCTTCTAAAATCAATCAAACAATTAGTTCATAATAGACTTTTCATTTCGTAATTAGATTATTTTGCACTGTAATGTTATTTTAATCATAAATACAATAAAATATACTAATCATTTCTTTCTCTTGTATTACCGAGAGCAGCCTGTATAACTCGCGTTAATATTTCGAATAGTTCACTTTTTGGAACAAGGTTGTAAATTTTATTGCAAGCTGGACAATCTTCGGCCGCCGGCTCTTTGGGGCGAGCATTTTTATTAAATATCGCTTCACTATTATGGACTCTCACAACATTATTAGGATTAGCTTGCTTTTTCCTTTCATCATCTGATAGATACAATAAAGTCAATACGGAATCCTTATCTTCCCTTTCTTTTCTTTCAATCTTTTTTGTTTCCCTAACTCCATTACTGGCGCTATTCGGGGTATGAGCTGTTGTAGGAGAAATAACGAATCTATTACTATGCCAATTCTCTTGATAACTTTGAATCGACGATTCTGATGAGATTGTGGGATCAGTCGCAACTTCTCTTAAAATCTCATTCAGATCGATTTCATCTAACAAATCTGCAATTACTTGTTCTCCAGGAACGTCGCTCATATCTCCAGAAGATGAATCTTCTAAGCTTTTATTCGTTGCTGCTAATTTAATATCAGACTCGACTTGTTCAGATTGGATGGAATCAGAGCCAGATTCCGTAGCGAGTTCTAGAAATATTTCTTGCGGGGTTTCGGTCGTAATGGATGTTGACGTATAGTCTATTTTCGTAATATAATATCGTGTCTCGTTCATATGCCTTTCAATGCTTGTGGTATATTTCTGAAGAGGAATGAAATGAGTTTTTTGATATGATTCCTCCACATCAGTACTATATTTCGTTACAGGATATGCCTCTGTTACTACGTCATAATCAATAGGATCAAACTCAGTCCGTAGAGCATCTTCGGATTCGTACCCTACGGTAACTGGGATACGTATATCGTCATATGCAACTGTCGTGTGTTCTTCAATTAAGGATATATTTTGTTTCTCTTGATCATTATTATTTTTTTGTTCTCTCAAATCTCCCTTGTCTCGGTTTAATAAATTTTGATATTTCTCAACCTCATTACTGCCAAACATAGTTTCTAGAAATTCTTGAAACATCTTATCGTCAATAGTACGCAGAGGCTCGTCTTCCCCATCTGTTACAGAAGGAGGCCCTTGCCCTGACTTCAACGGCTCTATTTTAAATGTCGTTGTAGTGATTTTTGTAGTCGTAATACGCGCGAAAGGATCAATGGTTATTTTAGTTGTTGCTTTCTTTTTACGCCGTGGGACTTTCTGTGAAAAAAAATGTATTTATTTAACCTCAAGAGTCGAATGACATAGAACTTACAGGTTACGCAGCAGACAATGCGATGTAGTATGGTATGGTAACTGTTTAGCTACAGCTGATTTAAGGGAAGGTAACGACGATAGATGGAATTGTCTGATAAAATGTAAAGATTTCAAATTGATTGGAGGACATCACTGATTCTTTGGGCCATATGGGTACAAAAGCCTCCGTTCTCTGATACTGCGTCTAATCTGTTTTCCCATTATCATCTTCAAGATAACAAGATAACTGGGGTTTCGAGTAATCTGTAGTATTATAATATTTCTCGACACAGTTCTACAAGCCAAACTTCAAATTAGGGGTGGAAGGAACAGTGTTTTACCACATCCTATCTGATGACATGTAAGTAGTGATACAGTCCCATATGGTAAAACGCACTAGGGTATCAAATGCCTATTCATTATTCTCTAAAATACGGAAAAAAACAGTTCCGACTTTTGTATACAAAATATAAATAAGCTAAAAAAAACTTAAATAAGCGTAACTTAAAAAACCCTTATTACGGTTGATGAGGCATGCCATCTAAGTCCTTGGGTGGCATTATAATAATCTTATCGAGGATGAATGTGGATGAACAGGTGTGCTCATTTATCACCCTTAATACATTAAAAAAAATAGAATAAACCCATACCAATTTCATTATCTGTCTTATCCAACTACTGTAGTAGCCGACTTTGGTGAAAACAGTCGGAGCATCGGGAGTTCCACAGACCGGGGAACCGAAACTTACAACTCCCATGAGGATTCCATCTACCACTCCTGGAGCACCCACGTCTCGCTATAGCACAAATAATAATAATAATAAAAAGAAATATGTAGATATCTTTTGACTGAATTTACTTTTTGGCTGTCATTCGTTTTAGTTATTAACAGTGGTTCGTTTCTATTTGTTTCTATCTGCAGAATGAATATGGAATGGAATGCCCGCGTCCACAGAATACCGGCGTTAAATAGCAGCATAACCATGCCGTGTTTCATTTGGTGAGTGCAGGGGTTATGTCCTCGGCCGTGCCAACCCGCATTATGAGTCCATGTCGAGGATGAATGTGGGTCATACGTCACAAGCCACAGGAGTCACTTACCATCAGACGAACTGTGTGTTAGTATGTGGCTCTCAATAAAATAAAAAAAGAGTCAGCGCACGGATGCTGCGGACCCTTAGTCACGAAACAATTACATTATTAATAGAACAAGATAAATAGTATGAATAGATTTTTTTTCAACTTTGCAATGATTCAATGTTGAGTATTAAATAAATAATAGTCCTTCATATAACATGAGTTCAACATCGGGGTCTGAGCCGCCTACTAAAACGACAACCACAAATCTAAAACGAGCACCAGGATACCGAAATACAGGCTATTGACTATGGGCTACATAGAGTAATTTTAAGTCACCAGGTAGAGCCACACTGCAGCTTAGTTATAGCCACAACATGAACGTGTTAAATAGCATCATAGTGCTGTTGTATTTCGTGTGGTGAGTGTATGAATCTGGGAAGAGAAATCACGTAATAGATATTCCATCTCAGTTTTCAGGAGTGTTAATTCGTGTGAATCTTTGTTAAAGATGGATGTAGATGTCATAGGTCGCAGTCACTACTTATCATTGGGTGCAAATTGGACACCCTCAATAATAAAAATATATATAAACATACATTACAAGCACCAGCGCCTTTTGAGAAGAAACCACCGCAAAAGTTTTTCTTTGTCACATATTCCCTGTAAAAATGTACATCGTATAAAACTAATTTATCAGTTATTTTAAAATCTTCAACTTCTTTCAAATAAAACAAATAAGAATGTAAACTATTTTGTCCTCTGTAACATACAATTTGTATGTTATATTATGGAGGGATATAGCAACTTTTTCTTTTTTTTCCCCTAAGTCAACGGCGGACAGACACAGTTTGCCACAAAGCACTACCCGTAAACTGGCATGGGACCAGACCGAGAGCCTTAGTTTATCGTACATCACGACAGTTGCCAATCCACCGCTGCGCGCTTTACGGAAAGTTTTCTGCCACGCGCAACTACTCTGTGGAATCAGCTGTCGGTATTTCCGAATCGATACGACTTACGGACCTTCAAGAAAAGAGCCTACACCTTGCTTAAAGGATGTTCATGAGCGGTGATGATCACTTAACATCCGATGAGCTGCTTGTCATCTATTCTATTAAAAAAATGTGTGTGTGTTTGTGTGTGTTTAACACACACTTCAGTCGTCAATGGACAACGTATGTGTATCCTAAATCGTTGTAGAGGGTGGATATGGATGGGCCACAGTCCGACAGAAGGCGAAATGCCATCCCCAATAATGCAAATAATAACAATAATTAATATCGTAGCGTATATGCGATAAAACTGAGTTTTATAGCATAACATACGATAAATTAAGATAAAAGTTTTATCGCATGTTATCCGATTAAAATTTCTGAAACTCATACTTGGAATAGACTTCCTGACATTCTCTGAGCGGGTAAACGTCGAGGACGGCGAAAGACAAAATATTGACAAATGGATCGGACAATGTGTTCCTCGGCTGCAATAGAACAACATATTATATATATAAGTAAATATAGATAGTAAGAGAATATACTAACCATTTCTTGTAGTATCAACAGCGATTAAAATCGTACTTGGTGAAGGCGAATCTTACAAGAGTTTACAGTTTTGCTGGCTAAGTCATTTCAGGGATTACATAATATAAAAATGAATAGTTATATTCGTACAGAAATATTCGTAGTGTCAATAGTACAGCTCTGCTGAGCTTTAAAAAAACTACTCACAATTACAATGAATAAAATATAAAAATTCGAACTACTAGGATGCTAAGGACTAAGGTTGAATAATTACGTAGATTAGACGTGTTCATATTAAATATTAATATTAATTTTCTTAGCAAGGAAACTGGTGTTACATATACGGAATTGCTTTTTGTGGACTTGTGGGCCAGTGGCGTAGCCAGGATATGAAATATATATAACCAAAACATGTCCGTACACAAATTTTGTCGTCATAGAATTAGTATCCGGTATATGTGACGCACGCCTCATATATAAATATTAACAAAATTAAAAGATTCGAATTAGGAATTAAAAATGTCAGATGTTTTCACTTACCCCCTTTGCCCCCCACCCAACTATAGTGATCCCTGGAGTATTGGTTGGTAGATTCCAGGGTTTATTGTCTATTAGAATTTTCTTGACGCTTTTACGGTTTCTCTTCAGAAATTTAATATGTCTCACTAGACGCAACACGCATATGTTGTTCCAAAGTGTTTTCGGATCGTATCCGGGGTGGAAATAAATCTCCAATACAGGAATATTTTCTCCACCATTGGCGTAGAAAGAAGATCCCACACGGACCGACAGGAATGCTGGATTCTCTCGAAAGAACCGATTGTTCCAGGCTCTGTAAATTTGCATGATTATTTATTAGATGATTTTTGATATATCTTCCAATAATATTGTCACACGGTGCAGTGTATTGGTTCATAAATTTGGTTACCATTCGGTTATTTTTAAATAAAATAAAACATGCCAGAATATGAGGAAATGGAACAAAATTCATCACTTGATTCTCCTTTCAAGTATTTTGTAATAGACAACAAAAATCTATTTACGAAAATCGTATTGTATGAAATATCTCGTCGCTAGATTCGATATATTTATCTCTTGGTTTTCTTAATATTGTCATATGTTGTCTACACAGACCCTTAGAACTACCCAAAAGGAAGTAACAGTGTAGAATAAATAATATATAAGTCGTAGCACAATCGTACAATAGGCCATATCATGATGCATCCAATCATTTCTAATAGATGGTCATATCATAAAATGTCATGACCACTATCTGCTATTTTGATTGTGTTCAAGTTACAGTGGGTTGATAAATCGAAACGTGATAAATCTGATATAGAATAGATACCATCTATTAGAAATAATGCTTAGTTTGTTTCGATTTATGAGCCCACACTTAGAACCGTCATTGTAAATTTTAAATATTTTTTTTAATTTTTCGTTTGTTGGTCATAAGGATTCTAAAATAAACAAGACCAGAAGGTGTACTCCACCAGAAGTCCCGCTCCACTCGGCTAGCTTCTTTCAAGACCTTTGCAAGCTTTTAGTTCCACGCTATTTGCATTTACTCTAGGAGTATGACAGACAAGAGCACGTGGAGTCGGGATTCATTCCTTTATACATAATAAGAGTATGAATAATACCAGCGACGTTTAACTGTTCTACGATGTGGCCAATGATATTTTGCTACATCATGGGCTGGCCATTTTTCAGTTGAGAATATCGAAGAACAACTGTGACCATCGGACGGTATACTGATATGATCCCTTCTGTTATTGTGCTATAACAAATACATGGAAGTTTCTAAGGTGATACCGGTGTTAAAGATTCCCATTGAAGTCATGTGTGAAACACATTAACCTTTATCCTTTCCAAAGAAGAGGCTTATGTTCAGCAGTGGGACATAGCTTTCTTATGCTAGCAATCTGAGAATAATTCAATATTTTAATAACATAACAGCGTAAACTTTTTTTAATGAAGCAGAATGTGAAGGATCTTACAACTGCAGGCACGAAGACGCAGTGAGGATGAGATCGGATTTAATAATGGAACCGGCGCAATGGAACGCGTTAAAAATGTGGATACTGGCCATGAATGGGTAGTGTCTGATTCTTATCCTCTCCCCTCTAAAGATACGTCGGCCACTTGGCTCTAAAAAGGAAAAGTAACCCTAATATTTATATCTATATTGCTTATAACGTAATTTTTTATATTCATCATCAAGGTAATATATGACATGACAATATCTTGTTGATCAATGGATTCCCAATCACTGTGCAGCGGCACTCCTGTGTGCTGCCAAATTCTAGAAATGTGTATAATCTTAAGTAAAATATGTGCCAACAAATTTTTAATTCGTTAAGTGTGCCGTGGCAAAAAAATGGTTGGGAATCACTACTCTAGATCAACACGATCCAGATAATATGTTCAGATATGATAATGATTCATTAATATCTGAAGATATGCACGTCGACTGCGTATAAATTTTAGTATAGTAAGCATTCGCGCAAATACAAACCCTTGGTTGAACTCCTTCCTAAGCCGATATAAGGCATGTGGAATCAGATCGGGGAAAGTTAGAGACGGAAATATAGATCCTTAAAACTAAAAATTTGTAATTTTTACAGATATTATTCATCGCCTATCAATCGAACCAAGGAACCACGACGGAGTAGCCACTTACTGTGACCACCACACCATCGCAAATTGTTTGTTTTGAAAAATATACACTAAAATAATTATACAAATATCAGACAAATGTACAATTACGGTAAAACCTTCCATGTCAATCAGCGAACTCTTTACGGATTGATATATTTTATTTCATTGACGGTGACAAACGAGAACATAGTTCACATGAAGGTAAGTGATTCCTGCAATACATCCACATTCAACTTTGATAAGGAATCATAATAAACGGTGCGTTCTCAACTACTGAGGAATAAGATGAAATGCCTCACCACTATAAAAATCTCCAGATTCCTACACTAAGACGAAACAGCAGCGTTATTTTAGACTGATATTAGAGATATATCTGAGCTTTAAAATGGTAAAACTTACCCCAGAATTCATTACTATCGAGTAATGTGTAATTGTCTACATTTGTGTATGTTAAATTTTTTAAATCCCTTCCCCTCAAATTTGCGTCTTGCAAAAATTTTATGATATTCGAATTTATATCTGAAAATACTTTATTAACGCCATAATTTTCTTTTAACGCTTCTAGTTTTGCAAGAAAATCATTTACATATTGTAACACGTAAGTATCATCATCTTCAGATGCAGCATCGTTAGCTTGTAAATCACATTGATCTTCGTCTAGCAATTCGTTTAGAACTGTCGTTAAATTTCTCGTAAATTGATTGGTTTTTTTATGGTCAACTCTTGTACGTCGAACTATTTCTTTCAAATTGTCTGAATTTTGAAACGTAACAGACAGAAAGTAGTGATGTAAAATTGAAAATTCCTTAATTTTTGTATTATTCACAGGTTTAACAAATTTTAGACTCGATAAGATGCCGTTTGTAGTATTTTTTATAATTTCTTCCGTTATTACTAGATCGTCGACTTCTACTTTTGGAATTTCTACGAGAGCTTTTAAACCAGGAAGTGCAGTCAAGAAGTTGAAAACGAAAAAAACAGAAAACATGAGATATTACGGGCAGTAACAGACGACTTTAAAATATTTCAAACATCCAGTATGTAACAAAATTTCTTTCACATTTGTTTGTTTTATTTTTCACTCTTATCAACCTTTTATTCTTGTAAGGTAAATGGATAATAGGTATGTTTTTATGATTTATTGAAAAGTATTCGATTCGATCCAAAAATGTAAATTGCGAAGCCTGACTATATTACACCACTACAACCGACCATTTCTGCCTAGTTCTTCAAGACTTATGAATATACATACGAGACGTGCTATTGCTTTTATTAACCAACATTTTAGTGCTTCGTCATATTTAATTACTTCGTCATCATCATTAATGCATATTGGCATCCCCTACAGACTGTCATAGAATAGGATCTTGAGCCACCTGCATCCACCGACTTCTATATCGGTCATCACTCCGTCGAGTGGGGGATCCCCCTACTCTGTTTAAATACTTATATTTGTGCAAAACCTATGTAGTATGTATTATTGTGTAATACTTTTTAGTATTATTTCAGTATTATTCGTTTACTTCCCTGATCTTCTCATACATTTTATAGATTTTTCCTCATTTCATATATGTATGTACCATTTTGTTTGATAACATGTTGTCATTTTGTAAATAGTATTTATATTCTACAGCACAGGGATTATTTTCCTTTTGACTCCCTTTGCTGTAGAAATTTTGGAACTACTACCTACCTACCAAAATACTGCTATAGCTTTGACAGTCCTCTCTTGGTTACCTACATTACCTAAGAACCTACCTACATTACCTAAGAAATCTGAAGAGACCGAAACTGGTGTAAATCTGAGGGTACAAGGTGAGGGCGATATGGTAGATGCATTTACACTTCCCAACCAAGCTCTCAATATTTGCTGAGAGGCTAAAGAAGTGTGTGAAAGTGATGAAGCCCGAACTGAAAACGCTAAAATCAATTTTGAGCTACTCTTACTGATTGACTTACGAATATGTAGTCAAAAGTCCATAATTTTTTACGCGACTTATTTCGTATTTTTTCCTTTTTTGTAATAAATCTTCTAAATGTATCGAATTTCTTCGTTACATTCACACATTTTGGGGGACAGTAAAACGATAGAAAAATGGCGGGAAACTGTTTTTAAAATGCCAGATACAAACGGTACAACCTACAAAATTTTACTACAACTTTTTACTTATAAAATACAAAAAAGCTTTTTACCCGACCCATTATTAACAGATAAAAAGGATACATCAACAATATCGTCCAAAGCTGGGTCATATCATGTTACGTAACATTTGTTAGTCACGTTAACTTTTTGTATTAATGATTAAAATTTTGTATTAAGAATATCTGATTGAATATCTAATAAATGTTTATACTGTGATCTCCTTCGTCATATTTTTGAGTCTCAACTTAGTGTTCTCCTCAAGTTGTTTTTGTAACTGACCTTAATTTAATGTGTCTCTTTCTGAGTACACTGGCAGAATTATCATAACGATATTGCCATATTAAAAAAAAAGAGGTCCCTAACAAATCCCATACATACCCTCGACATATTGTAAACATTTACAATAATCACTTCATTGCCGTGATCTCTCCTCCGCCATAATAAATTTAAATTAAACAATAAAAATACCTTTTGAGCTGATGAAATCGCCATCCATCAATCAAGCCATATACTGCCGAGTTAAATACTTTGATGATAAAAGCTCTCTGCTAAACTATAAAATAAGACCTATCTTAAACTACAATTACAATTCAAGCAGCAGCATGCTTCAAGGTCCTAATACAACATTTTTTTATAAATTTTTATTTATATACAATGATTTTAGAATATTTATCCTGGGAGAGGCAAAACCCTTCTTTAGGATGTGACATTCTTAGACACATTATATATATATATATATATATATATATATATATATATATATATATATATATATATATATTACGTATATACTATTTAAATTATTAAGATTGTTACCAGAAGGTGACACATCAAAAAATCATTTAATCATAGGTAAAAGTTTCCGAGGTTATTTAATTATAGAAATAAAGTTCTCGACTTGTATGGTGTTGCGGAAGTTAATGGGCAGCAGTGATTACCATCTTATTACCATCGACTTACCATCACGTGATCTCGTTTGCTGCCTATTCTATAAAAATAAAATAAAAATAATATTTCATTTCTATATTTTTTTCTTATATAACTATAAGGAAATTAAAGAACCACAAGCAATAGATTGGAATCACATTTATTTGCTTTATCTTACAGAGTTAGTTTGCTTATAATACAATTTTCTACTCTAGTCCGCCTCAAGCCAGCTAAACCAGAAAGCACCTACTATGCATCTGTGGAAAAAATATTTAATTTTAACATAAATAGATATGCATATCCTTAACTGTCAGACATATAAGGACTATGGAGAGAGCTATGCTTTGTGTTACACTCGTTACACCCGCGTGTCAGGGCGGTTCTCACCGCCCACAGCTTCCGATTGATATGATAACAGGTGGCGTCCGTCAGAGGCTAGGTTCGCATACCGAAACCTCGGACGGTCATAAGACATCACCATCCATTCTCCACTCGGGAGAATCACAATATAGCTAGGGAACTGGCAACTTGGGTGGCATCATCAGATAGGTGTGAGACCAAAGAGTAGAGCGACACGCTCAGTTTATGAGCGCTTTGTGTAAGTAAGAGAACCACAGTAGGCAACACGGTTGACAAAACCAGCTCACGGACCCCTCAGTTCCGTGAGCCCTGTGTCCGATGAAGCTGTAAGAGCCGCATAGGCTAACAGCATAAACATCAACAGAATCTAGGTATGCTTTGTGTTTCTCTGTGTGATCGAATAATATACGTGGATATTCGCTAGAACCGTGGAACCGATACTTGATGGTGAAGAAAGGTCCTAAGTGGCAGCCTCATATTGGCCATTGCAGTGTAGGATCTCCGACTAGGAGTGACAACCAATGCAAGTCTTCGTGATACCTTGAAATGATAACGATATAAAAATATGACGTCATATTTGTATTTTAATCATAAATATACAAAATTCACACAGAAAAACCAAACCCTTCGTGACTTTATGTTTTGTATGTATCTAATGGTGAAAAAAGGCTTAGAGTTCACCTAACTGCCACTAATGACTGCACACTCTAAACTACGTCCCTCTTCAACAAGGATTCAAGAAACGCAGGCATCGAGACCCCACAACTACGATGGAATGTTTCTTTGCTGTAATGTTACTGGATTGTTTTACTGTTATTTCACACACTAGTATTCTGAAAGGGTTTGTACTGTCCAACTGAATGACTTTTCATGCGGCATGTAAGAAGTAGTTTCGTTTGGCTCCACAATTGTGAACATATGTGGATAGTTTTTGGATGAACATTTCTGTTAACACATGGTCAGTTTTATGTCAGTTGCTCCAGTCAGCCAATAATCTAACCCAGGGAACCATGCTATGCTTACCATATAAATTGAAAACTAGCTAAAAAAAGGAGTTTTTAATTGAAAAAAAGATTAGACACTAACAGTTTACTTCCAACGGTTGTTTTCATAGTCCCATTTCGAAGAAAGTCCATCTACTGGGTTGACCTTAAGGTCCAGCATTCTCTTCAGCTGTGCCTTCTGAGCGTCCTCGTCGAAGGATACAGGCAGGGGACTGTACACTGCAAGTAAAAATACAACATTTAAATTCTATTTCTATAATTTATTGGACATAGTTTAGCAGATAAGATCCTGACAAAGTGACTTTTGAGTTTCAAGTCTAGAGTGGTATTCTTCAGTGATACTTGTTTTGTTTATATACAATTTATCAGAAATGACCCAGACGGATTGAGTTCTGTATGAAGTCCATATAAAAGTTAATTTAACAAAATAAAGAAAAGCTGATTAGGCCAATCAATATATCTACTAATACCTTTTTTTTTCTGGCTGATGGCCGCTGTTAGCCCAAGGGCTTTTACAGTTTCACCGGGTTGAGAGGTGACCGAGCGCATATGGCGCTCAGTCGAGACCTCTATTAATGGGTAACCAGCACAAGGGCTCCCAAGAGGGAGCCTCGGCTTGGACCGTCACCCTGTTTCGCGAGAGCGTCTGACTCGAGGGTGCCCGAGAGGGCCGAACCTCGGCTCGGTCAGTTGCTTCTGGACAATGAATTATCTAAATTAATATCGCTATTATTATCTATCTGTACCACCACTTCGGAATGCGTGGGCGCTGGAGAAGAAGTGGCGCAAGAAACTCCAGCGACGATTCTATCTGTATGTACTGGAGAGAACCGGCCAGAGACATGGCGGTATCGTCGTCGGGGTCGTCGAGGGTGTGCCTCGGTCTCCTTCGGACGCGGGTGAATCGGTGATTCGCGATGGGATTGTAAGTGGCCGCCACTTACAATAAAAGGGTTAGTGTGTGACGGCAGTGTCGAAATATCGGCGGGAAGCCTGCTTCAGATACTGAGCTATGGTCGGCAGCTCAAGATCTATGTGTAGATTTTCGTTACGCAAGAACCACGGCGCACCGGTGGCCTTGCGCATGAAACGATTTTGTATTACCTGAAGTCGGTGAATGTGACGCGGGGAGGCATGCGCAAAGACGGGGCTTGCGTATGTCATTATGGGTCGGATGCACGCTTTGTATAGTGTAATTTTATTACGCAGGGACATTTCGCTATTTTTATTGAGTAACGGGTGCAAACGACCTAGGACGAACGCTGCTCGATTCCGTACTCGGTTCATATGCAGACCGAAGGTGAGTCTTTCATCTAATGTGTCTTTTCTCAGGGGATTGGTTCCCAATGTGCTGAAATAGTATTTTGTCAAAAAAAACCTACCAACATACTTAATAGACCACTAGTAATATTTATTGACAGTTTTTCTTTACTTAGACTATTGTATAGATAAAATATATTTTATATACTGTAGACACAGGATGACAGACTGCAAGATGATGATGATGGTGATGGATATTCTGCTATCTGTCAAGGTATTTGTCATATCCAACAACAATCCAACAATTGTATATGATTAATTTCAAGCTTACCAAAGAGTTTCATGCCCATGTAGATCCAAAGGGAGAGAGAAGCAAATATAAGGGACCATCCAATGACACCTTTCCATTCACCAGTGGGTGCTTGGAACTCGGCAAAAGTCTGGCAGAAAGAGGCACGGTAAAGTGCTTTCTTCTCTTCCAAAGTCAACTTGCGCCAGTCACCCTTTTCCTTTTCACGTAGGACCTATAGAAGTTACAAACATATAGCACATATTTATATATTTTATTCCACACCAGGGAGCAATATTTGTATATCACAAATTAATGGCATTCCAATCAGGGTGTGTTTTCTGATGTCTCTTATTTTTAACACTGCATAAACACCTTCCTCAGTTCTTATTGCACAAGCGTTGTGTACGTAGTTGATGTCAACTAATAATAATCATAAGATATCGCCGTGGTCGAAATCGATGACAAGGACATATATTTTTCATTGAAATATATAAGAAAACTACACCATTATCTTAAGAGACGAGAAGATATTGTGTTGTGAGGAAAAATATCTTAAAGAAATCCATATGTACAGCCACTTGCCACTTGGCAAACCTATCCCATCTCAATTGTAAAGAAAACTCCTTTTGCATCTTATTCAATCTTATCACACTATCCCTACATCTCTTTGTTGTTCCTATTTTAGTATATGATGTATATTATATATATATATATATATATATATATATATATATATATATATATGTATATACATATATATACATACATATATTATATATAACTGGTATAGGACTATTAATATTAATTTTGTGGTTGATGAATATGACTGTTATAAACCATTCCTCATCATCCCACTTTCACAATGCACAGCCCACTGTTGAATATAGTCCTCCACAGAATGCCGCAGAGTCCTTAACCAGCTTGTTTCTCCATCTAGTGGGTGGTCAAACTCTACTGCAAAAGCCTATACAAGATTTATATAGATCATTACCAAGTAGCAATTAACTATAATAAATTGATACCAAAATTATCATTTTTAAAAATTATCACATCACCTGAAGATCAGCATTAAGATCTCCAGAATGATTAGTAAACAATTAGTAATTTTTCATAAATATTGTACTTGACTATAACTCTTTTATTTATATATAAATCTGGAACTACAATTAACATACAGCATGGGATAAAATCCATTAAAGTAACACAACATATGCAAAGCAATACAACATACCTTAATGTCGGGTGTGTCAGGGCGGAACCTGACAGCAGGCAAGGGGAAGTCAGGCCTGTCAGCATAGTTAGGCTGGCCGTTGTATCCATAGCCCACCCACTCGCGATTACCAATCTGTTCAATAATTATAATAGTATAATATTTAGTACAGGTATATATAGCGTTTTATAACTTACAAGACCAATTTTTTGGTTATACATCTGGCAGATTCTAGTTTTGACGTAAATTGATAACAGACATTAAGCCATTTTATTTACATATAACGTAACACTTACGATAACAAGTATCCTAAGTGTTAATCCAAGTTATAAACTATCTATGTGACAAATTTCATTCAAATACATTCAGCCTTTTCTGCATGATTGAGTAACAAACCAAAATTTTCACGTTTATAATATTATATATATAGTAGGTAGGATTGTATTATTGTTCAAAATAAAAAACGCATATAATTAAAAATTTTAATAATGAGATACTAGAATTTTAGCTGATTATTTAGTTGATACAATTGTTTACTTAACAATTTCAAACCAGCTGCCTCTGCTTAGCCTTTGTATATTGTATATACATCATATACACATCCATTATATATACATTTATATTCCAACATATAATCCATCAACTTTTACACACATGTATATAAATAAGGTGACACACAAACACTTAATTCAAATGAAAAACTTAATGGTCATTATTTCCTGTAGCCCATTACGCGAAAATTCATGCATGGTAATGGAGTTGCACCACTTCTCAGTACTAAGATAGGATGGATGTCACGGGTAATGAGATTTATGGCAAATAAAATAAAAATATAGCAAGGCTAAGCTGATTGCTATTCTGAGGTAATGTGGTCCTTTTGTGGTGCTAAAGTTTTAGCTTATATATAAGGTGTGGCCAGAACTAGTAAAAACTTATGTAAGTCTGCACATTACTTTTTTTCTAGCAACAGAATGAATGAGTCTGCTCAACCAGGGTGGGATAACACCCTCACAGTATACCAGCATAAAATAACAGTATAATGCAGTACAATGTAGCTGTGTTTTGTCTAGTGAGTGTGGGGATATGGAGACCTTTGTTACTGTTGACTAGGCATTATATCTTTATCCTCAAGGGTGACAACGCATCTACATTCTGATTCCTTGTCAAGAATGAATGTAGTTGTCATTCCAGCCACAGGAATCACTTCCATCAGGTGAACTGTGTGCTTGTTTGTTACTCTCAATGTAATAAAAAAAATCATGTGGGCTCCGCAAATAATAAAGTGTATCTTCTAAATTTACAATATTGTTTAACTGTTTATAAATAAGTAAATAAATATAAACCATAATTACCTTCGATAATTCACTAGAGGCCCTTGTACCAACTGGTACACGAATTGCATCTATTAGCGCACGGCGTAATAGTAAGTTGGCCATGTTTCTGTAAAAATATTATATAATATATAATGAAATTAACATGTAATTTAATGAATCAGTAAGAGCTTAATGGCCAACATTTATAATAATGTTCATGATTTTAATACTAAAATAATACATACATGATGAATGATGATACAGTGCATGTAATGAAGGCATCTTTTACTATTAGGACAACTGTGTGGTATTTTGCCTTACTTATTTTATAAAAAAAAGCATAATAAAATGCTGTGGAGATTCTATCAATATACCATATTTTTTCCATGCCATTGATCTTTGGCTTATTATTTGGAATCATTGGATAGTTGCATATTAGAAAAAAAACAAACCAATTTACACACAATATAATAACAATAGTATGAGCATGAAATCTGAAAATAAACTACATATATTTCATATATATTCTTCAGTTGCCGATTGTTATTGAACAATCTGATAAATACACATTATAGAATTGATTTTAGGGTTACATAAATCTCTTTTATGATTTTAAAATTCACAAACTGCTAGTTTTTTGGACATGAGTTATGAATTATTAAAAAATAAGAGATATGAAATTGTATAAATAATTATACAGATAGTGTATAAATATAAATAAAAATATATACTGTGACTAAATATATACAAAAAAAAAAACAAATAGGTATGCTGTTGTCAAAAAAAATATTTTAGATAACTAGTTAAAATTTGAAGATTATATTTTACTTTGAAATACTTTGATACTGTTCTCTTATAAATCCATAGGACTGAAATCGTGTCTTTTGATAATTCTTGATAAGGTAAGGTTAGAACTACGAGTATTGATTAGGGTTACATAACATGAAAAAATTCTAAAAACCCGCAGAATTCACGAATAACATATAGTTTCTTAACCTTTTTAGTAATTTAAATAAGTGACTATCTACAAAATCATAAAATACTATATCTAAACAGCGTAACTTAAATTTTGAAATAGGAACATCGACTTGTAGTTAGAAGGTATATAATGTACTGTTACTTACCCAGCGGTGAAATTAAGCACATACAAAATGTTGCAAATAAAAGAAACTCTAGTTAAAAATATATTTTCATTTACCTTGTTAAATTCGGGTTTTATCCTGGTAAGATTTTGGCCAACACCACCCGAGTTATGAGAAAAGCAGCGACACCTAACGAAAGGTATCGAAAACATAAGCACGTTTCATTTTACCAGAATTGGAAGAAAAAATATATTTTATTTTCATGCCAAAAAACAGCTTTTATTATTTTCGAAATTAAATTATTGTTCTTTATATAAAAAGAGAAATATTATTGAATTACTTTATTTTTACTTACTTTGATTAGCGAATCTTATAGAATATTAATAGGAAAGTTCGACAAGCTGTTTACTTTTTAAATCTACTCTACACCAAAACCTATCATCCTGAAATTACTATAGATATGGGCCACATCTAATTTGTTGCTGCTTTTAATTATAATAAAGTTTGTGTGCCCGTATACAGTGTCGTGAAAATAAAATAATCAGATAGCAATATAAAAGAATAATATAAATTCTTATGTTCGTGCACTTTTTGTATTTACTGGATATGCATCTTTCGCCATCCCTGAAAAACCTCCTATTCTAGCATTTTATATTTGACGTACCCCCGACGAATTTCAGTATTAATCTAGTTCATCATAAGCACCTCTAAATGTGCTGTTTGTCCGTAATGATGAAGTCGATCTCATTTTGCGTCACCAGATCCGGGAGTCAGTTGGCCATACCTTCCTTCATGGCTTCTTTGTGAACATAAAGTTCATCAGGTATTCGTACACAACACATTCGTACTATCTAAGATCGCGGGCAAACAAGAAAAAGTAAATTAAAAAGAATCAAATTTTCTTACTTTTTTTAGTTTACTCTTATATATCAACAAATAACGCTTACAGTTCTAAAGTCTTTCTGGAAAGAGAACCAACAGATAGAATTGAAGATTTTTTTTGAAGCATTATCACGCAATTCCACTACGAATCTGCGGACATCACATGTCTGCTAAATATTTTTTCATTTTATTTCTAAAACAAATCTTAAGGAAATCAGAATCACGACGTTTTCCTTTCCGAAAATTAGCATCTTATATCCATGACATCGTTTCTAAGTCTTTCTCGGACCTTGTAGTACATGATAAACATAGGAATAGGAAAAGGGGAAAACGAGTAAGTGCGTGAGTTTGTGCGATTGATTACGTCACTATAATATAACAACCATGAGATGGCCTTGTTGAAACTAAGAGAATAACGCAACAGTAACGATTGGATCTCGGGTCTCATTAAAATCTGTGTAGCTGTCTTGTGTCATACTGTTTCATACAGTGGTCATACTGACAGAAAACTATTTCGATAATTATTGTTTTTGCTTCTGCATCGATAGGTTAGTAGGTTGTGAGTTTTTATGATGGGATGTTTTGTATAGAAATATTCTTTATATAGTTTTATTATTGTACAGATATGTTGAAATAACTATATAATTTCGTATAAGATAAGGTAAGATATTATGCAAGAAAATCACGATGTATATTTCATTTTTTATGTCTCTACCTAGTTTAGGTCTCTATTAAAATACACAAAATCGGTAACTATTCTAGAATCATTCAAAATTCTCAAACCATTCGGAATATTATCATCATTCTCGTAGTTGTCTGAAAATTCTTCTATTTCTAAGTTACTTTCTGACACTCCCTCGTGTGGATTAATATACTCATCATCAGGTCGAGGTAATTGGTCTGTATCATGCAAGTCAATAGTAGCTTCGCTTTGTTCAGGTACAGCAGTTGTATCGAATTCACGACCATGGTCTGAAATTTTCAATGTCTCGATACTTTGCAGTGGATTTTCCGTCAAAGATTCTTGGAAATTACGATCTGATTTCATGATTACGTTTTCCGTAACCGCTCCGAACAATTTTATTAAATTTGAAGGAATACCTTGGTAAAGATCAATCAAAAATTTCGGAACCTCTACGTTTTTTGTCAGTGGTAACATTTCAACCATCTTTCGAAGAATGTCCGATTCCTGTAAATGATTGTACGTGGCAGTGTTGATTTTCGGGATGTTTGTTGTAGACTTAGAGAAAGAGTCTATATAGTAGTTGTTAATAATTTCTTCAAAGCCTTCGGATTCGTTCTAGAAGGAAACTTTTATATCAATCAATCAATAAATAGTAAAAACTACTTACACTATTACACTAAACACCATGGCATCCACCAGTTCACCAGAGAGTATATAGCATCTACATCCATTTTGAAGAATGAATGAATCCTGAATGAATGAATGATGCAGATACGTTGTCAGACTAGAAGACTAAGGTTGCATGCTGCAGGTTGTTTCTACTTACACCGTCAATGGGTCGGCTCGATCGAGGAAGGACACCCTCGCAGAATAGCATTATATTGCTTCGCTTCGTCTGATGAAAGTATGGATCCGGAGACCCTTATAACTGGTGATGAACGATTCCATCTGAACAACGCATTAATGATTAATGTGGGTGTCATGTACTGTAGGAAGCACTTTTGTCATCCTCAACACAATAAACAGTAAGAAATGATATACTGCAACAGGAACCGTTCTCGTCCTTTGATGGTACACACCTGTTCAATGATCGAGGTGATCCAATGTGCATAATAGCCGAGCTTTGTGAAGACTGTAGGAGCGTCAGGAGTACCACATACTGGAGATCCGAAGCTGATGATTCCCATTAAGATGCCGTCTTCAAAACCAGGCCCGCCGACGTCTCTCTATGTAAATATATTTAAAATATAAAACAATATTAATAATATATTAGTCAAAAATACTGTATGTATGTAGTTGTGTGTTTGTCCCATATCTAAATGAACTGATGATTTCGAACAGCTGGACAGATTTTTACTCATCTTTATGTTTGTATTCCTCTCGTGAAGTGTAGAGCGTAGGAAATGCCCGCACAACCCACTCGAGTGAGCAGGTGATGACGTCCAAAAATAATTTTAATGTACGAGATCGTTATCAACTCCACAGTTTTCGTTGTCGGCAAGAGTATGTGGTGATAGTACCGATACCTAAAATATCTTATTTCTTTGGGCACTCTCCTGCCGGAGGTCGACTATCATTGGGCCATCTGAATTTTGGAGACAGCTACACAGAATAAGGCTCAGGGTTCATGGCGTAAGAGTCTCCGGATATCGAACCATGTCTCTTAATCCACGAAGTACTCCTTCTTCCGGGTGGTCATTTGCCTTGCGTAATTAGTTGGAACAGGTCATATTTGTCATTATGCATTATATGACCAAAGCATTGTCCTTGTACCTTACGTTTTTTAATAGTACTCAAGACCTCTGCTTATTCGTCATCTACAATACTCTATCCGTCCACGATGTTTTCAATATTCTTGTGTATACCCATCTCGAAGGCTCCTAAGCGGCTGCTCATATTCTGGGTTAAAGTCCATGACTCTACACCATACAGCAGTACAGAAAATACGCAGCAACGTGCCAAGCGCACCTTGATAGATATCTTCAAATATCGATTGCAAAAATGACTCAGCAATAGAAACACGCTGCGCGCTTTATTTCTACGCTATGATTTACATTGTTCGTTTACGATGCAGCCAAGGTATTTGTGTAGAATCTTTGGACTACTTGTTCTGTTACAACCAGATCTGATGCTGGAAGATACGGATATATCGAATATCATGATTTTAATCTTTTTCAGATTTATCTTGAGACCGGAACTAGCACTAATGCTATCGACGCACCACAAACAAATTCTGCAAATCATCAAAATTGGACGCCAGTAATATAGTATCGTCAGCATATCGTGTGTTGTTCAACGCGTGACCATTTACTATGGTGCCTTCAACAGCATTCTCTAGGGCTTCTGCAAATATTGCTTTGGAATATATATTAAACACAAGTGGGGAGAGTATGCGCATCTATGTCTCACGTCTCTCGATCTCTCCTCAAATGGTGTTAACACCAATCTTTACCTCAACCAATGTAATGCCGTGATCACCACCGTTACCACGTATATATATATATATACATATATATATATATATATATATATATATATATATATATATATATATATATATATAAAACCACCTTGTCGTGTAATGGCTGAAGTATCTAGCTGAAGGGATGGGGTCAACGAGTGACTGCATCTATGTTTTCTTTAATGGGCCATAAAATATTCTGCGCAATTGGTATCACCTGGTAATAAGCCGAAGATATCACCGTGGTCGAAATCGACTAGGTAGATATCATCATCACCATAGAATAAAATCAAATGTTAACAGATATGGTACTTAGCTCACTAACCAATTCTCGGCTCTTCTTCGTGAGTCTCTGCTAGTGTGTTGTGTAGCATGAATGGTGTTCCCATACCATTCCGAAGAAATGGTATTGAAATAATTAATATTAATAAAAATGAAAGATATAGATGAATGGAAGAAGAAAACGTGCTTCGTCAAACACAAATAATGAAAGAATATAGAAATGATCACGTAACGTAAACTTTTGAAACTCACATTGCATGCGCCACTGCCTTTAGAAATAAATCCAGCGCAAAAATGTTTTATTGTTACGTATTTTCTGAAATTAATGTTACAAAATAAATTATTGTACATTTTAATTGTATTTATTTAAAAAATACAATTTACTTAAAAATAATCTTAAAACCTAAGTTTGTTTATTCATACAGATCTCATTAGGATAATAAAATAGAACTGTAGAGCTATATGGCAAGAATACTTAGACGAGTGATCAAAAGTGAGAGGTATATGTGCTTTAGAAATTGTGATGAATGTCGAATGGTCGAGGAAGTTCAGCACATATTGATCAGAATGAAAATGTCACATTTTGGTCGAAATTACTCCAATTACTTAAGTAACTTAAGCGATGTCTCGTCTTATCCAATCTCTGACGCGGTTTGCATTTAAGTTGGCTAAGTTAGTTTCAATGAAATAGATAATTTTATATAAAATAAAAAAAGACAAAATGGTTGTCATTCACCAACAAAATTAAAAAAACCCATTAACATGGGTCATATGTATCAATATCATGATGAATATTATTAACATGGGTCATATGTATCAATATCATGATGAATATTATTAACATGGGTCATATGTATCAATATCATGATGAAGATAATTAACATGGGTCATATGTATCAATATCATGATGAAGATAATTAACATGGGTCATATGTATCAATATCATGATGAATATTATTAACATGGGTCATATGTATCAATATCATGATGAAGATAATTAACATGGGTCATATGTATCAATATCATGATGAAGATAATTAACATGGGTCATATGTATCAATATCATGATGAAGATAATTAACATGGGTCATATGTATCAATATCATGATGAATATTATTAACATGGGTCATATGTATCAATATCATGATGAAGATAATTAACATGGGTCATATGTATCAATATCATGATGAAGATAATTAACATGGGTCATATGTATCAATATCATGATGAAGATAATTAACATGGGTCATATGTATCAATATCATGATGAATATTATTAACATGGGTCATATGTATCAATATCATGATGAATATTATTAACATGGGTCATATGTATCAATATCATGATGAATATTATTAACATGGGTCCTTATGTATCAATATCATGATGAAGATAATTAACATGGGTCATATGTATCAATATCATGATGAAGATAATTAACATGGGTCATATGTATCCAATATCATGATGAATATTATTAACATGGGTCATATATGTATCAATATCATGATGAAGATAATTAACATGGGTCATATGTATCAATATCATGATGAGATAATTAACATGGGTCATATGTATCAATATCATGATGAAGATAATTAACATGGGTCATATGTATCAATATCATGATGAATAATATTATTAACATGGGTCCTTATGTATCAATATCATGATGAATATAATTAACATGGGTCATATATCAATATCATGATGAATATAATTAACATGGAGTCATATGTATCAATATCAAGGATGAAGATAATTAACATGGGTCCTTATGTATCAATATCATGATGAAGATAATTAACATGGGTCCTTATGTATCAATATCATGATGAATAATATTATTAACATGGGTCATATGTATCAATATCATGATGAATAATATTATTAACATGGGTCATATGTATCAATATCATGATGAATATTATTAACATGGGTCATATGTATCAATATCATGATGAATATTATTAACATGGGTCATATGTATCAATATCATGATGAAGATAATTAACATGGGTCATATGTATCCAATATCATGATGAATATTAACATGGGTCATATGTATCAATATCATGATGAAGATAATTAACATGGGTCATATGTATCAATATCATGATGAATATTATTAACATGGGTCATATGTATCGTTACTAACTTCCGGTCCTACTTACGCCAGTTCACCAAACAATGGTGTTTATAACTTATTGTTTATATAGATTTATTATTGTAATGTTCCAATTTAGTTAATCAGGTTATAATTGAAAGCTTAGACACTGAGCTACCAGGGATATCGTGGGATAAGGGCAATAATAAAATTTAATAAATTAAAAACCTTTAGAAATATATTCAATCCTTACTCGGTATACAAACTCTGACAATCCTTGATGTGATACATGTTCAAGCGCGCGAAGGACAAAGGATCCGTGCCAAAGCCTCCATCACCAGGCTGCAAACGAACGTGTTCACATTACATTCTGATACAAACAACAGGTATCGGACCTATATACACATAATTTTTGAAGCGTCTATATCCTAACGGTTAGGGTACGGCCTGTGAACATTTATAATTATTCATTATATTTCAAGCTTAACAATTTAAAACTAGTTGGAGTGGTTAACCGGAATGTTATTAATGCATTTCTTTTAAAAACATTTTGATAGGTCATACGCCTCTAGAGAGGATTTCCACCACGCGGTTCCATTGCGGATCGATGCACTTCATATGTCTATATATATATATATATATATATACGATATGATATTTTCTTTATATTTCTTAGATATACAGGAGTCCTAAATATGTTTTCTCCTACCACCGAACACGTGTAAAATAAGCACTTTAAATTGTAAATAATAATGGTTGAATTCGTAGCTACGGCTCTGTGACAATATAGCATAAAGAGATAAACAGTTATGACGTGTAGAGAAAGGTGGTCAATGAATCTCTAACATTACATGAAATTCTTCATTCCCTTCTGCTGATTTTTAGTTAATACTTTTAGACACGAGAAGCTGGTCTGTACCTCAGGATTACCTAATATATCATTCTGGTTTAAATTTATTTATTTTTACTTTATAAATATTACGCTACATCTACATCATATTTTGCTTGATGCGATCCAATTAAAGGTCATTGTTAAACATTTCTTACTGATAATGTTGGTCCAGAGGTAACCAACCAGAGAAGCAAAGCCACGCTGCTTGTGCATGTTTGTTTCTAGCTTTGCTATGAATCGGTCGTCACGACTGGAGAAGGACCGCGCCCTCATAAAACACAGCACCAAAGGTCGCGGTGTTTCATATGGCCAGTGTAAGGATCCGGAGATCCATTTGCAGGTATCATCGCATTCCATAATCTCAGTCATCAGGAGTGACATCGCCTGACAACCTCGAATTATTGTTGAGAATAGATGTAGACGTCATAAGACGCAGTCATCACATACTCACCGGCTAGTATAATAAAAAGAATATGAAATATCGTCGCTGCTGTGTTTCACATGCTGAGCAAGAGGGTCTGGTGTACCAATTGAATGTAACGAGTTATTCCATTTTTATTTCCAGTGGTGATAAGTATTATTGCAACTTTATGATCTTATTACTGATGCCGAAGATATATGGACGTCTACGGATCACAATGAACATTTGACAGACGCACCATACTCTCGTTAGTTACAGCAAATCAGTGAAACACTACTAAATATTGTAGTAAACTATTAGGCCTCCGTTAAAACTAAAAATCATACTAAAATAGCTAGTGAAACCTGCAGGCCATGGATACCTGCAGGTATCACTAGCTATCTAGATAGAATGTGTGCTCGTTTGTCATTCTCAATACAAGAATATTTGTATATATAAATAATCTCGCTGAGTGCCGATTTTGGATTCAGAATGGCGAGGCCCCTATTCTTATGTAAGTGAAGGTGACACAAACGAGTATCCAGGTCACCTGACGACACGTACCTGGTTCCTACGTACGGACATTTGGACAGGTAACTTTTGAAATTTAAAATTTCAGGCATTGTTTAGATAAAAAAAGAACTTACGTATCTACCGCCCCATCCAAGTACACTAACATGATTTACATTTAACGGTATCTGTCTTGCATTCATATCAAATTTAATCCGTCTTATCCTGCTCCTTCTTCTCAACTTTAAAGTTTGTTTCAATTTGAGTATAGCCAGATTATTCCTCAGTGTCGCAGGGTCGTATTCTGGATGCACAAACACTGCTCTGACTGTGATCACCTCCCCATCACGTGTGGCGTAATCACTACCGACCCTTACGGATATACTTTGGTACTCTTTCAGTACTTCGTCGCTAAAAAGTTATTTCATAAAAAGTATATAGTTAGCAAATCCTAAGATTAATTAAACTGGAGTCATTCACCCTTTTTTATTATCACAACAACATCTAGTCCAAGCAAATAAACAAACTTCTAAGAAAAACTAATATTTAATGCAAAAAACATATGTAAGTCAGTGAAGCGCTTATTGGAGTCGACAGTAGTATTAAGAACGGCGGATAAATCCTTCATACATACTTTGCTAAGCATGTGGCAGCGGTGATCACGAAACATCTCCCAATGATGGAACCACCGCACACAAACGCATCATTGATGTGGACACTGACTATGAACGGATACTCCTGTGCTGAAGTCTTCATACCGTGATAAATCCTCCTGGCATTCAAGTTTTCAAAGGCAGCTGATATGTTTGGAGAATCTGAAATTATTTCCAATAGTTGCTGTAAATAAAACAGAAATACGTGATACCTGTCTCCGAAAATATTCTCAAGTCTCCTCAACCTGTTTCATTTGCCGCAAAGTGAGAAGCACAAGAATTGTATTATATTTTATACAAACTACTAACATCATTTTAATTTCGACAATCTTGCGACGAAAAGCATCTACTCACGCCAAACTTTTAGATTAGGATTTCTCCTCTTGTTACGTTGATTAAATTGTTTCCTCCTTGTAAAATTAATTCGGTTATCCAAGAAATCGTTTAATAATAAGTTATTACTTTTATTTAAAAAACTGCTATTAGACTCTTTATGTAGTTTATAATTTTTTGTATATTTTCTAGCACTCATATCAACGGATACTCTATCGAAAATTTGTTCTAACATTTTATTTTTATCCTCCTCGCGTAATACTTCCTGTAATAATACATTGTAATTGAATATTCCCTTTATGACCTTATCATAATAATCAGCCTTACTCCATAGTTGAATTTTTTCAAACATTCTATTGTATTCTTCCGATATTTTTTTAACATCCTCGTACATGAGTAGCATTGTTTTCATTTTATAATCGTCTTGAAATTCTTTAGTGGTTATTATAGAAGCGATTAACTTGTTTATTATGTAATAAAGCACATCTGTGGTGTTATTAACAACTGGTCCATTATTTAAGATGACCTGAAGTAATCCTAATTTAACATTTTGTATAGCGGCAATTGTGAAAAAATATAATTTGTAAGAATTCATAATGTAAATTTAATCAATATAAAATCACAAATATTTTATATATATAAATATGCGTTTGAATTATATGTCGATAAAATAAAATCTAATTCCATTTTTATTTGTAATAACTAGATTTTATATGTTACACTAGTGTAGAAATAAAGTTTGATTAAAATCTGATACAGATAGCATATTTTATTTTATTTTAAATAAAGTTCAAAGATTTTCAAGCAATTCATTTCACGGGGCTTTGATGCAAAGAAGAAAAACATCTAGATAACAAATATATGCGGGCAAATTGTTTCAAACACACATGCAGTAAAAGTTTCTAAATGGCATCGGAAGTTTGAGTTGATTATAAGCTGATAACCTATTATTTAACAAAGGGCTGTGTGTGAAGGGTGATTGCAAAAAGTTTGGCGCGAGCATGAAGACAAACTAAATATAAAGACTAAAGAAGATATGTACAGATTTATTTATTAAGATCCGTTATATTTCACCTCCCCAATATCTTGCCACAAGAACATTATTTAACGATTTTTCAGAACAAGTTATGGGGTTTGTCATTGGATAGTAACGCCAATAATGTTTAATTAATGATATTATATATATATGGCGTTTTTAAATATTACCTTCGGTTGAATGATGACGAGTTAACTAATTAAATCACTTAACTCATTTACATTGCGTATTGACTCCATTAAATTCGATGCATGGACTTCGAAATCGGTAGGATTTTGTGTATTAACTACTAATAATAATAAATGCAAAAGAAAAAATTGCTGTCTATGAAATATTAAAAAAATCTTAATTTTTTTAATATTTCATAGACAGCAATTTTTTCAAAGTATTTACCTTCATCAACGAGCACGCAGTAAATTTGAACATTGATTGAACCAAGTTTTTTGATACCGATTTCGGGGATTAAACACAGTTGCGATGTTTAATTAAAAGAAATAAGTACAAATTCATCTTTACACAAAAGCACCAAAAAGGTTGTCATGTAACCGTTTACTGTAATGATAACTTATCAACTAAGAAAAAATAAAAGTGAATGTCAAACATATACATATACTTGTATTGACTATACAATGTCTATGTTCTTAAAAAGTACCAATATCTTAAGATACTGCATTGTGCGCTCTTTCCACGGCAGATGCAGGATTGGGAACAGAGACGTCGTGGGCCATGGAGTTAACGGCAGTGCGGTGTACAAGGATGACCCCCACTTCCCCTTCCCTAGTGTACGTTTTAAGGAGAACACTAGGGACATCTGTGTAAGCATTTTTAAATAATCTTGAGGAAAAAAGGCCAAAGTATTCATTGGTAACAAAAAAGATAGGTGATGGCGCAAGAATCTGCGCAAATTTAAGAAAAGTTTGAAGATACCAACATATGTACTAATGCTACATGCATTGTAAAATGTTTACTATGCACCTATATTTGTACAATTATTTTTATAAGTAAATAAAATTAAAATAAATAAATAAAATGAAGAGCTTGGCAAAAATGTTGGTATTGTTTCATGGATTATTTCGTTGTATAGGAAATATTATATGCCTCGTCTGGAACAATGACGGGACCACAAATAGAGATGTCACCTTCGTATCGGTTTCTACTTTTCTATCAAATAATAACTTGAAACTGTTATAAATCTTTTATTATTTTTATGCTATTATTCAATTAAACACTGTCCTATGTTTAGTTCTGTCCGTCACGTGTGCTAAAAAAAAGTAAAAAATATTAAAACATATTAGCAAATTTATTAAATAGAGTACCACCATAAACGACAAATACAACAGAATTTTCAATCTCTATCCAGTAGTTCCGACTTTTTCTAATTTGTATTGTATTTAAGTGTGACGAACGAATACCTAGTTCGTCTGACGGTGCTTCCTGCGGCCCATGACACTCACCTCCATCCTCGATGAAGGACCATAATGCAGATGCATTGGCACCCCTGAGGAATAAGATGGAACGCAGTAATAAGGGTCTGCAGATACGCTGGTATATTGTAAGAGCGTGGTCCTTCCCCGATTTCATGCTGGAGCTAAAGACAAACTTCAGCATGGCTCCATCACGGTTACACTTATCGGTATACATAGACAAAAATTATAAATATTTGCTTCTAGACGCGTGTAAATAGTAATGGAAGCAGGGCGTTAAAATAAAAAAGTATGATTCAAAGTTGGTTAAATTATTATTATTACTGACAGGGTTTGCGTGAAAAGGAGAAAGGCGACTGGAGGCAATTGTGCTGCGAAGAGAAGAAAGCTCTTTACCGAGCTTCCTTTTGTCAAACCTTTGCAGAATTCCAGGCTCCCACTGGCACCTGGAAGTTCGTCGCCGCCTGGGTTCTCATAACCACATCGTTCGCGTTCTGGATGGCTATGTTCTTCCACCATTACGGTATGTTGTTCTTTTTTTCATCAACATCAGTACTCGGCACAATGGTAAACAATAGACTGTTATAAGAAAATTTGACACCATACTGAAAATATACCAGAAAACAGAAATGTTTTACTAATCCTCAATGTACAAATTCATTACTCATCCACAATATAAGAATGGAATACAATACCAAAGATATAAAGAAATATACCAACCTCGAGAGAACTTAAACTGGAGAAGCGTAGAACTTTTCGTAGACACTTTACCTTCAATTGTTGTAGCGTCATCGTAACCTATATAACATTAGACTTTAAGATGACCTCCCTCCCTGAAGAATATTAGACATGTGTTTTCTTAATAACTTTCTTCATGGCACGCTTAAACGCAACTTTTACATTATGAGTAACAAACGAGCACACATTTCACCTGAAGGTAAGTGATTCCTGCGGCCCATGACATCTACATTCATCCTTGACAAGGAATCATAATGCAGATGCGTCGTCACCCTTGAGGACTGAGATGAAATGCCTCGTCACCAATAATTAACGTCACCGGATCACTACACTCAACAGACGAAACACAGCAATATTATACTGCTATTTTACGCTGGTATTGTGAGGGGCGGTCTTACCCCGATCGAGCTGACCCATTCATTCTGCAGCTAGGAACATACTGCAGTGTAGCTCCACCACTGTTAAATAAACAGCATATGATATAGTACTTGATTTTTTTTTATAATTATTATTCCCTAAAGGCTTAAAACCCCGAATGCATTTGACTATGCGCATGCCTCCGCGCGTCACATTCACCGACATCAGGTAAAACAAAATCGTTTCATGCGCAAGGCCACCAGTGCACCGTGGTTCTTGCGTAACGAAAATCTATGCCGCCACACACTCTAACCCCTTGATTGTAAGTGCCGCCACTTACAATCCCATCGTGAATCACAGATTCACCCGCGTCCGAAGGAGACCGAGACTCAACGACACCGACGACGCCACCACAGGGCCCAAGCCTTCCATAAAACAAACAGAAGCGTCACTGGAGTTTCTTGCGCCATTTATTCTTCAGCGCCCACGCATTCCGAAGTGGTGGTACAGATAGCTAATAATAAATAGAGATATTAATTTAAATTATCCTTGTTAGAAGCAACTGACCGAGCCGAGATTCAACCCTCTCAGGCACCCTCGAGTCAGACGCTCTCGCGAGCACTTGTGCTGGTTACCCATATATAGAGATCTCGACAGTGCCATAAGCGCTCGGTCACCATTCAACCTGGTGAAACTGTAAAAGCCCTCGGGCTAACAGCGGCCATCATCATTCGAAAAGAAAAAAAGAAAAGAAGAAAAAATATCTTTTATTATTAATTTATTATTTTTTAATATTAAGATGAACTGTTTCATATGTTAATGTTAAATTGTAACACTGAAATAAAACATCTTCTCGTCTTGATCACTATTCATTTTTGTCACTAGTTTACGAGCCACTTCCGAGTTCCTTCTCAAAAATGGCTCAGAAGGCGCAGCTGCGCAGGATGCTGGAACTCAGAGTGAACCCAATCGACGGGATCTCTTCTAAATGGGATTACGACAACGATAAGTGGAAGGTGAGTAAATGGCAGTAATTTTCTTTTTATATTCAATGTCAGGTATGAGGCAATTATAAATATACTAGCAGACCCGGCCACGCGATGCCGTGGCTATGGTATACTTTAAAATATATTGTAGTAAACTATTCAATACAGAAAAATTATTATTTACGAATAAAGACGAACACGTTATAGCAGGTATAAAAATTTTAAATATATATTAAATATATTTAAATATTTGAACTTGAGATCAACATTTTAAAACGATTGATAAAAATTTAGATATTGTTGATTTGTAACAAATTAGTAAATTATAAAGTTGCTAGTTTAACTTAATAACATGAAATACACATATATGAGGTAGGCAGGGTATATACCCTACCTACCTCATATATAAAATTAAATGATTTCTTTATTTTTAACAATAATATTTATTCAGCACTAATCGGTACACAATATTCTTGGTTTACCTGTATCTAGCTAGCACAAAAGATTCGTTTTCCCACTCATGAGTGTGCAACATATAGTTGCCCATGGGAGAAACATGGATTTTCCAAATCTAAACCGCAAATGGACATTGTTTGGCCTTGAGTTATATTTATAGACATGGCGAAAGCTAAACGAATGGGAAACCTTCCAGTCAAAACGGTTGCTTGAAGAATATTTCCTGTGATCGTTTTGATGACCAAACGTGTACCGTTGTATAATCGAAGTGGATTCAAATTACGCAGAAGAATAATAGGTGAACCAATCATCAAACGAAGATTATGTGGTGGCATTCCGGGTATACCTATAGAATTTAAAAATTCAACTGGAAAGTTGACACTCATTTTCATCAACAACAGTATCGATTGATTTAAAAGACATCAGATTGCCAGACAACAACTGTTGTATCTGGAAATTAAATTCGTCAACATCAACATTTTTGGCTGCCAAAATAGCCCAAATTACAGTTATAATCCAAATAATTACTTTGTATGTCCGGGAAAATACTTTCAATTAATTCATTTTTTGCATGAACAACAGTGCAGAAATTGTCTAGCAGTTTAATGCATTGCGTATTTAATTGCAGTTCTATTCTACCGTTCCCAATATCTAGCAATTGCTCGGAAAATATTTGTGCTGATGGATAATTCTGCAACTGTACGCGCATGTTTATGGTCGGTCGAAGTGTTTCAACACTTCACCATAAGAATGATTGTTTTAAACATGTGTTAATCTCATCGGCGACAGTAGAGCGAGGAATGACCGGCAAGGTCTGTCGGAAATCACCAGACGGTAGTAAGACAGCACCCCCGAAAAATTTATCATTGCTATTCAAAGTGAATATTTGTGAGACATTGTGCACTCATCACAAATTATGATGGAACTTTTTCGCCACACTACAGCTATTTTTTTTACTTTAAATATTGCATTTGGTTTGTTATGAATGTCTAATGGCCGCTTGAATGCTGAATGTGCCGTTCGCCCACCATCTAGCAAGAGTAGCCGCAATGCCTGACGATGCAACTGCCAATACGATTTTCTGTTGTGATCGTATCTTGGCAAGAATCAATGATATTAAAAGTGTCTTACTGGTGCGTTCAAGAAAAAAAAAACCGCCTTCCTCGGTAGCAACAGTTAGCTTAATCCGATTATAAATAATTTTTTGTTCAGCTGTCAGTAATGGCTAACTGTTCGCGATAATTGTAGCTAAATTGCCATGGTCATATTGTTTTTCTCGTTTTAAATCACTGTTAATACCATAATAATTAAGTAAATTTGAAATCGAAACATAAATCGATCAACACTAACGCTTCATTATACATCTCTGGCGTTTAATATATATTTGGGCATTGGTCCATTTGTCTAAATCGGTGCAATATGTCTTCGGTCATACAATTGTTATACTTTTGCCACAAAGTAGATGCTTGCGCTGGATAACACAGTCAAAATAATTGCAAACCGTTGATGAATGTTATTCGGTGTTGATGTCAACGCAGTATCAGCAAGTGTTAGGTTCCAATGGTTATCGTCTTCTAAATGTCTTGAAAATAGTAACTTTGCAAAGTCGCTCAACTTTTACGTGCGCTGTGTTTCGCGTAGTTTAGGTACTCGACGATCCGACTATGGGTATCTTAACTATTTTATCTAACTATAAATAAGGTTTATTCTCTTTCAGGACTAACAGAGCGGGCCACGGCCGTCGAACACTTTATAAGTATTCAAATATGATATTAAATTTAGTTGTCTTATTCTTCTGTTCTAAAATTGTTTAATAGTAATACAATTTACTTGTAACTTTGATATTGTTTTATTGTAATAAGTAAAAAAACTATTGACACATAAAATACAAACTTTAGTTATTAAATATAATTTAAAGGATTTTTTTTCGTAGACATGGCCCCGCGAGGGCTTTTACAGTTTCACTGGGTTGAAAAATAGTTAGTTGGGCTCCGGACCCGCTTTCTATACGGCGGTGTTATGCCGCTAATTACCTCAGGTATTCTGTGAGGGCCTGGGCCATCCCTGGTCATGCCGCACCATTTATGTCGTAGCTAGACATTATGCCTGACTGCAGAGTGGCTCCAACCAGTTACAATGATGTAGAAAATTTCGTTAAAGGAATTTGATTCAGTGTCGACAACACGCGACAACTTATAAACTCGGAAGCGAAAACGAATAATTATTGTTGCACTAACATAGGAACGGTGATCGAAACATCAACTTAGCTTACCAAGTATGCTGACTAGCAAGCCACATGGTCGTCATTATAAATTAAAGATGTATTAAGTGAAGTTTATTAAATTAATGAATAATTCTCGCATTAAAAAGTTTCTATAATTTTATGCAACAACAGTGGCATAAAATAAAAAACATTTTACAGCAAGAGAATTCCATTTTTAAAAATAGAATTTGTTTAAGATTATGAAATAAAGAGTAAATAAATAAAATACCTCCGGCTTGTTTGACTCCTTTTTCGATCGTCATTCGGCCCCCGTCTGTCATTATCGTCGTGTCTTCGTCCATAGGCGTTGAAGTGTAGGGTTTTTTTAACATGCTGCTGTGTTGCCAGCATCGTCGTCGTACTCCCTATGGTGAAGGTGTAGAGGTAGTTAGGGCCAACAACAATAGAAATACACAAAAAAAAAGTTTCTTTCAATTAAAATTACACGAAAAATTAATTACAATACTAAAAACGGCAGCGAAAGTGTTTTCAACTTTAGCTCTTGTTCCGACTAGTATTTTTTACTTAAATGTAACAACGTTATTTTTTTTTAATTGTATCGAGGATGGAAAATGGTAAATTACTCGTGCGGCCTTCATCCTCAGTAAGGGATCATAATACGGATGCGTCGTCACACCTATTTTAAATTCCAGCTTAAAATAGCAGCATAACGCTGTTGTGTTTCGATAAGTGTGTACAGGGATCCATCTTATTCCTCAGGGGTGACAACACATCTGCACAATGGTTCCTTATCGAGGATGCATGAGGATATCACGAGCACGCAAAAATCACCATCCGGTGAACTCGTTTGTCCATTACTTATGATATAATAAAAACAATTAAATACGTATTCTTTTCTGAAATTAAAGAGTCTTCATTAGAATTCATGATAATCTCCTCCTATATCATTTCACACAACCTTCAAGATCTTCAATGTCACAAAAAAAGAACTGAAGACTGAGACGGAATATCTCATCACCGTTAATAAAGGTCTCCGGACCCCTAACAAACCACTTAGAAACAAATATTTTAAAATCCTAGCCGTACTGACAGGCTGACTGCTAACTTCCTCCTGAACGATATTGGTTAACATATATTGCGCAGGACGTCAGCCCAACGATGCGTGAATTTAGAAAACGCGAGTGTATATATAAGAGTCGATGTATAATCAATTTTAGTTTCCAATCATTATAAACAAGACTTGCTTGGATTATCATAATGAAGTGCGCAGTAAGTGTTTTTTTTAATTATTTATTATAATGGTGACAAACGACCACACGGTTCACCTGACGTCACACACACATTCATCCTCGATAAGGAAAGTTCAATAAGGTAATAGTAATCTCCAGAACATAAACTCATCAGTCGAAACAGTAGCAGCATATGCTTTTTTATACAAGCTTGTTTATTATTTAATTGTAAATATCGTACATCACGACAGAATTCAAAATTACATCCTCATAATGCCGATGGTTGCAGCTTTACGCGAAATATTCTGCCACGCACAACTACTCTGCGGTACCAACCGTCGCCAGCGGTATTCATCAATCAAATGAAAAAGAGAATCAAAAAACCCAGGACTCTCTAAAACCGCTATAAGTTTCTTATCATATCTTAGAAAAATATGATTGAAATTAGATAGAATATTTTCAAATGGATAAACAACCCTGTTAACTTGAACCCGCGAGGAGATCTATATTCTATAATAACTTCCGGAAACCCCTTTTTTGGGCTCATTGCCTCAAACACCATGTGCTCGAAATACGAAACGAATAACGAAATAAGAGGTGGGTAATTTAATGTTTAAATTAATTAATTCTATTCTTGTTCCCAGGTGGCCATAGTACTTGCCCTGTTCGGCTTGGCTGTTGCCAACCCGGTTGACCACGGTAATTGAATTTAAAGCTTTATACTAATTTATTCAACTAAGAAGGAACCATGTCCTTTCTAGTTGAAATACAGAATACTAAAAAAATAACGCCAAACGTTTTTGATAAGTAAAGGGAACTGGAGTCTCAGTGATAATTAACTCTTCTGTTATTTCTTGAGTAAAAGTCGACTTACAATATATTGCTTTGAGCCTCCCAATACTATTTTATTTCTGTATACCAATTTAAGTATTATGTGAAAGAATATTAAATTGAATTTCGACTGTTACTTCGCTTTGTCCCCACTCGATACGATCTGCATTGATCGGAGTCTAAGCAATGACTTTCCACCATCCGAAACATATGCTTCTCTTCATATATATACTTTATCAAAATATACTATAACATCCTGATATATATTCCTGATCCTGATAAAAACTGACTCCTAACCCCCTATTTCAGTGAAGGGATTCGCCGCGAAGAGATCCTTACGCTTTAAGAAATTAAGTCACCAGCACAAACCCCGGGGGATTGGCCTATGACAACCTCAAAACACATCTACACAACCTGTTATTTCTGGTTACCCTGGATGATGTTGATAAGACAAACAGTTTAGCGATCTATCGAAGAAGACTTCTCTTGACTTTTCTGAAGGAATTTTTCTTTCACAGCCCCTCTGGTGCTACCATCCGCCGTCTCTGTAACCTCCAGCGTGATCAACCATGGTGTAACTCTACCTGTTGTTCGTCCCGTTATTACACTTATACCCAAAGTGATTCATACGCCTATCATAACCTCCCCTGTGTACACCAGTTGGGGTCACGGCTGGTCCGGCAACGGATGGGGTAAATACTGGTAAACCAATTCAATTTCTTAACTCAACATTTTCACAAGAAAACATTCAAATGATCGAGATCGGTACTGATTGTATTGCATTTTATGTTTTTATTACATCAATAAAAATGTTTACGACTTGTTGTGTAGTTTAATTTAAAATACCTCCAATCCTAAAATATATTAGTATAATATTCAGATGCTGTAATGAAATAGCACTTTAAGAGAATTTGAAGTACGATCTATTTTGAGATGTGGAAGTAATAAAATTTTAAAGCATATTTCTATTATAATTAGGTCTATAACACTTGTAAAAAATAAGTTCTAGAATAACAAAATGGTGATTTTAACATTATATCTATTTAACATATTTCTAATGATCTACTCTCACGAAGAATCACAGAATTCTTTAACTGACAGCTCCGACGATTGTAAGTTATTACATTTATTACATTTATACCAAGCTTGATATTATATTATCATTTATGCCAATGCTTTTGAAAGTTCCAGGAGTCTACTGGTGCCTGATAATACTTCGACTTCCGCAGGTCTTTAGTGCAGTAATTTTAGAAAGTACCTCTCTGTTCATTTTAACTTCATTACAAGCCATTAAAAGGACGTCTTCGGTGCACTTAAACTAACACTATCATTATCATATAACCCCATTATTACTCCCTCACGATCCTCTGTTAACTGCATCCACCGACATCCTGGAAACTAAGATAGACTGGCGCTTCGTCTAGTACCGGTTAATATACACTTAGCTTGCACAATTTCTTGTTTACTAGAGAGTTTGTAGAGCTTTTTAAGTCCGAAACATGGCAGAGTTTTAACGCTATAGCCAAAAACATTAACAAGCGATTTTTAACAATAAGTAACAATTCGACAAATGTCCGCATGTACGACGTCGTAAAATGTACTCTCCTCTTACTAAAACGACTATCTTCACTTAGTGGAAGTCGATCAAGTTCGGAGGACCATCTTTGAAAATTCCGATAATTTCAATAGTCTGACCATAGAAGTCCCTCCTTCACGCCGCAGTAACGAAAATCCAGAGGTTATGACAGGCACAGTTACTTCTACAAGCAGAAAAACAAGTAATGATATATATTATTATATATATTCAGTGAAGAAAAAGTTAGATAAACATTAAACGTCTTATTATTAAAGCCACAATGCACGTCTTAAAAATAATATATTTTGAAGACAACGAACCAAGACCTATGCAAGTTTGCGGAAAGTCGATGGATGACTATGACGGAGGAATGTGTTGAGCAGTGGATTATTGATAGGCTGTGATGAAAAGAGCCAGAGTCAGCAATATAAATGTGGCAGACTATTGGTTTGTCTCAAGAAGATGTCAAATACAGGTTACCTACATATATATAGGCTGTTATGTAAATTTTTACTTCTTTAAATTTTTATTCAACGCCAAAATTTTTAATTTCATTTGAAATAACTAACGACTTCTATTAGACCTATGGAAGTGGGTCAAAATCATGCTACGTTGTGCCACCACATGGTATACACAGCTAAGGACTAGTCGTGGGCTGAGATGATGCTAATCACGGTCAAAGAAGGGAGACTTAGACAAGATAGTCAACAAATGATTCAATGCTTGTATCGGAAACATTGATATCGTGATTCAGACGTTGCAGTCGCTGTGAAAGAAGCACTATTGCCGCCAGAGACTTTACAATTTTTATTTATTTGTAATATGTAATATATAATATCTTCTTTCACTTCAGGTTCTTAACCCTTTTAATTGCTCGCATGTATTCCGATCCTAGCCACAAGTGTCACAACAACCACTGCGAGAAATTGGCAACTCAGCCGTCGCTTCCGTCGTATCTACAACCCTGATGAGTCAGCGTTAATCGAGGACTACCCGTTCATGGCAGCGTTGCTAGTGAACAAGCAGATGTGGTGTGCCGGTGCTATTATCAACTACGACACCGTGCTGACCGCGGCGCATTGTTTACAATTGTGAGGCTAATACTAAGTTTATATATATACTATTTTTTTATAATATTAGGGTTACAAACGAGCACACGGTTCATTTGACTGCAGCCCCATGACATCTACATCCATACTCAAAAACGTTTCAAAATGTTGTCGCATCGTCACCCTTTAGGACTGAGATGAAATGCCTCATTTCTGGTAATTCGATATCCGGATCCCTACACCCACTATCTATGATAGCGTGGTCCGTCCCCGATCGCGCTGACCCATTTATGTAACAGCCAGAAACAAGCTGCAACATGTGGCTGTAATTTATGAACACGATTATACTATATCCTTTGTTGTATTCAAGTTATCCTCATTAACACACTTTTCTGCTAGCAAAATAGAAGACGTGGATCTAGTGACCAAATAGACATAGAAATTTACGGACTCACCATGCAAGGATATTTTATGCAATGAATTTAACTTGTGATGGTATAAACAACAATAAAATGCTAATATTTTATTAAAAAAATATATTAGGAGGAAAGTCACATGCAATGTCTACATGGGACATAAATAAATAGACAACCAACATTGTCCCTCGGCTGGGAATCGCACCCATGATTCGCGATGGTGCAATATACTAAATATAGATATATATTTAAGTAGGACTTATCCTACTCAAGACTTTTTTGATGAATAGCAAAGCCAGAACTTGCTATATTGACCTGGGCCCCAATGTTATGTCCCGTCTTGCATCCAAATCTAAAGTAAAAACGAAAAAAAGTAAAAAACTAAACGAATGTCAAAAATTTGTATTAAGTAGTAACATGCAAATACCAAATATGTATTCGGAAATAGAACTCAGTTCCCGAGACTAGATATCCACGTATCGATGCTGTTCACCAAGATTTTTTCATCAGTTATTTTTTATTTTTTTTCATGACCATATTTTCTTGCTTAACTTTCGTAATTTCCATCAGACAGTACAACAACCGATTCTTCCGTGAATACGTCAAGATGCTAACAGTTCGCGTGGGTTCAAACAACGCGACCTCTGGCGGTGAAGTTTACAGAGTGACGGAGATTTTCTTCCATCCAAACTATAAACCTAACACCCTTGAATTTAATGTAGCTGTTTTGAAATTGCACAAGAATATATCCGAGAGAACAAACGTTAATGCTGATGTTATAAGCTTTTCTAGAAATAAAGTAATACCAACGGATACACAGATAACTTTCCTAGGATGGGGATCCGTTTTGGTAAGTTCTTTGTTCTCATTACAAAATCGATTTGCAGTATAACGCCACTGTTTTGTATGGCGTCTGAAATTGACCATGCTGACGTGTACTGTTTAGTTTAGCGCTATTTTGTGTTCGTCTGGTGAGTTAAGAAAATCGGAAACCCTATGGCTGGTAACAAGGTTTTCAATTGTAGTAAGTCTCGGATTGGGGTCGACAAAACCTTGTTGATTTCAATCCCAAAAAGACACAAGTCTGCGCTGCTTTACTGCTAAAAAAGATCCCTTCGCCGTAAATCTCCACTCTGAGAACACTCCCCTGGTTGCCTCACCCAGTATCGGTATTCTTGGAAGACATGGCCAAGCTGGCCTCTAAAAAGCTGGGCGTGCTCAGTAGGGCGAAACAGTATTTCCAGCCGGGCCACCGCCTACAACTGTATAAGGCGCAAGTGCGGCCTCACATGGAATACTGCTCGCACCTCTGGGCGGGAGCACCCCAATACCAGCTTCTTCCATTTTACTGCATAAGAATCGAATCGTCGACGACCGAGCTCTCACCGATCGGCTGGATTCTCTGGCTCTGCGGAGGGACGTCAGTTCCCTCTGCATTTTTTATCGTATATACCACGGGGAGTACTCCGTAGAGTTGTTTGGAACGATTCCTGCTGCCGAGTTCCGTCATCGGTCGACACGACAGACCACCAGATTCCATCCTCACCACGTGGATGGACAGCTGCCTTGTGGAACGGTCTGTCCTCGGCGGTTTTTCCAAAACAGTACGACTTAGGGTCCTTCAAGAAGCAAGCCTATTCCTTTCTTAAAGGCCGGCAACGCATATGCAGTTCCTCTGGTGTTGCGGTTGTCCATGGGCGATGATGAGCACCTCGGTGTTCCCGACACTAGTGTGCTCCAGTTTTTCTATTAAAAAAAAATCCTCATGTGTGACACATCTCCATTATGATTCCTTATAAATTAAAATAACTTATTATCAGGTGAACTGTGTACCCGTTTATCACCTCCTTTTTTAATATAAAATTCTTGATGACAAACCACTTGCTCCCTAATTAGCATTGAAAATAGGTTTAGTAGGTAGTGTAGGGATGTCATAGGATACAGAGGCAGAGGCCTTTCACCATCAGCATAACTCTATAGTTATGCTCTGCCGGACTTATTCGTGAATTTTATAGAATCGGAAAGAGGTAAAACATACAAGTCCAATATGATATGCGAGACCTCATTAACAATTATAAAATTTCCATCTCGGTTAAGAAATCACAATGCCATCTGCATCTTAAGATTCTTTAAAACTGAAATTGTATACCTCATTACACAAGTATTCTTCGGTTTCTTGATTTTTATTAGCAATTTGCTGATCCCAGAATTGCAAGCCATTGGAGCAAAAAATGAGTAACTATCGTGACGAGGGTAATAAAAGTAACTTGGTTACAATTATGACTAAAACTTAAATCTCATTACAATCACACACACACACATTATAACCAAACTTATAAAACTTAGTATCAACCCAGGAAGATAAAGAATCTTACCAAATATTTTTAAATAACTAACTTGTTTTGCTTAGGGCTAGAGCTGAATGTAAACAGCTGATTGCAAGCAACTATCGCTTGATATATCTTATCCACGATTTTTCATCATGTCCACTAATCTGTCACTCAGACTGTCACCAGGCACTATCCTGAGTCACCTGCATCCATCAACTTTCCGCAGACTTGCATCGGTCGTCACTTCATATAGATTTTACTGTCTTATAATTCAAGGGTTATGGCGGCACTGGTGGAGAAGTACTGCTGCAGAAAGTTACTCTACCCATTTACGACTTGTCCGACTGTCAAGATGTTTATGGACGGTGAGTAGTTTAGTCAGTTTTGAGTGCCAATATATTTACTTTTACAGAGTGTATGGAATTTTACTAAACATTATTTCCTCGTAAATTATTAACAAAACAATGAAACTTTCAAAAAATCTTTATTTCGTTTCTTATGGTCTTTCAACAAGGTATCTAGAAAATTTGAAAACTATTGACGCTTACTGCCGATAATAATGAGCCACGAGTGATCTGATGTGAATGATCGTTTCTAACGATGACGTTAGTCTATTTATGGAATTATTTTGTGATTTCTATTACTGGTACCCACGATCGCATGGGCTCCGTAAACATTCCCCATTGTGCTTGGCGCCCAGGCAGGGTAAATCTCCAACACGATGACTTGTCATCATTTGCAATGGAGGGGAGTCAGAAAATCGTTTCGCCTTTCTGTTCTTCTCTCTTTTTATTCTTCCGTAGTACGTAGCTCTTAGTTCAATACCTAAAAGTAACTTATTGTGTTACAGGGACTTAGTAACACGCTCGAACTTCTGTGCTGGATTTATCACTATACTCAAAAATGTCTGCAATGTACGTACCCTTAAGTTTATTAATATTATTAGTTATAAATTGTAATTATTTAATTGTAATTTGATTATAATTGTAATTGACTGTCTTTGCCACTACGCGGTTGCTACTCGAGAATCTTTTTTTAGTTATTTGTAGAATCTGCCTAATGACAAGATAATGATTCCGCTATCATTATGACCTCATGGTCATTCTTTTAAACTCATTTAGTACTGCATCCTATAAGAGCGTTACGTTAGCTACACAGAGTTTAATACTGGATAACTGTGGAAAATTTGCAAATGCAAAACCTTTCGGAAACAGAACTGATAACCTCTAAGACAAGAATATAAAGGAACTAGTGATTGCAAGAGTTTGACCTCAAATCTCCAGCTATTTAAACTTATTTTACTATAAAATAATTAAAAAATAATTTTCTTATGAAATAGCACTACTACCAGTTCCACAATTTATTTACCTATTTTTACAAGAAATTCAAATGGCATCACTAATATCTGGTATACTTTGTTAATAATTTGATTGTTTCAGTTTAGATTTCTAAAACAATGTTACAGATGCTATTCGAAATGTGCCAACACACCAATTTTAAAACTAAATTAAAGATTATCTGTTGAAGCTAGAAGTATAATAGCTAAGCAGGGTGCATTTTTTGTTACTTCTTGGATCTCCGATTTCTTTCGGCATTTTGATTTATATGTTTGACTCATTCGTATAAAAATACATTCAGAATTTGTAATCTCCATTATCCCCCAATACGGGCAAAAAATCGACAACGCTTTTATATATTTACTTTATTAACGAAAATTCGATTCTATTATTTTTGGAGATTACCCGGGAGCATGCAGTTCACCTGTTGGTAATATGCCCCGAATGACATCTAAACCTATATTCTACATACGTCTTCACCCCTGAGAACGGATATGGAATAACTCTAATAAATTTAAGAAAATGAAGGTCCCTCAATACCTACACTCACCATAAAAAACGCAACATCCTGATGCTGATATACTGTAAGGGCATACTCTCCCAGTCAAGTCATCCCTCTAATGTAGCAGCGCGGAACAATCTTCAGCTCTCTTAATAATTGCTCTCGATTTTAAAGAAAGTTTGCGTTCACAGCATGACGCAGGAGGTCCAGCAATATTGGACGGTATGCTAGTAGGCATACTGTCGTTCTCTTCCAAGAGATGTGACCAGCCGGATCAACCTGCCGTCTTCTCTTCGGTCGCAACCGTCGCGGACTGGCTAGGTCACCTGGGTGACAAGCGTGTGAGACTACGGTAAGGGTGCATACTAGCCTTCTTTCTCACATACTCAGGTTTATATTAGTAAATTATGACAAACGGTCTCAGTACATCTCACATATGATTGATTCTTTAATAAGGTAGTCCATAAATAAGATACCCCGTTTTCGTGGTATTGACCTAACTTCTTAAACTGTGAGTATTTCAACGTGGCGGTTCGTCTGAAATCTTCACGGGAAAAGGAGTTGAAAACTTACACAGAAGGGACAATATTAGTTTAGTACATAAATCAAAGGCAGTGTTTTTAACGGGAACTGGTTTCTGCGATAAAGAGACTAAGTGTGATTGATTTATCGATATGATCCTGAGGACTTACATTATCAACAATTGGTTCTCTGGTTAGGGTTTATCTTGGCTCCAAGTATCCATGCTCAAAGATTTTTTATTTCTTAACTCTTATTCTTTACTATTTATCTCATATTCTTATTATTTTTTGTATTATTATTATTTTATTAATATGTTATTAATTTAAATTAACATACCATCAGTCTAAACTAGATCTCTCTCGAGCTGAAAATGTTTGCTAGTCTTAACTAATTTCTTGCACCTTAGAACGCTACTAAATTTCTTGTTATTTTGCGTATGGCCAAATGGTTATGAATACATGTTGTATTTATTATAGGATTATACTGACGCACGTTCATAAAACTGAATCGGATCTGTCACCGTCCCCATTTATCTCATATAAACTCAGTAGACAAGTGGTAGCTCAGTGACTAAACGGTCACTTTTAAGTTATGGTACGCGAGCAAACCGAATTCGGTCGAATCTCCGGTGCCTCTGGTAGAATGAAATTCTTAATGCCAATTGTATGTGCTGTTTTACCACGTGCTCTGCGGTGGGAGAAAATATCGGAAGGAAACCTGTATAATAAGATATTATTAAAAAAAAAATCGAAGCCATGTGAAGTCTGCCAATCCGCAGTGGACCACCACGCGCCCCAACAGGATGGAGAGGGTCCAGAGAGCCTATGAGCAGCAGTGGGATTTATATATGTACATAGGCTGTTACTTTACTTTTTTTAAGTTCAGAAGCTCATAGTATAAATTCGGATTATCATATATATAAGATGTTATATGCTCTAATAAACAACTGGGAACGCCCGGAGCGTCGGAAAACGCAGAATATTAAAGTACTCCCAGACATTAAGGGGATGACAGTGCAAATTACGACTTAAATTCTATCAAAAAGGATTCGAAAAACTAAAGGGCATGTTTGAAACTATACTATATTGTTATTTAATCTATAGTTATCAACGGATGTACGTTCAATGTTCATCAACTACAAGAATCTCATATACAAAAAATAATGTTTTCTACTTAGTAAATTTTTCATATGTAATTTTTTTTTCAGCGACACAGACATCAAATCCCCAGAACCAATTTAACGGGGAACTACAATGAAACAATAATTAATTGTTTTACATCAATAATATATTTCCTCTAATACTGTACACCAGCTTTCTACTCGATAAACATGAAGAAAATAAAAATTTTCAAAATCTTCCTCGTTAAACGTTCATATATTTCTATTCAACATACAACAGGGAAATAACATACAATTAAATTTTTGTTTATATTTCAAAATATGCGTTCCTAGCGGACCATTGTTGTTTATTCTCTGATTGGAATGATATCAAGCTGATTTTAATTAGACCCTAACAATAATTTATGAATATTTAATTAAATAGGGCAAAAAAGCAATTGTTTTTGGTTATACAGCGAATATGGTAGCCTATTACTTTCTCGCCACTCAGCTGTCAGTTTGACTTTCGCGCGATTTAACATTGTGCCAAATGCCTACAGATTAAAAACAGTATAATAACAATAAGAACTATAATTGAGTTCGCATTATATTTTAATATGCGAAAGTGTTAACCGTAACAACATATCGACTTATTTAATGCGGTAGTTAATATGGAGCTCAGGTTTGATGTCGTACACCAAGTTGAGGATGTCATTGATTACCTGAAAACAATAAATAGCTTGAATATATACAGTAAATAATATTTTAAAGGTGTTTTATTATTTTTACGATTCTAACATAAACAATAATGACTGGTGGCTCATAAGTATCAATCCTCACCTCAAAAACTTAAGATACGGGTACATGTTTCTCCACTGGAGCTGAAATGGCATGCCTTGTTACTCGAAATTGATTTTCTGGTCTCTTACACTCACCATTGAACTGACATTCTATGAGGATTTGACCATTCCCCAGTTGAGTTAACCGATATATGCTATAGCTAGAAAGTAGCTGTATAGTATCTCTAGCTGTCTGTGATCTGATAATATTCATTGAATAGCCTTTTTTATAATTTGTTGTAAAACCAATAAAATAATCTGCAGTTATAATAAACGATTAAAGAAAAATCAATCTGCGGTGTTGTTGGAAAATAGTTAAAATGCAAATAAGCACAATTTTCGTCTGACACAAGGCATAATTGAATCTTAAATTTAACAATTATATATTTTTATAGATATTATAGTTATTTTTCAACTTGATTCCATTGTTATGAATGTAATTAAAGAATCAATTTGTATGTGCAATATCAGCCTTGAGGATTAAGATATACTTACAGCATCCTTCTGTGCCTGAACCATTCTATTCATCTCTTCAATCTTCACCTTGGTCTCTGCATCAATCTTAGCTGCAACACCTTCCCGTGTGCCCATGTGCTATAATTTTATCAAAAATCAAAAAATAAAAAAAGATCATCTAAAAACATATACTTTATAATAGATCTATTAAATAGGTTATATTACTACCTAGAGGCAACACCAAACACCAAACATGAGATCATGTTAACAACATGAGAATGCGTTGATAGATTTAGTAGGATAAAGTTATTTTATTTCTTTATTTATTGTAAAGGCAAACACAGCAGGTGACAATCATTACATGCTAATTTTGACATATATTGAGACCAGTTAGATTGGAACCAATATGTGATTGAGATTGCTTTAAAATAAAAATATATAAAAACACGTGTTTATTAACTTTTTATCCCAACATTTCAAGTGCTTTACAGCACTCATGGTCGAAAGATGGGAGGAAGGAGGTATTTTTTTTTTTTATTGCATTGAGAGTAACATATGAGCACATAGTTCACCCGATGGCAATTGATTCCTGCCGCCCATGACAAGGCTAATAATTTTAAAACATCCTAATTTCAATTGAGAAGCTGGTTGGGTGTTACCATCGGTCTGGGAACCTGCTCAAGACACTGCAAAACCTTAAGACACTGTGAGCTTCTTCTTCATTGATTGTACCAAAAATAAATAATTAATAAAAGCTGAAGGTAGTTTGGATGCAATGACATCAGGACATTAAACACAGCAATTCTCCCTGTAACCTGCATTGAAACATTGGGATAAATAAGTTTAAAATAAAATCAGTTTTATTCATTCAACTCAAAGAGAGCAATTTCCAAAGCCACCATTGTAATATTTACAATAGTGAATTTGTTTGGTTATCTGTTTAAGCCATTCATAGCAATAAGAGCATCAGACTGATCCCCTAGTGTTTGTGAAATTTAAATCCCATTTTTGTCATGATACAAACAATCTAATATAATAATGTAGACACAGAAATGATATCATAATGTAGACATAGAATGAATCAGATATAATACATCTATCTAAATATGTAGGGATGAAAATATGTGAGAGCTAATGGGTGTAGAGGTTCAAGAGACGAAAATAATTACAAATACAGACCTTGGCCTCAAACTCTTTGAACTGCCTCTCGCGTTCCTGCCTGTACTTTTCAACTTCATCCTGGGCCTCCTCCTTAGCCTGCTTTAGGCGTTTCGCTTTTCCTATAATATTTCAAGTAAAATTGCTATATAAATATAACACACAAATATATTAAAAACATCATTAGCATGTAATGTCATCTAGTTGACAGAGCTCTGAGGTGAATGCCCCAGGTGTACCTTGGACCTTCACTGTAACAAGCCTAAGGGCCTGTGCAAACTGATGGCACAGCACAACAGGAAATTTTCATGCAATGAAAAGAAATGTAGCCAAAGAGTATGACAATAAAATTAAAATTTCAATGATGATTATCATAGGTCCAAAAACACAATTGCTTAGGCATTCATTTTCAAATTTACTGTCATAATATTTCTGTTAGAACCATGAAAATGTCCCATGCCGTGCAGTCAGTCACAGGCCCTTTATCAAGAATATCATGAAGTTTAAAAAATTGAGCTTAATTACCCATTTAACAGAACCGGTGGATCACATCTCATAAAGAGTTTGAAATCAATTAGTTACTTAAGTAAGAATCAAGGTTACATCGTTAGTAGTTAAATCAGGTGTACCACAAGTCGTAGCAAGAACCCTTCCTTTTTTTCTTTTTATTATAGGCTCCAGGCTGTTGTTTTAGAATCACAGTTGTTAGGCTATGTTGCAGTTTTTTGAGCAACTCTAAAAATTTAGATACTAGAGCTAGGCACCACATGCTTTACAATGTGAAGAACCTACATAGCCTAAACTGCTATATAAAGTCATTTATCAATCACCTGATCTCGTATTTATCTATAAAATCTTACATAAGATCACCTAATGGGGGTAAGAAAATAAATCTTATTCAATAGGTATGGAAAATGAAAAATATTTGATTTTATATTCATATATAATAGAATTATCTATATACTAATTTTGATATATGCTATGTTTCACATTTTGATGCAAAAACGACGTAAAAGATACTTGTTTGATGATACATTTATCACCAATATATAAAATACTTGTTAATCTTCACAAGATTTCAGGGCCACAATCATGTGACATCGAAACTAAAACAACGCCCAGGTCATAATTAAAGATTTTGATTCCTCCAGTGCATGAATCAGTTAATGGAAATATGCAAAAAACATAAAAGGAGTAGAAATATGTGCAAAACCGTAAAATTGACAATTATATTCAGCGTCTAAATTATACGACTGGAAATTACTTACGCTTTCTTGCCTCGGAGACCTTTTCAGCGGCGCGTTTCTCAGCCGCCAGTAATTGTTGGATCCCTTGCGTCTGGCTCGCCATTTCTAATGATATACACAAAAACTATGTCGAGTAAGAATCGAGTCCAAGACAGAAATCAATAGATTACTGCGTTGCAAGGGGAAATAGTCATATGATTATTTTAGTTCCTCGATGTTGTCACAATTGGCGCTGTCATCAACTCGTGCTTTGTCTTATATGCGTAAAATGGATTTAATTTCATAAAAAATATTTTTGAATTTCATACAAATAAGTTATTTTTGTAATATAATCCAAATAATAGATATATTTTAGATAATGCTTTGATGATAATAGAGTACTAAAATATTAATGGTACTCCCTGAAAATTTGAAAACAATAAACTTATATATTTGTTTAAGCATTTTACTGTAAAGGAATGTACTAAGATACTAAAATGTTGCTTGTTAAAATAAATGTATTTTTATAATTTTTTAATAGATGGCCCTTTGCAAATTTTACACTTCTTTTACACATTTTTGGTTTTGGCTACATCATTTTTGAAGTTTGTTATTGATCTCTGTTTTAATGTGTTTATCAAATTACACATTTTATGTAAAGAAATATTTCTTGTAGGAACATCAACCTATGATTAATGGACCACATTAATTATTATCAGAGAGTAATTTGAATATAATTGCCTTCGATTTACACAGATACACATGTATATCTTTATAAATAGATATACATATATATATATATATATATATATATATATATATATATAATCTATTTATAAAGTCGAATAATAAATATAATCTAAACTATATAGTAATATCATAAAAACGAATAAGTAATTTATTATTTCCATGTTAATCGTCATGGATTAATAATAGTATCCACCATAGAACGAAAAGCGCTGATTTTCTGTAAAGAATTAACAGATCTGTTTTTATTAAAAAAATATTATGTTATTTATTTATGTCATTAAGGTTTGTAGTGTTATATTTTTTTACGTGTTAATTCTAATGCGTCACTGTAAACTTTACAATTTTACATAACAGTTTGGCAGAGTATTGATGAAAGTGCTATTGGAAGGAAATTTGTTACATCCATCAATACTTTTATTTATTTTTTTGTTGACAGCACCTTACGGTCCTTATATTTTTTGTAAAATTTCAGAACACGAGAACAATATCGTAAATTTTTAAATTACCTATTTTATTATCAAACGAAGTTTTATATGTGAACTCAATATCTGAGCAAACCTTGCCAATAACGTTGTCTTTGTCTAACTTGAACAATTTTACGAAATGGAAACAACACTTGTTACCTGCTATCGCTATTTACGTCAGTACTATTAACATTATACATAATACATTGCTTTGTTAATGTACATGTGATTTCTCAGATGGTATTAATGCAGAGTAATGGTTACTGAATGAAAATATATTGCATCTTTAAATGTCCGAAAGGTTAAGAACCGCGACAGGAATCACTCGCTGCGTCACGTCACTTCTTTATCATTTCGGTGGCAAACTTAACGTAGTATGGCCGTCGTATGGAAGTATTCACAGTTTTACTTCCACAAAGAATACGCGATAAACATTTCACAGAGCGAATTGCGAAAGACATTTTTAAACAAATTTTTTACGCGAGTGAGATAAACATTGAAATATTAGTGTAAAATCAACGTGTATTAGAAATTTAATAACGTTCGACCTAAATATTTCTCATTTTTGTTTTTTTGTCTACAATTGCATCCAAAATGTGGTTAGTTAGTCAGCCGAATTCTGTGATCCTGGAAGTCAAAGTGGACCCTAATGCAATTGGACAAGACTGCCTTGAAAAAGTAAGTTGTAATATCGTGATATGTTACATTTACGAATTAATCTAATAAATAGGAAGCGACTTTTGGAAAGTTAGATCCTTTGTTTACTATTGTTTCTTACTGTATGTAATTAGATTTTTAGATTATAATTTAATCAAATCCATATAAAGATGTGATAATTTATTTACTACTTGCGTATAAACTATAAAACAAAAGCGAAACAAAAGTGTATGTTTCTTTTATCTCGCAAATCGCAATGATAGTAGTTGGCAAGTGGAGTGAAACTTGTAATTATCGTCAAAAACCAAGACACGTTCACGCTACAATCGAGACTCACCTCGTCTTGGACTTTGGACTCAGCATTGTTCTCTTACCTTATATATTTTTTTCATAAACGTTACGATTTTAACTTACGCAACTAATCGACTTTACAACGTCCCATGTTTTTACAATCCTGTAAACAGAGAATATGAAAATATTCTCTGTTTACAGGATTGTGTAATAAGAAAGATTAAATTTGCCGCCAATTGTCATGTAAACTAGCTTTAATTGGCAAAGCTATATCATATACATATGTTTAGGCGCTTAAATTCATTCTTTGAATTGGCATTATTCCAGCCTACATGTGTTGAATTCAGGACATCTTAAATACTAAGCATTTTGACTATTTATTCTATGATCAATGCCGTGATCTAGTTTGTACAGAAATAAAAGGTGTTATGCTTCTGTTTGCATTGGCACACAAAAAGAAATAAGTAAAATGTGTTGTTTTAGGACGAACAAAGTTCATGTTTTCAAGTCCCCAACTATTCTCTTACTATTTTGTAATTATCAAGAAGAGTCATCAGTGATATAATTAATATATAAATATAAATTATTATTTGAACTGAACAGTGTATATTATAGTGCTCTATGTGCAGTACTTATGTTCGCCTTCAACCCGATGGCATAAGGCATATGTGATACAGATCGGATCGGTGATGTGATGCGGAGTACAAATTTTAGCCCCGCTGAAATTCAAAGCACCCGCGACTGCAATCGATATTGCTGATCACTGAGCCGATCGTTTAAAACTTCGTCTAAAATATTTTTCTTAAACTTAAACATTTAATCTAGTTACAAGCGACCATATTTTAATAATAAAGAAAAAATTAGATATTACAACATGGTTTCTATTGCAAACCTAGACTGTCTAGTTCATTGAAAAGAATACGATCCGCGCTAAATCGAGGCACGTTATTCACCGGTGATTGTAACTCGGGTCCAAAGTCCGGCCAGCAGCTGTGAGCTCTCTACGCCCGCCATGCGACGAACACGTGCGGGCTGCATGATCGAAAGGAACGCGCCGCTTTTTGAATTTGGAACGGCGTTGTCGTTTATTTTTCTTTAGTTTTTTTATTAGGTGCTATGGATCCCTTTATCCTTGCAGTTTAAGTACTGGCTTATTTTTATTATCCTTCAATCTTTTTGTGATTATTTTAAGTGTCACAAAATTCAAATTACGTTCTCAACGGTCAGACTTAATAATGAAATATAATAAACACATACATATGGTTTTATATTGTATTATATATTATTTCCTTTTCAAAAAAATTAAATCGTTATTGATACCAAAAAAGGTTGGTAGATATCTCAAATATTACTTGAACTGTGAACCTTGTTCGACATTTCGTATTTTGGAAGCGAGTTTTTTCCTTATCCAAGATTTTTGTAATTTTCCCTTTAGGTTACAAAGATACAATTCGAGAAAAATGACACTGCATACGATATTATTTTGAATATTCATATTTAACCTATTAAAATAAACTCATCTGTATTTGATACCGTGTAATAAAGCTAAAATAACAAAAGCAGGGGCCTAGCATCAGCATCTAAGGTACGAAAGTGGGGTACTGCAATTGATAAGCACTACACCTTCGTCCATTCCAGCGTGAATTTGCCTACTTTACACCAGTTTAATACTTGTCACTGAACGGCTTAGTGACAAGCGAGAAGTAACCGTTTACATGTTGGCAAAGATAGCTATTATTGACAATCCGTTCTTGTACCACAGTGGTTTAACGGTGGTTCTACCACGGTGTAGCTAGTTACTAGCTACAACATGAACAGGTCGACTCGAGCGGGGTTAGGGCCACACCTTCACAGCGTGAATTAGCAATAAACCGCTGGTGTGTTTCGAACGGTGAATCAAATTACATGTCAGTTCTCAGAGGGGAAATGCATGTGATTTTTAGCTGATAATGGATTTAGATGTCATTGATTGGCCGCCATCACATGATTGTGTACGTTTGTCTTAAATAAAAAAACAATGTATTATAAACACAATTTAATGATGTCACAAAAAAAGAAACAAACTTCAAGCTCGTCTAAATCAAAGTGAGGCATTAGTGATTGCTGCGAAGAGATAACGTTTTCATTTGGGCTAAGATTTTGACCTTTATTTACTTACCGTTTCAACCTGTCACTTAACACTTGGCGTGAATGTTCACACGGCTCAGCAAGCGACAAGTGGTTAGTAAATTGCTATGGTAACAGTCTGCTTGTCTTTTACTACACTTACGCTTTTATATTTACACACTAATTCAGTTACACGAAATATTTTCTCTGCGTAATATAATACGGTAGTGTTAGGGTTTGCTACTTTAAATTTTTATTTAATTATTTTGGAAGCCAAAAAGATTATTTTCCGGGCCAATAACTATTTGATTCGAATAATTTGTACTGGCAACACTTTAGCTTGTCAGTTGGTCTTTAAAACTATCGAAAAGCTGGGAGGTAGAAAAAGTTCGGTTGAACATTCTGACTCGAGCTGTTGGACGAGAAGGTCGTGAGAAAGAATAAAGTCGTGTTCCCCATTACCTGGATTTTCTTCAGTTCTACACCTTGGCATCCTGAAAGTCTAAAACAGTCCATAGTATCTGTGTTTATTGCGTCCATATTATTATAGTAGTAAGTTCGCGTAGACTACGCAAATGGATGCTGTAACATTTCCTTATACATTAACTATTAAAAAAAAACATGACTCTAATAATGAATGATGTTGAACAAAGGAGAACAAAATTTATTACAGCTATTATACATCATAAATTGCGAGACGTCTAATGTTAATTGCAAATATATTCTCTAAACTGTTATTCTTAGAGTTTAAAATAGTTTAATGCTTCTCTTAAAAATTCCAAGATGTTGTAGCTTCTTTATGCTTAAGCAAAGTTTAAAATTACATTTTTATGTTAAGTTTACATAAAAAAGTACAACATACATACCAAATATAAACTTTTAACCGAAATCTGAATACAGAGTAATTTTCAATGAGTAAGCCTATTAGGTTTTTCTTTAATGAATACAATCCAGTGCTATCTACAATCCTCATTTAGTGCCGATGTAGACGTCGATGGTAGAGCGTATTAGCTTAGCACGTATCTTCTCTTTTCTCATCAACGTCTTCATCTACGGAAAGACTGACGCTGGCAGATTATTTGCCTCGTCCCAATACGACGAATATCCACAACGAAATGATGGAAACCCGCCGTGATGATGAAAGGGAAATGGCAGAATTATGTTACATAATTCACTGTTTTCAATAAAATTGCTAAAATAAGGCAATGGGGATCTATTCGGAATTAAACCTTGCCACACGGCGCTGCTGTTCAACTGACAGTAATGACGATGCTTCGTTGTACGGAGAGACGAAGGTCTATTAAGGAGTATGTTCTTGGCAGTGTCGGAGTACATGACATCGCCGAGCGTCAAGAGATATGCTAATGGGTTATATTATGACTTCTGCGATGGATCTGAACATTACCAGATCCCGTAAAAGAGGAAGGCCGAAGATGAGATGGATGAAAGCTATCACAAAACACTTGAAATGCTGCAACGTTCCATATAAGATTAACTTTATGTTCTAATATTAACCCCACCACGACCGGTCAAATGACACAACGTCATTATAATACCATTAAACTTCTCGACTTTTCATAAAGTATACATACAATTGGTTCAATAATATTCTGACTATATTTTTTCATCACCAAATAATAATTGTTATCATCTTACAAAACGAAGTATAATTATCTTCAAGACCCGGTCATTTGACCGTTCACGGTAGGAATATTTATTTGACTGATCGTGGTAGCTTTAGCGCTAAATAGAGCAGAATGGTAGGAGGAACCTAGGAAAGCAAACGCCACTATCCCGATGAAATTGATCCAGTTATAAGGAGAGAAGAGGAAGAGGAAGAGAGTGGTAGGAGTCAAATTTATGTACTCGAAATAAAGTAATGTCCTCTTAACTCTATTGTCATTACTAGACTGTCAACCAAGCAATATACGCAGTACAGCAAGCGTCACGTAAGTTAACAGCTCCTCATTCGATACGTGATAGAGCCATGTCGAAGTCTTGAAGGACGACGCTTTCGTATATTACCAGGTCAAATTAGTAGCAAATCGCTGCTGTGTGTCTGGTGCGTGATGAAACTGTGGACCTTATTATTGACAACGATGCATTTCATCTTAATGATCAGATATGATCATGCAACTCCATTTAGTCCTTATCGAGGATGTATGAGGGTGTCATGGACCACAGGAATCAATTACCACGTTACTCATCTGATCTCGTTAAAAAACATGTTTCTTAACAATTACGAAAAGAGTAGTTATAAAAAACCTTAACAATAGTAGGTTGTGAAACTAAGACTCTAGTGGAGATTACCGTCCACCAAGCCAAGAGGCATGGAAACTCCAATGCTATTTAGCCAACAAAACTATCTAACAACTTTCACAAACATACAAACGAACTCATTAATGTACATTTGTGGGTTTCTGTAAACAGCAATTAGGGTAACGACCATTTTGTCCAATTACCCAGTTTGCGTAAAGTGGTTCTTTGTTAAATAACTAAAACTTTAAATAACTTTAATTTCTATTATTACTATTGTCTGTTATTCACAGTTATAAAATCTAATTAACTAGTGTTAGAAGATCTAGAATTTTAGCTTAATATTAGATTACTAGAGCTAGAACCTCAACAGTTCCAGCTTACCCTAAAACGATACAGTTTGATCAAATTCACCTGTGAGAGACGAAAAAAAATGCAAATTCGTTGTCAACCTCGAAGAAGGTGGATCTGAATCGCATGAATGCGATTTTTTTTTATTACCTTGAGGATAACAAAACGAGCACACAGTTCACCTGACATCTACATTCATCGTTGACAAGGAATCATAATGCAGATGCGTTGTCAAACTTGAGGACTAAGATGGAATGCCTCTTCGCAACTAATAAAGGTCTCCGGATATCTGCACTCACCGGGCGATACACGACATCATTATGCTGCAATTTCACGCTGGTATTCTATGAGGGCAGGGAAAGAAGTGCCGATTTACTACGCGCTTGGTAAATCAGTAAAATACAATTATTATAACTAACAAGTTCCAAATGGTTTTATAGATGCTTTCATTTCTATAGATTTAGTCATTGGAAAGAAATACTTTAACAGGTTTGAAAGTACAAATTGCACCTAAAATAAGTAAAGTAATAATCTATATGTGGAACCCACTGCTAGGGCACAGAATAGGGCATCTGCGTGGGCTTGCGGACGATTAGGGCGATCCCGATCGTCCAGTGAAATAGTGCCAGGGCGCTAAGGGAGGAGCTGACGCCTCTGGACTTGTTTAGGTTTATTACAGAGGGGCACAGGTGCACTAAAAATAGTGTCCCATTTTAGGGGTTCGCATCCAGATCCCATAAACTCCCAAGAAGATATCTCAATACCAAAAAAAAACATTACGTTAATATTATTTTTAATTTATTTCTACAAGTCGTACAGGTTGCCCCAAGATGTATTGCTTTATCGCATATCACATATCACGTAAACGACGACTTTATTTTATGAAATAGTATGCATGACATTGAAATATTTAATTTTATATTTTATTTTTTATTTTTTTATTCTTGTATCGCGTTTTGCACAATCTTCTCAGAGTTATTATTATAAACGTTATTAAATGATGAATAATGTGCAAGGGTGAAGGGTATCAAAGGTTATCGTATAAATATTATAATTTCAAGAAACAATGTCTTAGCGTCATATACTCATACATTATCTTAATAAATAAGATATTTTAATTCAATAAGAATACGAACACCTACGTATATATTTATTTATGTTTTTTTGTTAGTTTTAGAAAAATGTTCGCTGCTGTGACCACGTCGAAATAATTATTAATACTATTTTACGTGCTATATATATATATAATATTTCAACTAATCTAAGAAGTAAATTAAAAAAATAACGGTTCTTCAGTAAACTTGTGACTAAACGAATTTTTGATTTTGTTTCTCTTCGGATAATAATAAGAATGGGATCGTAACCTGTCACAACAAGCCGCCGGCCGCGGAATCTAGCTTCACCAGGCCCCAGCCGCGTCATAATATATGAATCGAAAAGAAATTCTTAGTTTTTGAGATATAGTGTGTTGTGTATACATCGATGATATTGCGATTGAAATTTTCTCCAATATGCACATGCAATACCTAGAAGTCCTGATAGGAAACGGGATGTCGAGGGAGTGTCTTTGAATTCGCGAAATTATTTACGATACTTTAATATATCCTGCGGAGTTGATAGGCTATAGATAAGAAAGCATCAGCACAAGTCAAAATAGATCACCTACAGTTTAGAACAACGGCGTCTTATGGCTTTATAAATCCGTGGTACTCTGTCTACCCACCAAGGGAATGTTAAGACCGTTAATATTGTTTACAGCATTCCATTATCATTGCGAGTGTCCTCTTAACATCACGGTCACCCTATTTAAGGACATATCGTTTATTTTTCCTACCGTCGTTCTAGTCTGAAGGCAGTAGGAAATCTAATGTGCAATAAATCCTTCACTTTTTGTCTCACTCATAATATCCTAGTGATTATATTTTGTTTTTGTCTAGACTTCAGGTCGCCTAGACTTCACAACGTTTATATTACTTTTATTTAATCTAAATGAATCTACAAATAAAAAAGACAGTAAATGATCTTTAACAGTAATAGAGCCACGTTTCAGCTGGTTTCTAGCCACAGTATGTATAACACGATCGTGAATTAGCAGCATAATGCTGTTATTATTCTTTTAGTTAGGGATCCGGAGATTCGATTATAGGCAACAAGGCGTTCTTCAGTTCAGTCCTCAAAAGTGACGACGTGTTCCTCTTGAATATTTGTAGAGGATCGCTGTAGATATTATGGACCGCAGTTAACATTTTAACATTATGTCAACATACCGTATAACATAAAAAAACACCTAACGTAACATTACCTGTTGGTGTACACGAAATATGGACCGGATTTTTTGTTTCAATATTTATTTTACTCGCTTTGTCCATATTGGGATTTAAAAAAAATGCTAATAAAGTTGAAAGGTTTTATATTTAAAGCGCTAATGGTCTCTTAACTTCATCATCACGGACGCCCGTAGACAAGTGGTTTACATTAAATATAAACGTTTAAACTGACATCATCACATTAACCTCCTTACGAGGGCAATAAAGAGCATGTAGCATGCGTACACAGTGATAAGTTGCAAGGGTATTTTGGGAGATGTTTATGTTTGTTTATAAACAGACAGGGCCGTGGAAGCTTGGTGTGTGAGCGCGCTCGATTTTAATACCACGGCACACGAGCAAACCGAGTACGATACCCGGTGTCAATTAGTGTTTATTGCAATTTTAAATGCTTATCGCATCATGCTCGGTGGTTAAGGAAAGCACACGTGAGGTCATCTACATGTTTCAATATATATAAATATATTTTAAACACACGTGAAGTCTATAGAGTAGTCTTGTTCCCGTGAGTGGGATTTATTTACATATATAGTCTGTTACTATATTTTGTTTTACTTAAAGTTGACCACGCAGTTCACCTGATGGTGATTACTGTGCCCCATAACATCATTATCCATTCCTAAAGACTACAAGATACACATCGTTGTCACTCCTGGGAACTGAAATGGATTGCCTCGTAACCTATATTACAGTCCCCGATTGTCAATACTCATACGTCATACGAAAGAAACCAATGTTATGCTTTTCTTTTATGTAGATTAGATTAACTGATGGTAAGTGACTACTGCCGCCTATGAAAATACCTGACACCAGAGGACCGGCAGATGCCCTGATGGCCTTTAAGAAAGGTGTAAACTCTTTTCTTGAAGGTCCCTAAGTCGGTTCGGAAATACCGCTAGCGGGCGACAGCTGATTCCACGGAGTAGTTGTGCGCGTTATAAAATTTCGAGTAAAATGCACTGTGGTGGATTGCCAACTATCCTGCTATATCCTTACCTGGTCGAGCCGACCATTTATGCTGCTATAAATAAGCTGCAACGTAGGTCTACCACTGTTTAATTACTAATCTAGGTATATATATATATATATATATATATATATTATCTATCAATCCTCCTGCTGTCCGTATCTGATAAAGCCGTTAGTCATTGTTATATTTATAAAAATAAAGTATAATTAAACTTTTAGCAGATATCTAAATTGACTATCTAATAACAGACTGGCTTATACATGGAAATATTTTAAACTAGTAGGTACATTACAATAAAACTTGACGTATTTTTTTGTGTCAGCGGTGTATTATTTCAAGTAATTTCGTAATGTTCCATTGTAATTACTGAACAGCATTTAACACGTAAGCGGCGTACGTAAGTAAACTTCAAATTACACGCTAACTTAGCTTTTAATGTATGTAAGTTGGAGGTAAATTATTATTATCATTAATTATTATATTAGGTCGGCAACACATTTGCGACTCCTGGTGTTGCGGTTCATGGTCGACGGTGATCACTTACCATCGGGTGGGCTGCTCGTTTGCCATTCTATATAAAAAAAAAAGTTAGATTTATTATAAATAGGCGCTCGTTTTTAATTTCATCTACTCAGCGGTACATCTCATATTGGTATGTGATTATTTCAAGACATGTGAAATCCGCATTGGAGTCGTGTGGTAGACTATGCCCCAACATCTTTTCTAGAAACCTATGCCCAGTAGTGAGATTTATAAATATAGGTGTAACTTATTTTTTATTTTGTTAGTGTAGTAATTGCCATGTATCTCTACCTCCTAAGTTCTCTTTGATTTTTAGATATCACACGACATTTTTTTAATATGTTGTATATATGTGTGATGATGTTCCGTGTTCGAATGCAACCATGGCGATATCATCTGGTTCTTCGCAAATGACCCTTGTCTAAAGTAATTCATGCGCAATAAGATACGAGGAATCCTAAATAACAAATTTATCCACAAATATTGTTTCCGCTCTGAGTCGATACCTTGACGCAGCAATCAGGTACTCTATAATACCACCAACAACAATCTCTAGCCACTGCTCTATAATATCGTATAAATAGATATAGAGACAAAATTTAAATTACCATATCATTTTAGGAATTATGAAATGAACCGACTCCCACAGCAAGCATAACCTGTCTCTAGTGCTAGTAAAAATGTTTATAATTCAACTTAATAAATATTAATTTTATAAACCTTACTGCGCAGCGAAAACTGGTACCAAAATAATATAACATGCCTATAAAATAAATTTAGGTAAGAGAGAGACCGTCAAAATATATGATATTTGACTGAACATTTATTAAAATTCAAATTCACGTTCCCCGTATAAGGTTTGGACATACCAATGATTTATGGTGATAATTATAGATATAGAACTTTATTTTAGATTTCTTTACTAATTCTACTATCCGTTGCAAGGAGAGATCATAAGTAGATCTTAAGAATAATCCGCTTGTAATGTTTTAATGTTCACAAGGCACAAAGCATTTGATCGTTGAGCCTTCTAAAATTATTGAGCCATCCTTGGACTTCGTACTGTGACGTCACGCTCCGTTATGCGGGCACTGGCCACATTCACTGTTAGTATGGTATTGTGAATAAAAAAATAATTATTAAATGTAAATGTTATAGCACAATTATTCAATAAAAGAATAGAGGAGAAAACAAATATAGAGCATTTTTTTTTTTTTATTATGTTTAAAAGAAATCATAAACTTGGATTCGATAATGCGATGACGACGAAGTAACAAAACAGTTTTTTTAAATATAATAATATTTTTATTTAAAGTTTCAATAATAACATCTCATTGTAATATTGTGAAGTGTAAAGGGTAAAAGAGTACTATTAGGTTACTTATCAACACCTTCGGACATAGATGCGCGTGGTTTTGCAAAACCGTGGAGATTTCTTTTCAATCGAATTTATTCAGCAACTAGGCCAATTGGCACTTACCGCGTATTTATATCGAGAGTATGACATTCAATTGTTTGCGGCACATTAAAATAATTCAGTCTAATATCGTGAACGTTGAACCGTGTAATTGTGGACTTTGTACCGTGACAGGAGTCAAGGCGTTTGGCTCTCGTCAGTACGTTAGAAATTGACGCGTGGCTTTAACGGATAAAACGCCTTAGATCATTTTTTAAATTTAAATTTGACAAATGAGCACACAGTTCTCCTTAAGTTAGTGTGTTATCAGCCAATACTAAATAGAATGTTTTGTTGCCATTAATCGTGCCTTCTTTTTCTCTCAACCAGCATTCGGAACATGCAGAATTTTGCTTCTTTTATACGCGAGAGTGCTATTTCGCCAGGTTGTGAGTGTGACAAACTAGCACACAGTTTACCACATCATCATCTCAGCCCATCACTAGTCCACAGCTGGCCTCCCAATGACTGAGCCACCTGAAGTCACCTATTGACTACCTACTCACTTGCATAGGTACACCATCTAGTGAGGGGTCGCCCAACACTGATAGCCAATACGAGGTCGCCACTCGTGAATCTTTCTTCCCCATTGGTTATCGACTCCACGAGAGAGAGTTCCACTCCGGACGTGTACGTTATGTAATCAGTAAAATACAGTACAGTTGACTTATTAAGAAAAACCTCATTCAACAAAGAGTGGCTTGATTAGTCGACCAAAAACTTTCCGATTGGCTTGATACACTGGTTTTGCCCTGAGGAATTATTCGGATTAATCCAACCGTTGAGTTAATTTGGACATTTAATTTATAAATACCACAAATTATAAAAGAAATGCCAGAGTACAAATTTAAAAATACCTATCAGTGGCTCTTAAAATACACATTCTACTCTGTTAAAGATTTCATAGGTATTTCACAGTGGTAGAGCTACGCTGCACTTTATTTCTAACTGCAGAATGAACGGGTCATCTCGACCGGGGTTGGACCACGCCCACAAGAAATACCAGCGTGAAAAAGCAGCACATTGCAGCTGTGTTTCGTCTGGTGAGTGTACGGATCCGGAGACCTTTATTACTGGTGATGAGACATTCCATCTCAGTTCCTCATGGTTGTCAACGCTTCTGCATCATGATTACTTGCCAAGAACGAATGTAGATGTCATGGGCCACAGGAATCATTTACCATCAGATATACTGGTACACGTTTGTTACTCTCGATGTAATAAAAAAAAGAAATTTCTAAAATAATTTATTATATAGGTTAAAGAATAGATAAAATTCAAGTAATAGAATAAAATTGGTGTAATTATGAATTCTGAGAATACAACACGAACTGTATGTGTAGTTAAAGCATATAGCATATAAACTATTATTATTTAATCATAGTACGGAAACTGTCCTTTGCATGAACTTTTTCTGCCGCGCACGTATGCTTTGACCTACCAATACCTACATAATCTGTGGAATCAGCTGTCGTCAGTGGTATTTCCAAATGGATAACCGACTTAGGTACCTTCAAGGATCTTTGTTAAAGACCAGCAGCGCATCTCCGACTCATCTGGTGGTGTGGACAATCATGGTCGGCGGCGTTCAGTTACCCGTTTATAAAAAAAAGCGACGATCTTTTCTTAATTACGTCAATTAAACTGATTCATACATTTATTGCAATTATTAAGCAATTAAAGATTTAACCAAGGTTATTATTTGTTTTATTTATTTATTTACTTTATTAGGAAACTTCACAGCATACAAGAAACATTAAACATAAATACAATTAACAAGGATATTTAGCCATCAAAGAAGTTACAACTATATACATTTTTTTTTAAATGTATGTGCAACAGGAGTAACATACATTTTAATCTGTAGTGTAGTGTGTGTGTGTGTGCGTATGCATCTTATTAAGGCGAATTCAGGAGTGCTTCAGAAACATTTGGTTGGATATTTCAAACTTTATAACTTAATAATAGAGATAAGAAGCAATTCATGTTATTCTTTAGGTAGAACAAGGCAGAGATGGGTCTGGTTGACCGAGGATGGACCACGACCTAACAGAACACTAACAGGTAGCCAACGCTGTTGTGTTTCGTTTGGGTCAATTTAGTGTTTCTAAAATACAGTTATTAAGTAGCGAGACAGTCCATGACAGTGCAATGACAACGCAAGTGCACACTGTTTGTTGAGGAGAGATGTTTATGAGCTGGAGTAGACTTAGGGATTTTCGCAGCCTAAGTGATGAAACTGTCAAATTTAATATACGATATTTTGTATACGCTTATAGTGAGATTTTATATTTCTTCTTTTGTATCTACTATTTATAATCTTGCTATCGGTTGTGCAACAGTTGGTACACCGTACAACTTTCCCAATAAGTCTGTGGACTTCGTACCATGACGTCATGTTGGTTGCCTTGACGATAATACCGCGTAATTCTATGAACAGTTAAATGTACTAAAGTTATATATACGTTTATATTACTAGGAGTGTCAAGATTCCATTGATGTTGGAGCTGTTAGCCCATGCATCTCTTACTGCTCCATCGGAACCTGGGCTGGTGACATTGGAGTTTCGTACTTACTATAGAGTACTCGCTATCCGAGCGTGTTCTGTCTGCGTAACTGTCTTTGCCGCTGAAGTACTATTTCTTTGTTTATTTATTTACTCTTTATTGCATTAACCTTAACAAAGTTAAAAGTTCACCTTAACAAGAAAAAACTAAAAATGACTAATACAATAATACATACACATATATATATATATATATATATATCAAACACATTATATACATATATAAATACAAAATACATATATACACACATAAAAGAATATTTATATATTCAATCTGAGAATTCTCCAGAGTGGAGAATAGATGATGATATTCATATGCTATCCGAGGATATATACGGACCTAGCCTCTGACGATTTTCACCTATTATCGGAAGCTGGATTAGGAGTGTCAAACGTAACGTCCATAGTCAACACCCTCAAGGAATCTTGGAATGCAATCCTAGAGGATGAATGTAGATTCACATACCATTGTCAACCGGTCCTTATATTGAGATTGAGTACCTATAATTGGGTCTCCGGATACCTACGCTCACCTTACGAAACACGGCAGCTTGGTGCTGGTATTCTGTGTGGGCGTGCTCCTGCCCCGGTCGAGCTGTCCTATGCACGTAGTCCACAACTGACTTAAATATAATAAGTATTTGTGTTTGACGTATCCTTTTACGAATTAAGAGGTTAAATAAAAAATAATGTTCATATAATATTTACAAAAGTACAACACGTACTAAATACATTGCATAATATATTTTTTCCCATTCATATCTTAACGAATTAAAATTGGTTATAGTTTTGTTGCTAGATACTAATCTGGTGTTAATTAAACAATCTTAGAACAGTTCCATTTTTTTAATTTAAAATAAATTAAGTAGTCAAGTTCCAATAATTAATGTTCAGTTTTTATCTGTACTCAACATTATACATTTTGATGGACATAAAAAACTATAGTCAGTCGACTGTGTCTTATTTATGCGAACCATACGAGCAACATATCCGTGGGTTGTCGCTCAAATTAGCGCCAAAAATTCGTGGGTGTGGCGCGAAATGTATTGTCATGGCGGATAGCAACTTACGTAGCTACAGATTATCATGAATATCTGATTGTATAAATATAAAAAAAAAACTACTTACGTATTATAAATGTTTCTTCATATTTTGTAATGTGTATTAGATATAAAGACTTTTTTGAGAAACTTAGGGTCATAATTGAACAGAAGATGGTGTGTTTGGCATGTTAACTTTTTTTATATAATATTAAAGGTGACAAACGAACGTTTGTGGAAAGATGTTAGATATCATGAATATATCATTTTTAACAGTGGTAGAGCTACACTGCAGTTTATTTCTAGCTGCAGAATGGTTCAGCTCGACCGATGTAAGACCACGCCCTCACAGAATGCACACGTAAAATAGCAGTATAATGCTGGTGAGTGCGGGTATCCGGTTTGTTTATCTCAAAATAATTTAAAAAAATCATGGGCCGTAGGCAATGCTATACTTACCACCAGGTAAACTGTTTACGTGGTGGTAAGAATAGCATTGCTCGATATTGTACTTACTTGCATTACATTAGTAATATTTCTAAATCGAAGGATTTGACAAGTCGATGTCATCTGGTGACGAGAAGTTATCGCCGCGGTAGCAATCGACAATGAGGTCTACTTCATCTTCATTCATTATCATACAAAAGATGAATGTATAGAGACTGATACAATTATTAATATTATTATATTAATTACGTTCATATGTTTAAAGAGATAACCTTAGTATAATGCCGTGTCCGGATTAAATTTTAACAGCTGCAAATATATACGATCGATATACGTCCTTATGCCAATAATTTTAACGACGAAAATAGCAAAATCGATACTAATTACAATAATATGTGTTTTATCTGTGTAATAACACGCATAGAAATATGATTACTGATTGTGATTGATTGCTTCATTTTATTATTATTACATTTGTGATTGTGCTACGATCATTGATTATAATTTGGAAACTATATATGTTTACGTAAAAACTCTTTCACGCTCTTTTGTCCCAATGGGTGTAGATTGGTCGGCTCGACTCTATAAGGTGCAGGCCCCTAGCAGAATACCAGCATGCATAAAACAGCATCATAACGTTGCAGTGTTTCCAATGATGAGTGTGGTGATCTATTGATTAAAGATAACGAGGCAATCACATCTGAATCTATGTCGAGGATGGATATAGATGTGATGTTACGGCACTCTGACTTCACAATAATGAAGACAGTTGGATAAGAACATATGAAAAAAAAACCTAGACTTTCTTTCCGGTTATCCGCAAAGAGGTCTTTTATGATATTTTTTTTAATAGCCGATGACCACTGTTCGCCTGAGGGCTTTTAAAGCTTGGCCGGTTTGAAAGGTAACCGAGCGCTTAGGGCACTCAGCCGATCTTTTATGAGTCGGATATAGATTACAAACCTAAATTGAATAAAGAGTTTTAGTCTAGGTGTCGTGGTCTTTTTGTAAACTTCTACCTGTAAATATTTATATTTTTTCCAAGGTTTTTATAGTTCACGAATCCTCCTTATATTTGAGTCACGTAAAGAAATGATTTCTCAATAAAAGTACGTATCCCACACACGACATCGTTATTTTTTTTATATCTCTTTATAGAGTATTAAAATCGAAGTGTTATTTTTAAGTGTAAGCCACGTGACGGACGTGAAGATAAAATTTTATTATATTCACGAATAATTTAGTTCGATAATTAGAAAGGTTTTTTATTGGCTACATTTAAATAAGTACTTTGCAGTTAAGTATTATGGGTTGTACATTTTTTTTAATAGTATTTATTATTGGTGAGTAAAGAGCACTCAGTTCACCTGATGGTGACCGGTGACAGCGACACATCGCATCTACACCAATCCTCAACGAAGGCACCGGATGTTTCCATGCGTCCAACCACTCATTGCAAACTCGGTCCAGTTTGATTTTTTTTTCGGGCTTATGGCACTCAGTGGAGACCCCTATATATGGGTAACCAGCACAAGGGCTCCGGAAACTTTGTGCTAGATTGTCATCCTTTTGTCAACAAAAAATATAGTTTGATCAAGCACATTGCTAGATATATTTATATACTTTAAATCCAATGCATTTCCTTACTTACCATTTCTCAAATATAAAAATTTACCATAACACGTTTATGTATAATTTTTAATATTTAATTGAAGGAGATTTTATCTAGTCTAATAAATAATATAATAAATCTATGTTAGATTTATTATATTATTTATTATACAAGTGGTAGATCCACTGGTGAAGCAATTATCAGCGGCCTCAATACTGACACGAAATAACGGCGTACCGCTGCTGTGTTTCGTCTGGTGAGTAGCAAACACAAGAACTGGTCAACTGATTGGATAACTAGGGATTTTATTGTTCAGTTTTTGTTGATGACAGATCTAAGCACTGTGACTGTGTGCTCGAATTTCACCATTCATTTCATGTATAAAAAAACGTACGCGTTATTTGGAAATATATTCTCCTAGATTCGTCCTCAAAAAGGCAACTTTCTCTTCGTCAGCTCTAACATGTTAGACAACCGCTTTCGTCGTATTAAGCTTCTGAATTGGATTTTTATTTATTTATTCCGATTCACAAGCTGCAAAATAATTGGTGATAGCTGAACGTATAAGCGCTCGCTTTTAATTTCACAGTACGCGAGCAAACCGAGTTCGATCCTCGGCTGGCAGCACTAATGAAATTGTTAATTGTATTTTATGTTCCTAATTACAACGCAGTATGCGGTGAAGTAAACATTGTGAGAAAACCTGTCATATAAATAAAGTAAATAATGTCTCAAGGCTTGTCAAGTCCGTGGTGGAGTCGCGTGAAAATCTGTACTCTAGTTGGGAGGTCTATGCCCAGCCGTGGGATCAACTTTACTTACTTTGAATTACTATCTTCAATGTAATTAAACTAAATTACCATTACTTTAAAAAGTGAGTAACTCGTATAACAATTGGGAATAATTTAATATTATTATTTTACAAATAAAGAAAAGGGGGTGTGTTTAATTAAAATGCGTACCGTGTGTGCTTGACCTAAACGCCCGCAGTTTTCATTAAAATGTACAATAATAATGAGTCATTATAATCATAAAAAATAGAGCACGTGTTTAATATGCACACTCACGATTATTATCAATAGTGGGGTGAACAGTGGTTGAGCCAGTTTCTAGCGGCGACATGCTCGGTTCGACCCAACCACGCCCTAACACAATAACAGCGTAAGAAGGCATAATACTGCTCTGTTTTAATCCGTTAGAAGCTTCGGAACTGACCGTGCCGAGGTTCGGCCTTATCGGGCACACTCGAGTCGGTCGGTTTCGTGCGCAGGATAACAACAACAGGTACAAGCCGAAGGTCCCTCTCGGGAATCCTTGAACTGGTGATGAATAAAGTTCTCGGAAGACTGCCCTAAGCGCTCGGCCGCCTTGCGACCTGGTGATGCTGTAAAAGCCCTCGGGCGAATAGTGGCCATCAGCCACTAAAAAAAGCTAGTCTGTTTCGTATGGTAAGGTGCGCAGGGACCGGAGACTCGAATATAGGTAATGAGGCAATCCACTTCAATTCTAGGGGGTGATAACACAAGTTTATCTTGAATTTTGGTTGACCTGACCATCAGGTGAACTGTTTTCTAAATTTGAAATAAAAAAAATGTCTGTGCGAACTTATATCGGATTGGGATATTCATAATCGACACAACATTGTAAGTGAACAACCCTATAAAACTTATTAAGTTATATTAAAAGCACTTCTAAAGAGTCCATCGTGTATTAACTTTAACGACACGACTATCAAAAATAAACTAAACCTAAACATTCGACATCTGCTTAACCGGTCAGGGAACAACCCAATGTCGAAACCTCGTGGTGAAAATAGTGGTTTTGATTTTACAGTACCAATGATAAATATGACTTGACAGGGAGAATAAATGTTACTTAACATCCCCTTAGTTTTAGTTTCAAAGGCACAATTGGCGACCAAGCATTGTCAATAGCACCCGAGACATCTAGAACAATTTCAAGTATCGTCGACCGCCCTAATGTAAAACAGTACTGGTTTAGTACTCAAGTAGTAATGTAATGTTGGACGGTAAGACAGGATCATCGGGATTCTTAGCACACACCAGATTTCGAAATATTTTTTACACTACTCCGGTTCTAAACAGCCGGAAAAACGACCACTGCAGTACAACGATAATAATTATTCATAATACCAACAGTATCGCGTCTCCATATTTATAATCCTCCTGAATTATATGGTTCGAAATTATTTGCTATTATTTTTTTAATTATTGGTTAACAATTATCAATAATAAATACAGATAAAATCCTGTTGTCGAGCAATGCTATACTAGGCCGGTCTAGGCTACGTGACAGATAGCACGATCTGGACCTTGGCTTACATCGATCCCTCGCCTCGATCCATGCAGTTACTCCGTTTGTTTTTATCTCCACGGTTAGCGACATCTTGCGGCGGTAATTTAAATAAATATAAAAATCATTATATGAAATAATTTTTTAATTTCGTTAAATCTCTCGATCTAAGTATCTACAGGATTGTCTGTTAATATACTCAATTGTTATAATACCAAGTTGATCGGTGGAAGATTCATCTGAATGATCATCATTTTCACCTCATTCATTTGTCCACTCCTGAAGTAGATGATGATGATGATGATCTATTCTGATTCACAGCTATATGGTTATCACCAGATGACTGAAGAGGGTATTATAGTGCCTTAAGCATTCGCGCAAACACAGAGGCATTCACCAATCGTCTGCTTCCCTAGTGCGATATAATAAGTGTGCAATATGATTGGAGGAAGGTGAAGATGCCGTGACATACCCGAAAACCAACGATTAGTACTACACAAATACTGTTCCTGGGCTGGGAACAGAACCGAATACATATCAAATATAGACAATATTGCAGCTTTCATTTAGTTTAAAGGGCTTGTGTAAAACCATACGAAATAATCCATGTATGTATGTATAACAAGGACCTTTTAAATATGTTGAAACTAAGGTACCAACAGATTATCACTTATCGAACAAATAATAATTTCATCGACTTAACAAGATAACATTGACGTTAATAATGAATTTATCTTGAATATTTTATCCGACGGGTGATAATGTTCAATTAAGCTCTGTTTAAAATAATATGATAATAAATTACATACAAACTTGAACCCCGATGGCCTCACTTCCGAAGACAGATTGAATGTTGTAGTGATAGAGAATAATGGATAAAATAATAATTAACTAATTAAAATATTCATTCTCATTATAGTGATGTTGGCAATCCACCGCTGTGCGCTTTATGCGAAACTCTGTGAAATCAGCTGTCGCGAGCGTTGTTTCCGAACCGATACAACTTGGACAAAAGAGCTTACACCTTTTTTCAACCGATAGATCTTAGAGAAAAGAGATAACACCTTTTTTCAAGGACGGCAGCGCATCGGCAACTCTGGTATTGCAGATGTCTATAGGCAGCGGTAATCACTTACCATCAAGTTACCTGCTTGCTCGTTTGCCACCTATTCTGTAATAAAAAAAATAATAAAATAATAACTGACGTTTGTAATAGATTTGCAGCCACGTTGTTGGTACTTTCTAGCCGTAACATGGTTAGGTCTGCTGAATCGTGGACCTCGCCCTCGCAGAATATCAGAATGAAATAGCAACGTACTGCTCGTAGGAGTGTTCTATCTTCATTATTCTGAATGTCAATGCGGGTGCATGTGGTTCTTGTCCCAAGTAGACCCATCATTGCTAATAAATCCAATAATTGGTTTGAATAGGGTTAGATTGGTGGAAGACCATAGATGCAAGTGGCTCAGCATCTTGCTTCGTGGCACTCTATGGGGAAGCTCTATGTTCAACAGAGTATCTATGGATTGTAACAACGATTATGATGAAATGATAATCAATGTGACATGTCAATTTTAAAGTAGTAAAAAATACACAAAGACAAACATCAGTTTTATAAGCTAATAATCAGTATACAGTAGCTTTTTATAGTGTCAGTTATAAAAATATAAATGCAAATATAGCTCGCCTTCGCCCCACCTAACAAGGGTCATGCAGAAATCATACAAAGAAAGCACAGAAACAAAGGAATCACAAATGTATTCACTATATATATGCGGGGCTAAGCGGTCGCCTTGAGACACGCTTTACGTTTTGACGTACGCTGATGCAGTCACGTATACAAAACCCTCTCTCGTGCACCGGTCCGCCTACGGTTTTCATACTTGCAGCATATATCAATGGTTTACCATGGAATTTTTTATTTGTAATGGCAACTACAAGTATACTTCCAATATCAATAGCTCTGTATCGAGCGGCAGAGGTCATTGACTGCGGAGGACGTTGATTTCAACGTTATTTTGGGAACAACACAGAAAGCTTTGTGAATTATTATATTTTTGTCCTAAATCTTTCTCTAGAATGTAGTGATTATTTAAAATTACTAAATTTTCCTTGTTTCGTTTGAATAATTACAAGGATAAAGTCACTGTAGTAATGATTTAGATTCCTGTAGGTGGTGACGAGCATAGCAAATGTCGCGATGTTTTCTGGTTATTACTAGATGACATCAACTGTGCGGAATATACGCAAACAGAGACTTTACTTTTCCTCCCCTCACCTAGTCGGATGTAATGAATTTTCAATAAGTTCGGAGAAATCAGACCTTAAAATCATACAGTTTTTAGAATTGTTACTGTTTTACAAGACTATTAATCCATACACAGAAAAGAGAAAGCGTCTAGCTACCTGCCATCTTTAAAATACTTAGATCTCTTAGAATCCAGGTAGTTGAGAGAGTGTACGAAGCTTCGAGTGTTTGTGACCTTTAGTCTTCGCGTTCAACGTTCAAAAGAAACGAGTTTTTTTTTGTCAAGTATAGAAAGCTGGCTCATGTTAGATAATAATAGATGATACCAACTATGAATACGAGTGTTATCATAATAAGTAATAACACTAAAACGAAACAGTGACCGTATTTATACAACCTGCCAATTATTGGTTTCAAATTAAATGAAAATGTCCGTTTCATACTTTTATATTAGAAAAGTAAGTAAATAAAGTTAGAGCTTACGTAGAATCCTAATGGTTGGGGGTACGGTCCTATATCCTACGTTCGCATCAGTCATTCGACTATTGTCGTTTCACTCTCTATTGCGCCATTTTATCAGTAATTAGCGTGAAATCTACAAAATCAATTTTTTTTTGATAATTATCTGATTTTTCCTCGTCTTTGTTGCTAACTGTAATTACACAAATTAGATTAATCTGACGTCTATATAAATATAATTAGCACACAATACTAGTAGACCGGCGTAATAATGTAGTATTAAAAGTAATTTTAGTTGTAGTTTATCTCTAAACTTGTTCTAGTTCGTTAGCGGACTACGGACACGGACAAAAGTCAAGGTCGAGCCAATAAACAGATTTTTTTTAATTCGTCGACGTAATGTATTATATTTTTTATCAAACATATAAAAACTTATACGGTCATCTAAACTGCGAAAAGCAACAAAGCGTCCTCTGGTTTCTTATATTTTAACAATGGTACAGTAATTGCAGTTGGTTTCTATGCGTAACACGACCACGCCCTCACAAATTGCCAACTTGAAATAGCCATATAATAATTATTATAACAATGTTTACATATAATAATTCTTAATTTTTGTGATTGAAGCCTCCTTTTAATCATACAATGCTTGTGCCAGGAGACGAGGATAACGCTGCTGAGTTTCGTAAGGTAGCGTAGGGTATCCAATGACAGGAACAGGGTATTCTATCTGTGTCCTCAGGGATGAGAACGCATGTGCATCTAGAAGCTTTGTTGAAGATGTCATGGATCGCAGACTCAACTCATATCATAAACTATCATCAGATGACCTCTGTGCTCGTTTGTCACCACTATTAAACATGTTTCCATCGTCATTTCTCCAAAAGATACATAAAATTTGGCAGCATATCTTCACAATGTGAAAATAAAAACTTCAGTATATTGGTTTCTTTGATGACTTCCTAGAATTTTATCTATTTTCTTCAAGTTCACCTTACATCCGCATCTTGGCTAGCCTCCAAGTATTTACGTTTTACGTTCTTTAACTCGCAGTTAGACTGCATCTCTTTTCAGCTTTTTAGTAGTTGTGGCGTCATCTATATATAAAGGAGAAATGACGATGACATCCTCGTACTCGATATCTAGCACAACTATATCTTACTATGTTCGTATTGAAAAAAAATTCTGGCTTCCACACGAACAAATGTGATATATAATATAAAAGATATATATATATATATATATATATATATATATATATATATATATATATAATCATAATATAGAACGCCAGCGGGCCGTGATCGGTGTAGAACATAATGTATTCAGAAATCATTGGCATAATCGACATAAGTTGCGCTTCTTACTATTTGTTTTAAATAATGCAAACTTAACATTAGCGACAATCCGGTTAACTGCACCAACTTAGCCTAAAACGCTTCTTTCATAACAATATTCGAATGGCGGATCCGACTTTACCATCTTGTTTTGCTGGCCGTACCCTAAACCATTAGGCTATTAACGAATTTATCAACAAAAACATTTAATTTTTTTTTTTTTTAATAGGCGACGTTATCATGATAAACATGTCTATCTCATTCTCTTGCACTCTCTCTCGCTTACTCGCATGGGAAATAATACATATTGCCCAATCAATTAGCTGTGTTGTCGACTATTTATAATATGAAGTTTATATAAAACTTTAAACTTTATGAGAACAATAAAGTTTGTTAAAATTACAAACATCATCTTTTACAGAAGAAAAACGTTTTCACTTATGGTTGTAAAGACGTTAACACCCACCGTATTTCGTTTATAACTTATGATAATAGAAATCCCTGATAAATGGCGTCCCTAATCATAATATTTTTATATGTTTATAAGATATTTAGGGTACACTTAGACCAAAGAGACCGTAAAAGCGTTGAGCAACCACAAATATTTATAACGGATTATTTTCAAAAAATAACTCATATTTTTTAATTTTTCCGCGCGTTCCATACGCCTATTTCTCTTTACTTTTTTTTTAAAATGAACATTAGCAATCCTATTAACATTACTAGTGTGTGCTTGTGCGAGATGGTTCACGGCAATAGTCCAATGGCGGATTCGAACCTACGATCCTTAAGTTTTGCAGATCGTACTCTAAACCTAGGCTTATTGACACTTTATCTTTGTCGTATACACCATCAGCTGTTATGTTAGCCGATTAACACTTGTCGCCTTTCGCCTTGTTTTACAGGATACATTTTGGAGAGTTCCGTTCCGTTGTGTCCGTTGTGTGACATATTGTGATTCTCCCAACTCCTTTTCACAAGATGCTCGGTGGGTTTCCGTCCTTTCGTGTAGGAGATGCCTCGGTATCGAGCGATTGGAATAATTTTCCTGCGGTGGTCCTAACGTCAGGAGGGAATGTAGACAAGCACTGTCTTGTACACATTTAGTAAAAGTGTAGCCCTTTTCTGTTTAATATTTTAGCCGCTGGGTAAAAATAATGTTTACCTCCGCATTCGCGTAAATCTAAACACCTTATATCACCATGTCCGAATTGATCCATAGATGGTGCGTTATTTACCTGTATGAAGTCGTTTCATCCCTGCACATATTAATTAAACATAAAACACAAGAATTCTCTTAATTATCTTGGTCATATACACCATCAGCTGTTATGTTAGCCAATTAACACTTGTCGCCTTTCTAAGAACATTACAAAGTATAGAAGTACAGACAAAGGAACAGAAAGTGTACAAACCAACTGTACGTCGACTGCGATAGGAACACTAAATGATCCCTGTTATGCGGACACGATAAGATTAAATCGCTAGATTAGCCGTGGATGCGTCCGCGCGTGTATATCTAGCACTAGCTTTTGATTATATTTAAATATCTAATTATAAAATTATGTTAAATTTTGCATGTTTTGGTTAACACGTTACAACAACAAAAAAAGCGTCTTGTTTTTATTATGAATATATGTTATTACGATATTTTGAATTAAACATATTTTCATTCACGCAAAAAAGGTAATATTCTAGTTACAATTGTCCACGCGAGTATAGCAATGTATAGATGTGTTAAAATACGATAACCTTACGGGTATCGGTTATCAGTTATTCATCCGGTATTACATTGATATATGACGTCATTCATAATTTTGGATATGAATGCTTGTTACTGGGGGAATTGGGAACAGATTTTTATTTCGCCTCGCGTCACATGTTTTTTTTATTGATACCTGAACTTCACATAACTATTGCATATATATCATTTTCTATGCATTTATGATGGGTAGTGTTCTGAGGAGCCGTTCGGATTAATCCCAGCAGCTGAGTTTAAACATCTTGCATAAAGATAGATTTGTCAAAGATGGTTGGCAATCCACCACTGTGCGCTATTCTGTGGAATTCGCTTCAGTATTCGCCAGCGGTATATCCCGATACGACTCAGGGACCTTCAAGAAAAAAAACCTACACCTTTCTTCCAAGCTGGCAGCGCACCTGCGTCTCCTCTGGTGTTGCGGATGTCCGTGGGCGGCGGTAGTCACTTACCATCAGATGAGCTGCTTGCTCGTTTGCCACCTATTTATTTTAGTGAACCAATACTATACCTAACCTTTTTTCCTCTTCATAATACATATAACATTTTTTAAATGTTATAAGAAAACTTATTAGAAACTTAGGAGCATATGATGTAAAATCGAGAATGAATTGTGAGTCATAGGCCGTAGTTATTACCATCGAGTTAAATGTATGCTTTATCACCTCTAATATCTCAAAAATATTGCACCTACTTTTATCATAGGTGATTTAGATCGCTTAGTGTGATTTTTTTTCATTTATCCCGTTTGGATTTAAAAAAAAACGCGTAATAATTCTAACATGGCCGTCATGTTTTGCGACTTTACAATAATGATATATGCGCATAATTTACGCGCCAATTGGTCACCGCGGAATGGCTATGGACGCCATCTTAAGTGATCAATCAAACACGTCGAAGTAATATTCAGTGTTAAAACATGATTGTGTAATAAACCAATGAATAATGAAATATTTTTATATTTTTTGATTTTTGGCTAATGATGATTTTTCAGCTAAAGTACAGTTCTACATTAATTACCCTTTTAGTATAATTTATAGAATGTTGCTTCTACTTTGACAGTATGTTGTATAAGGAGGGTCTTGTGAAAAAAAATATCACTTAACCTATTGCAACTGGACCTGTCTCGGCGAATCTACTCGTAACAATACCTCAATGGTTCAATTCCATCCAACTATCCCAGGACAACAATAGACGACAATTTATATGGGAAAAAATAGCGTACCCGAACACAGTTCTGTCACGGCTCTTCAATCATTTTGGATACACGATCATTATTTTGAATACAAAATAAGTATTCCATCAATATTATTGCAAATACACAATTATTGTCAGATCGGGTTTTATTACACTTCGTGAAATTATATTTAGGATATATATATATGATGCTTGTTATTGAAAAAAAAAGAAATCTATTTTTAAAGTATTTTATCTACGGTAAACTATTGCGAAATATTAAAGCTTTATTAATTACATTTAAAAGTACAAAAATATAGCGTTATTTTACAATAAATGCGTCAATTTCTGCTAACGGATTAGTTTTAATAGTCCTCTATTAGGAGAGGCCATCGGTAAATCGTTAAGTTTATCGAGTTACATAGCAAGTAATGTAGATACTTAATTTGCATTCAAGACTCGGATCGAATGGCGCCGACGCTTAGTCGTAAGACTGGTTACGGCTAGTGGCGTCTTTAAAATTTCGCATTTTCAACACGACTGTTCGAAAACGTTGGATAAATCAAATCCACAATTATTTAAACCATGATACTTAAAACATGTTTTGGAATGCATGTCGAAACAGACGTAACAAAAACATACCAAGCCCAAATGGTAATTATTATATTTATATAAAGAGAAAAAATTATGTAAAAATTAAACCATAGCTTTAATATTAAGATTTTTTTAACAATAATTGGAACGCGTGTCGAAATAGACGTAACAAAACATACCAAGCCCAAATAATAATAGAGGTTTCAGACCAACCATCATACGAACAAGATCTGGCTGCATGGACTAAAGTCCTTTGCCTTTCCCATTAGGGATAAATTAATATCATCATCATCACCAAATAGTAATAATTATAATCATACAAAGCAGAGGTGAAATTATCTAATAAATAAAACAATAGTTTTAAGATTAAGTTTTTTTAACGATAATCGAACGGTTCTGAAACTCCGGGAAAGGTTAGCACGTGTCTAACACCGTGCCTAGTTTTTTAAAATTATGTACCTGTTATGTCACATTGTATACTTTCGTATCCAGTAGACATAATAAATTTAAAGAATGTTTATATAAATAATGTATATATAATCTAGTCAAGATTGCACCTCTGACGTCAGCGCCCAAATCAACATTGATAGTCAAAGGTCATTGACCGTTGTTATTGAACGACTAACTTTAGTTTTTTTTAACGTAGTAAAGCATCACCGCGGCCACAAAGTAGATGTTTAACGAATTGGTAGACTCGACTTAGAACTCGCTTAGAATACCTACGAAGAAAAACTTACCCTAACAAGGAGGCTGTTATAACGCCGCATATAGTTTATATATATATATATAGCTATATTATATAGATATATATATATATACAATTTATATATAGGCTTCCACTCAAAGGTATTGTAGCATAGTTCACTTTGTAGTTACACTGCGGATGGGGCAGCTTCATACAATGTGTTCCTTGACCGCCGCACGAGGAATATCAGAAATCGATTTGCTGGAGCACTGTTAAAAGTCAAAATCGAGCTACCGCAGCAAGCTCGTGATAAACGAAATTAAAATGCGACATTTTTGTACACCTCATCCAAACGGCGGCCATTTAACGAAATAGCGTTTACCCTCGGTACATTCCTTTCTGCGTCTCAAAATGTACACGTGTATGGTAATACACGATTTGTCATAAGTAAGACTTAATTGATTATATGAATATGAACATCTCATCTTACATTTGTAATGTTTGTTTAATTTTATTCGATGATGTCCAATGGCAGCCTCGGTGTTCGCGACATCGCTGACAACATGCAGGAGAGTATGCTGCGATGCTAAGGCCACCGGACTACGTCGGAAACTTGACACTGCATCTTTCCCTTCCTGGTCGCAGATCCAAGGGCATACTTAAAACAAGATGGAAAGATGTATTGCACAAAGATATGCGTGACTGCCAAGTCTCGGACAGGGATGTCGAGGACAGAGCGAAGTGGAGGAGAAGAGATAAGGAACCCGATAAGGTTTAACCCGATGATGTCCACATATATATTTTGTATGTAGCATTCGCGCAAACACACAATCACTCGGTAATTCAATCCCCCAGTTCGATGTATGAATGCAAGCAATAAGATCGAAGAAAGGTTCGAACGCTGCGGCAAGAACACGGGACATATGTACAACACACGATGCAGCCATTTTTGCAGTCTTTGATTATAGCATGAATGGGTCGCCTCGACCGGGGAGACCTACGCTCTCAATGCTGGCGAGACAAGGCATTTGTGTGTTTTTTGTTGTTGCATTATGATTCCTTGTCGAGGATGATCGTCATCAGGTGGACTGTGACCTAGTCACTTTCAGTACAATAAAAGCAAGCACAAAATGGTAAAACAATTTACTCGCACAAATTAGAGACCATTAAAACGCATATATTACTGTAATATGTTATACATATGGCAATAATTCTATAATTTAAAATCGAAGTACTAAAGACTACTATAATAGGGTTAATAAAAAAATACCTGTTTATACTGTTTACTGATAATGGTCCTGCTCGAAAATAACTGCGTCAGGCCCCACTGGTACGAAGCCATCATATCGTGTTAATGGACCGGGCGCAGAAGAATGTTTTTGGTCTACATCACTATCCCATATGACGTTGAACCTCGTGAAAGCGGAGGCAGGCAAAGACAAAATATCTGGACCACAAGGTGACCGACATGAAGGGTGATATGCTGATGGATATTATGTCTATGGTCGTATCTGCATATGGGTTAATCCCAAACAGCCTTTCGAATCACTTAAGGCGGGAGAGACTCCGGGACGGGCAGCTCCGGACTTAAATGCAGAAGACGGTGCTCTTCGACACCTCTCGTATAGTACGCATGTATAACCCTCGACCGTTTGGACTGCCCTGTCGAGAGATATCCGTCTGGTTGTTCCTTATATATGTTTATTTTGTTGTATTGTTTATATTTGTTCCATTATATTTTATAGTATTCTTTTCTTTTATTAACCAACCAGGCGGAGTTATAAATAGATCCATGAATTAATAATAATAATAAAGTACATGTACAAATAATAGTGGTTATCACTTACATTAATAATTCTGTCCATTTATAAGAATAAATGATTTCATAAAAAGATGAGTCAGATGAACGCATTTGTTTGCCTCGCGTAAAGAATTGTGTGCCATTTGACATCGAAAACAAATTAACTTAGCATTAATTATGGTATGTTTCCTTTATACAATAACAATAAACGTCTCGGTCGCACTTAGTTATAGAAATAAATTGTACGCACGGTTTCCGTAAATATATTTTGCGGTTGCATTATCGCGGTAGTTTAGTAATGCATAGAAAATGGAGGAATTTCTGGTACTGCGCAGTGAAAGAATCAATCAAGCATGGCTATTTAACCGTAAAATGTTTTTATTTTGCACTTAATTATAACTTATTCACGACGTCGTTAGTGAGTAACTCGCTGCCACGTCACGGTTAATTGCTAGTCAACGAACATTGTTTGTGTTTAACGTTCGTTTACGGGTTTGAGAGTATTGTATGTACTTCCCGTATCTTTGATACTGCGTTTGAACTTTCCTCAGATCATATTGCAGCGGTCTACGGAATTTAACCACTAATGAGTACCTCTGCGTTTGTCTAAGTATAACTAAATATCCCATCTGTCTAGGGAAGTTGACGACTACCTCTGCGTAATGCGTATGTTAGTAATCCCTTGTATCCGTGGTCGATATCGGCCAGGAGGATATCACTTATTGGTGATTTAATCTCCCTACTCAGCGGGCCTCCCGCTCGCGAGTCTAATCAGATAAAGCTGTAGAGATCTCAGGACCAACAGCAATACAAATACACAATAAAAAGGTGATTTAAGGATGACATCATTTTGATCTTTAAATGTAATTGAAGATATAACGGTTGCTCTTCGGTACCGACTGTATCGTCGACTGATTTCTTTCCATTCTTCTTAACCCTCGGCCGTCTGGACTGGACTCCCCTGTCCCTTCCGTCTGATTAGTCTTTATACATTCATTTTTATTATATTTTATTGACCAACCAGGCGATGATAAAAATCAATATTTCCACAGTAATGATGGCACAGTAGTTGAGAAATAAAAATAATTTAATAATAAAAGTTAAAATAATTTGCAAGACGAAACGTATGTGCTAATCACAAAACAATGTCTTTCATTTAACCTCACGCCATGTATAGTTGAGTTTTGCAAAATATTTGCACAACATTGCATGCTAATATGATCTTGATGTGAACAAACAATTCCTTTGACTGTTGAAGAGTCACGCTGTGGCTAGTTTCTAGATACAACACGAATAGCTCGAAAGGACCATCCCGTTTCCTGTCTGATCCGTAGACAAATTATTGCTGATGACGAGGTATTCCACCGTGGCCCTAAAGGGTGACAACGGATCTGCATTATATACCCTTATTGAGGTTAAATATGGTTGCAGGAATTACTATTTGATGAATTGTGTGAAAGAATCTGTGAAGATTGATAAGAAACCTCAGTAGAAATCGGACTACAAAAATATGTAAAGAATGGCGGTAAAGTAAGTCCATCCATATACTCGAATAACTATGATATATAACATTCGAAGAACTCTATATATATATATATATATTATCTATTAATATAAGCTAGTGGTTGCCAACACAAGAAACGCTTAGATTGATTATGTTACATAACTCATTGGCAAGGTGAATTCTTTAACGGAAGTGAGTGTGCGACGCCATGTCTAATCACTATTATACCAATAAGTGCATCAAGTTTATCATATCTTGTCCGTGCACTTATGATATCATTGTATTTTTTTTTAATAAACTCGTGTTGAGCGTAGCTAAAATGAAAGTATATTTATTTATAATTTTGAAGCGAATACATTGTTCAACCCATGGTGTGTTGATTGCGGCGCATGCCATCTTTCCGTTTGCGTTCCTTATGAAAATCCCGCGACCCCTCGCCAACGCTGATGGCGACCGCCGGAGGGTTTTAGTCGGTACGAGTCCGACATAGCCCTCGTCCACGTCGGATACGCGTAGGCATTTCCCCACGTAAAAAACGGCTCATTACATCTTTTTTTTATAAGGTATTTTTTTATAGGCTAATTTGATTCTCCGATTTCCCAATCGTTGATCTCGTGCCTCGTCCTCTTGGAGGTCAGGTCATGAATATATCACCAAAAACGATATGATGATGACGGATTATCAACGTGCGATATCGTCAGACACGGTAATAATAAGGCTGCCAACAATTGAAAGACGCAATGTAAAGCAGCGCGCTGTTTTAACCTGATCAGGTCATCAATATGTCAGATTAGCGACATTAAATCGTATCTATGCACACCATAGATCTGTTAACTGGTGGATCTGTTATTTTCTGAGAGGATTAGGGGTTACGTATAGGGTTGGGCCAATTGTCAAAGTAATTTTGAAACCCGTACCTGTGTCAATGTACGTACAGTACACGGATACAACCCTGACCCTAGTAAGTTAGTTTTTTTGTAAAGTATCCATTTTTTCAATATACATAGCACTTTTCATAGACGTCTCTCTATGTTTAATAAAGTTATTATCACCGGTATCAATATTGACTTTGATTACGGTGGATCTTAGCACGAACTTATAGTCAACACACGAAGCAAACATGTCGTGGACTTTGATCTAAGTGGAGGATATAATGTGCGATCAACTACGGAAAAAAATTGTTAGACATGTATACAATTTCACTTATTATTTATAACAAGTTTTTTTCAAAATTCTGAACTCGGTAATTTTTTTTTTCATTTAAAAAGAAAAGGTGTAATTCATTTTCTGGTTACTGTAGGTATCCGGAGATCGTTCATTATTATCGACGAGGCATTCCATCTCAGTCCTCAAGGGTGACAACGCATCTGCATTATGATTCCTTGTCAAGGATTAATGTAGATGTCATGGGCCGCAGGAATCACTTACCATCAGGTGAACTGTGTGCGAGTTTGTTACTCCCAATCTAATAAAAATAATAAAAATCAAATTTAATTTTAAGTGCTGGTTGACCACATGCTCGACGGAATGCATGCGAAGGAAAAAATCGTGAGGAAACCTTCATGTATAAGAAATAATAATAAAAAAAAATTCAAAGACACTTGAAGTCCGACAATTCGCAGTGGAGTCGCGTTTAAGATTTTATTTAAAACAAAACCCGTTTCTGAACCTTCCCTTCATGTTACCCTAAAAACAACATTGGACGAAGAGGAAACGTAAATCAATAATATATTCGGCATAATTGACGTTATCTTAGAATAGCTGTGGACGTACGAGTAAATGCTATCGGCATTTGTCATAAATTAAAAAGTAAACAATAAAGTTAAGTTAGTTTTAGTTGAAAATAAGATTTATAACCACGCCCTCATAGAATACCTGCGTGGAAAGACATAATGCTGCTTTGTTTCTTGTGGCGAGTGTAAGGATCCGGGCACACAATTACAGATGTCGAGGTGTTCCATCTCGGTCCTCGGATTTGACAACGCATGTGGTGCATCTTGAATCTTATTTGGAGACAGATGTAGATAGGTAGGACCTTAATACAATAAAGAAAAGAAACAGGCGGAGGTGCGTGCCAATTCCGGTCCTTATCGAGTTAATAACACCGTTAATAATGCCCAAGGTTTTGTATTGTTCGCATTCTAATAAATGCACGTCCTCGATTTGTGTTTGTGACTGCATTGAATTTACATTTAGTTACTTTTGTATACAGCTCGACCTCATTACCACTCGCACCCCGTACCAGCAGTGAGAGTAGCAACAGTAGCAGTTTGGCAGTGATAGAGCTACACTGCAGTTGCAGAATGAATGGGTCAGCTCGACCGGGGCAGGACGACGTCCTCGCGCAATACGAGCGTAAAATAGCAGCATAACGCTGCTCTGTTTCGTCTGGTGAGTGTAGGGATCCGTAGACCTTTATTACTGGCGACGAAGCATCCCATCTCAGTCCTCAAGGATGACAATGCATCTGCATTATGATTCCTTGTCAAGGATAAATGTAGATGTCGTGGACAGCAGGAATCACTTGCCATCAGGTGAACTGTGTCCACTCGTTTGTCACTATCCATGGTATAAAAAATCAGCTAGCTTCTAAGTAGCGGTTCCAGGCTGCTTCGGAAAAATATTCGTGTGATACGACTTGATGGATTTCTGGGTGTGATGTACGAATGTCTCGGGACTCTCTCTTTTCCTTCTCCCATAATATTCTACACGCATAACATCGCATAAACAAAAGGGGACAACAATAATTTATATAATATTCTCGCTGCATATACATTACGATGATATGAGAGGTGACAAATGACCACACTGTTGGCCTTATAGTAAGTGATGAAGTGAACTACATCACCGGTCGAGCGGACGCATTAAGGTTGCAGCTAGAAACAAGCTGCAGCGTAGCTTTACCATTGTTGATGAGGGCGGCAAAAAAAATTGTACTAAAAATATTTACAAGTGAACTGTGTACCGTTTGTAAGTGACCATTTAATAGTAAATAAAATGGGTTTCAATTGGCAAGTTGAAATGCATGTTTCCATTATTATTACTGTATCTATAAAACTCGTGTCAGTGTCAGTATTGGTGCGAAACGTTAATCAACAAAATATGCCCGCGTTTCTGAGCTAAACACTGGCAGGATTATCAAAATGAAAGTTGCCATATATAAAAAGAGAAAAAAACGCCCGCGTTTCGGAACTAAACACTGACATAATTATCAAAATGATAGTTGCTTAGTTATTTAGAAAAAAAAATACCCTCGTAGAACGTAGTAAGATACTATATAAGCTGACATTACAGTGTAACCGACAATACCCACGCTGTCATGTATTTATCAACTCTTCCACGCTTACCGATGAGTTGACCTCTGGTCTTAATTACGTCACTTATAAATTACCGTAATCGATTTGATACCTTAACCCCCACTCATACACATAATGAATACTTATCAAAACGGATGAGTCGTTACAGAAAGACCTTCATTCATATCGATTGTCGTCTGTATTACGATGACAAATAATACAATTTTTTTTTTGTTTTTTATGTTTTTTTATTTTTTTTGTTTTAGGTAAGTACAAGCTAATGATGCCGATCGATCAAGTATACCACAGATAAAAGGTAACAATAAAAATGTCTCTTGACGTGCAGGAAGTGTCTATAGATCTAATGCTTCAATACAACTATTGAAAGGTACACTGCAATTTGTAGCTCAAAGAATACCAACCAGCGTGAAATATAAGCATAAGATTGCTGTGTTTCGTGTGGGCTCGGCTTGATTGAAGACGGACGTAGATATCAGGGGCCGCAGTCATCACTTACGGGTGAACTTTGTGCTCATATGTTACTCTTAATATTTAAAAAAAATCACACCAGTTTATTTACTCGCAACGCAGTAATTGCGAGTTGAGACTGTTATATCTCATTACAATATAGGTATTTTACACAACTCAAAAGAAACCAGTGTGCTGTGAAAGCGGAACCCGGCACCATATTTTCGGCGTACATTCACCCTTACGATGCGCGGCCTCATTCTGTCCATTGTTTTGAAAAAAATACGACATGATTTTGAACCTTATCACAAAGTATTTAAATATATGTTATCGCCAAGCAATTATTACGAAGTGTTTGTTTTCAACTTACAATGTATACTTCACGCAGTTTCGTTAAGGCGTGACTTATTATATTAATGAAGATTATTTTGTGCACTAGTGATGGGATATAGCGCTTGTACCTAATACCCTAAAATTTTATAAACTTCATTGCTGTATTTTGGTTAGTGTAGGGAATCGGGTACCAAAGTACCGATAACGAGGCATTGCTTCCATCTCAGTACAATTGATCCAGAGTTAGGGGAAAGGGGAGAGAAACAGGCGGATGTCTGCCTATGAACCTGGTGTTACGGTGTAACAACTTTATTTTTTTTTGTCTGATGATTCAAGAGGTTGGTTGGTTAATAGAAGATATTGCTATTGACGAAATTGATCTAGAGGACATCATCGTCCACACCATTTAAGTGTGTTTGCAGATCGGTGCGAATCTCCAAATGTCACTAATGGTGCTCCATATAAAGTGAACGATTCACACGATAGTTATAACACATATATTATAATTTTATTATTTATTTAATTTTATTAATTACAGACATGTAATGTATGAAATGAAGATTGATTATAATTATACATAAAAAATCGGAGTTGCTAAATAGTTAAATCTAAGAAGTTTGTTAAATATTAATATTCTTCTCAACGTTAAGATCGAGTATCCGAACCTCATCGCCGAGGAACACAGTAACATGAGATTTAATTTTGGCACTACCGGTATCAACCTCTAGTCATATTTAGAATATCGAAATCATTTTACAACCCGTCGTGCAACAGTTCGTCTTTATTTACAAACCACTAGATTTTACTGCGGATCGGTTAGTCGACCGGCTGGGTGAAATGCGCACGCGTCTTGTGCGTGATACGTATCCGTGAGAGAGACGGAGCGATACGAAAGAGCGGGATGTAGAGCAAACATGGTGGAAGGACGCTCGCTTCTTGGATTTAGTGATTGGTGTCTTTGTGTTTTTGTTTTTAGACGCTTGATTTAGGTTAATAGAGTTGCATTTGAAAACAAAGCGAAAATGTAATTTTATTTCGTAACAGTTGTTTTCTCTAATTTTTTGTATGAATATGTTTTAACGAATGTCTCTGAAGGACATTACATTTATTTATTTATTCATTAAAAATAAATTATATATTAAATTGTTGATCTAACACATATTTGCTATTATTATTCCGTGTGGATGTGACAAATTCTAATTATGATGAAGTACATAATTGTAAGATAAGCCAACAAGTGACAAAACTTAAAGGTACTTGAAAAAAACGATATTTATTACGAAATGGATTCTGCTCAGATAATAGTCTAGATGTTTGCGGAAACATAAATATTAATTGTCTAAGTGAGTAGTTCCAAGTAGTAATAACATATACCAAGTCTTATCATTTATCACTCGCGCCTTATCACAAACGTCTTATATCAGAATGAGGAAAGCGGATAGTCTAAAATTAGTATGCCTATATGAGATATAATGTAATTTTGTCTCTGTTACACTACATGAGATGAGTTGATGCATTTCATCTGCAAGAAGTCTATATGGCAGACAAAATGCATCACCGACCTCTGCGACCATGGCGACATATTGCTTGTATATAAAAATAAATGTTTGCATGTCATTACGGTAAAATGGGCTGGATACTATGTTAATTAGAATACTTTTGTAAACTTAAACATTAATTCATCCATTTTGAGATATCCTTTTAAGTAAATATTTACTTGTACCATAATGCCTAGCTCTGCTGTATCCAACAAGTGTTGTGTTACAAGTCTAAAAGACATCTAAGATTTCATTAACAAATACTAGGTTTCGTAAGATTCGATTGAGACATTAGTAATTTCTTCCGTCAATCAGTATAAAGTAACCGCGGAGAGATTTCCTCATTTATTTTACATTAAAATTTAATCAGAAGTGCATTAGGTACCGCGAGGATAGGGAGGGAAAATTGCTCCCTCACCTAATGGTATGAATGATGAGGTTCTTTTTGCGGATGTTGTGTGTACGGGAAATTCGATTAGTTCGATTGGGAAGCCGTGGTAGCTCTGTCCGAGCGCTCGCTTTTACACGCGAACAAATCGAGTTAGGTTCCCGGTGTTGGATCTACCCTTTAGATAGCGATCCGAATCGAGGTTTCGTATCTCCGTATGAGGGACCCTCGGATCCTATTATCGCCCTCCTCTGTTGTCGTCGACGTTCTTCGTCCACATGGGTCGGGAGTGCAGCGGTGGTGCAGCAGCAGTCTCCGCGCTAGCTTCGCAGCATCGTCGTTGTCTCCCTACTCAGCGGGTCTCCCTCCCGCTCACGATTCTGATTAGATAAAGCTGTAGAAGTCTCTGGACCAACAGCAATTCTCACACACACAAAAAAAACCCTGTGTTGCCACATGTCATATGATTGTTAAATGCAATTCTGACTACTGATTGACCGCATGATCGGCGCTGAAGAAAGCAGGAATTCTGAATGTATGAAAAGTAATAAAAAATTGATTTCGAAAACATGTGAAGTTCTCCAGATCGCAATGGACCCTTCCTTTTTGAGCCTTGATTGGAGTTTATGGTAGCTGTTACTGTACTTTGCTTTTATGTGTACCTAAAGACCTAACCAGTCACGAGATCAGAGTTCCAATTTGAAATCACTTATTTCAAATAGACTTACATAGACGTGGACTTAACAATGTATATATTAACTGTTTTTTTATTGTATATAATGAATACACTTTTTAATAACGGTTGCGTAACACTGCTGCGTCCGGCTGCGGCATAAATGGGTCGGCTCAACTGGGGTTCCCCACAGAATAACAATGTAAAATAGCAGCATAATGCGACTGTGTTTCGTCTGGTGAGTGTAGCATCTTTCATGAGCGTTATGATGCTCTGTCACTTACCATCGAGTGAACTGTGTTCTCGTTTCTCACTCGTTTAACCATTCCGGTTAGTATAGTAGTACGAAACAGTTGTCATAACTAATCACAAAAGATAATTGTTAAAAATCTTTATTACTTGTGACGAGGTATACCATCTCAGTTCTCGAGGGTGACAACGCATCTGCATTATGATTCTTTGTAAAGGATGAATGTAGATGTCACGGGCCGCAGGAATCACTTGCCATCAGGTGAACTGTGTGTGAGTTTGTTACTCTCAATGTAATAAAAACCAAAATATTGTCTATATCCCTCACCATACAACTCGGTGGCCAGGTAACTCGGCTACATTGAGCCACCGAGTGCTGTAATGCCGGTGATCATTTATTCATTACGTGCTCCCATGTTCTTGTCCCGCTTCCCGCTGGACCAGTCTCAAGGAACACTTGACGGTCATTGCACTCTGTATGTTGCTAGGGTTGCCTCATCTCTGAATTAAATATTATATCTATACCTTCAAACATGTAATGTTTTAGTTAGCAGACAGGGTACACTAACTTTATGAAATTAAAGGTGTGCAGACGAGCCACATTCACATGATGGTGAGTGATTCGTGCGCTCCGTGACACACCTATATTCAGATTATAGTAGGAATCGCCATGCAGCAAGTGTGCTGGCACCCCTAAGGAGTGTAAAAACAAAAGGGTATTTAAAAGTAAAGAAAAGCAACACTGGTCTACCACTGTTGCATTTCTTGCGCTCCATTTGCTTTGAATGGGTCTGTTCGACCGGGGCAGCTTAAAATAGCAAAACAACGCTGCAGGGGACCGCCTGGTGGCACACGATTCAGAAGCGACTTTGATAAGCCACAAATTAAAATCAATCAAGATGGCCGCCTCAGATAAAGATTACAATTTTCCACCTTTTTATATACATATAAAACATGGTTAAATCGCATTTCGATCTTGCCCTCATTAATCAGGTCGTAGTAATTTTTTCAAATAATTTCCCGTCGCAAGTTAATTACAAGAGTCAAGGATGTATTTACCAAAAGCTGTCACAATAATTGGCCTTTTTAATTATATTAGTATTTAAATAAAATTTCATCGAGTCTATTTTAAGATTTTTGTTCCTACGTTATGGTTTGCTACGTTAAGGTATGGGGGGGGGGGGGCATCGTTCAACTAAAAATAAATAAAAATAAAAATCTCATTAGTGAGTTTGGGCCTCTCTTCAGATGGCATAGAGTCGACCACGCGGCGCCACTGCTAACTGGCGGACTTTACAATAATAATTTATTGTCTTCCATTTATAATAAATGTCTTCGAAATATTTATTGTAACTCAGCGGTAAAGGAAAATTCCCAAGGAATCATGCATGTCTAAAGTAAAAATATTTCAAAGACACATGAAGTCCGCCAATTTACATTAGAGTCGCGTGGTGGCACCTACTTTAGAAAGTAGACCTATGCCCCGCTGTGGGACTTATGAATATAGGCTTTCAGATTACTTATACTTTTAGAATTTAACAGACATACTGTTTCGTATGTTCTATTCGTGTTTTTATTTTTAATTAGCTGTGTCTGTGGATTTACTCGCGAGACGCACTTATAATTAGACATATCTTTTTTATTTTTCAACCGGTTCCAATGAAACAAACACTTAATTTGATCTCAATATACTGGTATATTTGTCTGGACAAACAAATCCGTTCAGCCATTGTGCACAATTTTCGATTACATCTTTAATAAAAGTAAACATAGTTTAGTTTTGTTTTTAGAAAAGTAAAGAAATAGAAAAAATAAAAAATATTACGCGACCCTGCCAGGATTCGAACCTGGAATCTTCTGATCCGTAGTCAGACGCGTTATCCATTGCGCCACAGGGCCGATACATGAATATACAAAATTTTTATTCCTGTTTCACATTTAATATTTTTATGTTAATCTCATCTTATATTTAACGAAAATTTTTCAACCATAACGTTTGTGGTAACTATTTAGTATCTATAGTTTTATCTGTCGGTGGATATTTATTTTCTATGCTGATTTAATAGTTATAAGAAAAAAATTGTATTTTGGAGGAGTTCCAGGTTGCCCAACTCAACATAATAATAATACAGATATGTATAACACGTTAACCAACTTCAAAAGGAGATTCTGTTTTGATGCGTATATTTTATGTATGTATTTACACCGAGTTCTCGGAAATTTCAAGGGCGATTAGCGTGATTCAATTTATTCAGTAGGGGAAGCTCCCTAAATGACTCCATCAAAAATTTCATTAATATTGAGTACTTTTTTTCGCCCCTTCACGCTTTAGCCCTTTTATTTGCAGCCATTAAAGTGCGTTTTTGTGCTCGATATAAAAAAATATGACTTCATTGAAAACGACGCATGAAGTTTGTTCGAATCTTTGTGTGTTTTATTCATAGTTTGTTTTGAATTTGTAGTTTCTTTTGCATTACCCATTTTAACGTGGGTAACATTAGCGTGGGTTAACGGGCGACGAACAATTATAGACTACCGTCAATATGATACTTTTATTATTCCTTTGTTCAAACAAAGCAACTGTAGGACGTTGTACGGAACACGTGGTGCGACTACCGCCTTCCGAAAAGCAATGATCCCCACCAGCGCTCCGGATTACGTCAATGACAGCTTGTCATTAGTTGCCATAATTGAAAATTAGCTGAAGCACCGTCAAATTTATTTAATGATTATTCTAGTAAATAATTACAACACAAATATTTATATTTTAACTAGAATTGTACATTTACAGCCAGTCTGACGCCTGAGGACTGAGATGAATCCCTCGTACTCCCCGTATTCCCTGACCTTACCGGACAAAATGAATTAATACTAAACACATGATACCAGAGTGATCACTTGAAATTTTTGTTTAACTGTGTATTTTTACTATGTATATATAAAAAAGAATAAAAATGATGGTTAAAATTGAACAATTAATCGCTATAAAATACGTTGACACGATACTGGAGGTTGCTAGAGTAGCAAGCAGAGTTTTATTTCTGCGCAAAAAGTAAAGTTACTAAAGAAAGGAGAGTCTCAACACTTACCATATTTGGGCAGTGACAACCCTACAATCCAATATAGTTCATCTGTTCCGTTAAAATATGCCCACGGTGGCTTTATAATGTAACAAAAATACACTGGACTATTACTTCTTAATGTAGAATATATGATATGTACACGACTCACGTCGTACGCTTGCGGTCTTAATATTATCGTATAAAATCTGTTCGCTTATATTGAATTTTTTGACTATAGTAGATTAAATGTTTTAGCTCTAAATTGATATGATATTCATATTATTAAATTCTTTTTTTATTGATGAAAAGAAACATTTATACAGTATTTGTTTTAAACTCTAAAATATGGACACTTTCACCCTAAAGAAAATACAGACAAAGAGACATAACATTAATGGTGGGGCGGGGTCGGGGGTGGGGGCGGTGGGTATAATAATAATTACACCTCCTAATTGATTCGCTCCTTCTTCATAGACCGAGAAATAAGATTTTTAAGAAACGCCATTCCATTCTTCAGCGATTGAGGTTTTTCTTGTATCTCGTAAATGCTTATATATTTTGTATATTATAAATGATTTGGCAATATACAAAACAAAAAGCCAGTCACCAAACGCCAGCCACAAAAATACGAGAGGCCAGTGAGTTTCCTTCTGGTTTTTCTCTCATGTTCCAATTTTGAAATCTGGCACTACATTCATATAATAGTTTGGTGACTGTATTAAAGTAAAATGACTTCACGTCTAATAGAATAAGAAAACGTCTTTAAATAATTATATTTTAATTTAATCATGCCGGTTTCCTCGCGATGTTTTCTTTTATAACAGAGCACGTGATAAATCAATATTTAAAATTACTATAAACATTTTATTTGCCACCGACACCGGGTATCGAACTCGGTTTGACGTACGGTGGTTTAATGTCGAGCATTTGGACATTGAACCGCAAGTGCCAACAATTCTGATGTTTGATTACTATAAGGAGACGAACGTAAGTTTTATATGCATATTTTACCTCATACAGAACTTTTAAGTTTTTTAATGAGTACAAAAAATCGTAGAACCAAATTTCCGTTCTCCGTACTCCGCCGGTGCAAGTTATTGCGCACGAATTAACTTCCAATTTACGTTGGTGATAATTGTTTTTTTTTTTCACAATAAAAGATGAACACACAATTCACCTGATGGTAAGTAATGACGTCTACTTCCATTCTAAACAAACCTTCAAAATGCTTGCCCATAGATTGTCACTCGTGAGGAGTGAGATAGAATGCCTTGGTTCCACGGATACATAAACTCACCGTATGCAACATAGCTACGCTACCATTTCACAGCCTCCCCTTAGATAGCGATCCGAGTCGAGGTTTCGTACCTCATTATGAGGGGCCCTCGGATTGTATTATCGCCCCCTCTGTCGTCGACGTTCTTCGTCCACAGTGGTCGGAGCGCAGCGGTGGTGCAGCAGCGGTCTTCGTGCTTCGCTTCGCAGCATCGTCGTTGTCTCCTTACTCAGCGGGCCTCCCGCTCGCGAGTCTATTTGGATAAAGCTGTAGAGACCAACAGCAATACTCATACACAAAAAAAAAAAATAACAATTTCACAGTGGTGACCTTTGCGGGCGTCATCCCATGTCGAGGCGACCCATTCATGCGAAACTAGCTACAATGTGGCCTCTACCCCTGTTAAAACACTAGCTATGTACACATACTCTATAAGCAGACAGAAGCATGGAGCGTCTATATGTATGTATTATTATCTCAATGTGCATTTAAGTTTTTTCATGACTACCAAAAATTCGTTGTAAGCAATTTTCCGTTCCACGTACTCGACGGACGATGGTAGTTTTTGCACAAATTAATTTCCACTTTACGCTCGATATAATCGGTTCTGTGTAGTAATTTTGACACTTCAGGTATGTTATTGGGTTGTTTGTTTTACTGGTAATTTTGCACCCGTAGGCAATTCCAGTAAAAGAGTCGACAAATTAAAAATCCGTTACTTTTGATGTCTGGGAAGAAAAAGAAGCTTCCATGCCTGAGAAATAATATATAATAAAAATATTTCGAGGACACGTTGTTAGCAGGTTTTCTCTCGTAACAGCACAATGTTCCTTGTCAAAATTTAAAAAAAAACCGAGTTTCAGAAAATCTTTTACGTTTTATGTTTCTACGTTACTTACATTTTACGATAATATATTTTCAAGCATAATGTTTCTTTTAACATTTTTTTTACATAATACAGTGCTATTATGTATATATAAATATATCATGCATTTCTAACATAACCAACCACTGTAACTAAGTGTTAGAAGATGATGACAATAGTTGAATGGTTTATTCGAACCTATGTCTTTTCGTTCGCAGTTTAGCAGACTACCCTAAACCTTTAGATAGATATTTATCACACTGCGCTGATTTAGTATTAAAAAAAGATTGTGTCTTTAAAAAAGTATATGGCCACATCTAAAGACCAACATAATAATACTACAAATATTTATAGTCTGTATTTAACTTAATTTAAAAAAAGGTACTCTATTTGATGCGTATTTATTATATAGGTACACGTACGTGAGTTCTCAAATACTTCAAGGACGATTGGCGCTATCCGTTATAAAAGTTTTCGTATTGATCCCTCAAAAATTTCATGAACATTCAGATGTTGTTTCCTTTCTCAAACAAATAATGTTTCTAGACTCATTGAAATCGACGCATGTAGTTATAAATAAGCTTAGTTTCACCAGTCGCATACAATATGAACTAAAAATATCAAATGTGAGTCATTGGCCCTGTGGCGCAATGGATAACGCGTCTGACTACGGATCAGAAGATTCCAGGTTCGAATCCTGGCAGGGTCGTGATTGTTTTTTAATTCTTTATATTTTTGAACCCATATATGTAACACATTTAATAAAATATATATTTTTAAAATACACCATTTAAAAAATATTATCAAATAATAACTTTGAACAGAATACAATAATATTTTTGTTATAATAATCTATATTAATAAAATTATATATTTTTATACCTTATTTTCTTCTTTTTTAAAAATCTTTGATTTTTTTTGTGCCTAACGCCATGACTTACAAGAATTAATCTTATTATTTTTTATTAAGTCTCACTGTTTATAATAACGAACAGGCGAAAGTAGTAATACACATCGATTTTTAGAAAGAGACAATCGCATAGCGAGTTACCGTTTTGTAGAGCATCATCTCTATCACGCATCAACTTCGTGACTGTGATTGTCTTTTTCTAAATATCGATGTGCATTATTTTCGTACAAATACTTAATATAATTTGAATTAAACGACGCTGCGAGTGCCAGCGTCACACAGGAGCTGCGTGAACACCAGCGTGCTAAGGTTTAGGGTTGACAACTTTTCAAAGATTATATATGGTTTTTTTTAGAATACTCCTAACACCAAACGCGCCGAGACATTAGCATTATTAATAGTAGGCAAATATATTATGAAAAAATCATTAGCCTTGTCAGATCTCTTGTTACTGAGCGTGGGGCAGCGCGTCCTTCCATTAATCACATTTTTTTATTTTTTATATTAGGGATGGCAAACGAGCAAACAGTTCACCTGATGGTAAGCGATAACTGCGGCACATGATATCTATATCCATCCCCAACAAAGACTAGACTAGATCTCTGAGGACTTAGATCGAATTCCTGGTTACCCGTAGTCGTTTCTTCCGGGATCCCATCCCTCCACTCAACATACCTAACAACAATATTCTGCTATTTCATGCTTTTCACAGGTTTCTCACCCATTCAATTTGCAAGCTAGATACTAGCGAGGCTCTTCCGAGTGCTCTCCTTGGCCTTCTTCCCGATATTATGAAAAACATATAACGTGTTATAAACATAGGATTGGCAACCCTACCCGTGTTGCACTGTTGAATGCGCTATCAACTCCCAACATGTGACGTGCATATTTACATAATCCACCACACATCGAGAAGGTCGACTGGATAAAATAATAATGCTATATAAATTTGTCTCCTAAGAGATTAGCCTGTATTTACGTATATTATATTGATAGTATGATATTTGTTTTAATTTGCTCCATTTGTCTATTCGTGATATTGTCATAGATAATAAATAGAAATATTGTTTTTGTGTCGTAAGTAAAAATTAATAATTTCGTTGTTTTTTTTTATAATATTAGGGTTGGCAAAAAATGTGTGGGATGGCAAAAATTAAGGATGCACGCTCATCATTCGAAACACTGCTGTGTCGGGGTATACTTTTGGCCAGAACCGACCCATTCATACTGCCACCGGAAACTGCGCCTCTGTTGATATATTTATTAAATAAAACGAAGATAGATCCAAAAAGCAGCGTGTACTAACAGAGGGTAGAGGATCTGCAAATTCTTTTAGCTTTTATTGCTTCGTTTATGCTAAGCTTCGCTTGCTGAGATCGTCAGTTATCGTAAGAGTATAGATTAAGATTAATCCTCTGTCTTGTCAGTAATTATGAAATGATAAAAGTAATATTACCGTCTTAAATATTCTCACATAGCTTATTAGTTTGTACCGTTTATTTCGATTATATATACGATACATACATGTATTTTTTTAATTACAATTACAAGTAACAAACGAGCAAACAGTTCACCTGATGGCATGTGATTCCTGCGGCCCGTAACATCTACATTCATCCTTGACAAGGAGTCATAATGCAGATGCGTTGTCACCTTTGAGGACTGAGATGGAATATCTCGTCACCAGTAATAAAGGTCTCCGGATCCCTGCACTCACCAGACGAAATACAGCAAAATTATGCTGCTATTTTACGCTGGTATTCTGTGAGGAGGGCGTGGTCCCACCCCGGACGACTGTTACATATCGTTGGTGCTGCCGCCTCTCAGATCATTAAACAATCACGTAATACTGCTAGATACTTTATAAAGATTGTATTAAATTGACATAAAACCAACCATGCGGCCATACTTTCAAAATAAATGACTTCTTAATATTTCGAATAAAATTGTAGATAAATAACTTTCTCATATCTGCGACTATAGTATTTTCTCTCACACGGCCAGGGTTGGCTGCCAGAGAATGTAACTAGTGTAGTGTGTTTATCTTTGTAAATCTTAATCTAAGGTCACTTAGTATAAATAAGTAAATAAACTTTATCTTCATCATTAATTCATTGTTCAAAATAAGCCTGCAAAGCTAATTAGTACGACGATCTGTAATTATAATCTTCCCTCAAACTTATATTTAAATCTTTTATAGAATGATGATTTAAAACTCACTTAGAAAACACACAGCGTTTGCGCCCACACGAGGCTATGGTAGACCTATTACTGCTCTGCCCACCCATCTTTTAAATTTTGTCTAAAAATTTAGGTACTTTACATAGAGGCTGCTTATATAAATTCCATTGATAGACGTGGATGAAAGGCATGGGGATGACCACTGACACTATTAGCGCTCCCCAGGACCACGCCTTTATATAATACCAGCGTAAAATAGCAACATAATGCTGGTGACGAGGCATTCTATCTCAGTCCTTTAGGGTGACAACGCATCTGCATTATGATTCCATGTCAAGGATGAATGAAGATGTCATGCGCCGCAGGAATCACTTGCCATCAGGTGAACTATGTGCTCGTTTGTTACTATCATTGACATAAAATAAAAAAACTGTTCATAAAGTTGGCGGGGGGAGGGGGGGCTGCGGGACATACACATTCATGTTTATTTATTGTATATATATCTATTAAGATCGTATTAGGAGCACTTTACTGACGTCACGGGTCTATTTTAATAACAATATATGTTATTTTGTTAATGACTTAACAATGAGTCGCTTTAGTCACGAGAGTCGAGCGTGATTCGACCAATTAAGGTGAGACAAGTTGAAATATGAACTTTAACCCCTTGAAATAAGGCGGTCAGTCGGTAGGCTGAAAATACAGTTGATATTCTCATGTCACTGCAAATACACCGTGTGGACTTGAGCAAATATTTTCTCTCAACCGTCGAGTTATTGCTACTCGGTCGAGAGATCTATGTTGAATTTTGATGTAAAATATTTTTGATTCGTTAGCTATCTAAGTAGTGAGATATCTCTGATCTTTTCTCCCGTGCATGACATCGGACTAGAAAAAGGGAGGAGTGAGTACTTCATTATCACAGCCTATCCATGGAACTCTACTGAACTTAGACCTTCCCCATTGATTGCCTCAAAGCACGATCCTAAATCATCTGCACCCTGCGACTTCCTGCATAAGTCGACGTCCCATCAAGTGAGATGTTCTTATTTCATATCTCATTATGACATCAACAAGGAGGATTTCGAGCACGTGGATATTTTGTGGTTATTATCAGATGATACGTTGTGTTGGTTCCACAGGGGAGTTCATTTTTCTCCTTCATCCTTATTAATAGTATGCCTCCAACGGTTTTTGAGTTGAACAAAATAAGACCTTCGATTGTGAATATAGCTTGGGATCGTGCTTCGTGACAGTCTGTGCGGACTTATGTTCTCAATTGTACATTAACAGTGCACAAATGATGACATATACTAAGCACTAACATACTAAGGTACTCGGAACACCAGCACACATTATGACAGCTTCATTTTGCCTAAAGAGTGAGGGAGGGAATTGTATTTTAATCCTCAAAGACGTTGTACCATCGTCTTGATTCGTCGTTGGAGATTTTTTTATAATATTAAGAAGTGATGGACTTGCAACCGATGCTATTAATGGTATGTAATAACAGCGAACCATGACGTCAGCTCATACCCTGAGGACTGATATTGAATGCTTCGTTACCTGTTATTAGGTCTCCGGATTCCTATACTCACCATACGAAACACAGCAGCGCTAAGTTACTATTCTGTATATATAATTCTAGTATATATATACATAGACTTTCTTCGGTCGATGCGACCCGTGGTAACTACGATCAGTTTTTCGTTTATTGTGTTGAAATTGCAAGAACATCGCAACCGAGTCTTTACTACTATTTAAATATACATATGTATGTTTATACAAATAATTATTAATGTTTAGATTGTTATAAATAACAAGCAGCTCACGGCCTTGGAACACAATCCGTCCACTGACACCTTATCTCGAGATATCCAGTGGTCGTAGTAAACACTCTGTCACGGGATACGGCACTATACTGCCACGTGGCGGCTGCGATCGGACGTTTATACATGGTTATTGGTAATTCCACGTATTCCTGGATTATTATTAGGAAGTGATAGTCACCTATTTGTGATAATTTTAACCCCCATACTGAGATTTTTTTTTCTTCAAAAAAAATATTGAAATCCTTTTTCGTCTCGCATTTTTAAATTTGTACCAATAATTGTTGTTTTAATACTAATAAATAACCAGTGTTCAATCGTTTTTATAAAGCAAAAATGAGATTTAAATTAATACTTTATTTTAATAAATTTTTGATTTTGCATTTTAGACTTATTTCGAGAAAAGCTAAAAAACATGTTAACTCAAAAATGGTTCACTTTTGCATAACGCATATGGGCAAACTCCGTTCTATGTATATTATCAGAGGGGCTGAAATAAAAAAATCTTGTCTTAAAATTTGTACCTATTCCATATATCTATATAAATAAAAATTAAATTCTGTTTGTTAGAAGTTAGTCAAGTATCAATTTAGAACGGCTGAACCGATTTACCTAATTTTTATTTTCAAATATTCGTATTAGGTATTAGGTTTCGTCCGAATTAGGTTTATATGAAAAGAAAAATTGGTAAAGTATATAAATCTTTTTTCTAAGGCATTTTTGTATGAGCCTAAAATCCATAATTAGAACGATGAATAATTTTCACAAATTTATAAAACGATCACAAACAAATTTATTTAAATTCGGACAGCACGTCTGTCGGGTCAGCTAGTTATTTATCGATTTATATACTTTATGTTAACTTAATTTTATAAATAATAGTCCATATATTTTGAAACTAATGAATTAGAGTATGTAAAAATAGGCAAATAAGAACTTACCCGAGAAATTACATTTTATCTTCATTGGTGTCAACGCTGACGTCATGGGCCGCAGTTACCACTTACCATCAGGTGCTCTGTATGTGTATGTTTATTTACACATATATAAAGTAATAGTAATATATAGTATAATGTAAAAGAAAAATACAAACGCAATAATAGAAAGGTAGTCTAGTCTAGCCACATTACTAGTATTTACACGCTATTATAGAGGTAGTTACAACGCAAAAGAAAACATATTGAGAAACGAAATCACGCAGTCATTATGTGAATAAATAATGATAGGTTTGAAATACATCTGACAAATTGCACTGGATTCGTACCACAGATTAGCAATCGAAATTGTCTGCATAGAATTCATCAACGAATAATATTCCTTTTTATATTACCACCAAATCTGTTACGGAACACGGACCCAATTACAGGTTCGCTGTCCTCGGGGGTGATTAGGCATGTTTCACCCTGGACTTTTGTGGAGAATGAATACAGTTACCATGGCGATTCATGATTACCGGTGGATTCGCATTCCTTATATAAATGGGGAGTGTGTGTTTTGTTAATTTTTAGCTAGATGCGTTACGTCTGTTGTCAGATTTTTTATTCTGCTATTGTTTCTTGTTTGAAAAAAAGGATGGATGACTTGTGAGTCCTTTTTATATATGATATATAGTGTTAGAGAGATTGTAATAATAGTAATATGTAAAAGTGATTAACATTACGTATTAATCATTTAGATGAGATAAGTTTTTTTTAATAGTGCTAGAGCTACGCTTCAGCAATGAACCGCAATGTCAACAACACCAATCGAAAATAGCAGCTTAACTGCTAGCTCCTGTCTTTTCCTCACCACGGAGAGGAAAATCTTTGGAAGATTTTCCCCGACACCAAAATAAGAGGGGTGTGACAACTACATAAATTTATATATATAATTTTGTACATTGTGTTATATAGTTACAGTTCTATATAATTGTCTTTAATTTGCAATTCAAACACGGAACTCTTGATTCGAAAGACCAAGTTTTCATGTACATATGTACATAATATATATTTTTGAGAACGCGTTTATAATTGTGACTAAGCGCTGCGAAATTTTTAATACAACATAATGATAGGTTACACGACATAGAAGCGGCTTGCGCAACACCATGAGGAGATTGTATCAGTAATTATGTCGCAGGTTATATGTATAAAACTGAGCTATAGGGCTATGTTCGGTGTTTATCTGCCCGACAGATTACGTTTGGTAGACATCCGCAGTAGAGAGCGACCGACAGCTCAGAGGATCCGCTTGTAAACCGAGTGATGGCAATCTATGGAGGAAGCCTGATCTGTCATGAGATGTATATATATAGTTTATGACTTTTTAGAAAAGAGGATATAGTGATGTTATTAATAGACCCTATAAACTAAAGTTATTTACTGATCCAATATATTTATGTTAATTGAAATACAAAAAATTAAATAATTTACAATATTTTCTCTTTTTCCCAGATATGTGATAAACTGGAAATCGGCGCTGAGGCAGACTACTTTGGGCTCCGAGTATGCCATGGGTCAGGGCCCGGAAGATGGCTTAACTTGCGAAACCCCCTGGACCCGCACCGCATCCCCGGTGGCCGTTTAGAATTGCGCGTCAAGTTTTGGGTACCACCCCATCTGTTAATCAACGAACCCACGCGCCATCAACATTACCTGCACGCGAAACTCGACCTTATCGAGGGCAGGTTGGTAGTTGCCGAGCAAGAAGTCGCCCGGCGTATAATCGCCTACATAGCTCAGGCCGAAACTGGAGACTGCGAACCAGACATGGCCCCCACACACATATACGAGGAGTGCAACAAAATCGGACCACAGGGCGTGAAACCTGAGGACCACGTGGAAAAGATTATTGAATATCATTGCGAGATTGCCGGAATGCGGTCATCACAAGCGGAATACCGATTGCTTAAAGAAATATCAAAATTGGAATCTTTTGGCGAGGAGCTATTCTTCTGCAAGCCAGTTACACAGAGTAACAACGCTCACAACCTCTACAGCCACTTACTGTACCACAGGCAACAGCTAGAAGAGCCTAGAGCGAGGGACGAACAGGAAATAGACGGGGGGGCGACCGTCGGATGTCTAACTTCCGGCCAGAACGTGGGGGGGTGTGGGTGCAGGCTGAGCACGTGCGTGGGCGTCGGCCCTCATGGCATTGTCGTGTACCGGCCTGCCTGCAACGGCGACCACGAGATTGGTGTCGAAAAACAAAGGTGAGCGTAGGTGAAGAGGCAAAAGCTGGTTATGAAGTTAAGGTGTGAAAAACTTGCACACTGTGTAATGAAGCAGTTTCATTCCATTCCAATTTAGTCTTTAGTAATGATTACGCATCTGCCTCTATCTAGAGGTATTATCAAGGATTTCTATATATATATATTATTGCGCCCTGTAGGGATTCTTCACCATCAAGCAGCCCGTATGTTCGTTTGTCATCATAACACATGCCAGTGTAGATTACAACAATTTTAACAGCGGCGGAGATACTCTGCAATTTGTGTCTAGCCGCGACATTATTTTTTAAAATTGCATTTTTTATTGTAACGAGTCGACTAAACGTCTGTTCCACGACTTCAATAGAATACCAGGGTAAAATATCGTCATTATGCTGCTGTCTTTTGACTGGTGAGTGGTGGGATCCGGCATCCTTATTGTTGGTGACGAGGTGTTCCATCAGACTGAGAATGCAGACTGACAACGCATGAGCATCTTGTATCTTTGAGGATAACTATAGACGAGTCACGCGTCACGTCGCATGCGGGTCACTGTCCCCATTTACGATCAGGTGAACTGTGTGCTCATTTATCGGCCTAAATACTAAAACGACATGCGCGGAATGAATTAAATTGTAGACTTACCCACATCAGTACGATTTTTTTTATTACATAGAGAGTAACAAACTCACACACAGTTCACCTGATGGCAAGTGATTCCTGCGGCCCATGACGTCGACATTCAACCTTGACTAGGGATCATAATGCAGATGCGTTGTTACCCTTGACGAATGAGATGGAATGCCTCGTTACCAGTAATAGAGGGCTCCAGATTCCTATACTAGCATTATGCCGCTATTTTACGTTGGTATTCTGCGAGGGCGTGGTTCTACCCCGGTCGAGCTGGCGCATTCATTCTGTAGCTAGAAACTGTAGCTTAGCTCCACCACTATAAATTGTCCTCTTGATATCCTCATCGTCAGTACATATCAGTTCGCTGATGGACATATATTTCTTCAATTGCACGCTACAACGATCCCGCACCAGCTTCTGTCGGCCATCTATCAAACATAGACACTCCACCAATCTAAAAGAACACATGCGTTAAGATAAGAGAATAAAACCGATCATTATTATTAGAACATACACACAACTATTCGAATGATGTCACTAACATGCGTGACTGTCACATTTTGGCCAAACTGTGCCAAAACCAACAAAAATATATCAGCGAACGACCGACACATGACACTGAATAACTTAATTTTGTTATAATTTGCAAATGTAAAATTACCAAATCTAAACGATATACGAGGGTATACAACAGCTATAATCTAGCAACAGCACAAATGTGTGAAAAAAAATGTGATTTGATATGATTGAACAGAACAAGGTTGGATCCAATACACGAAATGTTGGACAAACCTTGGTGGTTTGTCCAACATATCTTGCTGGAGTTATCTTTATTTCAAAGCGACAATCTTATCAGGTGTAAATATAATTTTGCGAGCATATTGGCTGTTGGCACACCTCTAATATAACGAACTGTGTTCTGTTGTTGTCATGCTTAAGTTTATGCAGGAGCTCTGAGTGGGTCGTCTCAACCGCGGCATGACCACGTCCTCACAGAATAACAGCTAAAAAATTTCGGTGGGTGTAGGGTCCGGGGATCCAATTACAGTTATCTTGCCCATGTCATCTCATTTCAATAAGATCTGAGAACGGTTCAGAATGCAGTGTCCAAAAAAGGGGACACACAACCATCACACACAGACCTGAAAATCAACAATTTGTGATATACAAATATCTCCATATACAATCCTTTGCGAATCGATCCAGATATTCTAACCACTAATAGTATAAGTAATTGCCATAATTTTAAAAAAAATTGTTTAACACTTTAATCAATTAATGTCATTATTCTGTATTTGATGAATTTTTAAATGACAAGAACTGGACATTGTAATAAATTAGACATTATTCACTATTAATAATTGTTAATATTCAATTTATTTAATTTTTGATTTTAAACAAATATTATTGTTGATTTGACATTTTGAATACGTATAGACATTTTTTTTAATTTAATTTTGATCTGTTACTTGACATTGAATATTGATTTTTGCAATTTTTTTATATAAAATAACATGTATGTAACATGTCTTTACAGTAGAATGTGCTGGATACTATGTTAATTAGAACACCTATGTACAACAAATGAATGCAAATAAATATTACGACTATGTTTACACCATGCGGCCGAATATAAGATATACTGATGTTAAATAAATATCAATACATAGTACTTACGTTCGTACGGTTTGAGCATATCAATAATTAATGACGGAAGTCACTTGCTTTAAAGCGATAAAAGTTTATCAACCAGTTAGTGGTTTCGTTCGTAAACTCTTTTAGTTAATAACCCTTTCTCGCATGACCTAAAATTGACGTCAAACCAGGAAAAGTCAATATATAAAAGAAATATTTATTTAAAATTTTAATCACTTAATGTCATTATTCTGCATTTGATGAATTTTTAAATGACAAGAACTGGACATTATAAATAAATGACATGATTCACTATTAATATTCAATTTATTCAATTTTTGATTTTAAACAAATATCATTGTTGATTTGACATTTTGAATACGTATAGACATTTTTTTTAATTTAATTTTGATCTGTTACTTGACATTGAATATTGATTTTTTGCCATTTTTTTTTATAAAATAACATGTATGTAACATGTCTTTACAGTAGAATGTGCTGGATACTATGTTAATTAGAACACCTATGTACAACAAATGAATGCAAATAAATATTACGACTATGTTTACACCATGCGGCCGAATATAAGATATACTGATGTTAAATAAATATCAATACATAGTACTCGGTTTGAGCATATCAATAATTAATGACGGAAGTCACTTGCTTTTAAGCGATAAAAGTTGTTTATCAACCAGTCAGTGGTTTCGTTCGTAAACTCTTTTAGTTAATAACCCTTTCTCGCATGACCTAAAATTGACGTCAAACCAGGAAAAGTCAATATATAAAGAAAGTATTTTTGCACAAAACGATAAAACAAGGATATATTCTGAAGTTAGGTATTTACTATTTTTTTATGACAACCATCGACACAGTTGGTAAGTAAAGACTGAGGTCCATAAACATCCATTCAGCAAGGATACAAGACCCACAGTCGTTGTCACCTCTGAGGACTTGATGGGACGTCTCGTCACCAGCAATAAGGTGTCCAGATCCTTAAACCCGCTAGTAAAAGCTGCCATTTGCGATGGTACTGAAGCTGGCCTGAACGCCTGGTTTTCACGATCGAGCTGACCTAGTCCTACTGCTGGCAACAGAAACAAACTGCAGTGTGGCACTCCCATTGTAAAAATCTATATCTAGTACATCTAACTATAAACATAAACATTCATTCCAGCATCCCTTACACGGCAATCCACCGCGCACAGCCCCTGCGTCGCCTGTTCCAACTGTCATACGTAACCGGCGAGGGTCACGAGGCCACCCTCCACGTGAAGATGGCCACATCAGGGCAAGCGGCCGCGTTGTACCGAGCCGTTACCGAGAAGCACGCCTTCTATTGCTGCGAAACCGTCAGGAGTGACGTCACTGAACAGTTCATCAGGGATTTGAAGGTGGGTAACTTGCTGGTATTTCCCTACCAACGTACACTGAAACGTTCTTTGTCTTTTTATTTGGGTAATATTGTTTTAGATATATGGTAACACTCAGTAAAATAGCGCTCGCTTCTAAATTCAATTGATAATTGCTTAATTGTAAAGAAACCTTCATGTATAAGATAAAAAAAAAAGAAGATCAATAGTCCCGCCAATGCGTAGTGGAACTGTGTGGCGGGTTTTTTTTTGTTGTATAGGCTCATGAACATCCGCAACACCAAAGAAGTCCCAAATGCGTTACCGGCCTTTAAGGAAGGTGTAGGCTCTTTTCTCGAAGGTCCTTAGGTCGTATCGGTTCGGAAACACCGCTGGCGATAGCTGATTCCACAGAGTAGTTATTTTCTAATATACTCTCCGGAGAGGATTCTATAGACGTACACTTTACTTTACTAGATCTAGATCGATCCGTATTCGAATGGGTGGAAATTCGAAATAATGTTTTTTTAAATATATTTAATGATATCGAATAAAAGTGATTCATGAAATTCACTGAGCAGAAAGTTAATAACATTTACACAACTGTCCGAAATTTCAGGCAAAATTTAACGAATAATATTATATAATGACATTCTCATTCTAGCTCAGACCATTCATAAATAAACATATAAAGATATACATATATAAACAGTTAAATATTTTAGTGACAATGAAAAACTTAATATAGATTTGTTACATAACGTCTGACTTTCTGTTACGACTATAGGGATCATGCCAAATTGTTTTAATATTGCCAATGATACAATCAGAAATTAAAAGTGGCTGATGATCGAATCATCATCACCAATACTCCACTGCTGAACATTCAACAAAAATCACAAAGCCCGATCTTGCGCCGCCTGGCTTTCTTTTTAAGAATACATGGCAAACCCATCAATATCCAGCCCACCCGATGGTCCACAACACCAGAGGAGTCGCAAATGCGTTGCCGGCCTAGGCTCTTTTCTTGAATGTCCGAGCCAGCTCACGGACCCCTCAGTTCCGCGAGCCCTGTGTCCGATGAAGATAAAGCCGCATAGGCGAACAGCATTAACATAAACAGAATCTAGAAAGGAAAAAAATTGTAGGTCCCTGAGTCGTATCGGTTCGGAAACACCGCCGGCGACAGCTGATTCCACAGAGTAGTTGTGCATGGCAGGAATTTGACTTGATTGATTTCCCGAAAACTTGCATAGATCGTCGCCCTATGCAGCAGGGGGTCGTTTTACACTGCGTTGGTCAAGAGGTAGCCACTCAAGAACGTTTCATCCTTATTGGTTCTATGAGCTAAATGGTCGGCTCATTGCCATTTCAACTACTGATTATTTATTCGAATGATCTATGTTTTAATATCTATGTAGAATCTATTTATGGGACATGCAGCTGATAGTAACACGTAAATTATTGTTATCACTGCGCACAAAACAAGTGGTCAAGTATCAGAAGATACACAATAGTGACGTAATTTATAGTGAATTTTACTCTTTTTATTTAATACACAACACGATAAGATGCTGGATTAATTTTAATAAGAATATGAAAATTAAATTAATTAATCAACGTATAATCAAATCGTAAATAGACTTGTTGTTTGTTAGGGGTAACGAACTAGCACAAGTAGTGAGAGTTTAATATTTTAAGCAATGGTGGAGCTACACTGCAATTTATTTCTAGCTACTAAATGAATGGATCAGCTCTACCGAACAGGAGGACCACGCGTTCACAGAATACCATCGTAAAATAGCAGCATAATGTTGTTTTGTTTCGTCTCGTCGTGAGTGTAGGGATCCGGAGACCTTTATTACTGTTGACGAAGCATTCCATCTCAGTCCTCGAGGGTGACAAGGCATCTGCATTATGATTCCTTGTCAAGGATGAATGTAGATGTCACGGGCCGCAGGAATCACTTACCATCAGGTGAACTGTGTGTGAGTTTGTTACTCTCTATGTAATAATAAAAAAAGTAGTGAGAGGCGAGTGGGAATAAAAAAATATGAATGACATAATTGAGAGAAAGAACATGACGTACTGCTCAAACGTGAGTTTTTATTTTTATAATAGTCACAAACGAGAACAGTTCACCTGATGGTAAGTGGTGAATGCTGCCCATGATATCCACATCCATCCTCAACAAAGATCCAAGATGCACTTGTTTTGTGACTGAGACGGTTTGTCTACGATATCTGTAATAGAGTCTACAGATTTCTACCCTCATGATAAGAAACACAACTGCGATAAATTATTATCACGTACGTATATGTTATATTCACTAGTGTGTTCTGTGAGGGCGTGTGGGTATTGATGCTGCATCCAGTTGTATTATTTAATTAGTTTATTGCTACACCTATCACAATATCTCATATATAACATAATATATTAAAAATTGAAGACGAGTGTAAAAAGAAACAAAACGCAATTTGATCGATGAAGTCAGCCGCGATTTATGTTTTATTAATGAGGATTTGTGACGGTTACCGATGGGGGTCGTCGTTAAGTTTCTTATAAACATCGTGCGCTGCGAATTGTTATTTTACTACGAAAGTCCATGTAAGTAATTATTAATTGTCATTGTGACAAAATCTCAATTTTTATAATGTGTAATTTTTTGGTAAATTGAAAAAAAATATACGTTAAATATCTGATATTTGCAATCGTACTACGTGGTAGCTATAGTTTGTATCTAATGTTAGTGTTATTTTTATGATGCACTAATACTTTGTGGAATCGGCTGTCGTCAGCGGTATTTCCGAGCCGATACGACTTAGGGACATTCAAGAAAAGAGTCTCTACACCTTCCTTAAAGGCCGACGACGCACTTGCAACTGTTCATGTGTTCCGTACGTTTGTGTTTGACGCGGTGATCACTTGCCATCAGTGAGATGCAAGTTCGATTGTCTCACTCTTTAAAAAAAAACTCTACTCTTACTGAAAATGTTAACTCTCACTATTATATATATTTATTTAGATATTTAATTAATATAAAGGACATGGGCCATTTTCGGCCCTCGTGCTCTCAAGGAGGTTAATGAAATATCTATAGAAAAAAACATTTCGTTTTACATACTTATTATACAATTTGTCATCAGTCTTGGCGTTCATTGAATTAGGTCTGTGTCATAAAGTATAGTAATATAAATAATATTTAAGCTGATGATGATGTCAAAGCGTCAGTGTATTGACAGCAAAATCATATGATATAACCTAAAATTCTTATATTATTTTTTAAATAGCTCTGTATCCCCATGAACAATATTGATTTTAATTTGTTTATAATAAAAGGGATATATAGCCTGTTATTTAAACTTAATTTCATTACTCTCCTTGAACTTCGTTTAGTGGCCCATGTGCTTTGAAGTATTCATAACATTTGTATACAAAAATGTCAACTGGTAGAGTTACGCTTCTGTATTCATGCTAGCTTCTAGCTTTATAAAGAATAGGTCGGTTCGATTGGGAAAAGACTAGGTTTTTTTTTTTAATTGGGTGAAAACGGAGTTCAACAATTCATACTTAAGTCAAGCTAAAATAAGAACGTTGAATACTTCAATTATTACTCAATCCAGCTCTTGTTAATGGTGATCAAAAAAAATTACAAATCTTATTATGACTATCAATTTATTCCTCAGGGCTCTTACCAACACGTGTGCTGTGTTGACAGCCCTAATATCATAAAACCTTAAGTCATAACCGTATTTAAATCATATAGCATTTAATAAAAAAAAATTGCAGGGCACTATAGCGTCGATCTTCAACGACTCGTCGACGCTAGGGCGGCGCTACGTGTTCGACATCAGACGCACGTGCCGTGAGGTGCACGACCGGGCACGGCGCGCCGCACACGCCCACGCCCACGCACAGCATGAGCCGCGCACGAGGAGACGTTCGGGTAGTAACCACGAGGTGAGCACACGAATACGGTCACTGTGTGAACACATTGGTAGAGCTACGCAGTTGTTAGTTCCTTGCTACACCATGGATAGCTACGATTGACAGAAGAGTGTAGGGATCCCGGTACCCAATAACAGGTAACGAGGCATCCCATCACAGTCCTCAGGAGTGAAACACATCTGTGCTGAGAATAGATGTAGATGTCATGTGACTGTGTGCTCATTTGTTGCTCCTAATATAACACTAAAAACGAATGTGTGCTCAAAGAAAACTAGCTCAGCTCATCCAGGGACGTATCGGGACTAACAGGTGTTGATAGTCTTTCTTTTTTTTACGGACTGTTGGTCGCTTTTATAGTTTCACTGGGATGGAGGTTGTTAGTCCTTACTATGTTTTTAGTTGTAATTATTAGTTGATTTTATAAAATGTATGGACAAAAAAGTAACTATTTGCGTATTGATTTGACGAAAAGAGGGTTAATGATTTTATGCACATGTAAGAAAAAACTCGGTTGAGATATCATTTTAGATACACTGGAGATCGTTTAATATGCTCGAAGAAGTAAATTTAAAACTACCCGAATACATCCATATATTATGTTTCAACTGAATTAGTAATAGTTGAATTTTTGCAAGGTCTTTTACGTTACAGGCATGTTCTAGCTAGGCTAGTTTCTATTCGAACTAAAATTGTAAATTTTTTATATATAAAAACAATTAAGAGTAAATAATTTACGTTTTTTATTCAAAATGATTGAGTATTTTTTTATAATATTTGGTTTTTGTGTCATCCTGCAGGAGGCTCGACCGCGTTCACGTAGCGGCGGCGGCGAGGCCCTGGCGTGCCGGGTGTGCATGGACGCGGCCATCGACATGTTGCTGCTGCCGTGCAGGCACGTCGTCTGTTGTCAACTGTGCGCGCCTAGGTATGACTGGTGGACATAATAAAAATAATAACATGAAAATAAAACGTAGCTAAGAAGATTGCTACTCTCCCGGGAATTGGTTTCGATGCCGCGGGCTTGTGGACGTTCCATTTGAGTACAGCAGTTCATTTCACGTCATCACTTGCTGGAAGTGTTCTGAGGAGTTGTTCGGATTAATTCCAGCCGCTGAGTTTTAATTTCATACATAACGGCAGAGCTCAAAATTTCAGCCTCATCATCTCGACGGTTGGCAATCCACCACTGTGCGCTTTATGCGTAATTTCCTGCCACGGACAACTACTCCGTGGAATCAGCTGTCGTCAGCGGTTTTTCCGAACCGATACGACTTAGGGACCTTCAAGAAAAGAGCCTACACCTTCCTTAAAGGCCGCCAACTCTCATGGCGTCATTTATTCCAGCAATATAATCGGCGGCTTGTATACCTCTCGTGGGTGCGGTCTCCCATCAGGAGGACGAGGGTGTAGTTACAATTGCTCCATTGTCAGTGCGATCGTACATACTATCATCGCACTAACCGTACCTATGACTGACAGAAATGTATTTACGCTATACCCACTAAGAGCAAAAGAGAAGAGATGTAGATATTTTTTGTCCCCTTCTATGCATTTTTTCTTCCTTCCTACATAAAGGCAATAACTAAATCTATATAAAAGAAATAATAATTTTAAAAGTTTTTATTTTAAAACGTTTTATAAAAAAGTTAAATTGTCTTTATATTAAAAGGCCATTTTGAATTGGTTGTGTACTGACCTAATAAATCAGTTTATAACGTGATACTTTAATTATAAATATGTCTTATTTCAAATCAATAGTTGTCATATACATTTTTTATATTATGTATTTGTTATATTATTTTTTGTATTAGGGATTGTACACTTATATAAAGATTTGTGCATCAAGTAATTTACGTGGTTCAAATAAATCTTTTTGATGCAAAGTTGCGTTGTTGCAAAACCGTTGTTGAAGAACACAACAGTACATATATAACATTTTATATTCCAAGAACGATACAACTTTTACAACAAATACAATTTATTAGCTAATATTTAAATTAATAAGATAAATACTAATTACTATAGATTTATTTCAATTACAAACAGGATCAACAAAAAATCGTACGGTTAAAAGGATAAGAAAAAAGAATCATTTATTTTCATTCAATTATGGAATTTTAAATTCAAACTTATTTGATTTTATATGCGTTCTCACAAAGGGGCGCGCCGAACACGAACAGGTCATGAGATTGTTGACACTGTTCGGTTTATATAATAATATTTTTCATATAGGCATGTTTAAAAACCTTTATAAAATGTGTAACAAAAAATAATTTAATTACAAATTATTGCATAAATAAATGTTTAATGTATACATAATAAATTGACAAATACTAATAATAAGCCATGGTAGCTTTAAGCGCTCTCACTTACGGTACGCGAGTAAAATAGCGGGATTATTAATTTCAATGTTAAATTCTGATAATGTTGTTTTAATATTTCGAGGACCGCGTGGTGGTATATATTCCCTACCTATTTATCTATAAAGGCATATGCCTAGCAGTGGTTACTAGTTACTTTACTTTTAGTTATTTGTAATTTTTATATATATATTATATATATATATATATATATATATATATATATATATATATATATATATATATATATATATATATATATATAATAATATGTGTAAAAATCAATACATCAATATGTGTAAAAGCAGTCGTTCTAGCACTTACTTATCTAGTGGATAAGTTATTTTTTAAAAGAACGCTCTTTTTAGTAAACTTACCTAATTGACCTCCTATAGCTATAATTAACAAACATGTTCTTTTATTTACAGATGCAACCGATGCCCTCTATGCCGTCGAGAAATTGAGAAGCTTATGCATATATTCCTGCCCGTGGAGTACCAAAAAAGTCCAGGAGTCATAATAAAATGATCAACGACCCATTCGACTCGATGCAACGCTTAAAACAGAAAACGAAACCGAAATCGTTTTTGGAATTATTCATACGTCTGGATGTCGGCCATTTTGCTGATGTGTCAAAGTCAAGCATAAAATGGCTGAAATTAGCACAGACGTCACGCCTTTTCAGATGAAATTGGAATGAACACATTTATGATGATTCGAATTAAAAATAAAATGATTTATTTTTTTCGAAGGATATAATTTAATAAAACTAAAATTTTTGTTTCGGATCGCTCCTGTGACACTATGTGACCAGTGTGAAAATAAATTTAATGACCTCTGTAAGTGTGTGTGTGATCGTCCGTCTAGTCAGAAATGTTGGCTTTTGTATTAAACGTGCATTTTTTACCTTTATTGCCTTATGGAGTGTTGCTTTTCTATCGGAATTATAGCATTCCAATATTTAACCAATAACATTAATATAAATTGGTACTTACTACCTTAGATTATAAACTAATTAATAAATCTAATTAATAATTCAAAAAAGAACCTTTTAGGTATATGTTTAAATTTCTCCCTTCGTTTTAGAAGGCTCTATTTTTATTCATTTATATTTTTAATAACAATTAATCTAACATGGGGTCCTTTTGCCTTCTTAATCCACATAATAAAAATAAAATGTGTAAACCAAAAAAGAAAAATCTTATAGATAAGTGAAACATGCATTTTCAAATTTATAATTGAAGAAAGTGTAAAATTAGGATTACGTTAATTGTTCACGTAAGTTGTTATTAATAATTGTAAGACCTGTGGTCTATAAGTTATTTCTGTAAAAGAAAAAAACGTGAATTAGACAGTATCAACTAATATGTTGTTTCATTGATATAATTAATCTCCATAAAAATTATGTTGTACATATATTTTTATAGTACTAATGTTGATAAACAAGCACACAGGTTTATTGATAATGGATGATTCCTGTGGCCCATGACAGCCACATTCATCCCCGAAAAGGTATCATAACCTAATAAGGGTCCTCATCACCGGTAAGGGTCTCCGGACCTCCACATCAGAAGAAACATCAGCGTTCTGCTTGCTATCTTACGATCGTATTGTCGACGTGGTTCTGATCCGGTCTACCGGACGCTGTAAGGTGGTTCCACCACAGTTATATCGTGTGTGATAATTTAGTGAGCAGTTATAACTTTAAATGTACAATATATTACATTTATGTAAATAATACATTCTGATAGAGGCGACATCGTTGATGTTATTAAAAGCTTATGTAAACAACTAGTTAACAGAGCAGAAACGTGAAATTACACTACATCTCTGTTGTTCTTCATATGAATTGAGGGAATTGGGGACACGATTGCTGGTAAGGAGGCATTCTTTTGGTCCTTAATTTTATTACATCCTAGTAATAAATTTTGTGTAAATATTACTTATTTTGTTACTACGGCAGCTTTCTAACGTCGCTGTGTAAGTTACTGTTATGGCTGAATTCTTAACTAATTTTGTATTCATGCTGTTAACTATGCGTATTTTGTCAAAAATCTTCTCGAAATCAATTTAAATTTAGTCGTCAATTAATTGACGATTATTTAAACGAAAATGTTTATAGGTACTGCAAAGTTTTTTTTTAATTTCCTTAAACACAGCAACAAACTTAATTTAGAAACAAAACGCTTAGAAATAATCAGGAATCAAACAGTTACTTTTCTACCTACTTGTGTTAAGTTTAAAATTATTAAACAATAATCTCCCATTTCTATTACTGGGAACTTGTGTAGTTAATTTTCAAATAATGAAGCGGTACAAATAGTTATTATAATCGTCTTATATTTAAAAGGTTATACGGTTATGTATAATAACTTCCAGAAAAGATATTGCTTGAGGAGCACATTCGTAGTTTTTTGATTATTGCCAAAAAAGGTACACAGTATTTGTTACTTGTAATAACTAGAAGAGTTAATAAGTTGTCAAATAGTTACAAGCCGTAGATATAATGTTATAATTATGCAAAGTTGTTGAATAAGTAAAAAAAGTGTCAAATGTATTTCAGTTTGACAAAAATAAAATAGGAGTAAAATTAATTTTGTTCAATGTGTGGTATGCGCATTAATATACGAAATCAGGTAAGTAATTTGTGTTTAAAAGTTATATATCATTCTATACAAGCTATTCGAAAGAACTAAAATGATCGTGAAATTCATGCGTTTCGTGGAAACACTAATATAAATTAATTAATATTCAATATTATTATAAGATTAAGACAGTAATTTTTTTCAACTTGTATTGGCGTACTTTTGTTTAAAAAAATTGGTTTTAAATGTGAGAGATATAATTAATTTTCAGTATTCATATATTATATGAAACTATAAAAATGGAAGCTGCTAAATTTATGACATCTGACGGCTCATAAGTGTATCTCTACTCCGTACTTTGTACCGTATGTTGTCAGCATTGATTTTCTGATGACTTGTGATTGTGTAGCTTAACGCGTCATTTTTTTCAAAATTTAAGATAATAAATATATATATATATATATTTATATATATAAATATATATATATTTATATATATAAATATATATATATATATTTATATAATGAAACAAATAAATATTACATCACTTATAGGCATTAAAATTTTAATGATGAAATGACAAAATAAAATTTTATGATTAAATGTTTTGTCAATTGCCTAAGTTTCACAAGTTTTATTTTACTCTAAAAATTATTGTCTATGGCATATTTTTAAAATTGGAGATGATTTATAATCATTTTTTTATAAACTTTGATTAACTGTATATTTTTTCTTGATAGTAACTGACATTGTGTTAGTATTCTTTATATATTATATATAGTAAAATCTGAATGCAAAAATTATCAGCTCACAAGACTTATTATTTTAAAAAATTGCTCAAAGTTTAAGTTATTAGCGAATTAAAGTTTTCATTTTATTCAACAATACCTAAACATTTATTTCAAGATCCTTAATCAACTTAGTATTTTCAAGATATATTGTGTAATTATGAAATATATGCTATTTCTAATTTCTTGTTTTAAACTGCATTCTTATGTCATTTTCATTAAATAAAAAAAATAAACTGGGAGAATAAAACTGTAATGGCAACATTTTCCCCAATTCGCACGAGCGCAAGATGGCTGCCAATTTATGTGAATGCAAGGACGAGTTGTAAAGTGATATTCGTTAGTTCGGTGATATTTAGTTTATATTGTGATAATAACTTTGTAAATATTACCTGGCTGCAGTGTATGTGTTTCGTGCAATCTGTTATGAGTTTTCGATGGTTATAAATCTGTACGTGCAATATTGCGTTAGAATTAGAAGGCATTTAAAATGTTCTGTGTTGAGTTGTGATTATTATTTATGCAGTGACAGTCCTGTCTGGACTGAAATGATGCTTGTTGTTGGATGATACCGGCGATTATATGTAAGTACATTTTTTTTCTCGTGCTTCTATATAAGATTCGCGTATGTATGATGCAAAAAAGGATTTGTTAGTCTTGTTAACCTATTTGACTATATGGGGAGTTTTCTGTGGCGTGGCGAAGCGAGGCGCCGGCTCGTTGCCGGGCCGATTATGCCTTCTAGCAGCTGTTCGTTTCACACGCTGCCGTTACCTCATTTTCATTCATCGCTCTAAATTTTAACTTTTAACGATGTTTTCACCGTGACGTCGTCATGTCTCATATTTCTTTGTAGTATTATTCAAATAACATTCATGTTTTACCCTTGCAGTGCCTTTGTGCTAGACGAAAAATAAACTAGCAAAGAAACTAGCGTTTCTATGACACTTCAAAACTTTTACGAACCTTGTTTATGAATAAACATTTATTTATTTATGAATGTTGCAAGGTATTCAAATCTACACCGCGCTAAAATTGTGTAATTAATTTGGTAATGTAGATAAAAAGACATGCCTACTATTTTAATATTAATGAAGTAGGATGAGTTAAATTACTTTATAATGAGGACATTCATTTAAAAAATGAATACTTGGTAGAAATGTTTAACTTTTGTTTTGTTATAACATTTTTGTGACAACATGAAATTGTAGCATTAAAATGTCCCTACACAATTGTGCAGTTGTGTCAATTCTTGCCTTGCTTTTTATTATAATGCCTTTATTATTATGACATCATTGAGTAGCAAGTATCATAACTCCATTGTATTGTACATACTATGGATGGTATGTGAAAATAAAGTTGTTTGTATAGAATTTGCTTATTCATGTCAGTGGGTCATTACACTTTCTCTGTATATCCTTTTGTTACATCAGTGTTGAACGTTGGGAATATCATGAGTAAACCTACCTAGATATTTAGATGTGAATTATTTCTCAATTATATGTTAAGGTGAGCATTCACACATCAGTGTTAAAACTGACATCCATTTAGATAAAAAAAATAAATACAATATATCATTGAGTTACTGGAATCACTGTAATTGTTCAATAGCATCTTGAATAATGTTTTTCACCTCAGAATTTTCACCACAGAGAGCTAATATTTTTCTAAATTGAATATATTTATGTATAAATTGAAAACATATAGTGGTATAAATTGATTTCATCTTAAAGTTATATTGTACCTAGTGTTAATATTATGGGGAACAATTTATTTGAGGGTTGCCTGTTATCTGTTTTTTATAAATAGCAGTGTAAGTGATTGTAACATTTGCTGTATCTACTGCAACTTGTAAGCTTATATAAGTAACAATCAGTGTAAATTGTAAAGTGTAAAAAGAAATACATTAACATAATTAACTTGGCAAGTATTTAACATGCGCATGTGTTGTCTCATGTCAAATGATTTGTCACATAATTATTTCCTTACATCCCTTAATAAAAGCCTATTTCTTGTATTGATGTAGCATTATATTCTTTTAAAATATGTGTAAGCAATCCATAACCAGTAAGGCACTAAGCAACAAGCACAACACAGGAAATTGTTTTTGCTCATATGTGTCATTGACACCTCATTTAAAAGTATGTTAATTGAATCAAATAAACTTATTCATATAAAGTTCTAAAGTGCTCTGATGGATTGTATTTTTTATGAATACTACTTTACTAATGTTTATTAAATTAAGACATGAGCAAAATTCTAATGATATTAATGTTTGTGTTCTATTCTATATTCTTACATATTGTTTATCCATTTGAAGTTATAATTTGATGTAGTTGTTGTTGCACTTACATGAAAGTTAACTTGTGTGGCATCTAAACGAAAGTCCATTCATCATCATCATAAACATTTCAGCCCATCATTTATCATTAGTCCACTGCTGAATGTAGGTTCCCCCCACAGATCACCACAGAGTTTGATCCTTAGCCATCTGCTTCTATTGACATTACATAGACTTATTTGTATTGTCACCATGGTCGTCAGTGGATGGTCATCCTACACAGTGGCCAATTGAACATAAATTTTCTGTTATTTTTTCTCAATTACAGTAGTGCATGTATATGATTTTCATGAAAATGGTATATACTAACTTAACTTTCCTTCATATATAACTCATGTTAAATATTTAATGTGTGAGGAATAAAAATAGTGCATTGAAATAAAACAAAGGATGTTTTTAATTGACACAAAGTTTTCTTGAATTTTATCTAGTCTGTTTTGTGAATCTAAGGAAAACAATTTATCACACAGCTCAACCAATTAAAAGTGATAACTAAAGTCCATTATCACCTTCATTCATCCTCAGTAAGGATTCAAAGGATCAAAAATGTTTTGTACATTAATATAAGACATATTATAAAATAAATAATTGTTGAGCCCAACATCAATAAAGACAAGGTTCTCTCTCTGGTCAGTTTCGACCATCACTATATCTTCTGGTTATTGCAGGATGACATCAACTGCACAGAAAATTTTATACTCAATATTTACATTTTTTATTTTTTTGATTGAAATTATTGAAATTTCAACTTGATCTATTAAGTACCAATCAAAATCAGTTTCTATAAATCTTTTGCGTATATTTTCTCTTATTTCATCACTCGCATGACCCAAGCAGTGAGTCACAGGTCTTGAATGTTTTAATTTACAATAATTCTAATTGCTATCACAACAACCATATGATATATTATTGTCACTTGCTCCTTCTCTCTCTGCCGTGAATCACCCTTCGTTCTACTGTGGATGTCTATGTTCGTACCCTAAAACGCAGAGCAACACGGAGCCCGCTCTGTAGTTCGCTGAATGACTCTGAGATTGAGACAATTAGTTCAGTTTAATTGTACCAAAAACACAACCTATATTATCCCATTTTTATTACAACACACCGTTATTAAACAAATACAAAAACAAATTATAGAAAGTATCAATCTTTTTACACACAGCAGCGATTAATCTGTTATTTTACGCTGTTATTCTGTGACAGCATGTCCCCAGTCAAGACAACCCATTAATGCCTGCAGCATAGAAAGAAACTTTAGTGTGGTGAAAACTGTTACAGTCATTTTCCCTATATACAAATTATTCAGCCATCACTTAGTTTATCTCTCCTTGAATTATTTGAAACTGAGCTAGATCACACCATAACAAATAGCCCCCTGTCTTTTGCTCTATTTATTTTATTATGAGTTGCAAACAAACTCTTATAAATGATTCATTTCACTCTCGATAAGAAATTATAATGCAATTGCATAGTCAACCTTGAGAACTAATAAGGACTTTTTTACGTAGTTTAGCAGTTAGTTTCTAGCTGCAGAATGAATAGGTCAGCTCGTATCGGTATACGGTAGACCTTTATTACTGGTGTCGACGCATTCCATCTCAGACCTCAGGGGTGACAACGCATCTGCATTATGATTCCTCGTCAAGGATGTACGTAGATATCATAGGCCGCAGGAATCACTTGCCACCAGGTGAACTGTGCCCGTTCATTACTCTCAATGTAATGAAAAATAATAATAATAGAAGGAAAATATATCTCCTAATTATTAGGGAATGCAAAGTTAAGTGGTATAGGTAGAAAGGTTGTTTGATAACTACAATTTCACACTGATATTCTTTGAAGGCGTAGGTCTTCCTAGATTGAGCCAACCTACCTATTCATGTTAAGGCTGGTTTAGCGATGAACGAAAACATCGCGATGAAACTTTTTTTTATGCACAGTTTACTTGATGTAAGTGTTCCCGCGGCCCTTAGCACCAACATGGTTGATAAGTAATCATTAATCTGGACGCGAACGTGTAAAAGCGCGTCAATACGCACTCTAGAGAGCAGGATTATTCTTATCAGGATTATATATATAGCCTGTTTTTTTTATACTTTATAAACGAAATATTTTGAATTTTTGTTAAGGATGAATGTAGTTGTCATGTTGTTGTTTTGCCAAATTATATAAATGAAATAAATTTCTTAAAGTGGTGTGTGAATGTGGTAAGTTCGAGAAGGTCGCCATCGCTGCCGGTGTCCTGTTTATGTATGCCACCGGTGACGGTGTAATGAAACCGCATAGATTATCGTCGATCCACAAATGGAATTCCCAGTTCACGCGACGAGAATAACGTAGATGCTGCATTAATTATTAAGGCTTTAGACATTTTTATGTTGGGGTAGTCTGCCATAAAATGTAGTGTGCCCATTGTTTTTCTTATCTCCCTTTTAGATAGCGGTCCGAACCGAAGTTCGAACCTCCTTATGAGGGCCCTCGGATCGTATATCGCCCCCCTCTGTTGTACTCGACGTGTTTCGTCCACCGGGGTCGGTACTCAGCTTTCGTGCAGTAGCAGTCCTCGTGCTTGCATTGCCAGCATCGTCGTTGTCACCCTACTAAGTGGCCCTGCCGCTCTCGAGTCTGCTTAGATAACAATCTAGCACACAGTATACCTGATGATTGATCAGTCCAAAATAATTTCGGAAGGCACACACGTAGACATCTCTAAAGACTTCGACGGAATGCCTAGATACCTGGTAATTGGGTCCCCGGATCGGTACTCTGAACAATAGCAGCATAATACTGCTGTGTTTCCTCGGTGCTATTCAGCGCGAGCCAGGGTAACGGTCTAACTCAAAGCTCCCTCTCGGGAGCCCTTTGCTGATTGCCCAATAATAGAGGTCTCGGCTGAGCGCCATAAGCGCTCGGTCACACCCGGTGAAACTGTAAAAGCCCTCGTAGCTCGAGGCAGCATCAGACCGAAAAAAAAGAAGAAAATTCAGCGCGAGCGTGGTCCTTCCCTGGTCAAGACGATCTATATTGCGGCCAGAAAGTAGGTACACCGTGCTTCTATCGATGCCTGGCATTAAAAACTTAGTATGTGTGAATACATCCGATAATTGTTGTTGACAAAACGCAACGAGTACGCATTGGAATTTGGAATGCTTTAATAACTGCGTCAAAATAGACTAAATAAGTTGCGCCATAAAACAATATGACGCGCACATATTGTCGGGGGTAACAACGCATTTACGTCCTGATTCGTAATCTATAAGTGTATATCGGTCTGCATGGTATCTTATGAGATGTTCTAAGGTTTCCCGGACCTTTATTCTGGTTAAGGGAAGACGATAGTCTGAATATCGAGTCGAACGGTGGTTTTTTTACTGAGTGTGGTAAAACGAATGTCTTTCGAATCAACGTTAATATGAAAATTTACCCGTCCTTTGAACAGTGGGTGGGCTCGACCGAGAGAAATTTGAATTTGAAATTACGCAAATTACTATGGTTCAATAACAGCTTAACGGTGTGTTTCGTGTGGTGTAGGGATCCAGAGAGGCATTCGATCTTAGTGTTGAGGGATGGCGTTTCTTGTTACTTAGTCAAGGATGGATGTAGAACTGTCATCATTTGTAACTAACCTAATCTTTTTATTACGATTAGGATAAAAAGGTTAGGTTAGTTATATTGATATATTGTATTTAATGTGGTGAAATTGTCTTCCTGTTCGATTTCACGGCGATACTTTTCATTTTTACTATACGAAACCAACCGCGCTGTAATGTTTTATAATGCCGCGAACATTCGCGCAAATACAGAGGCACTCACCCACAGATTTGAAAGACGGAGGAAGGTTCATATGCAGTATTATGGACAGAAGCAATAATATTTTAATAATTGCACGTTTAATAATAATGTTTCCCTTCACCGGATACCATGGGGAGGGTAACAAATCTCATAAAGAAATATTTCGCACGCTACCGATAAGTACGTGCAAACGAATGTTTTTTTCATTATTTTATATATCAAGGCTGCTGTCATTGGAAACTTCACACACGTGTGGAACATACATGAGAACGTCGACACTATGAAAATGCTAAAAAAACCCTACGCAGAATGCGCAATCCATTCATTCTCCTGTGAGACCACATTCTCACAATCCAATCCCTTTCATCATATAATAAAATATGTCCACCAGTTAACTTAGACATAACTTGACAGTGGTAGAGCCACTCTGCAGCTAGCTTTAGTTGCACCATGAACAGGTCGATTCAGTTGGGGAAGGACAATACCCGCATAGTGAATATACATAAAACAGAAAAAACCATGTTTGAGATATTTAAAAATGTATGTATTTTATATCCTACTAGTTGAAATATTAAAATACATTTTTTTATTACATGGGGAAATGCTCACGCATACCCTGCGGGGGCAAGGATGGGTTGTATCGGACTCTCGCCGACCTATGTCGCGTGTGGCGGGGTCACGGGAACGCTTTCGCACACATCCGCGACCCCGCCTGCACCGGCTGAGTTGGAAGGCGCGCCGGAACACGGATGCGCCTTCCAACTTGGCCACCTCTGTTGGTTGGAAGCGGACTCCCCCGAGTGTTCCCCGATGTTCGGCCGTGGAGGACAGGGAGAGCGGCAATGCAACACCGACACTCCTCTCCCTCCGCGACTCCGCCTCGGCTTCTGAGTGCTGGGAAGACGGCCTCGCTCCGTCACTTCCGGCCCCAGCTGTCCACCGACACGCTTACGAGGCGAGGTCTTGACGAGCCCACCCAGAGCGATCTCCTAGGGCCTGCCACAGAGCGCCTTAGGCCGGCCGTTTGGGTTCCTCCTTGCTTCACTATGGGTGACCAAGCCACGGTTACTAAGCCTCCACGCCACGACAAGGCGAGAACTCTTCGGGGGTGTTAAATATTAAAATACCTACGACCGTGATAGCATTAACATCCTAGCTACCGCAAATCAATCAAGGTATTGATAGGGTCTACTAGACGGAAGGTGTCGGTACAGTTATTATCAGCGTAACCACACAGAGGTTTACTAGCGATCTAGAAGAAGAGAACCCCTCATACTTTTCGAGATAATCAACTTTTTAGGTCGGAAATATTTGTTTTCGCTTCTTGATTGATCCAAAATATTTTCTATCCAAAATTTTCCGAAGTCAGTACAAGGACTTGATTTATTCAGCCATTTGAAGATAGAAAAAGTATTATATGTACATATAATAGAATAATGCACACATAATATAATATGTATTTGAATATAATATTGAAATTATATTACCTATTTATATAAACAGTATTGTTATTATCGCGGTTGCATATAATTAATCTCAATTTATGAAATTTTCGGACGCTAATTGACGTACGGTGCAGGCTTACTCGACGGAACTTCTGATTTGCATTACTATTCCACGAATAAAAGCCTGCATTATACTGCTATTTAATACTAATTGATCACTGGACAAATTTACTAAATACAGTCGTAAACTCTTTATAACGAAACTGAAGGGATCCAGCATTTTTTATCGCTATAGAGTTACCATTATATGATTTCAACGTTATAGAGAGTTTATTTAAGTTTGTTTAAGTAATTATGTACTATTTATTTTTCTTATAGAATGCTGGAAGTGCTATTAGGAATATTAACATTCCCTTTTTTTTCGTGCTGTTGGCCCCCGTTAGCCCGAGGGCTTTTACAGTTTCACCTGGTTGAGAGGTGACCGAGAGCTTATGGCACTCATTCGAGACCTTTATGTATGGATAACCAGTACTAGGGCTCCCAAGATCCTCGGCTTGGACCGTTACCCTGTTCCGCGAAAGCGTCAAATTAACATTCCCGTTAATCACTCCAACTAAGCTTTAAATGCTTGCGCTAGAAGATAGTTCACGACAATAGTCGAATAGTGGATTCGAATCTACGACCTTCAATTTCGCAGTCGGAAGAAGAGACGTATATGTAATGGGCAGCAGTCGTTACTTACCAAAAGGTGAACTGGTGCACTCGTTTGTTATCTATAAGTGTATAAAAACAAATATTGACAAACGAACGTGCTGGTCACTTGGTGGTAAGTGATGACTGCGGTCCATGATATTTACATCCATCCTCAACGAAGTGTCAGGATGCATAAGCGTTGTCACTTTTGAGGACTGAGATGAAATGCCGCGTCACTTGTAGTTAGGTTCCCTGATCCCTACACTCACCATACGAAACGACAGTTAGCTTCTATTTGATGATGGTATATCACGATGGCGCGGTGCATCGCCATACCAAAAACTTGCTTCAGCGCGATTCTACCACCACTGTTTGCAGTTGTCAGACTCGACATCGACAGGGGGTCGAGGAATTGTCGTGCTGAATCACATGTCATCTCATGTCTCTGTCAACGTTATTGACTACTATTTTATGCTGTACTAGTTCAGCTCACGGATCAAGTCTCATGAATACTGACTCATCAGTGGGTTTAAAGTACGAATATATATTTAGTGACTCACCAAGAAACCTGATGGTGGGCTTGTAAAAGTTCACTAGAAATTTATTAAGACGGAATGACCGCGTCGTGTTGTGCTTGAAACATCGTCTTGCTACGTCGCGGATCTTTGTTTCGATTCAGAGCTCAAATCAAATAGTTAATTTGCCAGAATATGGTACAAATGCTGTTACACAATAGGTCATTAAACGCACAACCATATTTTGCCACGTATAGCGTGAAAATATTATAAGAAACAATATCATAAGTGAATGGTGAAGTTCGACCTCACATGGAATACTGTTCTCATCTCTGGGCCGCAGCACCCCAGTACCCGCTTCTTCCGTTTGACCGCTTTCAACGTAGAGCGGCTCGAATCGTTGATGATCAGATACTTTCCATTTGGCTTGATTCACATGGCGTTGCATTTCTTTGCATTTCTTACCGAATTTACCATGGGGAGTGTTCTGTGCAGTTGTTGGGATTAATTCCAGCCGCCGAGTTTAGCGATCGTACATCACGACAGAATTAAAAATTTCATCCTCATCATCTCGATGGTTGGAAATCTACTACTGTGCGCACAACGCGGAATTTCCTGTGGAATCAGCTGCCGCCAACGTTGTTTCCGAACTGATACGACCTAGGGACCTTTAATAAAAGAGAATACACATTTCTTAAAAGCCGTCAACGCATTTGCGACTCCTCTGGTGTTGCGGATGTTCATGGGCGGCGTCGATAACTTACCATCGGGTGGGCTGCTTGCTCTTTAGCTGCCTATTCTATGTATAAAAAACACCATGAGGATATTATCGCTCAGGTTCCAACCGTAACGAAGGCTGGTCCTATCGCGGTATATGGGGCACAAATGTCACCCATTGTTTTTTTTTATACAACGATTATAAAAAAGACGAGAACAATCAACAATCAATTTAGTATATGCCAGTATAGGTTATCACTGCTCGATGTTTTTTTTTTAGTTTATCATATTACGCACGAGATGCTTTGGGGGATGGACATCCTGCCACGCATTTAAACACACGAACACACTATATGTAATGCGACCTATAAAGTATCATTAGCACGGGTCACTGACCTCGCTTATATTTCGTCGAATTGCAAGAGGTGAGTAACTTGAGACAAGTGAAATGTCACTTCATGAGTTTATCGTTGTACTCGTTTTACTTTTATGGGCATATTCGGCTTTTGTACCGTTCCTTTGCACTTGACGTAAGAACTCAATGGCCGGGATTCCCGAGTACTTGGCTCCGGGTACAGGGTTCGATTGTCGGGACAAAATTTGGCGATGGTGACGAGGCATTCCATCTCAGTCCTCAAGGGTAACAATGCATCTGCATTATGATTCCTTATCTACTATGAATGTAGATGTCATGGGCCGCAGGAATCACTTGCCATCCTTCCCCGATTCCCTAATTCTACGGAATTCCAGTTTGGAATAGCATCACTACCCTACTGTGTTTCGTATGATGATTGTAGAAATCCAAGGAACCAATTACGCATGTGCATCCTAGAACCTTGGTGGGAATGGATGGAGAGGTCATTGACCGCGGTCATCACTTACCATCAGAGGAACTCTGCGCTCGTTTGTCACCTATAATATAAAAAATATATATAAACTTGTCATATTGTGCGGGAAATAAATAATACAGTTACTACACGCCCTACTCGAAAGCTCAATACGATTTACTCGATGCGGCAATCGTTAAAATTTTGTGTAGGTAATAAGGGTCCTTATCTATATACCTAAATACTTTACGTATTCAATAAATATTTATTTATATTGAAGAAATATTTAACGAGGAACGTTTAGGGTTAAATCTATGGCGGCATACAGAGTTGGGGTTGGCTTTGACAGAGAACATTGTTGCGTTTAGGATAGGTCCGGTAGATTTGGGTAAAGTAACCTCTAGTTTCATACAGTTTTGCTGTTTAAATATATAATTTAAATTACTTGATATTATAAAAATGTATATTAAATATAAAATCACTCATGAAAGATACAATAAGCTTTGTCCTGATAGCGACGTTTTCCGGTGTTTTCGGTCACGGCATCTTCTTCCTGTTGATGTATCGTAAAAATTGGTTTTCAACAGTTTACTCATGTACGAAACTATCATAGTTAGTGTGTTAGTCACGCGGTTTTAGACCGCAATGTAACGGTGCATTTATAATTAGTGCATACAATGAATTATTATTTTAACCGTTAACAATATTTTATTTAACGTTAATATTGGGCTACCCTTGTTTAGTATGAGAACGATAGTTTAGTTAGTTGGGTAATACACAGACTATAATTCCTATCGACATCACAGGCTACCCATAATCCACTGTGGAACATAGGCCTCCCCTGTAGATCGCCACAAAACACAACCCTGAGCCTCTTTGAGTATTCCCTGATGACTTCCCGCAGACTTGCATAGGTCGTCCCTACATTTAAGGGGGGGGGGGGGGTTCGTCCATTATGATTCCTTACCGAGGACGAATGCGGCGTGGGCCGCAGGAATCATTTTGATAATTGTGAACTGTGTTTGGCCGATTGTCGCTGGAACACATTGAACTGAAATTGTGCCCACAGTTGAAACATTTATAACAACGAATATATTTTATTTTCACGTATGATTGTTAAATCCACTTTTTGTAACACATACTAAGGAATAGCACTGAGGTCCAAAATACAGATATACCCTTTATCTAGTTCGGACCCGGAAGTCTCATCATAGTTAAGGAATAAACATAGATCATAATTCAGTTATTCTTATATTAGGTTTGTTTATGTAAAAGGTTAGTTAGTCTATGTGAAATAAATTATTATTATTATTTATGAACCGTCAATAGCCTAATGGCTAAGGGTACGGTCTCCGAATCTTAAGGTCGTGGGTTCGTATCCATCATTCGACTATTGCCGTGAACCTCTTCTAGCACAAGCATTTTCAGCTTAGTTGGAGTGGTTAACCGGAATATTAGTAATGGTAGGTAGCTTTGCTAATATTCTTAAAAAAAATAAAACTGTATGTATGATTGTTTAACAATGTTTAATACTGATGGGTGTGACTGGGGAATGAGTACAAAGAACGTCTAATTACAGGAAAGAACAAGATATTATCGTTATATTAGGAGTTCACACAGTTCACCTCATGTTAAGTGTTTACTGCGCCTCACGATATCTACATTCATCCAAAATAAACATTCAGGTCGTTGTCACCCGTGCGGATTGAGACGGTATGACACACCAAACACAGAGCAGCGTGTTATTATGATGCAATTCTGGGAGATTTTGATTCTCCGACCCGATTCATATTGTAGCCTAGTAGTTAGTCGCCGCAGCAGTCACGTCGAAATTACGACGTTTCAAAAATGACATGCAACTTGATTATTACCATTGATGCTTCAATAAGGACTCATAAAGCAGGTGCAACGTTTCTAGTTATAAAGGTCTCCGGATCACTACACTCACCAGACGAAACACAGCAGCTGCTATTTCACATTGGTATTCAGTGACGGCGTAGACCATATCCACTCATGCCTACCACCCAATCAAGTTACAGCATGAATTTATTTCGTTGAAATCTTGACAACGAGGCCTCAAGTCTTCAGGGGTGTCATGGATTTTGATTCCTTAAAATCGATGCCAGTATTCACGCGGTATTTAATATCAGAATAGGTTGTTTGTCGTCATAACATAAAAATAAAACATAAAAATAAGCAATAAAATACGCTTTCGCTTGATAATTTACGCTATAAAATTACCACAAAGCTTCGTTCAGCGAAATGTGATAAATATAACGAACGAGTTATATTACCCCTGTGTACGCGAAAAGGTGGTCGGAATTCTGGTAAGCGGGTCGTTATTTATTATTATAGGTGATGTATTGTACGAGGTGCGCGGGCGCTGTTAATGCGTCGAATGGGGCGATTCATCACACGCCGACACTGACGGATTAGCGGACGCGTATACGTGTGTGGGGCCATCAAACTAACGGGCGCGTGAGGCGATTATGACATTCGAAATGTGTGAAACGTTGTACTTTTATTTATTAACCTAGATAATTTTCATATTTGTATACGATAAAGGAAAACATCGTGAGGAAACCTCCATGTTTAAGAAATCATTAAATAAAGGTCAATATAAAGTGGAACCACGTGGTGGATTACGCTCTTACGTCCTCTCCAGACACGAGGCCTATGCTTATCACTGGGTTTATATATATATATATATAATTTACAACTAGAACTCATTTTATTTTTAAAGGTTTTAGGTACAAAGTTCTCTAAATTGTATTTTTATTATCATGGATTCACCCAAAAAGTGCAAGTCAAGTTTGATATAATATTTAGATATATTTCCAAATCAATCATGAATTAATTTACTTGTCTCAGTTGGGCCTTAAACAAAAATTAAATTAAAGCTTACTTAAATACAAGGGGTCTGGCTAAATAATTGGCTTATTTATAATTTCCTGGCCACACCGCTAAGCGCGCAACCAGTTTTCGCGAGTTCATTCATAAGTAGGCGCACTCTGTGATTAAGCGCCTTTGTGCCCCGATTCACGTTAACTACGACCCGTTTTAATTCATCGCGAACTTCACGACTATATGTGGATTGGGACAGTCAGTTTTCATAACACGTGTATGGCAGATTTTAATTGTAAAATAATTTTAACGCCGGTACAGCTACGTTCTAGCTCGTATCTAGGTGCAACACGAACGCACGATGCATCTATACTAAGAGGTGTTTTAATTAGTAAGAAGGCGTTTATCCGTAGTGCCCATGTACAATTTCGCTCCCTACAAGTAAATTGTATCTTTTCGGTGTTTTCCGATACAATAGTACCGAGTTGTACAGTGATAGAGCCACGTTGCAGCGTGTTTCTTGTAGCAGCATTGATCAGCTCGAAGTACCACACCACTTTTAATAATATCAACGTGGAAATATCCGCATAACGCTATAGTTGAGTTTGTTGTGTGTAGGGATCGTTACACGTTAGTCTATCGTTGCTAAACAATACATCTACGTCTTCAGAAATGACAACACGTATACGCATCTCGAGACTTAACTACATGTATGTAGTTTTCTTTCGTTCACCTTTTCGAATAAGTGTTGAGTGCGTCACCGAGTGAGTGAGGTGTGAGTGTTAGTCATTATTGCTATATATGAGTACTCACGACGGCGACTATTTACCATTTGGTGAATTGCCTGATCGTTTGACATACTATTCTATATAAAAAAAAGTTAAGTCATCTAAATTTCTACTTTACTTTAGTGAGGAAGTGAGCAAAGTAATAGTTAAGTTTGTCGGCGTAGAGGTTGACCTCCGGTCGATCATCCCTCCTTTTTTATTACTGATTTACATAATTTAAAGTCATATTGTTATTTATTTTTATTTTGGCAATAGATATTTTTACATTTAATATATACAGTATAAAGTGATTTCGTATAAACAGACATAGAGGCCAATATGTTTATATAATAAAACAAAAGACAATATTCTGAGACTTAACATGTCGTCGCTGGATGCAAAATTAATATAACCAAACTTACAACGACACAACAACTTGATTTTAAAATATTAAAGCTGGTATTAAATATATCAAAGGCACATTCCGGGAAAATTTAATAGAGTTTCTACTTAATATCCAAAAGGAAGAATAATGTTCCGCTGTGTTACAGGTCAGAATAAAATTATTTTTATGGTTTTAAATTCAATAATATATATAGTTTACATATTTTTATTATACGAATTCTAGGCTTCAAGAATGTTTAATTATATTGTTTGATATTTATTAGAATTATGCGTCTGTTGTATTTAAAACTTTATTTTTTGTAGTTATTTCAATACGTTATGAACCAATTTATAATTTGTCCATAGGCAGATAGGAAGTCATTTAATAGGTGTCAGCAAAATACCAGCGTTGGCTTATGCCAAGACAATGCTGAACTGCAATCCTATCGATCCGGCATCGCAATGATTTAGAGTATATTTTAGATTATAAGTACGAGTATATGTTTAATTTATAAGATATACCTTTTATTTTATTTTTTTCTACGTATCTTTAAGTTGTTGCCTGTTATTGTTACCCATGTACCTTTGCAATTGTTGGATTGATTAAATGAGTTATTTATTTATTATATTTGACAATACGACGATAAACAGAAGAGTCAAATGTATAGGTTTTATTGAATCGTTTTAAACAAAAATGGGTAATGAACTCGTAAGTCGAAAACTAACGCTATCTTGAAGCGTCAATGAATCAATTATTGAACACAGAAGAATTTTGTACACGAAAATATTATCGCATGCAATGAACAGTTGGAGATTAATTAAGTTGGAACGGTTCATAGAAATGTTAATAAATCCTATTTATAGCTACCATGCTAGCAATCTTCTTTTTTATTATTTTGAAACTAAGTATGTATCGTTTAGGTGCGTCCGCATTTTATCTAACTTTATTTTACAGTAAAAATGACAAATGAGTACTCATTTACAAATATTTTGCAGATAATTAAATGTCGAATAAAAATTATTACGTCGAAACATTGTTTAAATGTAAATTAGGAATTTAATCGGGCTTTAAAATTCCATCGCTGCCAAAAAGTTACCAGCAGTTAGTCCAATTAGTTCTTGATACCGGTGTCATAGTACATGATGGGTGGTATCTGGCCATTAAACAATTGGTTGAAGAGTCAATAGCCTCATGGTTGAGAGTACCTATTGTGAAATTTAACGTCGCACGTACAAATCCGTTGTTCGACTTATCGTGAACCATGTCCTAGCACAAGCTTAGTTGGAGTTATAATGTTAAATTTAATTGCTGGTATTTTTTAAAAATAACTATTAAAGATATTAAAGAACAATAGCGATAGAGCCACGCTTTGTGGAATCAGCTGTCGCTAGCGGTATTTCTGAACCGATACGGCTTAGAGACCTTCAAGAGGACAGTCTACAGCGCTGTTATTTATCTCTAGCTGCGCCATAAACGGTCGGCTCTGCTGGAGAAAAAGACCAAGTACTCACAGAAAACCAATGTTAAATAGCAGCATAACCTTTCTGTGTTTCGTCTGGTGAGTGTGTCTGTAGGGGTAACGAGATGTCTGCATTATGATTCCATTGAGTAACGTACCATCAGGTGAATGTTTCTCAAGTTCAGTCAATAAAAACATCTTATTTTTGTGGTGACCGCAGCCCATGCCATCTACATCCATTAGAATTTAATTTAATTCATTCGTTTTATCTAAATCCAAAGGTTCATATTTGTCGAGGATCTATAGATTTAGATGGTAGATTTTTTTTTATACAATCGGTGGCAAATGAGCAAGTAGCTCACTGGTACGTGATCACCGCTGACCATGAACATCCGCAACACCAGAGGAGTCTCAGATGCGTTGCCGACCTTCAAGAAAGGTGTAGGCTCTTTTCTTGAAACTGTGATATATTAATACTTTTCCTCGGCCAGGAATCGAATCCACGAGCTGCGCGACGCATTAGCCAGGCACTTTAACCACTACACTAAACGGTCGTGCGTCTAACTGTACCATTGTATCTCGTGCAACAGTCGTCGCTTGCGTGACCGATCTCGATTTCATAATCGACTTTCGATTATAATCGTGGGAAATCGGCCCGTGGCGGTTGACGGCGCTTATGGTGCAATTAGTGCACCGTCTGACTGTCCGTCTGTGCGAACGGCGCGTTATTGTGCGGAGTAATCGACGTGCAATTGTTTGATCTATATGATAATGCACTCGAATGACTCAAACAAAGTATTGTATAGTAAGTACTATATAGTGTATGTATATATATATATATATATATATATATATATACATATATACTTTTTTTAATTCATTTTTACAATGTAGGCACTACACCTACCACAATATCCTCTCCACACTACGAATTGACTGGTAGAGAGTGCATTAACGCATTAAGTCCGCCCTTTGTATTCTTTTTTGTAAGGTGTGACAAATAATAATAATAATTATACTAACAAAAATAAATAACATACCATATATATATATATATATATATATATATAATAGTAAATATATATACGTTACTATATAAATATAAATAGCAATATATTATAAACATATAACATATAACGAACTGCAATGCAATGCAGCGTTAATAGAAAGTTATTTAAAATTACCAAATAGAGCGACTATCTATTAAGATCTTCGATGGATTTTAAACATCATTACCACTAAGATATTGTATAACTTAAGTTTACTTAAACCTCGTTGTAATAACTTGCTCTTAAGTTATCTTACATACACCTCAATATGTATATCATTCGGCAAAATGGGCGCTGTTCTAGGCAAGAAAAAACACAAGACCATTGCAAAGAATCCAAGGCTCATAGCATAGCTCGGTGTCTCTTGTTTTTTTTGCTAGGACAGGGCTGTCACATTGTGAGAAAATAGATGGTGTTGTGTGCTTCTTTTTTATAAGATCATAAAAAGTTCCCAAAACCCTTGAAAATTTCCGTTAGGTTATTATATTTTTATTAAATATTAGTACATAATTTAACTGTCTTGTTTTTTTTTAAATACCGTATTATAAACGGACGTGCGTGATATAATATAAATATACCTTTAATTAACTAAATAATGTATTTTTATTTATTGTCGAATATTTATAAACGTAAAACGACATTCACCGATGGGAAAGAAAACTTCCCGAGTGGCAAACTCGTAGATCATGTCAGTGTGGGAACGATCTTTCAATATATTTTAGGTAGAATTAAAAAAAAATACTTGACTATACTTACTTACTACCCCTAGCCCAGCTGTCAGCGCACATATCTGCTGAGAGGGCCGAAAGAGAGGAAACAGTAAGTCGTCTCTTCGAAATTAATGTATTTGAGATGAACGGAATGAGATGACGATGAAAATTTTTATGGTAGTGAACTTTACAATCAGGAATAATAGATGTGTTCTCTGTTGTCTTACACAAAATGAAGGTCAAATTTTGAAGGCATAGTTATTGTATGCATATCACTACGTAATTGTATAATTTTCTTTTATATGTAACTATTTGAGTTAATACTCCAATCGATACCAGTTAATTATCCTAATTTTCTAAATGATGCTTGCGATGTCATTCATCTTGCCTTACATAGATTACTTATAATTAAGATGAATAGTCGGTTCCATATTAATATGCTTCTATATAATTTTATAGTGAAACAAATATTTTTCATTAGATATTTGTTACGCTATGCGTTAACGTTTATGTAAATGGTTCCGTGACAAAAGATTGTGTATATTAATATTTATTTATACCGACCGCCACGTGGGTGGTATGTTATTCGCGCGTTTCTGTTTATGGTAGTTATGAGGTATCCTTAAATTCGTCATGACAGTGCATGTCATCGCAGATTAATGAACGTGGCGATACGAATGTGATATGAAAGGGTTCAGGGATTCCGAAAATATATTTCTTTAATGATTACGTAATTAAAATACGAAAGAAATGTAAAGAGCCGTGGTCGTTGTGTCCTAAGCGTTCCATTTTAATTCACGGTACGCGAATACACGTGAAAATACCACGCGCCTACATTGCGGTTTGGGGCAGACTATATTCTAAAACACTATCTATCCCTAGCAGTGTAATTTACATTATATTATACTTATATAGGCTTGTTACTTTACTTTTTACTAATTTAAAATAATAATGACTTTTTCCCCAATAGGATTTGAAATAAGACGATGCTTATTAATATAGAGATTTTATTTCGAATAGGAAACCCTACGCGTAGCGACCCGCCGTCACCTACAGGAGGATCGTCTAGTTTTTGTCGACTTGTATCGTAAAATGTCTATGGTCCTTTTTTTCCTCGCTTTGCGACGCTTAATATAAAACCAGAAACAGCCACCGATCGACTCGCTAGTGACTGAAAAAAAGTAATTTATCGTTTCGAGGTAAACGTTTCATTTTGCCTTATTGCTCGCAGAATTCCCATATCGCTGTAGATGTCTTATTGTTGTGTCGTAACAGGGTTTTTTTATTTATTAAAGGGGAGGCAGGCAGGGGTGACAAACGAGCGCACCTGGCGTTAAGTAATGATCGAGGCCCAAAACATCTACGTCCATCCCCGACATAGAGTTAAATTGGACATGCGTTGTCCCCTGAGGTACTAATAGAGTTCCTCGTTACCTATAATTGGGTCTCCAGATCCCTTAAATATAGGAGACATTCCTCATTTATTAAAACTAATAATTTATGGTTTCTTTCATCGACCATTCGCAACACCGCAGCGATTAATTTTCGTGAGAATGTTCCGAGAGGGGCTTACAGATAATCCGATTAATTCTTGCTACGGATTGGTATTAGATGAAGCGTGGCACTGCACGACTGTTCAAGATTTGTTTGTGTAATTTTTCTTCAAAACTATATACGTTCTACTTTAGATTATTAATAGATTCGACTTGTTTTAGTTTAATAGTGTAAACAAGAATGTTAATTTAGTTTGAACTTTACAAATAAATAAAGCTTTGAAAGCCAATCCTGAAATGTTTGACTGAATTATTTGAAGTAAACTTATTCAGTCTCCAGATCTCGAATATTCTCTGTCTGTTTAAACGCAAAGAATCTTTTGAAGTTTCTAACGGAAATTATACGTTTCTTAAAGACTGTGTCTTTCTTTTATGTAACTTTAATAACTTACCACAATGCAGATGCGAGACGTCATCGGCACTAAGGTTAAATATCATTTTTAGAGTTGTAAAAAACGAAAACAACACGCGGAATAGTCATGATATTATTGTATTGTCATCGGTTATTTTTACGTTTGCGAAGTTCATTCAGTCGCCTGACAAGTACGTGAAAATATCATTTTATTCAAACGTCTGACAAGTACGTGAAAATATCATTTTATTCAAACGTCTGACAAGTGCGTGAAAATATCATTTTATTCAAACGTCTGACAAGTACGTGAAAATATCATTTTATTCAAACATCTGACAAGTGCGTGAAAATATCATTTTATTCAAACGTCTGACAAGTACGTGAAAATATCATTTAATTCAAACGTCTGACAAGTGCGTTAAAATTGAATTATAAGATTACATTATATACGTAAATATGTATGTACTGTTACGTAAAAGAGAACCATATAGCTCGTAACAATCCATATATGAATGTTATTTTTACATTCACGTCAAACTATCACTATCAAAATATCGCGAACAACTCTCCGTACACGCGACAGAGGTGAAACTTCTTTATCAGGCAGAGGAAGAAAGAGAAGGAGAAGAATAAAATGGAACCCAGCAGAGTATATATTATAGTTTTCTCTTTTCCTTTCTAGCCAATTGTCTATTTTTCGTCCTAATCGCATTGCATATAGAAACATTATACACGAAATCGATTTGGATCAAATTTTACCCTCGTCGCGCTCAAAAATGATTTAAAAGGGAGGTAATTAAAAAAGTCGATATGAAATTCTGGACTCTTGGATATAGCCATATATTAGTAGTGATTTAGTAAATACCGTCATCCCTTTAGATAGCGATCCGAGTCGAGGTTTCGTACCTCCTTATGAGGGGCCCTCGGATCGTAGTATCGCCCCCCTCTGTTGACGTCGACGTTCTTCGTCCACAGGGGTCGGAGTGCAGCGGTGGTGCAGCAGCAGTCACCGCGCCAGCTTCGCAGCATCGTCGTTGTCTCCCTACTCAGCGGGCCTCCCGCTTGCGAGTCTAATTAGATAAAGCTGTAAAGGTCACTGGAACAACAGCAATACCACGAAAAAATGAAATAAAAAGTAAATACGCTGCTTCAAATTGAAGGATTTTAAAGGCGAAAAAAATTTTCTAACTTTTTTAACGGTTTCCTCGCGATGTTTTCCTTTACCGCCGAGCGTGGATTAAATCAGCACTTAAAACTGAAATTACAATTTTTATCAACGCCGGCACAAGCTTATGTTACTCGTGTACCATGAAATTAAAACAGACACTGTGCTTCCACGACCGATAAACTTTTTTTTAATATACCTATACACTTGAGATTTTTAAAAAAAAAATTAAAATCTCATTCCTATCGATATGAAACTCTTATTCTATTTAATGTATGATATAAGCGCCGTTACAAATTGTACACTATATATACATTGTTGGCCCCACGGTGAGCGATTCAGCTCGACTTCTACATGTGACAATGTCATTGAACTGTCATCTCGGATTATGTAATTTACTCTACTATCACGTTATCAATACCAATTTGTTCGTGAAACAGCAGTATTAAACTGCCGTGATACATATGGTTAGTAATTCGGGAACTCAATTATAGGCGACGAGGAGTTCCACGTTAGTCCGGAGGGTTGACATGATTTTGAGTCTGTGTTAAGGATGGATGTAATGTGTTGCAGTTGTCACTTATCAGGTGAACTGACACCTACTATTATTAAAAAGAGCCTGAAGCTTGAACTTTACGACGTCCTTCCTATCACTCTTACCACCTTCAAATCGTTCTTCACTTCTCTTGCCATTGCATCCCACCACGTTCATATTCATAACTCCTTGTAATATATACCTTACCACCTATAATACCTTCACCTCTCCTCATCACATGTCCAATTGAAGCCAACCTGTGACTCCCCAACTGGACTACTATTACGTTGTACTTATAATATTAATTAGAAAAACTAGTATTACTTAGACAATAAGGGAATAACACTTACATCGGATGAGTTTAATAAAAACCAAGGGTTACTCACCAAGAGTGACGAAAGTGACAATAGATTGAAGTGAAAGTGACGTAGCAAGAATCAAACCCCCACACATACATACCAAGGTCTATAATCAGGCGTGCGGCGTAACGTGAGTCTCGCGTCCACTTCGTGATGCACTGGTAATTGCTGATAATGGAAGCGCTGAGTAAACGCGCCGACTGCTTATCTACTCACGAATTCTTCACACCGTTTCAGTTTTATTGTTTTTTTTACTATCTAATATATCTAAGACTCACTACTTCTTCAAATGGCACCAAGTGTTAATTGGCGATGTAGCCGTTGTTGGTGAAGCTGGCGGCTGAACAGGATTTTTTGAATGGATCGAGTATTGGAATTATGTTTTTTATAAAGTGATTAAACATCTATCATATTCACATCTATTCGATTGGTAGATTTTCTCGACTTTTAGAACCTGTGTCCTCCGCGATTTCCGCGCTTCCGACTTGTGTACGTGTAGATTCGCACATTTAAAATAGACATTTCTTGTTTTTAATTCGCCAACCAATTTAAATGATTAAAACTTCTCTAATCTAGACCAAAGCCTAGGTCAAACCGAAATTGATGTACCCATTTGTTGAGATGTGTGTCCATAGAGCGTATTTGTTTACGATTTTATTCTACGTATAGATGTATCGGTTCGTTATATATACAAATCTGTATACTATAACTACTCGTTCTTAGCACCAAATAGGTACGGCTAGGGGAAGGGCAGTGTTAGTTGGGCCACGCTGTACGGTAACAGAGACCCAATTACCGGTAATGAGGCATTTGGTTGTTACAAACTGTAGATAGTATATACATAGTTTATTTTTAAAGAAATATTTAGCAAACGAGAAAGGACGTATTTTACAGGTTGCGCACTATACTTTATTTTTTTAATAATAACAGTGGTGATAAACGATGCCCGCTCACCCGCTGGCTTGTTTCTAAATGCAAAATGAATGGGTCAGCTCGACCAGGGCAGGAACAAGCCTTCGCAGAATACCAATAACGTAGCAGCGTCTGCTTAGTATTGCGAGGGTAGGTTTGATTAACAGATAACTTTTGAGGATGGATGTAGATGTCATAGGTCGCAGCCGTTACTAGGTGAACTGTGTGCTCTATCCAGTACCAATATTTTTCACTTTTCATTATCATTTATATTAAAAAAAAATGTCCACGTATTATATATGTTCACGTTATATATAGATAAAATATGTAACTGCTTATTTTTGGCTTATATATTTTTAATATAATACCTTATCTCGGATAAGTGCTTTACTATTTGTCTCTACTAATTCATAATCTTATTAAATACCAGGATATGGAAACGTGGTATTTTGATAATTTGCATTTACTTTCCGAGCGGACTAAGATTACGTATCAGTGACGTATTCAAAATATTTATTATTTTCAAACTTCGCAACACATGTAAAGGTTTCTTATTTGTTTATTTATTTTCAAAAATAACGCAAGCAATGCTATTGACATTACTAATGCCCGTTAACGTGATGTAAGACTTAGTTCTTGTATTGGCAGATTGTTCAAACTTGGGTTCATCGGTCCAAAACACATTTTTAAAATCGCATCGCTACGCATCCGTTTTCTCTTGTTTTGCGGCCTGAGCAGAGGTTTTCGAACGGTAACGCGACCACACAACTCTCGCATCTCTCAGTCGCCGTTTTACTTTTTTTTTTTCGGCCTGAAGGCCACTGTTAGCCCGAGGGCTTTTACAGTTTCACCGGGTTGAGAGGTGACCGAGCGCTAATGGCACTCAGTCGAGACCTCTATATATAGGTAACCAGCACAAGGGCTCCCGAGAGGGAGCCTCGGCTTGGACCGTTACCTTGTTTCGCGAGAGCGTCTAACTCGAGGGTGCCCGAGAGGGCCGAACCTCGGCTCGGTCAGTTGCTTCTGACAGAGGATTCTTTAAATTCGCTATGATTATTAGCTATCTGTACCACCACTTCGGAATGCGTGGGCGCTGGAGAAGAAGTGGCGCAAGAAACTCCAGCGACGCTTCTATCTGTATGGACTGGAGAGAACCGACCAGTGACATGGCGGTATCGCGAATATCCTTGTTTGTGACGCCCTCGCCACCGTTTTACTGTAGTCAATGATTAACTTGGGTTTTGTTTACTTCAACGCGGATTTCTGGTGCTGTTGAGCGTCTGCTTGTAACAACAATAAATTATCTTCACTAGACGTGGTAGGCTTCGGCCTTCCCGAGCGTGGACGATCTTGAAAACTGCCTGTCTCCCTGTATCGAGTTATTGTGCCATGAACACAAGTCTTCGATAGCTTCAGTTGTAAAGCGATCTCACGTTCGGATTTGCCTTCATTATGTAAAACAACGATGGCAGAACGCACTTTTTATGATGTTTTCACTGTAGAAACCACAAGTTTAAACTAATTGAGATTGTTTGTGAATAAACCCAAGTAAACTCGGGTAATAATAAGTCAGAAACACGTGTTTTGAGGAGCTAAATAATCCTTATTATTGACCAATACGTAACAAAAGCAAAGTAATTAGTAATGAGGACATTATAAAAATATTATTACGACTCTACCACCTGGCTCTAGCGCAGCGTTTATCGGTGTTTGAATACAATAGATGTTTATTGTCCAATAACTTGAAAGTAAACAAAAGAATGACTTCGTTAAATATTCGATACTAACAATATAATATGCAGATGTGCATTTCTTTTATTTATTCTATGGGATTTTATTACAATTGATGGATAATTATTTTGTTTATATACCTGATCTTAAATTTTTTTGGCCGGCAGGGTAACTGACAGGAAACTGGTACTTTTGTATAAATTCTGAACGAAATTTAAAACTTTTTCTAAAACTTAAAGGTAAAATTTAATAGTCTGTGTAATTTTATTAGGTTTCCAGTATATTTGCTGTAATTAGAGAATCCGCTATCAAATTGCGTGGCGTGGCCGCTTCAGTATTTGACCGTAACAAACGTTCAAATTTCATTTTCTGAACTTTGTATAAAGTTGTGGTTTATTATCATATAAAATTTGCGGTGTAGATCTAGCACATGGTTTACATCCATCCTTAGAGAAGCTTTTAAGATACATGTGTTGCCATCCCCGAGGACCGAGATGAAGTGTCTCGTTTCCATACGATACAGCAAGTATTCAGTGAGGACTTGGTCCTTGCCAGGTCAAGAAACTAACTTCAGCGTGGCTCTTGCTCTCCAACTTGTTATTACCAATTTTTATTTTATTATGTATGTATTAATTAAAATCCCTATATCTACTATTTATTACTTATTAATCTGTTTATAATAGCTTACCAACATTCCACTGATAATCTCATCAGCGACTTGCGGAAGGAATATTTACATTGATTTTCTGATACTGTTTTACAAAAAGCCTTAAGTTTACATGAATGATGATTAAAATGACCGTAATCTTTCAAGCCGATAAATTAAGTAAAATAAGTATATTGATTTTAATAACATTTCTTAAAGTTTAAACAATAAAAAAAAAACAAGTCGACATAGTCATGACATTAATGTTGTCGATTTTGAATAGATACGACTACAAAATAGCGGAATTTTGATATGTCTGAAATGTTGATGAGGGTAAAATTGTATTGAAAAATTCCATTACCCTTCTTATATACATACACAGGGCAAGTTAATAAAAGCCTGTTAAAATCTAAAAGCCAATGTTGATTTGCCACTTTCTTTCACGTTTGGGCGCTCGATTAGCTACACAAGGCAGCCCACGTTCGCGACCTTCCCCACCCCACTTTTCCCACTCCTCACACCTCCCGCTCGCCGTCCCCCCCCCCCCCCTTCCGTTCCCTGACGCTCACCACCCGTGCGTATCGCCGCGTGACGACGGGTGACGAGACACGCCTACATTACCGGCCTGTTAAAAGTTCGACGTTGCCATTTGATACATGGCAATTGATTCATGTGACATTTTTGTGTTTCGACGACGGACTTATGTAAATTTGTCTTGATATTCCAATGATGTAAGGCGGTACTAACTTTTGAGAATAGTCAATACCTGTGTTTATTTTTTAGGGGAACTTGTGGTGAAACGTGCTCACAGTTCACCTGATGGTAAGATGATTCATCATTATTGATTAACAAATCATCTCAAAGGATTAATGTGACTTCGAGTTAGGACCACGGACCTTTGTAGATTAGGCTTAATATTCCAAAGACGAGATTTTAACATTAGGATTATTTGATACCTGTGATTTTTTTATTCTCTAAGGGGCTGATTACCTTTTGATAAACGACGTCAGCGTCCCATCTCATCTTCATCTATCCCCGACATAGTTCAATTTGTTTTTTAATACCTACTGCAGGCATCAGTGAGCCACGACTATGTACTAATGTTTTTATTAAGGAGAACATGTTTCTTTTATGTAAAAATTATTCTATGTATTTTAGTTGTGGTGAAAATAAATAAATAAATAAATAAAATTGTGCACCCTTGAGAACTGAGATTTAGTGGCCTGTCTGTGTTTGTTGTCTGCTGGTGGAACTGCTTTTTTATTTACGATACTGATTTTGGTTGTTTTTCTTTATTTTGACATGAGTCCGAAAGGTTAACCATAAAACTAGGAAGCAACAAATCCATGTTTTTGTAAATGTTTTTTTTTTATATTTTTTACTGATCTAATAAATGACATACATAAATATATTAACCAAACAATATTAACCACGTATTATTAGTTAATTTGGTTTTCCACGTTCGAATGTATCGATATGTAGGTTATTACTAGATAATATCAACTGCGCAGGATATATTCTAGTGCCGTAAGTATCTTAAAAACAACACAAACATTCATTCGTCGTCCCCTTACCTAGTCTGGTACAACGCGTGTTTAGTAATCAGTAACGTTCAAATGTGGCGTCATAGATTTACAATGCGGCGGAATAGTGGTAGAGCTACACTGAAACTGGATCGTAGCTGCAACATGAAAGCCAACACAATACCAACGTGAAAAGGCAACATTATGCTGCTGTGTTTCGCAGAGTGGCGAGCCGGAGACCCAACTATTCATAACGATGCATTTCCTCTCAGTCCTGAAAAGTGACAACGCATGTAAAGCAATCCTGAATCTTTCTTGAAGATGGAGCAGACGTCATTGGCCGCAGTTACCACTTGTCACCTCTAAAATTATAAAAACAAAAAACTGCAAATGTAATTATTACAATACTTAAATATAATATAATTGTATGTAGACACATTATTCATAAAGAACATGGAATAGTGTTCACGAGAATAATCTAAGTTATTTGTGTACTACACAACTAAGATCTTGTATGACCTTTCGTGTCGCCTTATCTACCAGTCGCAGGGGTCATAAGTCATTTTTATCGTATCTCTCGCTACGTAGTACATGCCCTGTTGTGTCGCATATGTATGTAGAATACACATCGACAAGTTTAAACTTGTATCAACTGAATTAACGATGTCGCGTTATCGTTCATGTCTTTGCTAGTCAATATAGAGATTTAAGTTTGGGCAATTGCTGTAGTGGTACTAGTTACCTCTGAGCTTAAGCTTAAGTCCCAATTGTCTAAGCTTTTGTATGATCTACTTGGCCAATTGTACCATCGGGTAACGCGCTGGATGTTTCCAAGGGGTTGTGGGCGGGCAAAAGGCAAAACTAAGTGAAAAATGGTATAAATAACGCGTAACATAGTTTAAATAAGTAAAGCATAACATACTCGCATAATATAAATTAACTTTTGTCACGGTTGCGCGGTTTCTGGTACAGAAAATGTTGGGAATCTATGCTTCAGATATTAACGTACATACTCTGTAGATTTAATGGTAAACACAATTTGTATTCAAGATTTTTCGTGAATACAAATTGTGTGTACTATTTATTCGCTAAAACGACAAAGCATCTGATTCTTGTTGATCTAAAGAGGACGTTATCATAGATTGTCAACCTTTTCTGTATGTACGTAAATATACCAAAAAATAATAATTATAAGATTATTTTTACTACTCTTAACGGTGTAACAGACGTGCGGGTGTTACAGGTTTGAAAAAAAAATGTATTCGTAACTAGCCATCGCGGTACAGGCTCGCCTAGTGCGAAGGCTGCAGTTAACTCCAAGTGTGAATAATAAAAGGCGTTGGATTTTGTTTTTCTTCTAAATATGTTAACTTGTGTTACTTTTTTTCTGTGTATCTCTCTAGCGCTGTAATAAATATTTTTTACTTTTATATATTGATATATCAGAGGGTACTTGTGTTTTCTTTCTTCGCTTCTCCCTTCTAGCTTCAAGCTTATTGTGTGCTGGTGGTAAATTAATAACTATTTTTTTAACACCAGATATTTAAGTTTTTAATTAATCAAAAATTAAGGAGAAATTCCTTGTCCACTCTGAGTTCTTCGCTGTTAGTAATTCGGTCTTCGATCATGCATTCACGTGCATACCAGCTTTGTGTTGACGTTCTACGCTGGCATTCCCTGAACGTGAGTTCCTTTCGCGGTCAAGCGGGTTGACACGCGAGTTAACAGTACAACAGTGATGATAGTGTGGATAGTCCATGATATCTATTAAACATTCATCCTTTTCGAACATTTCTTCGGATATGATACAGTCTCGAGAAGGACCCTATAGAACTAAGATGGAATGCTTCACCTGTGGCCGTCGGATGCCTACACACATTAGACGAAACACACGTTAAGCTGCTATTTAACTCTGGTATTCAGCGAGGGCGTGGCTACTGATAATTGGGTCCGTTAGATATGAAATATTATTTTGCTATATCACATTGGAGACTGATATTGGCAAGATGCAAATCGAACAGGAGGACATCTCCGACACGGCACGGGTGCGAATTATCGCGTTTAACGTAATTGTTGAATCGAAGACCTCGAGCGGTATTGTGGTCTATTTGTCGCCACCGCGTGAGGCGTTTGAACTTTTGATCACGGACACTAAGTACACCATACATGAGGTAGTTTACGGGATGCATAATTTTCTCATAAATCTGTATTGTCATTCTGTTTTGTAATAAATTAATAGGATATACTAAGCTAATGTCCATAATTCTTAAGGATTTGATGTAGTAACTATATTTTTGAACGACTTTTTCATCAGTTAAAAAAAAACACATCTGCTTATATTGTATAATAAATCAACTTAAACGGGAGTTTATATGTATTTTTTTCCAACCCGTCTCAAACATTTTGGCCTGGACTTCCGATAAATTTGCCACCGTGAGTCGGGTTAAAAATTAAAAGAAACGACAAGAGCTGCCAACGAAAATCCGGCCTATCGTCCGAAATCCTGGTCACTTGCTGCCTAATGCGGTGTTCACGACAAGCCGCGCCCTCCGTCGTGCCCCCGTGTCTGATGGAAAGGCCCGCGCACGTCGGCCTCGATTCCCGCTAATGCGATATGTACATGTGAAGTTCCCTTTAAAATTGAGTTAGTGCAACTTAGTAATAACTGTCCGCGAATACTTGTAGTGTGGATTCCGTACGATGTGACGGGAGGATCTTATTTTTCAATATAAAAGGTGACAAAAGAGCACACAGTTCACTTGATGGTGTGTGAGTGTAAACTGCGGCCAACGACATCTATATACACTGCCGGCCAAAAGTTTAAGACCACCTTAATTAAAGTAGGAAAATAAAGTAAAACTCCAATATTAAATGTTTAATTAAACTGTTTAATCATCTAATAGAACATTGATTGACAAACAACATACTTTAAAAGCGTAAAGAAATATTAACAGTCCGGGCAAAAAAAGGTTATAGTTAGCTAAACTGATTTTTCATCAAAAAATCCTCCTTCACATTTTATGACTTTTTTCACAAGTGCCGAGACTTGTATACTACGTGTATAATACGGGTAATCAATTTGTTAATGGTGTCTTGTGATATATTGTTCCAAATTTCGCATAAAGCATTCCACATTTCTTCTCGCGAGGATGGGCCACGATAACGGACGTTCCCATCCAGCTCTTCCCACAAAAGTTCAATGTGATTGAGATCCGGACATTGAGGAGGCTAAACCATGTTTCTTAACACCTTATGCCTCTTTCTCTTCTAAATATCCTCTACACCATTTTGGGCTATGCTTTGGATCATTATCTTGTTGGAAAATGAATCCATCTCCAATTAATCGCACCTCGGAAGAAACGGCATTTTGTTATAAAATGTTTTTGTACTGTTCCTTTTTTAAAATTCTTTCAATTTTAATCAAATCGCCAGTTTTTGGCTAGAGAAGAAACCCCAGACCATAATTGAGCCACCACCATGCTTGATTGTTGGGACTACACAATCTGACATCATCTTTTCTTGGGCACTTCGTCGAACGTAAATTCTACGTTTTGAACCGAATAGTTCAAACTTGGATTCATCGGTCCAAAGCACTTCATGTTGCGGCTACATACTAGCTACAGTGGGGCTCTTACCACTGTCACTGGATGCCATTTAAAGTTACTACAAAGTTAGGGAAGAAGATTACCAAAGAAAACCATGGTGAACTTACTAGTTTACGGTACTCCGTATTGTTATACTGGAAAGTATGTTATAATGTTACTAAGTACGACACACGAGCACACAGTTTATCTGATGCTAACAAAGTTTTCCATCTCAGTACTCAGGATAGACAACGCATTTGCATCTTTAATTAAATTTGAGAACGAATGAAGATGTTTATGGGCCGTAGTCTTCGCTTACCACTAAGTGTGCTCGTTTGTCACCCTTCGTTATAAATAAAACCTTTTTGTTGTTGCCAGATGACATCAAATTCGTAGCATATATGTCGAGGTATATATGCCGAAAGCGTCCGTGTAAACACAAAATGACATCCTCTACCCTACCAAATAGTAAAGGTGTCCATGGACCACAGTAAATACTTATTCTCTAGTGAACCTAATGCTGTCTGTCGTCACTCCACATAAATAAAATATTTTTGTTGTTACCAGATGACGTCAACTGGGCAGAATATATTGTAGTTTCGTGATACAGCGACACTCTCCCCGTCCGCTACCTTACTATATAGTAAAGGTGCTCATGGGCCGCAGCCGCAGGTGAACTGAGATGTTAGTATTCTTAGGCCGTTATCGGATTAACTATCGTGTGAATTTTCAGCTACTTTGTCGTTCAATCCAAAGTTAGGAGCTAACAGGAAATCCTCTTAACTTGCTTGTCCTATGTCTAGCTGACAAACAGTTTATGAATACAGTTAAGTAAATATATCATACATATATAATATTATAATAAAATCTTAAACAAACTTTTTGTCTGTGCGTTTGTGCACGCCAATCTCCGCAATGGTTGTACCAATTTGGTTGTGGCTTTAAGTGCTGTATTGAAATAAGCTTGGGCTAACATGTTTTGTTTGTTTTGTTTAAATCGGTCGACAAATAAAAAAAGATACGACAATTTTAAAGTCCGTCTCGGGCGCGTACGTGATGTATGGTTGAAGGTATATAAACACAGTGTTATCATATTTACTTAAGTGACGTAATAGAAAAAAATAGATAGACGCAGTTTAACAGAGGTAGAGCCACCTTGCAGTTAGTTTCTAGCTGCAGTATCAATGTTTCACTCGGCCGGGGAAGGACCACGTCATCACAGAATACCAACATAACGCAGCATTCGTTTGGTGAGTAGAGATTGGGAGGCCCTTATTACTGGTGACGAGGAAGCCTTCAGGGTTGATCTGCACTATCATTGACACGCTCAATAAAATAAAATACGTTTTTCATTTTTGGCCACGACGAATCCGGCAGATAATTTTAAACTAAGTCGCAATCTGTTCGAGCATTAGTCTATGCTACAAAAAAAAAGAGCCCATGTTCAACCATTTGTATTGCTAACGTGACCAATGACGTGCGTTTTTTTTTATTCAGGTATCGATATTGTAAATTCTCATTTATCCGCCGCCATTGTACGCGCGCTCGGGGTTTTTGTCCGTCGCAGCTGCTAACCGTGACGCGGAGATATGTTACCATTTTGGAATTTACATTGGAAATGCTTTTGTACAATGTAGAGTTTTTTTTTTTACTTTAGAAATGTCCGATATTTCATTTTAACTATACTTGGTAGGGTCAAGTCGTATTTATAAACCAGCTAGAACACGAGAAGATTGATTCGACCGGAGTACTAGCGCAGCGCTAGTTTTTCGTCTGATTTAAGAAAGAAACCTTATTAAGGCAACATATTAGTTTTTTTTATAGCATTATGAGTAACAAACTCGCACACAGTTCACCTGATGGTAAGTGATTTCTGCCGCCCATGACATCTACTTTCATCCTTGACAAGAAATCATAATGCAGATGCGTTGTCACCCTTGCGGACTGAGATGGAATGCCTCGTCACCAGTAATAAACATCTCCGGATCCCTGCACTCACTAGACGAAACACAGCAGCGTTAACCTGTTATTTCACGCTGGCATTCTGTGAGGGCGTGGTCCTACCCCGGTCGAGCTGATCCATTCATTCTGCAGCTAGAAACAAACTACAGTGTTGCTCTAACACTGAAAATGGAAGTAAAAGCAGTTAATCTTCTTTAAATTAGCTTTTCTTGATACATTGTACATATATTTTTTGTAAAATGATGGACTCTTGGTCGATGGTTCCATCAGGAAGTGCCTGTAACGCAATAAGGTCAGCGCAAGGTCCGGATCCAGTGTGTATACATAAATCAACAAATTGTGATACACTAATATTTTTTCTCGAATAGTGATCGAACTCGGGGCCTGCGACGCAACAGTCAGGCTATTCTAACCACTTTGCCAAGTCAATATAGAATTGAGTTCAGACCAAACATGAGACTTATCGGTGTCGTGCGGTAAAACGAGGTGACGTCGCTCTAATTTGCGTGTGATTTCTTATTGTGTTTAAATTGTTTGGTTTCAAAACTAAACATTTTCAACGAGGAGAATGCGTAGGAGGTCCGTTCTATCCATTCTCTCTGTTCCACTTATTATATACATTAATATTTACTGTACACACACACATATTACATATACATATATAATAGGTATTCTGTGAGGGCATGGGCTAGCAACTGTTTGGCTCTGACACTTAAAAATGTACACCTTGAATCTTTCTTAAGAGTAGATGTTGGTGTTTATAACCCACAGTCACGACCCACCATCGGGTGAGCTGTGCGTTTGCGTCACGACTAATATCATAAATATATGAATTATTAAATGGGTTTATTTCGGCACAATCAGTTAGATTTTCCCTCAGCACTTGTTGGAGCTCGTTCCCGTCGTGGCTGGACGTATATATTTACCGCGTCTGGATTGTATTGCCCCTTACATAGAAAGGCAATCGTCAGCGTCGACAAACACAACGCAATAACTCCAAAAATACATCTCGAAACAATGTCCGAAATAAATCAATAAGCAATCACGCTGGCCTGCGTAGGTTTTGGCTGTTTCCACGAGATTTGGGTCAGCGAATAAAATTGTAACATATCTTATATTGTATAAAAGATCAGGGTTGACGCATTGGGAAAAAATATACAAGTAAACCAGAATATTAGCGTCCAATAAGTGAGTGAGAAAATCGGAACGCTCAATTGCTTGTAGACAGCAAAACAATCATATTATCTTACAATTCGTTATTTAAATCACCGCAAAGGTCTGACGGCAATGCGCCTAACGTATTGATAGAGCACAATATATTAATGATTTCTTAACATTTAAAGAACGACGCAACTATATGTCTGTAGCCGCAGCAGAATGCTTTGGCTCGATCGGGGAAGGACAACGCCCACACGTAAAGTTCCTGTGTTTTGACTGGCGAATTCAGGGGTCCAGCGATCCCTGTTGCTGATAACAAGGCATTCCATTTTGCATTTTACAAGTCATGCCACCTTAAATTCAATAAAAATAAAACGTAACAGATTTTATATGAATTTATGCGAACGCTACTCATTGAGTTCTGATTTCGATGTTAGAGATACAGTCACCTTGAAAATATTAATTAATGTTACTTTCTACACAGGAAATGTGTTGTTTGAGATTTAATTTTATTAATCACAAGAATTGTGTGGCGGCTCCTTTGTTAATCTAACTTTAATAAAAAATACGAAGAAAGGGCGATATTTTGAAAACAATTCCATTTGCAACATCCAAACATTATATAGTAACATTGAAGTAATGATTAATTGTTAATTTCCTTACGTCGTTTGTGAAAGCAATTTTTATTCAATTATTAAAAACTGTTAATAATTCCGATAAAAACTATCACGCACATCGAGCATGTATACGGTTTTTTTTTATATTATTAGGCGGGATAAATTAGCAAACAGTTGATCTGAAGGTTAGTGATGACTGCGTCCCATAAATATAATAATCCTCCATGAAGATTCAAGCTACGGATGGATTTGTTGTTACCTCATAGGTTTGAGATGTAATGCCACTTTAACGGTAATCTGTTCTTCTATTCCCTACACTCTTCTCGCGAAACAGAAGCGCTATGCTATTCACGCCGACATTCTATGATATCCTCATCCTTCTCCGATCCAACTGACCCATTAATGCTGAAGCCAAAATAGCAGCCGTGTGATTCCACCATTGCTGATTCATGTTACGTTATAACTAATCGCCAAGAAGGCCACGAACAATCCTGGAATATATTTTTGCATAAATTTTGATACAGAAAATTATTTTTATTGTTATAAAATAGCGCACAGTTCATCTTTTTGCTAGAGATTCCCGCGATCAACAATCTCCCATATACACCCTCTATAAAGAATCATAATGCAGATGCGTTGTCACCCTCGAAGGACTAAAATGGAATGCCTCGTCACCAGTGGTAACGATCCCCTAAATATATTATAAAAGTTTATTAACGTTATTTTGGCAAATTAAACTTTTAAACCGGTATATAACGGTGGCAATTGAATGCCGTTTTGTATGGGTCGTTGAGGTCAACGAATTAATTTCAATTTAAAAGACACTGATAGGTGTGATATTTTGAAAACAATTTTATTATAAATCGACAGGCTTTTCATTTAATATTTAAATAAAATTTCGAAGAGGACGACTAAAAAAAATTTACAAAATTCAATAAAAATAAAATATTCGAGAAATATGTCCGGTATGAGTCCGGTGTGGTAGAGACTCGAATCAAGATTATATGTAACTTAGCCCATTTTTACAAGTTGGTAAACTTGCGTTCGTGGTGAAATCACGCCCCGACTGGGTAGCTAGCTCTGCAACTTGATTTAGTATAAAGACCTAGTCCATTGGACAAGCGTAAAAAAACAACATAGCGCTACCGTGTTTCATGTAGTGCGATCTAGAGACCCAATTATTGAAAATCCGTCATCTTTTGTGCTTTATATATACTGGCCAGAAACATGTGTGTGTGGGCTAGTAAAGAAGACTTCTTTTGGTAAAAAGTAGGTTAAATGTTAGGTGATTAAATGAAGACTTCAACAGCTCTCACTAGCCTCTGCTAACAGCTTATTTACTAGGATGAATTACTTCCTTTTTTTTTTTTTCGGGCCACTGTTAGTTCTAGGGTTTTACAGTTTCACCGGGTCGACAGGTGACCAAGCGCTTATGGCGCTTAGTCGAGACCTCTATTAGTGGGTAACCAGCACAAGGACCTCCCAGAGGGAGCCTCGGTTTGGACCGTTACCCTGCTACGAGTTGCGAGAGCGACTGTCTCGATGAAATGCTTCATTACCAGTAATAGGTTCTAGTGCTTTGCTTCAGCAGTATAGTTAGTTAGCCGTTGTTGTTGGGTTCTTAGATGTGACAGTGTCTAGGTATAGCGTGGCTCCTTCTCAGATAAATTAACTTAGTATTTTTATGTATAAGTACAATCTACACTCGTCTATAATATAAACTAAAACGTGATATAATCGCTATGTGAATATATTACTGTAAGCGAGTTCGAAATTGTTATCATAAATAATCTCGGTGCGATCGCAACAGGTGACGTGTGCGACGACGTCATGTAAGCATCGGACTATCGCATTAATTAGCACCGTTATCTTTTCTTTTAATTGGCTAATGAACTAAGCACGGTCGTTTATTATGCGATACTTAACAACCGGATGTTTATTTTTAGTCAAAACTTCTTGTAGTTTATGATTTTATTGAGCCTTTTTAAAACTCTGTACTTATATAATCTATGCCCATACAAAAACATCATTAATATCAACGTTGGCAAATAATGCTGTTGTCCTACTAGCATCTTCTTGCTGTTACCAGATGACATCAACTATGCACAATATCTTCTAGTGCTGTAAGCATTCAGGCAAACACAGAAGCACCCAGTCGACTACCCATTCCTTATATCGATATGTGCAATAAAATGGGAGGAAGATTTAGACGCAGTGCAGTGCTAAACACACGGGACCAAACAAACCAATAATTTCTTATAAACAAATATTGTTCCCCGGCTGGGAATCGTAAGCCAAGATTTGCGACGCGGAAGCCAGTTACTTAAACCTCGAAACCACTCGGCCTGGCACCCTCGAGTCAGTCGCTGTCGCGCAACAGGGTAACGGTCCAAGTAGAGGCTCTCGGGGGTCTCTCGGCTGGTTACCCAGTAATAAAGGTTTCGGTAGAGCGCCATAAGCGCTCGGTCACCTCTCAACCCGGTGAAACTGTAAAAGCCCTCGGACTAACAGCGGCCATAAGCCCGAAAAAAAGAAAAAAGAATCACGCGGTCGTCACTTACCAAATCTAATGTCTCTAGGTACAGCTAGGAAATAATATAAAACTTATTTTAACATTATTATAAAAGATTAAAATGATAAACATAATTTGTCGTAAGCGTCGTGTATTCCAACCCGCTATCCGCGGGCCCCATTCGCGACGGTTGCCGGCCCGTTTGGCAAATCGACCTTGGCGTGGCTATGACGAAAAAGGCAACATTGGGGCCGAGCTGCCCGCAAAAACACTTGCTAGAAAAAGGTTTCAGTTGAGTAATTGCGTAGAAATTTAAACGATAATTTTTCTACCATCTGGTAAACGGCGATAGAAGATAGGAATGTCACAGCCAATCCTGAGCTCCATCTTGCCGGGGTCGCCCCATACTAATGGTTGTAGGACATTAATCAATTTGACCTTTAAATCCATCCTCTTAACTATCTAGGTTACAATTAGTCCTTAAGATTACTGGATAGCTTCACGGTTGCGAGTGTACCACATTCTCAGACACCACATTTGGACTCAAAATTTCGATAGGATCTGACATTTATTTATATCTACAAAAATGTTGCGAAACGTCACCTTTATAACGGTTGATATTTGCCGTGGCTATGTCGGCATATTTCTACGCAACAATAACAACTGACCAGTAGCCATAAATAATTGTTTAATTACGTTTAATGGTGTTGCGGCTTTCCGAGTTGTACACAAATCTCGTTTTTTATATTTCTAGAGGTAACACACTTTTTACTGGATTTTTTTTCTTTTAATTTATTGAGGGTGACAAATGGGCAAACAGTTCATTGTAAGTGATACCTGCGGCACATGACTCCTCATTATCTATAAGGAATCATAATGCAGATGTGTTGTTGCACCCCTGACTACCGAGATGAAATGCCTCCCCACCAGTAAGTGTTTCCAGATTCTTACACTCGCCGGACGAAACAGCAGCATTATGCTGCTATAAAACGTTCGTATTCTGTGAGGGCATGGTCCGTTCCTCGCGGAGCTGACCCCTGTAAGAACGTGATAGAGATGCCCATGACAACCATCTTCAACAAAGATTCAAGATGTACATGCGTTGTCACCTTTGACGAGGAAAAATATGAAACATTAACGCTTCGCTACTATTTCATGCTGATATCCTGCAAGGGCGTATTCATTCCCCGATCGAGCCGCACCTATACAATAGCTACAGGGTGGCTCTACTACCGTAACACGACACAACTGGCAGTCTGCGTGTGCTATAGTGGAGCGATACATGAACCCCAGTAGATAAAAGTCACACTGCTAATCATACAGGCATACACGTAGCATGAATATAAGCTCGATTAGGCAGGAACCGTGCTTTCATAATCAATTTTTAATGGCAACATCACGCTGTCTCACTAATAGTCTAAATATATAAATCCCACTGCTGCGTATAAGCCTCCCTCCTAGGGCCCACCCTAGACTTATGCTGGTGTTGGAGCATAATTTTTTTCAGGTTTCTCCACGACGTTTCTCTACACTGTCGCAGACGTGGCAATTAACAATTACATGTGCCGCCACCTGGGATCGAATTCATTTTGCTCGCGTACCTTGAATTACAAGCGAATTGTGGGTTACCTACCACATTTGTTATGTTCGCTATTTATACTAATAGTATGTACCATAAAATATATACGTTAGACACGTACATGTATATGTCATATAATAAATATTGTTATAGTACTAACATAAATTGAAATTTATATATCCGTTGTTAATGACGGTCACGTCGTAATATCCACGCCCGTGAATCGTGCGGATTCAAAAGAAACACTAAATATCTTTTGTACGATTCATAAGCACATTCTGTTTATTGCTTTTCTACGTTGTACGTACGTTGTTTAAGATCGCGTTGCGTCGGCCGCGTCGCGGGTCCTTGGTTCGAGTCGACGTGTACAGAGTTTGTGTCTATCAGTGCAACACAATTAGTCAACTAGTCACAATGTATGATAAAATCTCATTCTGTCGACGTCAACTGGCAACATTTTCAGATATTTTGTTTTTTCACACTCCATTGAAATACAGTATCAATGTCGCCCTGGAGCAATAAGGATGTCCTCCATTGTCTTCACCTCGAGAAAAAATTTCCAAGTCTTCAATATAAAGTAGAGATATAATATACCACGCGCAGTTGATGTTATCTGGTATCAAAAGATATTGCGTTGTTTGAAGTTGACCAAATCACAGCCTGAAACTGTCCTTAGTGCGAATAGTTCTTTAAACGCCGGTAACGCATTTGCGCTACAAATGCGGAGGTGATTACATCCTTGAAACTAGGTCTCCACCATCGGTCTGGATTCTTTGAACTCGTATAATAGAAGATTCGATTCCTAGGTATTCATACCTTTGGGAACTACGTGATTTTTCTAACATATGCTTCATTCCCTTTTTACGATATCTATCTAAAACAAAGACTTCCCCCTCTACCCTCTCATACATTACCTTTAAATATCTGCATTCACCTACGGTTAATGGACAAGAAAGTTTACCCCTCATGGTTAAACTGGCGACTTATTTATGATTTCATAGAATAGACAGCAACAAAAAGGTGTGTGGTAGAAAATTTAGTGCAAAGCGCACAGTGAAATTTTTATTTTTTACGCGATGTACAATGTTTGAATGCACCGACTGTTTTAGGAAGTCAATGATAACGGACGTTGTACATAAAGTGGGAAAATCCGTTATTTAATTTTCCATTCGTTCGAAACAAAGGATAGACTATTTTATTTTAAAAGCATTTAATCCCGTTGTAAAACTGGGCGACAAAGAGTATAATAAGCTCTCGGTCACCTCTCAACCCGGTGAAAACCCTCGGACTAAAAGCGGCCATCAACCCGAAAAAAAAAAAAAAAGAATAGTATAAATAATTTCTTTATAAATGATAATAATAACGGACACTGTACAGAGTCTGCCTGTACTGTTTCATCAGGCCAAACACAACACAGATTCAATTTTATTTATTTGTATTTATGATTAGTTAAAGGGATAAAATCCCGCCGTAAAACAGGCTCGACACAGGATATAAATAATTTTATGGCACATACAATTTATGGACGATTCCTCACAGGCGGCCCGTTTTCTTTGAGCCGGCGTTTGATGGCCCCCCTCGTCCGATTTGGGTTGTGTTCGTATTTTCTTTCCGTTCACATTGTACAGACGATTGGATCCGAGGGCTTCGCTCGATACCTTATTTATGTCGCATGTGACAGGGGAATCCATCAGTCCCTTTTCTGTGGATTCTTCCGTTACGGGATCATGAAGTTTATCTGTGTGAAATCGGCGATAGATTTCCTACCCGTCCTTAGTTGTAAAGATACAATATTTCTATTTAGCTTTATTTATATTTTGAATTTAGAAAAAGGTTACGTAGTCTCTGGGATAGAGAGTGAGTATTAATGTGGCAAATTGTGGCACGAGAAGATCACGTGTTAAGAGTTTTGATACGTACGGCACGTGGCAGAAAATGACGGGTATTAAGTTTTTTGTTCTTTTTCTTGGGTTTCAATCCCAGGTGGCTTGTATCCACGAATTATTGGGTTACGAATTATTCGTACAAAAACAATTCCCTCGTCTTTATGACATTAATATATATATATATGTAAATATATATATATATGTATATATATATATATATATATGTATATATAAAAATCCGTTAAATATAAAAAGTAACACTTTTATACATACATTTTTTTTTTGTTGGTTGGGAATAAGCTTCCACTATAGGAGGGTGTTAGAGCATAGTCCCGCCTCGCAGCCTTACTGTGAATTGGTGGAATACGCGTACATCTAAACTATTATTATATTTATTATTTCTTGGACATGCAGGTTTGGCGATATTTTCCTTTAACGTCGTAAAGCAGCACTTTAAATGGCAATCAATCATTTAATTTAGATCGAACTCGGTTTGCGCACCCCGAATTTTAGCGAGCGCTCATGCACTGAGCTACCTACGTCTCGAAAAATTTCGCTTAGGCAATAAAAAACGTACGGACGGACGCTGTTAAGTTTCTTGGCGCTTTATACTTGGCAGCATCTGCTGAGAGTTGGGCAAGCTGTTTAATGGCGTGTTAAAGTACCCCTTGTGGCCTACTTTGCACAAAAATTTATTTGGCCAGTGTTCACCATTTTGTCATCTTCAATTTACGAGACTCAAATGGGGTTTTGTTATGAGAAAAATAAGTTCTGTACATCATATTTTCGTATGATTATTTTTTTATGTATTTTTTTTAAATATATATTTAAATCTTAGAGCCATGCTTCAGATTGAATGGGTTCGACCTGGGAAGGACCACGCCCTCCCAAAAACCAGGGTGAAATAGTAGCAATAACGAACTGAAAGGATCCGGAGAAACTTATAACTTTGTGACTAAGCATTCCACTTTAGACCTCGTGACGTATCTTTGTTTCTTCATCATAATTCTTAATTTACGTTGAAGTCATCACTCATCTTCAGGTGAACTATACGCTCATTACCCTCAATACTAATTGATGCGTCAATAGATTTATAATTTAGGGTACGGTCTCCGAAACTTAAGGTCGTAGGTTCGAATCCGCCAATAGACTATTGTCGTGAAGTCGTCCTAGCACAGGCATTTTAATTGCACTGGTTATCCAGATTGTTAGTATTATAGAGTTATGTATAAATATAGTATTTTTTAATAAAAAAATTATTTTTTGAGGCAACGCGCAAAGCGAAATCCCAAGTCTGAGATTCGATCTTCATAATTTGCCCTAGTTAGCATTGCCCTGTTCTAAGAAATCACACCGCGCGTCGTATTTAATTTTAAATCTGACTAATTGCTTTATTATGATTCAGCTGGGTTGTGAATATAAAAGATCTCCAATCAATAATCAAAGCCATTAACCAAACTAATTTATGATAACGAAACGGTATCCGTGCCAGCGGCCGACGCCAGACGGATTGTGTTTTAATATTTAGAATTTAATGTAACTTTGTTTATTACACAATCAATTGCTCCAAATTGATGTTCACGACCGGTTCGGATGGAAAAATAGACGACATTATGACGACGTTTGAAGAACTTGTTTGGACCGAAATGTTCGATAATGGTGTAAGAGTTATAGGCTGCTGAGGAACAATATTTTTGTATTACAAATAGTTGATTTTCGTGTCTGGGTATGGGTATGTTGTGTGCATCATCCGTATCCCTGACACTGCATATGAAACTGAACTATTACATCGGAATGGATGAACGTCTCTGTGTTTGAGTAAACGATTACGGTATTATAAAAAACTTGTATGCAGTTCATGTCCTCTAGAAATAACCAGAACATATGCGATCTACTAGTAGTACTAGTAGGAATTTTTGATTGATAAATATTTAGTAGAAATAATGCTATGGTTATTTTAATCAATTGTCAATGTTTTCATAAGAGACGATAATATGGGGGTTGCCTTAGTAAACCGTAAACAGATGTTTTGTTAGTCTGTGCGTTTGTGCTCACTAATCTCCACAGTGGTGGAACCAATTTGGATGTGGTATTCAGGGATACATGGGAATAAGCTTGGTCTTACATTTAGTGTTCGTTTCATTCATTGACATTGGTTGACACAACAGAGATACCAACAGAGCTAGATCGACGCTGCGACATGGATGGGAAAGGACCTCGCCCTCACAATACGAGTATGCAATACAATAGCAGTGTAACGGCGCTGTTTTCCTATGGTGGGTGTGGGGTATCCGGGAAACCAATTATAGGATAGCGCCAGGTTCCGTCGGGTGACGACGCATGTGTGTTTTGAATATTTGTCTATGATGGATGTATTATAAATGTCAGGTAAATCTGCTCGAAAAAGTTAAAACTGTTAATAACAAGAACCCTATTGAGACGTACATCTATCAAGTTCATCTAAGGACACCGCCGCTCCAAAAGAGATCTTTTGAAGACACGCATCTAATTACGAATTTTAATAATGCAATGTGTTGCCACATTAATTCCGATCCCTTTATTTACTACATAGAAAATGAAACAGAAGCGGTACACTGTTATTCAACGCTGGTATTGCGAGACGGCGTGGTCATTTATGCCGTAGCCAGAAATAAGCTATATCGTGCTAGATCATCACTGTTACCGCCAGGTATAGTTTATTTATGTAAACTTACACGAGCGACATAAAAGAGTAAAGGCTTCCCCCCCAGTCGCACCGACCCATTCGTGTTGCAGAAACTGACTGCAGGATGACTCCATCAATGACTTGAAATTTATCTATAGATAGAGTTTTCGTCGCTTGATTTATTTATTAGATTTATGTTATGCACTTCATTACCATATACGTACTTTAAATATTCAACGTTATTTCGGTTCGTCGGCTGCAAAATTTCGTTTGAAAACGATTTATTCTCTCTCCACTTTTTATATTTTTATTTCGTTATAATTAGAAAATACATCAAGTATTCGAACGTTGATTAAATATTAATATCCCGTAACGAGATATTAAAAGTTGAAGATAACTTCACAAGTTGGAGGGTATGGATAACGAATATAGATGTACTATTTCATCTTATTAAAATCTAATTAAAAAATAAAATATGAAAACTTGAAACTTGAGAGCTTTGTTCTTGTAATATGTGGGTGACAGAAGTGCACACTGTTGGCCTGATGATAAGTATTGACTGCGACATCTACAGTAAGGATGGCTCGACAAAGTGTCGAGATACACATATTTTGTCATCCATGAAGACTGACACCGGATGCCTATATATATATATACACATATATAATCTCGTCCCCGAATCCCCTGAAATTCACTGAACAAAAACGCAGCACGTATTTCTAAACCGATACATCCAAAGGACCTTCAAGACAAGCCTGTACATTTCTTCCGTCAGCCGCGACGTCTTTGGTGTTGCATATGTAGGTACATGGGCAGCGGTGATCAAACCCTCAGATGAAATATACATATATGAAATATTGTTCTTCGAATGGTAATCGAGCACAAGAACGCTATAAAATATCACCATAATTTTTTGTGTTAAAATTCATTTTAATGTAACACTAACGCGAGGGAATTATTTGCATTGTGTCGGGGTGAAAGAAGCTTTTAGCGCTATTGTCTGACGGCGGCGCTCGAATCGCTCTTGTAATAAAATTGTTTGGTTTGCGCTGGAGTGTTTGCGTGCTTTAAGACCTATTAAATGCCTTTGAATTTATCTCGTTTAAACCGTTTCGTATTTTTCAATGACGGCCTTTGTTTTTCGTTTTGGGGTGGAATATTCAATGGATGTCCTCCTCTTGGGGGGGACTTAAGTTTTGTGTGGGATTTATCCCCAATAAAACCTGCAAGTTGCCCTAGGAGATTCAGCACCTGGTCTAGCATTCTTGCTGTGCTACGGGCACTACGTGTTCAATTTATTACACGTTCACGACTCCTACTCAGAATAATCGAGAACCTGAAATGCTGCTGCTACGCTGCTGGTTCTGAGTTCGAATCTCAGTCCAGGAACAATATTAAATATTGAACAGATAATTACATTTTTAGTGGTAGAGCTACACTGCACTTTGTTTTTAGCTGCAGAATGAACGGCTCAGATCGACGGGAGTGGACCATGCCCTCACAGAATACCAGCGTGAAATAGTAGCATAATGTTGCTGTGTTTGGTCTGCTGAGTGCGATATACGAGGTATTCCATCTCAGTCCTCGAGGAAATGATAAAAACATTGTCCGTTTCCGTGACAGAGTATCTGAACATTCTTCCGTACCTATCGCACATGCATTACACGGGAAAAGAAAGGGAAGCCAACGAAGAGCGTGTGGCCTCTGTTTGTGCCAATGATTACGGGACTTTGATATATAATTATACTTTTGTTTGCTTTAGTGAAATCGATGTTTATTCAATTTTAAAACATAATTTATCAGTTACTTGTCATAATTAAACAATATTACAAAGATTATTTTGAACGTCGTCTATAATCGCATGCGGTCACGAATATGCGACTTCACTATTATCTCTTTGATGTACGCCGTAAAGCATCTCTTTAATTATAAACATCACCTTTTGTATCAGTTCACTCGTTTTGTTCTTATAAAGATATGTTTATAACGATTATTGTTTTATGATAAGTGTACATTCACCTTTTACATGTGCGACGGACGTTCGAGCGGTGTAGTGATTAGAGTACCAGCCTGATGCTTCGCGAGTTCGTTTCTCAGCGGATGAAAAAAACTTCTTTATAACAAATTGTTTGTTGAAGCCTTGGTATGTCTCATGCCTTAGACGTAGCATTCGAAATCGGTTGGCATACGGAAACGTGACGTTGACATCGTGCGCAAGTGCTGCATTATATAAATCCGCAAGCACGCAATGTAATAACCAGAAGATGTCGCCATGGTCGCGAGATCGAACAGCTGGACATCAGCTTATTCATCTACAGCATCTTTTTCATCAATCTTTGCAATATGTCGCATGTTCGCATACCACGGCGTGGTCCGACGTGTGCTCAGTAACACGTACATTGCGCGATCTGTACGTTGCCAGTTTAAACGTCGCAAATGTGCCGACCATTGGAAAGGGAACGGTGTAAATAGTAGATATTCCACCGATACTTATATTGAATACCGATATTAAAGCTTATTTTATTGTAAGATATTACTTTTACGAAGAATTTAATCGTTATTTTCAAATCTTTAATTTTTTTATCATTATTTCAAATACTTGTTAGGGTATTGGCATCGGACTTCGTTCTCGGGGCCATTGGATTCGAACCAAGGCTTAGCTTCTATTATTGAGTTCCATTTTTCCGATACATAAATTCACTCTAACCCTGTCGCCTTTGCCATGAATAAGCTATACATATTTTATATATCTGTATCCAGCTGAAAATTGTATAAACGTTTTATAAAAAATGTATTTATACATTATATATTGGGTTGGCAATTAAGTTCGTTTTTATTTAAATTTTTATATAAGTTTATTTTTAATAAAAAATAACAGTTCTGTTTATACCTTGCTTACATCTTTCTTGCACCGTTAAACCAAGATATGCAACACGTCGTTGTTAGGAAACAGCAGTGTTATACAGTTATCTCGCACTGGTGATCTGTAAGAGCGCGGTTCTCTTCTCCTGTCCAGCCGTGATACAGCTGGTTTCCTGCTGCGTCGTGGCTCTACCGCGTGCTTATAGTTGATCTAATGCGATGTGTGTACGGTCCGTGTGTACACGCCGCTCCCCGCGGCGACGTGACCGACCGCGCTCGGATGTCACCCCGCGTCCGATGCAATTTGAATACGTAAATACGCACGCGTTGGTGCGTTAGGATACGACAGTTTGGCCACGAGATGAGCGACTGTTGATGAAATTTTATTTAAAGTGTTTTGTTTTATGAAACCGGAAATTTCCTTCGCTTGTCAGTCGTAAACGTTCATAATGCTTATTTACAAATATATGCAGGTTATCTTTCCAATAATTTATAACCATCAATGTGAATAAATAACACAAACTATTGCTTGATATCCTAAGTAAACTATATTAGTTTTTTAATTTGATATTACGAAATATACATTGACCACTTATAACTCCTTAGAGTGTTATATCCTCAGATATTAGATCGTATATGTTTCTATTTGTGTCGTCATGTATTTAAATAACTAACGATGTGTCGTTATAGTATTGTAGATGCGTAGCACAAGATAATTCATAAATCTGGAGGTGAACTGTATTTGCTGCCAACGTGACAAATATTTTATGTAATGTACAAATATAAGGTTATGTTTATAATACATATATAAGTATTATTTTGAAACTAACCGATATTAAACAAAGTCCGAACAGAGGGTATACCTTTAACGTTAAGTACGATTCTGAGTTAACTGCATCGCATCCATTGACTTCTCGAAAACTTTAGTAGGTCGCCGCTTCATCTAGTGGGGGGTCGTCCTGTGTTCGGCAGTAGACTATGGATATGATGTGGTTATGTTGATGATCAACTAAAGTACCGTTTTTAATTTAAGATAAATAAACGCCTATCTATGACAAAACCTAGAAACGCCGGTCTAGTGGGCACACAGTCAACAACAATACCCTTATTGATTTTCCCCCTACGTAGGTTCGAGCGCGAGTTGATACAGCGCACGCTGTCCCCTGGCGGCTGTTTGTTATTTTTCTGTCTGGAATGATGCATGGATTGTTCTTTTTATTTGCATCCATCGATTTCTAATTTTTTTTTGTTGCTGCGTAACTTTTCCATTTTGTTTTTTGACGTGAATTTTGCGTTGCAGTATATTGTTTTAGGTAAAATATATCACGTGTACACGTCCTACATGTTGAACGAACATTATTTTTGTTTGTTGAGATGTTCATGCCAGGTCGCTTGTCGTGCCCGTTTTAAAACTAATATATAAAAGAAAGAGCTAGAAAGCTGTTAACTTCCCATAAAGTTTATTTATATTACGGTTATCACTGCTTGACTGCTACCCCGACTGATGCTGGGCGGCGATATAGATCTAGACGGTAACCGCACTAGCTCAGTAATAAAATACCTATTCACTCATGTCTTGAAGACGTCGCAATTATTATAATCCATCGGAAATCGTTGGTAATATAGAATCAATCGTTTATTTAACACAGGAATTTAAGAAATAATATCAACCTAAACATAATGCGAGCGTTTTTTTTTTAATTTATGTTAAATTATCGCGAAATTCCTTTATAATCCGGCCTCAGAAATTCGTCGTATTGCTCCAACGAAATTTTGTCATGATAAAGTACTTATTATCTCTTGACGATACAGCCGGGGCGTATGGAAATATAATATAGTTGATTATTTTTCTTATCGAGCTCAGCTTATCAGGCCGTCCTTAACAGACAGGCTAGGTTAATGAAAATTCGTTCTGGTGACTTGATGCGTACCATCGATAATATGAGCTGTATTTACTGCTCGATGCTTCGGGGCTTGACGTTCAACTAAGTCTTAAAATATTGGCTGCTATCTTAGATAGCAATCTAGGCCATGTCATAACCCAGTAGTCCCGGGATTATATAGAAAAGGGTTAAGGTTTTCCCTGCATCTCGTATTAGGCGATTAAACGCTGTCATTGGGCACGCGAGGGATCCTGATTAGCAAGATTCCGCAATCCTCGGGTGACATGGCGTGTATATTTTTTGCATCTTGAATATTTTGAATATTTGTTATCAGCATCTCAACTGTATGCTCGTTAGGTAGATAACAGGTCCAGCCATTTAGTCCTAGGCTCCTTGACTGGTTACTACTAAAACAGGTATTTGGGTTTGCGGATTATCAGGGTTGGGGCTCTCGCCGTCCAGGATAACGAAACCAGGGAGGACGGGAAAACGGAGTGGTCTCAGTACTTGTCGTATGTGGTGCGTGCTAAGGTTCAGTCCTGAGAGGCATCGGTGCGTTCCCCCAGTCCCTCCCATTCAACTGAGGGTTTGAGTGGATACAAATCCTCATATACCCCCTCCCCCCCCAACTCCAGGAGGCACAAAAAATGGTAGATATTAAGTCATATTTCAAGTACTGGAGATACCTTACATTGTGACTGTGATCATTATTGTTACGTAAAGCATAAAGCCATCACTTGACAGCATCAGGCGCAGCTGCCAGTAAAACAATATTTTTTTATAAAATATTCATATGACAATTATCTTTCAACAAAATAGGCGAATATTGCCGGTCGTTTAATGACTGAAATAGTGTGAAACAATAGAATATATACAATAATATATTCATCAAGAGACAATAGTCGATTGTCCTATCGACCAAATTGAACGAAACCTCTATTATGAACCTAACATTTTTTCCATGAGTCACAATTTCATTATAATAGTCAAAAGAAGATGATTTGGCGAAAGTAAACTCTGTTAACATCCCCTCTTTCGTTATTTAATACGTAATTTTTTTTTCCTTTTTATGATTTCATAATACTTTCGTAGGACACCAGAATAATTTAATATAGTATCATAGAATAGGTACAGTTACAACAAATAGCAGTATAATATTAAAATAAAAAAAATATAAAACGAAATAAATGCTCCATCCTCCTAGGGACTCAGAGTCCCATTTAATGGTAGCGAGGCATTCCATCTTATTCCCGAGGCATAAAAATGGATGTATCTTGAATATTTGTAGATGGATGAAGGCAATTGGCAATCCACACGCCGACATCGAATATGAGAATTAAATAATTTAATAAGAATCTTAAGTCAGAAGCTATGTGCTATGTGCCATATGCTTAAACTATCGCTAGCTGTCGTATGCTTAAATTGTTGCTATGTACTATACGCATGAACTGACGCTATTTGTCATGTAAATGATATATTATGTGCCTAAGCACTTATACTTGAGCCATGTTTCTAAGACTGACACCTTGTAAGATATGTTATATGCTTTAGCTAATTACTATGTGCTAGGAACGTAGGTTATGCATAAAGGCTATAGCAGAGATTATAATTTTGCCAAAAGTAATGTAATTAAAAGTAAAATGAGTACGTAATGTTATACGTTTAACTGTGTAAGAATTTGCTATCGTGGAATCTATAAAGATATTCTATTGTATTATAAAAGTATTATAGAACGATTAAGTTATTAGGCACTAGCCAAATATAAACAAAGTAAACGCATTTAATCATGTATAAATTCAGGAATAATAAAGATATTAAACGGTAAAACCAGTTTAGACAGTAATATTGTATAAAAATAATTAATAAAAAGTTTTCTGAACGGATTAGGTTTTTAAGTAAGACATATTATGGAAACACTAATGTGCTCCTTCAGAGAAAATAAGTTTCAGCGGTTATGTGATTGATACAGAGAAGATATGATTCAATGTGTAAATATCTGAAGTACAAACAGATCGATTTTTCGTCAGTCAAATATAAGCAGTCGACCTATTGAGTATCTATAAAGTGTTCTTCAATAAATCTATGTCCGACAAGTTTGTTTTCTTCGAATCTTCGACATAATTAGTAGTAGTATATTGTATACATCGGTATAGGCAATAGGGAAGGCTACGAGGAGTGAGTGCCGCCTTTGGTCGTGCAAATGCTACGTACAATACTATAAAATAATCTGCGCAGTTGCTTTCATCTGGCAATAAACAGAAGATGTCGCCGTACTTGGAATCGTTCAAAAGTACATCTTTATAAGGTTAACGGTGTGGGCGTTTATTAGCATTAATTTCAAAACAACGGTAAATATTAAAAACACGAAATCTTCTACCAATTCGATCTCAGTACGTCTCTTCTCTAGTGTCACGCAGGTCTCTACAGCTGTTGTCCGCGTTGCTGCGTGTGCGCCTCTTTCATATTAATGCATTATGCCAGCCCAATGCTGGTAGAAGGCCTGCACTCTAGAAAGGCTATAGGAAGATAGTCAGAAATTCATTAACACTTATGAAACAATATTAAATATTTATGTAATTTTCCTCACGATGTTTATCTTCCTTGGTGAATAAAAGCATCCGGATTCTAGGAGGTACCGAGACATTGCATCTCATTCTTTTTTCATTTATCAAGTGAACTGTGGTGCGCTCGCGTGACAAATGCCTAATTTAAAAAATATCTTACATTCTTCAAATATGGTATGAGGTATTTTAGAAGGTAGGACACCCAATTACAGTACAGACATTCCATTTCAGGCCTCAGGACACAACGCATGTCTATCTTGCATCTTCGTTGAGAATGGATGGAGATGTCACGGACCGCAGCCATCACCTACCGTTAGGTAACCCGTGTTTGTCTGTCTAGTTTGTCCGTAATGTTTAAAAAAAACTAGAATATATTAAAGTCTATAATCCAGAGCAACATTAAACTGGACCCTCAAATGATAACTAAGTCCTCCGTGCTTCCGTACCCTCACGTGCTGGAAGGGTATTCTTTCGTGAATTGGCAGTCGAGGCACGGACAGACCGACCCTCATATTAGAGTTCTATTGACAGAAATAATATTCCACTGACTTTCCGCGTTCCGCTGGAGGACCAATACACAGAGTAGTATAATACTCAGAGAGTCAAGTAAAATGAGTGTTACGGTTAATTTATGCTATGTGTATATTAAATTTTATCTACATTGCTTTTTTATCTTTTAATATGACATAAAAAATAGTACCAATAATATATTTTATTACGTACTCCTTTTTAAACACTTATTTCGGTATTATAATAAGTAAAGTCTTCAAAGTTTTTCAATATCATTTTTGTAAAAGATCAAGGATGATACCCGATAGTTTTACTGGACAATTATTATATGTTGACGATGTTTTCAAAATGTCAACGTCTCTGGACATTTTTATAATATTGATATTAGTTGCACATTATGACAGTCACGGAAATTATCTCAAAGAATAAATGTATAACATGGTTATTATTTATCTGTATATCAAAATTGATACAAAGTATCCTCAGCTACTAGTGTTCCATCGTTTGTGTCAAAAGTCGATAAGCTAAATTTTCAATATCATTAACATAAATCAGCAAGAGCTACGATGATAATGAAATTAAAAGTTTAATTTTCAAATGCTTCTCTGGAAGAAATGAAGATCAACACCCAACTCGTTGGATGCTGGTGGGTCAGAGTCTTGCAAGACAAGAAATGTGTTGGGGTGTCGTACAGTTATTGGTGGTGGTAATGGTCATCCCGCAGCCTCTGTTGAAACAGTGCTCTGTGACCAGAGGGTTACGAAAGAGTGTCCCCGCGCCGCATTACTGTATCGGGGGCGGACGGGTCCCGTTTTGAATCATTAATGCCCGACCGCGTTTATTTTCATTTTCCGCCGATATTTATGTATCGAACCGATCGCTCATTAAGCCCGCCCACTAAGAGCTTTATTCTCCGCATTTAACATCGCGAAACGCTATTTGAATTTCATCGGGTTCAATTTTAAAACGACTTGTCTGTTTGTATTTGCGGTCGCAGTTTAGTCGGTTGTGTTGGCCGAGCCTGCCAATGGAACGTGTTTTTTCCGATCGGCTTTATAGTTATGGTAATTTTTTGTACGGTTGTACGTTCGACGTATTTTTGTGGGTGATTGTATCATGTGCACGTAGTCGTGGACCTGAACTGTATCTGGTTCTGAAGGCTATTTGTATCAAATTATATCGTCACACGATTCACCAGATGATATGTGTTTGCAGCCCATAAACACCTTAATCTATTTGCCATAATGATTGTAGATCCTCGTGCTAGAACCGAGATGGGATTCCTCGTCGTTACCAGTAATTAAGTTTCCAGTTCTCTGCACTCACAGTACGAAACACAGCAGCTTTGTACAGCTATTTCATTGTGATATACAGTGAGGGCGTGATTCTTCCACATTTGTGCTAGGAAGTAGTTGCGGCGTATATCTACCATTTCATTCTATCATGAGCATGATACGTAGGCTATTGCACCATAGTAAACGCCGCGCTAGTGTGAGGTGCTCCGTTGTTGCCCTAAGGGTTAAGATCCAACTTACAAAATAATAAAACGGAGAGAATGAAAAATAATTGGGTCTCCGGGTGTCATCCCTCGCCATGTGAAAAAGGGTTAGCGATTATAATAAAAATAGACATCTCTTTCATAATTCACGAGCCGCGCGAGAGAGAAACTTGACAATTTTATTTTTTACACGTAAAATAGCGACGTAACGAGGGTCGGGCGGCCGGACACGAGGAGCTGAGTGTTCTCAGCGGCTTTGGAGCCACGCCTCCTCTGCGGGGAATAGCTCCATTTTACGGCTTCTGCTAGGCCCCCTTTAAAATGCACACTCTAAAATATAACTCTGTGTGTAGGATGTTTTTAAGTGCCCTATTAAGGCATTTTAAGCCGCCTTTGGCCTTATTCGTATTTGATGGGGCATTTAGACTATTTTACTCACATGGTTCTACTTCTAAAAAAACCTTCTTACTAGAGTTGAAGGTTTGTGATCATCGTAGTCAATATTATGCAATGGAAAAAATATAAGATCTGGCGTATATAAATATCCCTTGGCATTGACTTTGCATCCGGACCTTTCTACGTGCAATCTTATCGTATTAATATTTATTAAAATAACGGTAGGCTAACAACGATTGTGGTTTTTTATGTTTGTGTGAATATTGAGTGTTCTGTAACGTGCTCGTTTTTACTGTAATACCCGCTTCAGAAAGCTAGTCAATTAAGACGGATTGAAAATAAACGATAATGTATCTGCATTATTGTTTACTATCTTGTAAACTGTTCATTCCATTTAACAAATAATAGATTAGTTGTTGAGAATGGTTCAAACTAATATTACTATATTTATATTGCGAAATTGACATTTCAGACACATAAATCATTATTTTTATAGTATATAGGTGACGATACGTGGTTTCCTCTGAGAACTTGGGTGGAATGCCTTGTTACTGTTTATTGACACGCGGGTCTTGTTTTCAAGGACACAAAGCACGACACCTCTAAGATACTATTTGGCATTCGTCTCTATCAAGCTAGGATAATAAAGAAATAGAAGATAAAAGAGGTAGTTTAAATATGCTGAGCTTTTTTTATTATTTAGGATGATTAACGCGGACACAGTTCATCTGATAGTAAGCGATGACTGCGCCCCATAAACACCAACATATATCCTCAACAAAGATACCGTATCTTGTCACACTTGGAGATTGAGATGGTACGTCTTAATCCAGTAACTGGGCTTCCGGTTTGTTACACCTCACCATACGAAACAATATAGCGTGGTTGGTCCTTGCTAGGTCGAGGCGACCCATTCCTGCAGCAGTGTTGCTCTACCGCCGTATCCAAGGAAGCTTGTCAATGTAGGTTTATCCCTCGACGGATTACTGATCTATCGTCAGAGTCAAGGCTTAGCTCGACGGTTAGCGTGATATACTAGAATATGAGTTTCTCTTGTGTATCTTGCCTATCATTGTTATTTTATTGATGTCTGTGCATCTGTGAAATTTGTCATGGACACCTCGTCACATGACTGGAAGGTATCGAATAAAGATATATAAAAAATCACGTTAGATTGTGTTGTGTTAATACTTTTTATGCTTTAACGATCATAATTAACTGATGATGTATGTATCTTATTTAATTTATTGTATCTATTTTAACATCTATTGTCTGTCTATTAATAACATATGCATAATACAATTATAAACAATGTCTCTGTATATCTGTCTGTTTGAACACGCTAGTCTCCATAGTGGCTGAATCAATTTGAATGCGGTGTACAGTGGTGTGTTTAAATAAGCTTGGCCTAAATTTCCTTTATTTAAATCCGTTGACAAACGACGTGACGCGAACACAAGTTGTATGAAAGAGGGCTGTGCTACGTAGCGCGTGTACGAAATCACGGCAATCACGCAGTTCGCCTATTGTAATAATAATAATAATTACGTTATTTATTATTTATTAAATGATCTCTATAGTCGTATCTGCATACGGGTTAATCCCATTCAGCCTTTCGAATCACTTGGGATGGTTGTGTCTCCGGGACGGCCAGCTCCGGGCTTTAAAACAGAAGCCGGTGCTCCTCGACATCGCTGGTATGATTCCCGTCTGGTTGGTCGTTATATATGTTTATTTTGTTTATATATGCTTACATGATTGTTTTATTATATTTTTATTTTATTTTATTTATTTATTTTATGGACCAACCAGCGGTGTTTATGATCATTTATTTGCTTATACATCGTAAGCGCTACAGATAACATACAGGAAATAGAATTTATCTTACCAAATCATACAGTTCACAGTTACATGCGGAAATCGTACAGTTCAAAATTTATTGATACATTGCGTTAATATATAATCCATTAAAACATTACTAATTTTAATCATTAACAAAATGTTATATTATAAAAACACATTGTGACAGCCAGGTTCGTTTTAAATTTGGTTTAAGATCGTTATTATCTCTCTAAAGATAATCACTTGCGAGAAATAACAATTTAGAATTAAAAGATAATTATTACGAGCATACAGAAAAGTTTAGGTAGGTAATAAAAATTGACAAACATGTTTAATTTACAAAGACACCTTGCTTACCATAAGGAATAAAGGAGTCTATAAACTACTTTAATTTTATTACAATCTTTTTTTTATGTCGTTTTACTATTTTTTTGTATAAAGATAATGTTTTCAGTCCTTTTAAGTTTTGAGGTAAAGAGTTATACAATTTTGCACACTCGAACATTATATTTTTCTTCTCATATCTTGTTCTGGTTTTCCCTATGTTGTTTGTTTGTTGAATGTTACGGCACGTCTTAGGTTGCGGTTTTGTCAAGTTTTATGTTTTTTTAAAAATAATATCAGAATTATTGTATTTATGAAATACATATATAATTTTAATATACAAGTGTTATATTGATATATTTGTAATATACTAAATAATTTAATCTCTTGATATATATAATATTAGGTGTCAAGTAATTATAATGAAATAATAGTTTGATTAATTTATTTTGTGTCGTTTGTAACGTGCGCATGTTTGCTCCATGTTAAATTTACCAATTTTCATCTGTTCCTTTATATTTGATCTTATGAATTTTTTTCACACACATCGCGTAACCGTCCTTATAGTTGAACGGTGTACATAATACGCGAGCTTTATTGATGAGGTGATTTGGTTTGCAACGATTTTCACACCGATAACGTGTCATCATGAATCCCATCAAACCTAACATTAATCACTTGACAGGCCTCAGCCGTAAAATGATCCAAAGCCTGCACCTACTTCTACTTAACACAAACTTTTTGTAGTGGTAGAGCTATGCTGCAGCTCGTTTCTAGCTGCTTAATGAATGGGTCAGCTCGACCGGGGTAGGACCACGCCTTCACAATACTAGCGTAATGCAGCTGTGTTTCTTCTGGTGGGTGTGGGGATACGGAGACCTTTATTACTAGTCACACGGCATTCCATCTCAGTCCTCAAGGGTGACAACGCATCTGCATTGATTCCTTGTCAAGGATGAATGAAGATATTATGGGCCGCATGAATCAATTACCATCAGGTGAACTGTGTGTGAGTTTGTTACTCTCAATGTAGTAATAAAAAAGAAAAAAAACCTGTACCGGCATCTTCTAGTAATATGCACCTTTACTGCATTGTTGGTCATCAGCATGCATTAAACTTTTTTAAATTAATTTATTGAAAAATTACTACGCACTAATGATGAGTACGTAGCTTGAAGACTAATTGAGAGCTGTTCATCCATGTTAGTTATATTCACTTTATCATACTACCTGTTCCCCCTGTCTGAGCTCCCCCAGTGCTGATGCAAATACAAAGCCGCGCCATATAGGTATGGCTATGAGGGATCGGATTGTACGGACGGACGGACAATCCGATCGATATATCTACGCAGCGTGACGCGTGTTCGACTATAATTGCCGGGCCTTTGACCGACAGCTCACGCACTATACAGGATGTTATATATCCTAGTCTGATAGATATACGGGCGAATATTGTGTGCAACGCTGAGACAACGCTTTGTGCCATGTATATGATGCTGAGTGTACTCGTGTGCGGATTATTTGATTGATTTATGGGACTGGGGTTGTTTTGTGTGCGTTGAAAGGGCGATGTTAAAATTGTATGTTGCGTTTCGTAGAGCGAGAGGAATGTCGGCTTTATTGCTTTTATAACGGCACTATCACTCAGCGATCAGACTAACCGACTGTCTAGTCGCTGGGTTCTAATCCTAATGGATTTAATATCAGATTTTTAGCATCTTATACACAGCATTGCTTAGACATGATGTTACACTGGTAGAGATACGCTTCAACTTGTTTGAAACTGCAACATGAATCAGAATGTCGAAATAAAACTATAATTCTGTGTTCTGCTGATGTGACTCACTTGCAGTTCATGGGTAAAATACACGTGCATCTTGAAGTTTTGTTGTGGATGGGTGAAGATGTATTGGGCCGCTGTTATAAAAACCATCAGGTGAACTGTGTGCTCTTCCGTCACCTAATGTTATAAAAATACAGTCACAATATTTGCATATTGGCAGAAACCCTTTTTTGGCTTTTCCTTCAGTCCGCTTTTTGATAGCTACAGAAAAATACACGATGGCAGGTTTTCCTCCCACCACACGTTAACTTCAATAAAAATAATGTCACTCTTCATTTGTACCCAATAGCACAGTGCGTATGTAACGAGTATTCTTATAACTAGATATATTGAAAATTTTAAATATTATTAAATCGACCCGGTCGGACTCACGAAGCGATTAAGTGTACCATATAATTCCTTATCTCGCCATACGTTGTCAACTTATTATTTATTTTTTGGTATATACTCAGCATATATATTTTAACAGTTGAGTATTTAGTACTACAGGCATTCTATCTTAGTCGTAGACGATGATGTAGGTGTAATGGGCCGCAGCAATCTCTTATCATCTGGTGAACTGTGTGTTCGATTGTTGAACTCCATACAAAAAGAAAACATATGATTAAAACATACAACATGAACATACATATGTCTATGTAATCTTTCTATTGTTTATCTAGATTTAATGTATTTTCTGGCATGTGAATTGCATTTACTTAACGTGTACGTAAATGATTTGTAATAATAACGATGTGGTAAAGAAGGTGTGGTGAAAAGGTATAAAAAGCAAAAGAATACACGACAGATTTAAACAGGTATATCTAAATTGGTTAATACTACGCCGCGGAAACTGTACAGCGTAGTGCTAGTATTTGAATATATAATAGAATATAGAAATATTTCGTCACAAAACCTGCACATTCTATTAACAGGGGCGTTATGTTTATAATGTAATCTGTTTACTATGGGACAGGATTTACTTTCCTATTTATTTATTGACCTTAACAAAGTTAAAAGTTCACAAACGGCGGACTTAATGCCAAAGTCATTCTCTACCGGGCAACCCAAGGTGTGGTGAGATATGCGTGTGATAGATGTACCAATAAACTAATTAATAAAAAGAAAAAACTAAAAATAACATAAAATACATACATATATATATGTGTGTATATATATATATATATTAAATACTTAATACATGTATAAATGTATAATACATATTCATGTATAAATACATTAGCGATGCTACCAATAAATTGCTCATGTATTGGTAGCTATCAATAAATTGGATGATAAAATTATCTGCCTTTAGGTAATTCAAGTAATTAGTCACGAACCAAACTTAAAACTAAAAAATGTTTTTATCAATTACCTGATGTCATCGGGCAAGGAATTCCAGAGCAGTGTAGCTCGGACAGCAAATGAATTTGCAAGAAAACCGGTAAAGTGAGCTGGAATACAGATCTTGTTATTAAACGAAGATCAAAGAATTCTGTCATGAAATAAAGAGAGATATTGGAATTTATCTTTAAGACAAGTACGTGATGACGGATCATTTAAATAGGAGAAAAAAAAGCAAAATTCTGGAATTATGGCCTTTGTTGGAATATTGAGAGATACGGTCATATTTACGCAAATTAAAAATATTCCTATTATCATAGTTTGCCGAGTGTAGGCACTATTTAGACTGATTTTTAAATCTATATTAATTACGATACTATATAACTATACTATATACTGGATAAGCAAACACCAACTGAAAGGCCTGGTAGCTCGGTGTATAAGCGCTAGTTCTAAATTCATTCATTGTTCGACCCCTGGTGCCTGGTTTCATTGATGAAATTGATGATTGCGAATATAAGTGTTGCTTTTCTTCATGCTCGCAGGTGGAGGAAATCATCGCGAGAGAACTTGCATGTCAAAAGCAAGGCCTAAATTAAAAAAATCAATTTTTTTTAGTCAGTCCGCCAATGCGCACAGTGGAGCGTCATATGGACTATTCTCTACCCTCTATAGAAAGACCGTGTGCACATTATTAGAATTTACTACTATTATTTGCTTTATAATAATTACTAAATATATTATAAAACTATTAATTTATCAATCGGTCGTTAAAGAGTGGCCTTGTGACCCCTGTGATACTATCGCTGCAGCACTTGACCGCGTGACACGGCCGGTATGTCAATTATCGCAATTATATCGTATGCGCAGATTAAAACGACGTATTTATCTTCAAGCGTATTTTCTTTTAGTGGTTATTTTTTTATAGAAGTGGGAGCAAACGTGCTGCCGGTTTACGTGGTGGTAAGTGATCATCGCCGCTCACGAACATCCGCAACGCCTGTGGAGTTGCAAGCCTTTGAGAATAGGCTCTTCCTGAAGGACGAATCGGTTCGGAAATACGTAAACAGTGTAAACTGATTCCATAAAGTGGTCGTATGTCATAAAAAAAACTAGGTATAAGTCGAAGAGTGTTGAAGGATAAAATCTAATTTTTATTAAGCCCACTTAAATCCTACTGCACAATATGTCATAACAAGATGCGGCTAGCGAGAATGTCATTATCAGTCATGGGGTTAACTTGATGTCAGTACCGCCGAGGACTGCTGAATGCAGACGTTTGGATTCCATGTGTTCGGGACGAACCTCAACTAGATGGACCTGTACAAGTCTGTGGGAAGTGGATGGATACAGGTGCCTCAGGATCGTGCTGTTCCGTGCTGATCCGTCGTCTTCTAACCGCTTCGTAATGCGGCCCTCTATACCATCTCAACGTCTTCATTATCGCTTAATATCAGGTGGAGTTATCTTTTTTAAACATTTAAAAACGCTTGTTATTCAGAATACGTGACAGAAGTAAATATTCATTGGTATTCTATTAGTATCTAAAAAAAATTTGGGGAAAAGAGGAAAAAGGAAAACAAATAGCGAGACCAGCAAAGTATATGGTATAGTTCTCTCTTTCTGCGTGTGAATTGGCTACACCTTTTTGCGTCGGAGACGTTTCTACCTTGAGATTTTAGTTTCATCGCACCCAAAGAAGTTTCGCTTTGAATACCGGAAAACTAGGCTGCATAAATTTGTTTCACAACACGGTTAAATTCTGATTTGAGTCTTGGTTCAATTTCATATATGGAAAAACGATAGACAAACATTCCGAAAACTAAAACTAAGCTTAAAAATGCTTATGCTAGGAGATAGTTCATGACGTTAGTCTTATCACGGATTAGAACGTTTGACTTTAAATTTCGCATACCGTACCCTAAATGATGCGACAATACGCTTCTAACTATAGTCATGTCTTACATTCAAAACGATAAGACGATGTGAATTAGCGTATAGATTATTTTAATTAGTTGAATACTAGATTTCAATTACGCATTTAACGATGCCTTACACATGCTTTACAGTTATTTATACATGGTAGACACCACAATGCAGCTAGTTCCTAGCTAAAAAAACATTATTGACGCCGATCGACCGTGCGTCCAGACAGAATTGCGACTTTATTAATGGTACAACAACGTATGTGAATTATGATTTCCAACCAAATATAACTTGAGATGTCCACGGACCCCAGAAATTATTTTACTCAGAAGAACTATGTGCTCTGGTACATTTAGTTTAATAAAAATTGCTACTTTTATTATTTATATCAACGACAACGACGTAAAACGCGCGTTCCCGCGTTAGAGACTGTTTTTGTTTCGTCACCTTTTCATCGTTGGAAAACCAACCGCAAAGCGAGAGTTCACGTTGCAATGGAACGAAGCATTTTGCTTTTCAATGCATACATATGCCATCGTTTCGGCAATTTTTTTCTAATAATCCAAGGGTGACAAACGAGCACATGGTTCAATGATTTAGATTCAGTGTAGACCATTTTAAAATCCTGTGCTTTGCAATGTTCGAAGATTTCTTTTACTTTTATTATAATTGAGTGGGCTGGACCTCGCTTCTCTCATTGTAAGAGTGTTGGGCAGTAGCGTTCTGCACATCTGTTTCCGGGCATCGTGTTTATATCTGAACATTTCGTACAATGACACCGCAGCCGGAATGACTCATCTGATTGTCAAGTTGTTTCCGTTTCTTTGATGTTTTTTTTTAAATATAAATCATTACGTATTTCTATCATGAGATAATCCAAACATAGAGCTGTTTCATAAAGTTGCAGAAATCTCTAGATCTTTTTTTATTAGCACTTTATGGCCTTTGGGTGTTAGATTTTAAAAGCTACAAATACGAGAATAACAAAAACAGCTGATTTTGCTAACAGATCGTTATTGATTTTAATCTAGACCTCTGTCTTTGGACCGAAGATGATTTCTTTCATTGCAATGTGTAGTATAACGCATTAATTGTTAAATACTAAGAGATAATTATTTACAAAGTGTAAATACAAATCTGTTTGTGTGTGCAGTGTGGACGCAATGGAAAAGGCGAAGGCGTACATAAAAAGCTCACTGGGCGCCGCCAGCAAGCCAGCGTCCCCGGCCCGCGACGGCGGTGACGCGGAGTCGCGGGTGTGCTTCGTGTGCGGCGGCGCCGGCCTCGGGGACTCCTACGCAGTGCGCGTGAAGCCCGAGCCGCAGGTGAGCAACGACACCCGACGACGATAGCGATCAATAGTAGTCAACCAGCTCACGGACCCTTCAGTTCCGTGAGCCCTGTGTCCGATGAAGCTGTAAGAGCCGCATAGGCTAACAGCATCAACATCAACAGAATTTAGATGATCGACAGTAGCACCGGTGCGGTGGCTTGGGCATACAAGGTGCAGCTGTCGGTAACTCAACCAGATTCACCAGGTCCCTGATCGAACCCTTATATAACACATTGTGTTATCGACATTTTATTTAGTCATATTTTTTTTGTGTGTGTGAGTATTGCTGTTGGTCCATAGACCTTTGCAGCTTTATCTAATTAGACTCGCGAGCGGGTGGCCCGCTGAGAGAATTTTGGTCATAACGGCTGATGATACTACATGCCGTGAAATTGCGAGTTTCAAAAGAACAAATAACTCTGCTACTCTATTTTTGACAACCCTCCCCCCTCGCAGCGGAGCTTCGATATGACGTCATCATCCACGTGCGTTTCAAACTTAGGATTAACTGGGGTCTCGTGGCGGACGGTTGTACAAAACATTCTATTAAAAGGAATGCCGCAGTACTTCACTTATCAAAAGTGGCTTTATATGTATATGTCGTAGCGTCAATAGCCGCTTAATGGAATACGGTACGGTGGGCAAAACTCGACGTCGTAGGTTCCAATTCGAATGTCGCGAACCATTCCCTAGTATAAGCTTTTAGGTTTACGGGAATTTTAGTAATTCTCAATAATTGCTAGCATTTTATTAAAAATATATTCGTACTTGACTCATATTTAGTAACGCAATAATTCTTTAGTTTTTATTTAGTAGCCTCACTGTTGTTTAAGGTGACTTATTTTATTAATACTAGGGGTGACAAACGAGCACACAGTTCACGTGATGGTAATTGATGATTGATTTTGATGACATCAATATCCTTAACAAAGATTCAAGATGCACATGCGTTGTCAACCCTGAGGACTGAGATGGAAGCCTGGTTTCCTGTTAGAATGTCTCTTAATCTCTACACTGACCACACGATGGTAATTTTTGAATACAAGGTTCTTCCCCGGTGGATCCATTCATGCAGCAGCGAGAAACAAGCTGCAACGTGACTACCACTGTTAGATCAAGTTATATGTCGACACGAAGTTACGGTCAAGATGTTGTAATCACTTATCCTTAAATTGCCTACGGGAGACCTGAATTACACAACAGCTCACGTAGCACTTGAAAAACGTAAAATGGAACTCCTTATCTGATGATGTAAGAAAAACTTCGACTAAGAGGCTTTAAAAATAACTATTTCGTGCTCATTTGATGAATAATTCGATGATTGCATAATTTACTACCCGCATCGTCTCATGGGCTATGTATCTATATAAATAAAAATTAAATGTTTTTCGTTGCATCACCTGAGAACGTCGGAACAGATTTGGTAATTTTTTTTAAAAAAAATATTTGTGAAACTTCGGATTTTATATGGAAAGGAAATTTAAAAAGTTGCCCGTAGGATTATTGTATGAATCTCACGACCATAACTCACGATCCGAACGACGGATATTCGAATATTCACAAAATTTTGTGTTTCACAAATAAATTTATTGAAATATGGACACCACGACGTCTGTTGCTATATTTATATGCGTGTATTGAAATTTATATGTTATCATACGGTTAAATTATTACCATTTATTTAAATCTTATGTACACAAAGTATTTATGAAAGGTATGTATGTACAGAGCCGTAGCTTATTTTACAATAAAAACCTCATCCAGTAGGCCTGGTCTTGGACATATTATCGGAAAAAAACAGAGTACGCACAAAAAAAAAGAAATAAAAGAAAAGAAAATACAGAAGAAAAAAAATAATAAAAAATAATACAGGTCTATATTTATTTACAAACTTGGATAAATTAATAGTTAATACATATAATATGTGCGTATATATAAATATATATATATATATATATATATGTGTTTACTAATGTATAAGTAAACTTATATTTGTATATTATTCTGTTCGTCGTTTATTTTTATCGGTTTATTATGTATTTTATTTTCATTTCGTCAGTTAGACTAACATTAGATCACCACACCTTGAGTGACTGCTAGAGAATGCCAATATGGCATTAAGCCAATAGGCATTTAGCCCTTCGTAATCATTTTGTCAAAGGTAAATGGAATACAATATATACAGTATACAGGTACAAATAAATACATTACATGACGATATACTATGTTAACATAATAGTTAAAGCCACAGCCAAAGGACAATATTTCACAATAGTGTCATATTTTGTTAGTTTTCGGGTCTGCGTCTGTGTTGTAAATATGTCCCGTGTCACGGACACTGCATGTGATCCTTCCTCCGGTCTTATTGCACATGTGTTACATCGGAATAAGAAAGGTGACGTAGAGTGAGGACCTTTATTTTTTCAAATGCGTACAGCAATATAAAATTTACTTCGTAATTTGTCAGCTGGCAATAACCAGAAGATACCCCCGTGGTCGAATCCGAATAAATATCATCAATATGCTACAAGTCATGTAATTGGAATATATTTTTGGAGATTTTTTTTTTAATAATAATAATTTCTTTATTTCACTCCACAATACATGTAAATTAAATTAAGTTAAACCAATAATATTTACATATGTTGACACGAATTATTTCAAATATGTGTTATGAACGCATATTTGAATTAATTGTACGAGTTATACCGTTAGCGTCATAAGTAAAAAAAAAATGGCGTCGCCTATTTCGGGTAACACGATACTTCTGTTATTTATCGGCCAGTTTTCTTACGATATCGACGATGACTCTTGGACTATATTATTTTGCAAGCCAGCACTCGTGTCTCCTAGCGGAGCCACGTAGCGTGGTCACCCACGTGCAACAAATGTAAAGCACTCCAAACAAGCGGTGCAAATATCCGGCGTGTGATTGCTGTTGCGTCGGCGACGATTGCGCGATCCGGTGGCGACCGGCCGGCGATTGTATGCGTTAAACGATTCACTCCGCCTGCATGCTGTGAGCTCGTTGACTTGCTGTGTAGGGTTGTGCATTTTATCGATATATGTACCTGTCGGAAATCTCGCGTTTCGATTATAAACTTATAACCACGTCCGCCTTTAAATCAAATCATTAAAGCCATGTGTAAACTATGAACTGAATGTACAATGAATATGTTGGCTGGATCGGGGGACTTGTTGGGTAGGGCTCTGCACTATATATATATAAATATATATATATATATATATATACACATACATATATACATACATATGTATATATAAACAACAAAATCTGTCTTAGTAATTGGACAAATATAAACACATTTGTCCTCGCCTTAAGTACTGCATGTAAGGCCTAAGTGGAGGAAGTACGTGACACAGTATCGGTGACATGGGTCAACACTGATATAACCACACCGCAGATCGTTTGTAGCTCCAACATAATTGGATTGGCTTACATAATACTAACATGAAATAGCACCATAATCCAGCTGTAATTAGTATGATGGGTGTAGAGAACCGGACCTAATTGTTGATTACATTCAATCTTTGTCACAACGCGTGTGTGTCTTGAATATTTGTTAAGGAGGAATGTAGCAGTACTTACCAAAGGGGGAACTGCACTAAACTAAAGAATCAGCCCCAATATGGCGCTATTTTATGCTCGGGATCTTAGGATGTGGGCCTTCCCCGGTGGAGGCGATCCCATTCATGCCACGACTAAAATCTAGCTGCATTACAGGTCTACCGTTGTAGTATTTTTCGAATACTATGATTTGAAGACAGTCAAAAGAGTGCAATTTCCAAATATTATTAGAAATAGTTATCCCATACCTTACACTTGACAATTCTACTCATATGGGGCCTGGATCCGAATTGCTGCAACTGATTCACATGGGTCCTTACTTTCTCAAGTTTTTGGCTAAAATATCATCCGGGTTTTGTTCATCAGCCTGTTGCCAGCATTTGGCTGGTCTACGGGGCTCAGCAAGGCCCGAGATTTCACGTATCAGGTTAACTTTAAAATAAAAGAATCCCTATCACAACAGTTGAACAGTAATAAAGCCACGCTACAGCTAGTTTGTGACTACAACAGGAAGGGATTGGCTCGTTACAAGAAGGATACACGCCCCTCACACTTAAATAGCAGAATAACAGTGCTGTGTGTGACACTATGTCACATAGTGAGTGTAGAGGTCCGAGGAACCAGTTACATGCGTTGTCACCCTTGAGGACTGAGATGGAATGCCTCCTTACTAGTAATAAGGTCCCCGGACCCCTACACTCACCAGGCAAAACACAGCAGCTTTATCCTTCTATTTAACGCCATTATTATAGGTATCCCGGTCGAGGTGTCTCATTCCTTCTGCATCTAGAAAAAAAACCGCAGTGTAGCTCTACCACTTTTAAAAACTTATGAATCTTATCTTATGAACTGGTCTGAACGTTTGTCATGTCTAATATTATAAAAAAATCCAAGCTTTATAATAGGTCATTACCTATGAAATGGCCGTTTTGTATGAAATAAGATAAAGTATTTTTTTTTCAAACATTTTTATTTCTGTTATTCAAAGTAATCACCCATGTAATCGATGCATCTTTGCCAACGCAGTGGTAGTTTATTGATGCCATCCTTGTAAAAATGAGCTGGACGGGAGGCAACAAACTCTTCAAAAGCATTTTGTACTGCCTCTCGGGAATTGAATTTTTTTCCCGCTAAAAACTTGTCCAAATTTTGGAAAAAATAATAGTCGGTGGGTGCAAGGTCTGGTGAGTACGGTGGATAAGGGAGAGCTTCCAAACTCTTGCAGCTTGAAGACTGTCTGTGGTGCAGTATGGGGTCGCGCGTTGTCGTGCAGGAGCAGCGGGGACGACCGCTTGACCAAAGCTGGTTGCAGATGTGCGAGCTTCTCCATCATTGTCTTCAGTTCTCCACAGTACAAATCTGCAGTAATGCTCATGCCGTTTGGGAAAAAACTGTGATGAACCACACCGGCACTAGACCACCAAACAGTGACCATCAACTTTCTAGAGATCATTTTTCGTTTAGGGCATTGCTTTCGTGCTGAACCAGGATCTAACCAACTTCCTGAGCGCTTTGGACTGTTGAACATGAATCCACTTTTCGTTGCACGTAACAATTTGGTTCAAAATTCTTGAATTTCTGTGCCAGTTGAGCTTGCCAATTTGTCGCAAATGGACCAATATTGTAACACCAAAAGCTGCTGCTAGCTCGGCTGTAGATTGAGTATCATCAGCTTCCACAATCACCTTTAATTCATCATTGTTGATCAAAGTGTCCGGACGACCACGAGGTTCATTTTTCAAATTAAAAATTCCAGAACGCGGAACCGGGCAAACCAATAACGGGTTGTGCGTTCGTTTGTAAAGTTCTCTCCGTAAACGTTGTTGAGTGCCGTTTGTACCGCGTTGATGCCACTTTAAAAAATCGTGTAATTATGAGTTCCGCATATTCCATAATTACACGAATTTTTAAAGTATCCATTATGGAAAAAAAAGTTCAAACATAATGAAAATACAAAGCTAATCAATAAACAAAAGACTGACTTTGTAAAAAGAATGTCACGTTTTTAAAACAAAATTAATTTAAATTTAGAATTCACAGCCAATCAAAACTTTTTTTTGGTTTGAAATGGTCAATACTGAAGAACGACAATTTCATAGGTAAAGATCTAATATATACTTAGCAATTCTTGGCATATTATTTCTATGTAGAATTGTTGTGAACACATAAGACATACCTCGGCGTGAGGTGTGTGAAAACTTCTTGGAAAACTTCCCGTTGCGTGTGTATCACGTGTTTTGTGATTGCAACAAGAGTCGCGATCACAATGCCCACGCTCCGTTCTCGCACGGGTTCGAAGTCCCACGTTGTTTTACTGCCTACGTCGACCTACCTACTACTATCCATATTTCTTTTTATCGCAACATCGAACCTTGGTAGATTTTTGGCGGAATCTTTTTCTTTATAATATGAAGATTGATAAATGCGGCCCGTGACGTGACATCCGTCCTGAATAAACATTGAAATGCTTTATCGCCGAGGACTGGGATGGATAGCCTCGTCATGCACTCAACATATGAAACACAGCAGCGTCATGCTGGTATTCTGTGAGTACGTGATTCTTCCCCAGTCGAGGCGTCCAGTTAATTTTGTAGTCAGAAACGAGTTGGACCTTAGCTCTACCACTGTCTTGTTTATTGATTATTTAAATAAACTTTGTCAGCAAATATATTGACTTCAGTTACACTATTAACGATGACATGAAATAAGTTTAAAATGCTTGGTGCTAGGAGATGGTTCAGGTCAATAGTGGAAGTGCGGACTCGAATCCGCGACGTTAGGTGTCGCGGACCGTACACTACACCATTTGCCTATTGACGATATTATCATCGATATATCACCACCATCACAGCCTGTCCATAGTTCACTGTTGAAGGACTCCCGGTGGATGGATCGATGATCTATCCATTCAGCTAACTTGCTTATGCATGGAGCGATTTATATCCTCGCTCCATGTACCGTTAGGTTAGTTGTACACGTAATAAACTATACCGAATGCAGGAACCACGTGATGTAATCAATTGCTGTTCCACTTATAAGTTATATTTATGTTTCATAACTACGTACGGTACACATACGTACACTCGAGCTGAGGAAGTTTGTGAGCAATTAAGGAGTAACAGTCGCGGTAAACTTGGACCGTTTCGTCTCCAAGTTCGACAAAGTCGCCTCGAATTGAATTTGCCAACTAAGCGGCTCTGCGACTCGTGCGGTTGAGCATATCTTCCTGTTGACGTTGCCAGTGCAAGTGCATAATAATTATTTTCGATCTAATATTATTATAGTGTCAATATTATTTGATTCATGTTGACATCTTCGTACAGTTATAGGTTTTTTATAATGATTTCTTATATCACCGTGAATACTGTTATATTTAATACTAAAACTTTAACGGATTTTATCGCATTTTGTTTTAATTTTGTAACTCGCACTTGCGACGTGGTGAAACACACAAAGCTAGTTAATGAACCTGATGAAATATAGCAAATTAGTTTTATACAGTTTTAGGTTTTGCTAACTAATTAATGATTTTTTTTGGACGAAAGCTTAGATTAATCTTACTAAGTTTACTATATTTAAATTATTAATGTTTATTTAACAATGTATAATAGGTTAATTTTTTTTAATATTAAGTTATCGTAAAACTATGTAATTTGCATGTAACTATGTAACTACCTATAAATGGAATTATGTGTTTGTAGCCATTTTTTTCAAGAAATCAAGTCACGTGTAATTCTGTTGGCTGTTTCTAATTAAATTTAATAAACAACACAACAACTTTACCGAGTTTTATAAGTAGCCGAGCGCTTAGGGTGAAACGTTTGTAAATTAAAATAATTATGAACTGATTAATTTTGTAGGTCTTATCAGCATCAGCAAGGCAGCGTCGCTTAAGGCAAATTCGCTTCCAAATGTGGCTAGTGGAACGACCACCTATGTTTACTGCAAGTCTATGATAGAGGCGGCTCGGGACCGTGCTTGGTCTGTCTTCAGCTGTGGTGTGGTGATGGTGATGGTGATGATTACTTAATACAATTGAACAACAAAAACGTGACTTTTGTATTAAATATAATACATTAAATAATATTTTGTAAAATAGTTAAACAAAGTTTAAAAAAAAAACACATTGAAATCACATTTCATAAGCTTACAAACATGTTGTGGCTAATTATACGTTACTTTCAAATCGCGCGGCTGTTTTTTATACTCGTAACATACAATTACCCCTTAACGTATTGATATATTGTATTAAACTATGCTACAGATGAAGTTGGTGTTATTTGAAGCGTAATGGTTTAGGGTACCAAACTTAAGGTCGTAGGTTCTAATCCACCATTAGACTACTGTCGTGAACCATCTAGGTGATGGTTCGGCTTCGTCTTCTAATTATTACCAGACGACGTCATCTGCGCAGGCAAATGCAAAGGCACCCTGTCACCTGTCTGCACTTCCTTTGTCCTATGTGATATATTTGCGGTAAGATAGGTTTAGATTTAGATGCATAAAGGCAACAGAACATACATACGATACAGTCAGACCCGAATATAAACAGTTTTTGATGCACAAATAATGTTCCACTACTGGGAATAGATCCCGGATCCGCAAAGCAGCAGTCACGCACTCTGACCACACCAAAATATATTCAAATATAAATTCACTGCGAGCACATTGTGGATTTAATTAAATTGGGGAAGAACCTCGCACTAACAAATAAGCATTATATAATCATAAATACGTCATTAGCATTCCACAGAAGATCATTATACACTTGCATCTCGGTTTTTTTTTTTGTAATATAATCACCAACATAATTCATGCAATTTGATATATCAATAAAATAGCCTTAGTGTTGCTACACAAAATAATTTAAATACATCAATTGTTGATAAATTAATTAATTAATTATTGATGCGGCAATCAATAGTACATGATGATGAGCTTTATGTTCTTTTCATCATCCCCCGATGTGAATGTGATAAAGGAAATGTTTTAACGTAATCACTTTGTACAGAGCTCGGAGCCTTACTTCCCGTTCCTGGGTGCCCACCCCCCACCCGCCGGGTACCGCTCGGAGGGCGACGAGGAGGGCACGGTGCGGTGCTGCTGCGTCTGCTACACGTTCCTCCGCCAGCAGTGGGAGCAGTACGACCGCGAGAACAAGCCGCACGGACAGAGGTTCTACTGGATGAAGCGGCTGGACGGGAAGCCGTTTATTGGTGAGTGGGCGATGATCTCCTGGTGTATAACAGAGGAGTATGCTGTCCTCTTTTTCAAACGAGACACTGGTGCTCGACTGACAACGGAATATAAAAGAGTAATATTTTTGAATTATTTTTTTAAAATGGTGTGATGTAAATATGTCACATCACATTTGTGTTTTTTTAGATCAAAAAAAGATTGTCAATTTTCAAAGTCGTTGATTTAGTATTGACCAATTAGCCTGATATTATGTGATTCCTACATCCCACAACACCCACCTTCATCCCATCGTCGATAAGGAATAATGTCACGGCCCTGAGGCCTTGGATGGGGTACCTCGTCACCATTAATAAGGGTCAAGAGTAATGTAGGTCGATCACCCACTAGATAAACGACTTATACATGGGAGGTCTAAGGATAGCTTAGGATCGTGCTACTAGGCCGCTCGGGCCTCTACCCAATTTACCAAATGAAACTTCTCATTAATGACAAATGGATTCATAATTAATTTAATCATAAAAAAATATGATAAATCCAAAAGTGAACACTTCGAATTGAATAAATATTCATAAATAAAAAGAAAAAAAAACAAAAATAACTTTACATAATCACGACGATCGCGATGTACATTTTTTTACTCCAACAACAAAAAAATTAACAGTCCTTCTATTAATTATAAACATAGTACAATAATTACTTTTGCTCAATTCAATATGGTTCTATTGTAGAAAATGATCAAAGTACTAAATATATACATTTGCCGTAGATAAATAAACGTAAATTTGACTTAATAATAAATATGATATTTTCATAATTAATAATCTAAAGGAAACAACTTTAAATTGTAACGGAAATATTAAAGGACACAGAATTTTAAGAATACTGTTTCTCATAAACAGTATTGTTAAAATGCTGTGATGGCGATAGATTAATTAATTTTTGGTAATGTGTTTTGGATCTATTACGAATTGTGTCTGAACACAAGTTGCGTGTATCGAAGTATTAGTGTTTTCGTATTATTTTAGAACTTAGACAATTTAGAAAAAATAATTTATGAATATTAAACATTGCCAACGGACAAATTAGTGATACTAAAAAAAGTAAAAAAAATAGTGAATGTGGAAAAAGGTCGTTAAAATCTCACAGAAAATGAAACCCTCCCAAGCCCTCTCCACGCGAGTTCGACTCACTCTTTAGCGTTTTTTTTTGTTTTATATATTTACATTTATTTACATAGTCACACAACTGGAACAAAGTACATGACTCGAGTTTGTCGTGGAAACATCTAAAACATTCAAACTTATTCCAATACTCTGCGTATTCTGTAACTATAAACTGCACATTTGATATTGATATCGAATTTCAAATGATATTCTCATATTCTCGGTTCCGATAGCCGGCTAAGGCTTAAAAGCTCGGCGCGTCCCTTTGCGCGCTGTAGCCCCTGGGCTGCGTCCAAGTTATACCGACCCGGCGTTATCTCGGGACGGAGTAACAAAGCCCGCGCTTATTGACGCTATCAACTTGAAAGATACCTTCGACGAGCTGGTGCTTTCGATGTGTACTTATGAGTGTCTATATTGATTGTGTTTTAAGTGCAAAAAATATATATAAGAAATATAATATGTGCATAAAAATAACAGGCGCTTCGTTTTTGCTTGGCTGTTTTGATAGTCGCACCAAATCTTACCGTTTGGGACATAGAAAACAAAATGTGTTTATACTATTGCTCGCTTAATGCTATGTATATTATATTTCAATTGAAAACAATTTCGTAATTTAAAAAGAGCGCCCCGTGAGTTTCTTGGAATGTTAAATTTCCCTTTAGATAGCGATCCTAGTCGAGGTTTCGTAGCTCCTTACGAGGGGCCCTCGGATTGTATTATCGCCCCCCTCTGTTGTCGTCGACGTTCTTCGTCCACAGGGGTCGGAGTGGAGCGGTGATGCAGCAACAATCTCTGCGCCAGCTTCGCAGCTTCGTCGTTGTCTCCCTATTCAGCGGGCCCTCCGCACGCGATTCTAATCAGATAAAGTTGTAGAGGTTAAAAGATTTGGAAGCTTTTTAAACATCCACAAATTTAATATTTACTTATGATTGCAAAACTAAAACTTGGAGCTTTATGTTCTATATAAAACTTTGAATAAAATATACGAATATAACATACATATATCCTTGGACCCGATAGTCGTGTAAGATGGTACTGCAGCCCGTCCCAGTAATCCCGGCCCGCCGTTGTCTCGATAACGACGAGCAAAGCCCGCGTTTATCGATGCTATGAACCTCGCTATTCCGACACGTTTAGACGGCTGTCGGTCTTTTCTATATATTATCATTTTTTGTTGTATAAACGATAACGATATTTATAAAGAGTTTACACTGAGAACTCTCTAGAGAGGGTTCTAGCATAGCACCCTAGCGTAGTCTGCCAGGCGCCTCCATTGCGGATTGGCGGACTTCATATGTCTTCGAAATATTTCTTGGACATGCTGGTTTCCTCACGATGTTTACCTTATCGACGAGCAAGTGGATTTTCCACTCAACAATCTCATTGATGCCGGCAACACCGGGGATCAATGAGATCAATGAATTTTCTCGCGTTCACCTACCACGGCTGCTCTATCAAAGTACAATGTGGCCTTTTTTTGTTAGCTTTGATCGTATTCTAGATCATGTAGAAAATAATTAGTTTGTTTGTTTGTAAATGAGGTAATTCATCCCATTGTCTGAGTACACCTTTATCCTTTCTTCGAGATATAGTTGCGTTGTCACTCTTGTGGACTGAGATGGTTTGTTTGGACTTTCCGATCATCGTCTCATCATGACATGATGTGGACTGACAAACAACATATTTCGCATTATGGTAAGTGAGAACTGCCGCGATTGACATCTGCACCCATCGCAGTATCATAATTCGTTGCCACCCTTTAGTACTGAGGTTGCATGCGATACCTACCATGCTGCTATTTCACCCTGATTCTCTGCGAGGACTACTTCCTCCTCGGTCGAACGGAACCATTCATATATATATTCTATAACTTTTTATACTATTACTATTCTTCAATACTATAGGCTTATTATAGTAAATATATTTGCAATATACGTTATATTTACACAGGCATTGCAATTCTTTACCAAACACAGCATACGAATCTTATCCTATCTTATCTCGTATACATTACATAGAACTAGAAACGACGAGTGATTCCGTTTTTCCAACGCTTACAGCACTGTACACTTGACAATAATAATAATACAGGTTTATCGCCACCTAAACAAGAAAACGATTAAATAATCTAATAGATAAATCCATAAAAAAAAAAAAATTATACCTAGAGTATATATTAATCGCTTGATCGCGGAATGAAGGTAGCAAAGGGTAGTTAATTCAGCATGTACAGCATGTAGGTCACGCAGTGCTGGTCTCCAGTCTATCCCAATCTCAGTCGTTAGCCACATCAGATGGAGCGGGAATATCAAATGTAAAATGGAGAAATTATACAAAAAAAACGTGTGAATGTAAAACTAAAACTATGTATTATACATATGTACTGAATAATAATGCCTAATGAAGCGACAATAGCCTCATGGTTTAGGGTACGGTCTGTGAAAGTTACGGTCGTAGGTTTAAATCCACCATTAGTCTATTGTCATGAACCATCCTCCTAGCGCAAGCATTTTCAGCTCAGTTGTCATGGTTAACCGGTAATAGCATGACTAATATACTTTAAAAAAAAATTTAAACCATTTAGACATGTCATAAAAAAATTACCTTCATAATATATTAATTATTAATAGTTAACAATCTTACATATTAGTGATCGAGTTTACAATTTGTTTTTAAAACATATGATTTATTTAATTTAAGCGTTTATTGATTTTGTTTCGAGAATAGAATACTCTTGAAATTGTTTTTAAAGTGTTTACATACCACCTCAACAAAGATTCAACTTGCAAAGCGCTGTCAACCCTCAGGATTTTGATGGTATACCTGCTGCAATGGGTCAACGGGTCCCCTACACTCACAGTACGTCACAGCAGAGTTGAGCGGCTATTTTACGCATAATAAATAAAATATTTATTTATTTATTTATATTCAACCGCCACCGGGATTACATGTGCTTTAATACTGTGTGTGAACAAGTTGAAGTGGCAATGTTCTGGCTATGTACCTCGTAGAACTGATAATCTTCTTGGCCTCGGACTGACAGTGAAGGACGAGTACATAGTTACGTTTACCCATGCAAGTTTGCGAGAGAGTCGATGAATGTAGGTGGCCTAGGATGCCGTGCTTAGTGGCAATCTATGTTCAGATGTGGATTATTGGTTACTGACATATATTTATTTTTACATAAGAGTAACAAACGTGCACACAGTTGACCTGATGGAATGTAATTCGTGCGGCCCATGACAACCATCGGACAGATGAGACGGATCCCTACACTCACCAGACGAAACATCAGCATCATGGTGCTATTTTACGCTAGTATTTTATGAGGGTCCTGACCCGATCGTTCTGCAGCTAGAAACAAACTGCAGCGTAGCTCTACCACTATACAATACACACAATAACATATAATTCCAACATACAGACGGTCACAAATTGCATCTGAAAACTATTTACCATACAATAACTTTAAAATAATATATTACATTTTGTTCTTATACATCTATTCTCAAGTATGTCATCCTCAAATATATAATATGATTCAATTATACGAGTATATTCTCGGAAGGATACGCCTTAAGCCGCAATATTAATTTACAATACGTTATTATACATATTAATTAAATTTCATCAACATATTGCATTACGAGCCCCGGTAGCTCAATGTCTAAACCCTCGCTCTTAATTTTTCACTGTACACATATATCATTTCATACACTAGTATTCTACGGGGACGTCGTACTCTAAACAACGTTCTAGCACTATTTCACTTTGGTAGTCTGTGAGGTCACGGTCCTTCACAACCGAAATATTCGTACTAAACCTAGTTCGTAAACTGCCTCTACGTCATTACGTTGACGCAGTTTACGAACTAGGTTTAGTACTCTAATTAGACATGTGTTAAAAAGATAAGGGAGTATAGTACTATCTACACGGTGGTAAACAGCGGTTGAGCCATGCTACTTTGTAGCTGCACCATCAATGGATCGGCGTCGTTTCGTACATTCGGTCCGGTGGCCGAATAATAGGCAACGAGACTTTCTATTCCGTCCTCTGGGTTTTGGACTTCTTCGTTAAGGTGTGACGTGGTAGTCATGGGCCGCAGACATCAGGTGAACTGTGTCTAATACACAGCTAGTAAAGCTTCATTTCAGCGGCTGGTCAAGAAACATTACCTTATTTGGTTAATGTGTATTATTTTGACTTTAAATTTTCAGACTCTAGTCAATATATATATACACACAAACACACATATATATATGTTTGTGTGTGTGTGTGTATATCTATGTATGTGTAAAAATATATAGTACATATGTATATGTACACCTACAATATATTCTCTGTTTAACCTAAAGGTAGGATGGTTCATAATGCCTTTTGCCATTAAGTACGCCATGTACGATGTTTTTTTACTTGTGCAAATAAAGAAATAATAAAAAAATTAATCGCGTTTGCCACCCCTAATATTATTAAAAATATTATTTAATTATATAGATTATTAAATAAAATTATTTTATTTTGGTTTTGGAAAATCGTAGAATTTAAACGGTGATGTAGAAATAGAACGAACTACTTTAGCAATTGCCTATTCATTCCTCCATTGAAGACGCCTATATTATATCCCGACAGTTGATCACTCATCACCAGCCAGCCCAGGATATAAGAGGTCATCATAGTCTACTCTATTTCAATACAGTCTTCCTCCACATCACCCTGAGCTCATGTATTATGAATCAGACTATAACACGATACTATGTAAGACGTGCGCGCACCGACGGCAGAAAGCTGCCAGCTGAGAAAAAACTGACATCTGTCGCTAGTGTAATCCATACTTTATTATTATGACTCTGTTTGTGGCCGTACGTGTATGATCATCGCATGCGCTGCGAGTTGGAAATTTAAAAAGCAAATAGCTCATAAATATTAAAGAGTAACAACGATATAAGTCCACTTGGTAGCATAACGTTATATTCACTATAATACTTAATACGATGATACGGGTGGCTCAGTGCACTGAGTACCTCGGTATTGAACTGTGACGCTGGAGTTCGATTCATAACATATATACGGTGATTCCGACGGATTTTGACACTCAGCAATTATTCTGTATGTATTATCACCCCTGAGGATCGAGATCGAATGCCCAGTCACTAGTGATATAAGAGACGAAACACAGCAGCGTTGTGCTGCTATTTTCTGGTACTCTGTGAGGATGTGGTCCTTTCCCGGTCGAGACGATCCATTCATGTTGTAGCTAACCTGCAACGTGGCTTTATCACAGTCAACTTCAGCGTGTCTCTGCAACTTAAAAAAAACAAAATAATTGCCAGTGGGGTATAAGGCCCGCCTAATTGTCAAACACAGTCTGGTACTTTCCTGGCACTCCGATGTCGATCAGAACGAGAGTGCCGAAACGGTGCACGATGGTGATAAAATGACCACCACGACCGCCACGGGCATTGTTAGTTTGATCTGGAATTTGTTGGATGAACTTGGACCAATACCTCAATACTCCAAATCGGGAATATTATCGGATATAAGCTTTGTACAGTGATTGAGCTACGTTGCAGTTTGTTTGTTGCAGCTGGTGCGTTTAGGGACCCCATATATTATTGGTGTCGAGGCATTCCATCTCAGTTCTCAAGGGTGACAACGCATCTGCATAATGATTCCTTGTCAAAAATAAATGTAGATGTCACGGGCCGCAGGAATCACTTGCCGTCAGGTGAACTGTGTGTGAGTTTGTTACTCTCAATCTAATAAAAAAAAATGATAATTGTTCGATAGAAATCGAAAAACCGCAAAACAATCCTTTTGTTTCTGTTAGCTGGATATAAATTTCTATTAAAGTGCCGTTGTACTCAGACGAACAGAGACACGGTCTCTTACCAGATTATGATGTAACGCTCGTGCGATAAGATAGGACGAATTCGAACCGAGAACCGATAACTTATGTATTTACATGTTTTAGCTTCTATCCAACAGGAGGCGTCATGTATACTCAACCTGGTATGAACATGGAACGGCAGTCCGAATCTAACTCCATAACCTCCTCTTCGATGTCGGTAAAAGGATAAAAAATAGCTGTACAGACGGACGGAAATGATCCGATAGAAATAGATTAATGCGCTCCCGTCAGATCGCTTCATTAGTGACGTTTGGTATTTTTATAGCTTTTAATGGGAAGCAACAGTGGGGCGGTCACGGTCGTTTAGGGGAACAGTAAAAGAGAAATATAGCTTTGTTGTCACTGAACTAAATGTCTTGTTTTTGGGGACGCCGTTATTACTGTTGACGACCCATTCCGTCTTAGTCGGGGCTTATCACGCATCTGCGTTATGATCCCTTATCGAAGATAAATCTGAGATGAGCCGCATAAATCACTTACCGACACATGAACTGTGTGTGTATGTAATCATTAATGATTTAGGCCGTTTATTAAATTGTTTTCTTGAGTTATCCATATCCCGTGCAGTAACCACATTTGATACTAATGTCGAGCCTCCACATGAGCATCGCGAACATACATACTTGTTCCATCTCACGACATGTTTTTTGTTTCGGCCATTCCAACCCTTACTTATGTGGACTATGCTGCGCACCTGCCGTTATTATACCAATAATATTTTTATATATAAACATCATCCAACACTAATCGGTGATTTATATTTGAGCACATACTGTGGGCACATTTCTGAAAAACAAGTGGAAAACCGATATCCCTTCACTTTGAGTTACAGAATTTGGTAAATTTGCTAGTTTAATACAAATCCCTTTCACCCCAAATTACATTATTCCATGAGTAAGATGGAATTGTAATATTTGACGGGACCAAACTCATGTTACAATCGACAACCAGTGGTATATGATCAGAGTGATAAACACCGTATTGAACTGAGGCGTCAATAATAAAAATTAAATGACGAGAGTTTATAAAATCGTTTTTCATATTGAGGGTGACAAACGGTAAACTGTTGATCTGTTTGTAAGCGATTCCTGCGACACCCAAATTCATCCTTGATATAGTCGACGGATTTTAAACTGACTCGTCGGGCAATAAATGTCACTGACAGTAGGAATGTGCACGCAATGCAACCCGTTATCGATACTACCTGCGCACCTGGGGTCGACGCGTCATCGTGACCTTCATTAGCACTCTGACTCCTGATTGGTCGTTACGAGTAAGGGTTGTTTTTTTCTATAAATATTACGTTACGCAATACGCATAATGGAGAATGTATTTTCTAACGTGGTTTTGAAGAAATATTTTCAGATAGCGAAATATTATTCCTATTAATACTGAACATAATTTAGCATATCGATCGTACCTATCCCGTTATCCATATGCACCTTTACAATTCTTACGCACATCACTACACCTCTCCATAAGACCTGTAAGTGCGAGCGAGACAGACAGATAAATATGATTTATGACCCGAAGTCTCAGTCCATAATGCGTCGATTATAGTAAAATATTTAAAAAAACAAAGCTTCATTCGTTGTTAAGCTAGGTTGTAACTGCAGTGTGGCTTTTCCACGTAAATTTATGTTAAAGCTTGAACAGTTCTGTATAGTTAGCCGGCCTATGGCGTAACGAGTTCGACCTTTAGTTACAATTGTATGGCGTTTTTAAGACGGCCCGTGGGTCAAATGTTAACTCACGTAATGGACAGATTGTCCCACTTCGTGTTTCTATGTTAACATAGTGTCTCTATATATACACACACGCACGCATATGGTACATGTATAATTATATATTATGTATAGACATTTAAATTTTAGCTATATTACATTACTTTGATTTGCTAAAACGATGCAAAATAGCAACGTTTTAGTTCGTAGTACAGCCACAATACTGTTAATATCTAGCTGCACCTCATCAGTGCCGCTGAGTTTCAACTGGTGCTAGTGTAAGTATCCAGATACCCTTAAAACTGACTCAAGAGTGACAAGACATCTGCATTATGATTCCTTGTCAAGGATGAATGTAGATGTCATGGAAGAATCACTGTGTGCTCGTTGGTAATCCTCAATACGATACAAAAAATGTATACTTTATAGCATATTTTATTCTATATAATTATAGATTTGACTCAAGAATAATTTGCTTCATGTGCATGTGCGAAACTGAAAGCTCGTGTGATCACAACCACCACGTGTCATGCCACTGTTGTACAACTAGTTGTCGAACTACCGAGGTTCGTGCCACGGCCAGTTAACAGTATTTGTCCAAAATTAACGGTCAGTTTACGGGGCTCGGCGTGTTGTGTGCATGTGCAGTGATTGACACTACCTCAGATCTTCATGCAAATGTTTTGACCCACCTGTGTGTTTGCACAAAATTTTTCATGATACTATAATATATATTGCGCAGTTGATGTCAACTTGTAACTAATGCTAAAGGATGAGCGTAGCAAACGAGGATCATTCGAAACTTTTTTTTTAGTGTGATTGAAATTGCTGTTGGTCCAGAGACCTGTACAGCTTTATCTAATTAGACCCGCGAGAGGGAGGCCCGCTGTGTAGGGAGGCAACGACGATTCTGCGAAGCTGGCGCGGTGACTGCTGCTGCACCACCGCTGCACTCCGACCCCTATGGACCAAGAACGTCGACGACCACAGAGTGGTTCATACGAAACACAGCAGCTTTTTGCACCCATTTCATAGGTTCTCATACAAGATTATGCAATACGTCAACATTGTTATGTTTACATTCCAACAACTCTTGTTTGAATTGTTTGTGACAGGTTTACATTCAGTCGTGTAAAGAGCACGCAATGTAATGTTTACTTGGGTTTTCATCCAGATATGTTTGTTTTGACAGACATTTTCAGGTGATTGGTTGTTTTTTGTTTTGTTTTATATTTGTAACATTGAAAGTGACATACGAGCACGCACATGGTGAGTGATAACTACGGCTAATGATATCTACTCATCAACACAAGGATACATTGAAGCCGTAGTCGTTCATCGGCAGAGCAAGAAACCAGCTACAACGTGGCCGTACCTATATACAGAACTGGGTTGTTATGTGAGTGTACATTTTATAACAAAACAGCGAAGTAGTTAGGCTGTCCTAGACTTCTGTACTATTTTGAAACTCGCCGTATAATAGACAATAGCGGAGCTCCTCTGTGTTGATGCATTGTGTAAAAATCAGTATTTACAAAAATCTAGAACGGAATAGAGAATAGCATACATCGAATATACTCGAAGATTCCTTGGTCGAAGAAAAACGTCTCCTTCCTTAGGTTAAACATGAAACCGGGACGATTTTATATTACAATTTGTTTATAAATATTCAATTATAGATAAGCCAAAGGCGCTGAGATCTAGAAATAAATTGCTCTGAGAATTATAAATAGTAATAAAACACTTCTACAAATAAATGGTAGCCTTCTTAAAGACGTATTATGTATAATAATAGATAATTTAAAATATAAGAGATTGTACTATAAGACTCTTTGGTATTACTCGGACATGTCACACGATGAAACCAAATGAACCTCCCTCCAAGATGCCGCCTCGGTCCCGATCTTACTGTCACAGAAAGCGGTCTCATGGACACCCTTAGGTTATTAGTTAATATAATATATTTTTTAACTAATCTGCATTCCAAGTTTCTTAATTGGTACTTTAAACGCAATAAAATATTTGACTCTGTTGAACGATAACAATGGTAGAATTGCGCTGCAGCTTGTTTCTAGCTGAAGAATGAATGGGTTAGCTTGACTGGGGTGAGACCACGCCCTCACAGAATACCAGCGTGAAATAGCAGCATAATGTTGCTTTGTTTCGTCTGGTGAGTGTAGGCGTTCCATCTCAGTCCTGAAGGGTGACAACGCATCTGCATTATGATTCCTTGTCAATCATGAATGTAGATGTCATGGGCCGCAGGAATCACTTACCATCAGGTGAACTGTGTGTGAGTTTGTTTGTCTCAATGTAATAAAAAAAATGATAATTGTTCGATAGAAATCGAAAAACCGCAAAACAATCCTTTTGTTTCTGTTAGCTGGATATAAATTTCTATTAAAGTGCCGTTGTACTCAGACGAACAGAGACACGATCTCTTACCAGATTATGATGTAACGCTCGTGCGATAAGATAGGACAAATTCGAACCGAGAACCGATAATTTATGTATTAAACATGTTTTAGCTTCTGTTCGATATTGAATTCACGATGACTTCGTAAGCAGTTACATCGACTTCTTGAGAGTGAGTGCTGGATTCTATCTAACTCAGAGACGAGGCAAACGAGCACACAGCACATATAACGCTCAGCGGTTCCTGGACTCCACGACACCCTCATTCATGCTCAATAAGGGATCATAATACTGATCACCCTTGAGGACTGAGATGAAATGCTTCAACATTGGTGTTTAGGGTACTTTTATATGATGTGTATGACAAACGAGACCTGTAATCTAAGTATGTCATGTCACTGTTATTCTGTGAGGGCGTGGCCCTACCTCTGTCGAGCTTACCCATTAATTCAGCGGCTAGAAACTATCTGCAGTGTAGCTCTACCACTGTCATGAAATTAAATGCCTCATTTGCCAGTAATTGGGTCCCCATGGCTGCGCTACTGTATTATTCTGAGAAAACATACTTCATGCTGCAGCTTAGAATAAGCTACGGTGTGGCTCTACCATACCATAACACTCATCACAGTCGTGCCGAAAATCACGCAGCAAACAGCGTAACGTGCGCCGGTATAAACCGGTTCTCTCCGGCGCGCATACACCCGAATTTAAATAACAATTGCGCTATTCATTAATGGCCGGAGCGCCGGCTCGATCCGGTTCCAATGCAACGTGTTTATGTTTAAAATAACCCACCACTTGTCGCCGCTCGGTCAGTGGAGCACGCGGATCCGTTGGCCGACTGTGGTCGCCATAATCAGATCAGCCTTTTCGTTTTAGAACACGAACATAGCGTACCTCTCGTGTTGTTAATTAACCAACCTAAGTTAGTTAGTAACTTAGGTTTGTAAAATAAAAAAGTAATCACCAGAAAACTTAAAAAGGCATAACTTGACTAAAACTTAACTAATGGATTGTTCTCTCAATGGTAAGAATAATTTGTTCTGCATTCGAATGGTGCACATCTCATGAGGTGAAGCAAAAAAAGCGGGTGGTTAAACCTATAAAACTTTAATCCCATCGACACCTGTATTCTTGCTACTAAAAATTTAATATACGCAAACACTATCCAAGGTCCACAAAAAACTTCATAACTTTATCAATATGTATCTCATAGTTAATGGATGCTGGAAGCCACGATATCACCCCGCAAAGTGAAGTCAAGTCTGATCCAATGGAGATATATTGTGTACTTCAAAACATTTTTCTCTACAGCGCTAAAATACTAGACTTTTTACATGCGATTCATGTTTAATTTAACTATAGGTATTGTTGAATTTGTCCTTCTCTTTCGGAGAGGTTATTGGAGCATATTACAACAAGTCCAATTGACGTACTTTACATGTCTTCGAAACCTTTTTTATTTCTTAGACATGTAGGTTTCCTCAAGACGTTTTCCTTCTCCGCCCATCGCGTACTAGAATCAATTATTGAAACAATTAATGGAAATTTATTAAAAAAAGGCGGGCTAAGAGGCTAATTGGTGACGCAGCTGAAACCAATCTGCTCAGTCTTGAGCACAGGCGTAGGTGGCTAGCCTTTCAGTGTTTTACAGAATGCATTTTGTAGAGTGTGCTCAGGAATTACATGATCTAATTCCCCCATCCCCGTTCCACCATCGGACTTCACGACGCACTGCTGGATTTCTTCCTTTTGTTGTGAACATCCCTCAAACCCGAACGAAGCGCTTTGCTTCGTCTTTCATTATTCGTACAGAGCAAAGGACTGCAATAGTTTGCCCGCGTCTGTCTTTCCCTCCGATTACGATGTGGGTGTTTTCATGAGCAGAGTGAATAGGCATCCAGAACTGCATTTCCGCTTAACATCAGGTGGGATCGTGGTCAAGCACTTGCTTTGAATGATTAAAAAAAAAAGACAAAAAAATTGTCTCTGTCATACAATTTTATTCATGATAGCAAAAGTAATCATATTGTACAGTCTATAAGGTTAATATTTGTATCGTCGGTGATTATGGAGTGCGCCATGCGAAGTACATACAACTTTCATGCGCATATCATTATCGTCAAAATAAACCTCATGAATATTTACAAATGATTGCGGTGTTACTTGTTACTCATAGCGGTGTACATATTTACTTTGCATTTGAATTAAACCAATAAAAATAAGCCCTAGCGTATTTTATTTTAATTACGGTAAACATAGATACCAAGCGGCATTGCTTTACATCGAGAGATTCTTAGGAGTCGTAAACTTTAATTTCAGACCATCAAAGTGAACTAGGGCAGGACGGAAACGCGGAGTAGTGCCGTAGCACAGCACCCTCGCTGTGCTACGGCATGTGCTGCTAGGAGGTCCACAGTGTGAGTTTCTTAGGAGATCCGGAAGCCTCATGCATTGAGGATGGTTACCAATGGTGTTCTAATGGATAGAGGTCCATCATAACCCTATAGAAGAGTACGTATCGAGAATTGGGAACATCCCCGTATAATATAACACGACACTTCTTAGCATGGAGTCACTGTAACACGTTTCGAGAATTGGGCAAAACCCGAAATTTATTTAATTTGAAATTAGGGAAAATCCCAGTTCAGTAGATATGATAAAGATTTTTAAGTGTGATATTACTTTTTTGAATATTTTTATAAAGATATTATATATCTTAATTATGAAAATATATTGCATCTTTTGTACACATAACCCCCCGTTTTTACACTAGCTCTTTGTTTTACATAACACGGATTAGCATAAAACTGAAATTATTGGATCGTAACTCCCGTGTCATACGGGGGTCACCTGTATACTCGAAATCTATACGGCAAGGCAGGCCGCCTTTTTAAGGTGACATTTTGTCAAAGTAAACTAAAGTATTATGGATGTTGTATACCATTGATAACGAATGCTGTAATGAGAATCTTGAGTAACTTTTTTTTTACTACAATCTAAATTAAAAAAAATACACATAACCTTTTTACAGTCCGGTTTTAACTTAGTGGTTATTACTGTACCGTCATCACAATATTACATGTTATACCACGAATCAATTAAAACGGCAAATAAATCTCGACATTTTCCTCCTTCTGAGCCAGTGATGTAGAAAGTCGATAATTACACGGCCCGCTATGGAACACATTGTTGTACCGTCATCGAGCTCCGTTTGAGGAAAACAACGATATTTCTCAGCTGTTCATTTTTTATAGCCTCATGCGTGTCACATGAATGGGCTGCTTTAATAATTGATCGTCACGAACTATAGTTTGTGTTTTTTTTAATTACAATAAGAGTAACAATCTAGCACACAGTTGACCTGATGGTAAGTGATTCCTGCGGCCCATGACATCTACATTCGTCCTTGACAAGGAATCACAATGCAGATGTGTTGCCACCCTCGAGGACTGAGATGTAATGCATCGTGTAACCCAGTAATTAAAGTCTTGTTGAGGTACGAGTCTCGTTGCAGCGATAACCTAGCTGCAACATGAACTCGACCGAGAAAGCGTCACGTCCTCACAGGACACCAGCGTGGAATAGCTGCTGTTTCGTATGGTAAGTGGATTCGGAGACTCAATTACGGGATACCAGGCATTCTGTTTCAGACCTCATGGGTGAATAAGCGTGAGCGTACTGTCGCAATTTTTACTTTTTTGTGTTATGTTTTATATGTCAGCAATGATTAAAATCTATCCTAATCTAAACTTTGTGTTACGCGTGATAAAACCTCTTGGCTAACGGATATAAATCTCTTAAGACATCTGTTATAATTATAAGCCAATGGATTGTGTTGTGCAATCTTAAACGAACTTTGTGGTGTAATATTAAAAACGAGCATCTAAGTAAAGGTTATTGTGGGGGCAGTATGGTAAACAAGCAACATTCTGCGCACACTGTGAGTTGTGGGAAAACTAAAAAAGCTAATTTTCACACTGTTCAAATGAATCTACAACTAATTAATCGGTAACGTATTAAATTTAAATAATATTTTTTGTTATGTAGATACATTGCTAATATACCGGTGATGGTTATAGATCGTGGGGAGCATTAATTATCAGGTGAACTGTGGTGTTCATTTGTCGTCATCATATCATTAAAAATATCTAGCATTCAACACGATTTCCAGGTGCGGACATGTCGTTTCAAGGCGAGTATGCGGCACAAGTTCTCGGCTTGGGCGCAGAAACGGGCGCGTCCCGGGACGAACCCAGTAACCCTGGGACTCCGGGACCCACGGCCGCTCCGCGCGCGGCAGAGCCCCCGTCTCCCGCAACACTACCCACTGCCGCGGCCACCACCCCTAGACCTAAGGACGTCGATACGAATCATAACGCCAAGTTTAATAATGTGAGTATTTGTGATACATTTTGGAGCGGTGATGTTTTAAAAATGTAGAGCCACATCGTATCTAAATCGAGTGGCTCATAATAGTGAAGCGAGGTAGAGGGGCGGGGGGATGGTCAGCTGTGGACTTATGACAGGCTGATAATTGATACTGATACTGATTGATTAGGTACAGATATCTCCAGGATGTAACGTACTCCGCCACTGTGGACCAGTGTTAACAAAAATCTTTTATAGTATACCTTCACTCCGAGTGAGTGCAGATTTCTGTATCATTCTTAATATCTTTTTCACCACTGCACGATAATAGTTAATTGTGACAAAATTGTATTCCACAATTCCATCGGTTCGGGCCTGTTGTCTGCATTCTATGAAATACAAGGCGAGCGTCCGGACGCGAACGTATCAGATATCGGATTCCTTTGTGTCGTAACTATTCACACGGACAGAAACTTATATATTCTTGATTTTCATCATGTTTGCTATCGACTATTGTAAGGTGTATGTTACAGCTAGTTTCTAGCTGTAGCATAAATGGGTCAGCGCGACGTTAGATGTAGTCCCTCACATAAAACCGTTACTAGACCTTAGTATATACATGATAGTATGTTTAATAGTTTGTTAATATGTGCACAGTCGTCCGTTCAACAACGGTATCCCAGTGGTGGGCAAGGCGCAGTGGGGGCGGGGGCCGACGAGGAGGGCGTGCTCGACCTCCGGGCGAGGGATCCCTCCGTCATCTCCGTGGGATCACAACACTCTGGGGCATCGGAATCCGCGGGGTATCTTGATGCTGTCAGGTATGTAGAGAGTTTTAAGTTACCTGTTGTAACAAAATTTCTTATGAATCGTACTTAAATGACATAAGCAGTTTAAGATCTAATGGAGGGGAGTAGGACAGCAGCTTCTCCTATTTCTGTTTTTGTTCTTTGTTCTCTGTCCCACATTGGACCTCGCTGTCAATTGTTTTAAATTTTTGTGTACGGGAGATGATATAGTAGGGGGCGAGACTGGTGGGTTCTTCTCACTCAGTCTAGATCTAAAACGGGCTGAAAATCAGTGCTGCTGGTTTGAGTATAAATTTTACCATGTAAATATTTCTTTATTTCGTTGCTGTTACAGAACACGTTTATCTTTTGGTTTACATATATTTTTTTCTTACTATATTTCTTTGTCCATTTGAATGTGATGCAGAAAGTACGTTGAACTCTTTTTCTTCAATTAAACACAGTTAGTACATGTATAAAGATCTGATATTGCTTTATTGTCACAAAAAGAAGAATACGCGACACTGATCTTTTTGTTATATCGAAACTACACTTGTACGAAGCATACGAATATTTTGAAGATACTTTCACACACATCAGATGTTATTAAAACAATATTTTTTATTCCGATTATTATGAAAAAAAGTGAATAAATAATTAATAAATAAATCGACTCTATTTAATGAGTGTTTCGAGAGATTCGTGTTTACGTGCACACATACCAATTGACGTCCACAAAAAAAATTACTTAGCTGTTTTTATAATAATCTAAATGATTTACAATTACTTTAAATTAGAATTGTTAAATAGAATGTCGTCTTGATTAAACCTTTTTTGTTATATAAGTGTTGTGTAAAATAATGGAGATGCCTTTAGCTGAATAAATTGCTGTTTTTTTTTCGACCTATATAATAAATCATCCGCCATGATGGATTTATGAGAACCCGATTTACTGTGATTTTACCGAACCTATGATGCGTGAATTAGAAACATGACAAACAAAATTCGTTTCATTTATAAAATATTCTAGTAGCACCGTCAGTCTTCTGTTACCTATAGTTTTCACATTAAATTGTTTATGTACGAATTAAAATATTTCCGGGAGTTATTATCATTATATATTAATATATCTGTATGTATGTACCACTATTTTTTAAAATAACAAAAAAAAACTGGAAATTTAGAATAGTTTAGCGATTGTAAATGTGCAGTCTTAATTTTTGGTCACTTAACAATCAACAAAGTTTATTAAATTGACGTTTCCAGAAATCATGCATAAAATTGTGGACATAACACGTGCTAGAAACTAAAATACTACGTACGTATCTATTAATGAAAACGCGTCCGGGCGGCGGGCGGCGCGGGGCGACGGACTGCAAGGGTGTGGGTGGGAGCGAGCATGGACCGAAGTTGATTCCGAACGAGTTTATGAATGAAGTCGGAAACAATTTTCAGCATTAGCCTTGTCATTGCGATTTACCAATAATCATCTTTTTACGGGATACATTTTAGTGCCGAAAAAGTTACATCGACTATTTTCTTCTGAGAAGAAGAATAAAAATCGAGATAACGCATTTTTCTAGTGAACAAATATGTGATACTCACGCATTTGTGGGTTAAACGTACAAACAGAACAAGCTGAAAAGTAGTAGAGCCACACTGCATGGGCCAGCTCCCCTGGAGGACCGCACCGTCACAGAATCACATAATATGCGGATAGTATATTGAATCGTCGTTGCAGATGTCATGGATAACAGTTACTACATCCGCTGAACTTTTTATTTACAGACAATTGATGCTGTTAGGCCGAAAGCTTTTACAAATCACCAGATTTAAATTACAGGGTAATAATAGTCCAAGCCGAGGCTCCCTCTCTACCAATAAAGGTCTCGGCTGAGCGCCTAAAGTGCTCGGTCACCTTTCAACCTGGTGAAGCTGTAATAAATAGTCTTCGGGCTAAAGCCGAATTTAAAGGTGGCCGAGCGCTAGCGGTGCTCAGCTCAGACCTTTCTTACTGGGTAACTAGCACAAGGGTTCACGAGAGGAAGTCTCGGCTTGGACCAGGTCAGTTGAACTGTGCACCCGTTAGTTACTCGTAAACAAACCTTTAGTATCAATTGATTTTATTACAAAACCTATTCAATATTATCCGAGATCATTTATATTACTATACGAGTACGCAGTGTATTGTATTATTTGTAACGCTCGATAAGATTTTCGTCTGGCGTATTTTTTCCAATCTTTAGAAAACATTACATTAGTGATTTTAAGTCTAGCAACATCTTCGTCGCGATGTTGCTACAATTAAAATTTGCCGAGGACACGATGGAATTATATCCAATGGTACGAATAGTTAAAAGATTAAAAGTTATTTTATCTTGCAAATTTTAACGAGAATGACAAAAAAGTATAAATTTTTTCATAATAAATTATTTTGTTTTAAAAATTATTAAATATATTTGTTTTATATTTTTATGTTAATTTCTTATTTCTAAGTTAATTTCGGTAGACAGTACGCACGCAACCATTTGTGAATGTTCTATATTATGTATTGTTTACTAATTTTTTTTTAGAATGCTTCATCTCCAGTGATTTGTTCAAGTCAGAATTCATGTTAGGACTAGTTTATTAAATTTAAGCTTCTTCTGTCGGAGAAAGACTACGGTTGCATAGAATGTTACCTTCAAATAAAAACTTGGAGTTTGGTATTAAATCTGGTAAAGCCACGCCTTAGTTTGCTTCTAGCTGGCCTACCCGGGGAAGGACCACACTCACAGAACACTTGCGTAAATTTAGCAACATTACGCGGCTGGGTGACAGGGAGGCATTCCATCTTAGTCCTCAAGGGTGCAATCTGAATTTTTGTTGATGATAAATATTATGGGTCATCGATCACCTGAACTGGACTAATATCCTGATCACAAAAGAAATATATCCTAGGCTATATGGCGTTCAGAAATGCAGTAACCCTTTAAATTGTAAACTTGAACTAAATACTTACTTTAGAAATATGATTAAAACAAAATAATAGACTTGTATGTTTCTCATTGAATCTTATTTTATTGTTTACGGTTTTTAATTATTTGATGTGAAAGTTCCAAAGTATTTTAGTCAATGAACTATCTATGAACGCTACAACAGTACAAGCATCACTTGCACTGCGACGCTCTGCCCAACCGACGTCTGGCAACAACATTTACGTCAAGTACATTTAATTACTTTGTACACATTATTGTATATTTTATTATTATGTAAGGCTATATTGTTTTAGTATATTTAGGTAATAGTTTGAAAGCTTATATACAGACCACATCCTACTGTCCATTAATTATTTTTTCCTTAATCCAAAGTATGCCTGGAAAAGATAGCACTTTAGCGGTTAGATCGAAGAACTCTAGTGATTACCGAACACCAAAATGTTGTCAATTATATTTCGCTGCGCCAGTTCGTGCGTAAGCATTATTTGCTGGCAGCATTGCTGTACTAAAACAAACCGGTTTCTGCGAAAATTCTAACCACTGTGCCATTGAAAATTACTGTGCCCAATGATGCATTTCATTGCATATGTAAGATGGCAGATTGAGATTCATAATTTTGTTTATTATCGTATTGTATCTATAATTACGTTACCTCGATAACTCATCGTGGTTTGAAAAGTAAAAACAGTTAATATTAAGTATTGTATGGATTCCTTAGTATTATAATTGTACGCGGTAATAATATATAATCTAAATAATATTTTTTTAACAATGGTTAAAATCACAACTTGTATTTTGATAGAACTTGATTTTTCGATGTATATTTTAGATTTGTTGAATTGACAGGTATGTCGAATGTATGCCACACGAAAGGGACACTAAACATTATAATATAGATACACTTTTGTATTTATCCAAGAGCCTTTTTATTAACAGATTCAATATTACAATTTTACTTTTAATTTTTTTTAAGATATATAGATAGTAGATAGATATATAGATAGATAGTTTCGAATTTTTCATTCTAGTAATGGTCAAATGTATTATAAAATTATTTATCTTAAAATACACGCCATACTTTAACATAAATACCAAACTACAGTTTTTAACACATTGATATCCTTATCAGCTTGTAACTTGTAAGTATTTTCTATATAACTACGTAAAGATTACTTCCGTGTCTGTGATGACCGCGAACAACACATCTTACGTATTCATCATCTTTATCAGGGTCATTATCATAATCGTCATGACCATCAATAATGATATTCATCAATCTGTCATCACTACAACCTCCATAATCTTTGCTTATTAATAGTCCTTCGCTGAACATAAACGCTTAGACTACAACGAAATATATGATAGTTTTACAATATTCATGCCTTTTGGTTTAAGCAATGCGCCATAATCATTCCAGGTCAACGGTTTCCGTATACTCTGGCAACTCTAACTCCAGCTCGGATCGCGACATCTTGGATCTATCGATGCCGGACAAGAACTCCATGACCGAGGTGTGTTATGTCTGTGGTGACGAGTACAAACGTGGCACTCTCTGCAATCTGAACACCAAGGAGCCGAAGGATAAATTGGTAATTATATATTTATTGGTATTTAACTAATTTGACGTATTTATGTTAGTTAACCACGGGTTTATTGATAAGAGTAACATTTTCTTCCCCACTGTCGATTATTAATTGCGTAAACATTGTTTCATAGTACTAGAATGAAGATTGATTAATATCAAATATAATTGAATGTATGAATCAATTGAATTCATTTATAATTCTAACATATCAGTATTAAAATGTTGCAGAATTTATATCCATAACTTGTTAATTGTGTTATAGTGATGAATGAGCGCACAGTCCTAATAGTATTTCTGCGGCAAATAACATTCACATTCAGCTTCAATATGGAACCATAATGCAGATGCTGTGTCACCCCTGAGGATTAATATAGAATGCCTCGTCAATAGTGATCTATTACTGGTGGTGAACATTGCATCTTAGTCCTGAGGAGTAACTACGCAAAATGAGTTTTAAACTCATCGAGGACAGATATTGGTTAGAGCGTATCGGTGAGTTAATTTAAAAAAAAATCGTCTCGTTTCAATTGACTCAAATAATCTAGATGGTACAAATATTGTACGTTATGGTTTTATTATGTATTCTATTTTATAAGATGTAGAATACACTGCATACATTGTAAATGTATAAACACCAGTAATCGTGACCGCACTAGTTGTAACCATGTTTGCTCGGTTCGTTTGATTTATCCTCACGCGAGACTACGTCCTGATAATGAAATTGTTAATTTGTAATTTTAGCACGTATTTGTCGGTGAAGTGAAACAATGTATGAATCCTGCACGTCTCACAAATAAACACGTATGAAATGAAAAATAATATTTGTGTCGAGGCATTTCAAATTAATCCTCATGGGTTCAAAAGCATATGCAATATAAATTCTTATCGATGAATGGACCTATGAGTCACGTGAACGACGTGTTAATCATCTTCTAATGTTATTTAAAAAAAAAACGGCTTATGTATTTTTGTCACAGCGGTTTCCTCATTACCGTCAACCACTGAACCACATTTGAAATCATAGCTTGTCATAGCGATAAGGATAGTTGCCTTTAATTACGTTTTCATATCGCCTTATCTATTCATCACTTTCTCCTTTACTTAATATATATATATATATATATAGATCAACATCTTATATGATTCGTCTTAATGCCAGTCATCGTGGCGATGCAAAAGCCACGTTATACTTAAATATGAGCGTGCGTGTTTCATAAAGTGAATTATGTATGCTTACATGTTAGCTAATAATGACGTTTTATATACAATGTATTTGTCTATAGGCCACAAGTTCTCATCATTAGTTCTATTTCTTATAAGGTTCGGGGACAGTACATCATGTTCTTCATTCATCTCTTTTTTCCGTTAGTTAAATTTTCACTTCTACTACTCTCATATAATTTTACATCTTTTCTCTGGTCTTCCTTTCGCATTATATTCCTTCGCCTTCACATTCATCAGTCACCCAGTAGTATGTATTTAATCCAAAACATTTCACAACTTTAAGTATCAACAATTCGGGAAACCCCTGTGACCATGAACCGCCCCTCGCTAACGAACCACTCACATTAGTTTGTTTGTGCACAAAACAGCAAATTTCGCGTTATACATCAAACGTGCGTAAATATTTGCTAATGTAACTATCGTTAAATATGTCAATGTTGTGTGGAAAACCGTTTGCACGTCGTGTTGGAGAATTGAGTCAACACGTAACATTACATATAGATTTTTCCAAATGAATGCGAGAACGACATAAAGACACAGCTCCGGTGTGCGTGTGTGAACATCCACGGCTTCAAGGTGACGTGCTCCGGGGCTATCCCCTTCACTCGGGCACTCGTCTGGTATTGCGAGTGTTCGAAGGCCGATGGTGATCATTCATCATTATGAGAGCCACCAGTTCTTTTGGCCTTTACATTAAAAAGAACGAGAGCTACACCAATAGGCACGATAAACTAGCACGCACGCAGTCCACCAGACAAGTGACTTGCGGCCAACGTGATGACGTTATGCAATAACGAATACAAATAAATGTTTAACAGTGTCGAAACCATGGTTCCTAAGCATGAATACGTCGATTGTGTTTCGTATGATGAACGTTGTGGTCTGGTGACCCAATAGGTAAGGCGGCATTCCATCTTAGTTCTCAAGAGTGACTCCGCATGTGCATTATGAATTTTAGATGTAAACGGCGGTTGGTACTGGACACCATTTGTCATCCCTAATATTATAAAAAAAAAAGATATTCTTGTAGGAACGAGTGTTGAAATCAGGTTGAATTAAAGAATTTCCAACAAAAAACATTTGACTGAGATCGGCTACTGTGAATCTGGTTTCTGTGGATGTTTAGCTGTTACGGCTTATCTGTATTTTGGTTGAATCGCGATGGATTTGGAGATTATCTAGTAAAGAGGGTTTCTGCACAATACCAGCGCTGATTACCCTCCTTGGGTAATCGGTATCATGCTGAGCAGTTAACCTTGTCGGTTCGGCGTTGCAACACATAGTCTTGGTCCCTTTAAGTGGACCGTGGACCTTTTGAGCATTTGTAATTCTTATTACTTTTTCTTTCTCGTTATTATTATTATTAGATACAAATAGTGGAGACAAAGCGGTCAGCTATATGGCTAAGGTTGCCTGATATTACGAATTTGGTTTTTAGTGTTGTTTGTGTGTACTCATTGATTATCAGAAGATTCCTGCGGCTCGTGACACTAATATATGCATCGTCACCAGTTATAAAGGTCTTCGGATCTCAACACTCACCATACGAAACACAGCAGCTCTACGTTTTGTGAGGGTGTGGTCTTTTCTCGTGGTCCCTTTCAGCCGATCCTTTCATGCTGCGCTTAGACACATATTGCCGAGTTGCTCTACCTTTCGCCAAAAAAAACAATGGTAGAGCTATACTGCAGTTTGTTTCTAGCTCATGGGTCAGCTCGACCGGGGTAGGACCACGCCCTCACAGAATACCAGCGTAAAATAGCAGCATAACGATGCTGTGGTTTGTCTGGTGGAGTGCAAGGATCCGGAAACCTTTATTACTGATGACGAGTCATTCCATCTCAGTACTTTAGGGTGACAACGCATCTGCATTATGATTCCTTTTCAAGGATGAATGTAGATGTCACGGGCCGCAGGAATCACTTCCCATCAGGTGAACTGTGTGCGACTTTGTTACTCTCAATATAATAAAAAAGAAATATCCGTTTCATCTAAAGAGATTACCTCTATATTACCGTTTAATATGATTTCCACTTCAACATACAAATATTATTAACCTAATTATTATTAATTAATTAATGATATCATGATATAATTCAAACAAGTTTTATTTTCATACAAAAAGACGTTTAAATATGACATAAGTCGAGTGACAGAGCTCAAATAACGACGATATCGGTCCGGAGATACGTCGGTTATTGATGCGGTGCTAAGTTACTCTGCCCTTTGCCTGATGTATTGGCGTTTGTAATCAGAGAGCGTCCGTCGTTGACGAAAGACGGCGGGTTCGCCACGTAATTAATTATGATATTCCCTTCGTGGTTTGAATTCGACACGATACATTTTATTCCTTTAATTTAGTGAGATAGGCACAGAATTTATCTCATTATTTTATCTGTGGCACTGTCTTATGTTTTGTTGTTTCTCGTGGTCGAGCTAGCTAAACTGTCTATTTTGCTTAGGTCTTCTTCAACTTAACCTTTCTCGACTTCCTCAGAAAGAAATGTGTTTGTAATTTTCTCTCGTATATTATAAACTGATTAGAACAAAAATTAAGAAATTTCATAATATTTTCGGTGACTTATGAGCACCTTTAGTGAACGATAACGGCCCATAATATCTTCATCAATTCTCAACAAAAGTTCAAGATGAAAATGCGTCGCCACCCGTCACCTCTGTGTATTAACTAAGATGGAATGCCTAGTTGTCCGCTATTGGTTGGGTCCCCGTATTCCCACATTCACCGCACGAAACACACCAGCGTGCTACACGCTAGTATTCCGTGACGTGATCCCTCCCCGATTGAGAAGACCCACTCATGTTGCAGCCAGAAATTTGTCCTAGAGTGTCCCTACCTCTGTTTCAGGTCAGATTTGATAAGTGACTTTATCAGTGAGAGTATAAAGGTTATGATATGTTTGTAGATTCCCCCGCACAGCATTTGTACTGGCGGAGTGTTGTGGAATATTTATCTGGACTCTGATAACCTATGCTCTACGGCTACGTAGTTTCCTCTAATAATATTTTTTAAACAGTTGGCACGTTGTTTTTTTTTAATTATATACAAGATAGTAGGAAGCTTTGTTTTCATTTGAAACTGAAAAACCAAGCTGCTAGATATTAGTCAAGCTCCAACACGAATGGGTCGGCGCGAAGGACCACGTCCTGACATATTGTAGCCGTGAAGTAGAACCTTTGTTAAGAGTGTGGTGTAGGCGTTATGGTGCACTGTCAAACTTACCGTTTTAATTTTATAAAAAAAATCTGTTGTCCCTTTCACACACTACCACAGTCCTGACGGCGTTAGCTGATTACCCCCTAATTATGAATTATGGAACTGAAGCTCTCCACCCTTCATTCAGACGCTAGTAGATTCATCACCTCGAGGCCTGCAGTGCCAGGTAGCTCCGTATTGATCAGGTCAGATCTGGCGGATTTTGGATAGGAATGGTCTTCATCGACTTTTTAAGTTTCAACCTGAACATCCGCAGGCATAGCATTATCAGCATATCCTTGAGCTTGGTTATGACGGTATTGCTTTTACAACTTGGAATATTGTCCCACATGCATGACATATCACTTCGCCATATCCCTGCGTATCGTGGGAGGATGCAAGCTGGAGATTTAAACTGACTGCAGCAAAAGTGTGTTCGGTCGGTCCAGTCGAGAATAACGTCGCAATATATCTGCACAATATTGTTCTATCACACGGTGAACCCCTCACATATCACTTGCGTTGGCGTCGTCTCATCTTGCTCGTAGAGATAAGATAAGAATGTGTTTATTCCTAACAAACAAATAACAATAGTGCTTAAAATTAAATGATTCAATAAAATGCTAGTTGTCACGTTTCGGTTCTATACATGGTTATAAACAATCAGCGCTGGTCTCCGTTGGCGCGTTGTGTTTGGTGACGTCACGATACAATTCTACAGCACCATGGTTAAACAAACATTTTGACATAGCAAGCTAATTGTGTCATTAATATTGAACAAACAAACAAACAAGAATTAGATATATAAACTGAATGGAATGCACTTACATACCTGTGTACATACATATTTTCTTATATATAATATTACGGTAGGCAAACAAGTGCATTGCCACCCCGTAGGACTAAGATGGGTTGCCTTGTTCTCTTTTTTTTTTACTGAATTGAGAGTAACAAACGAGCACACAGTTCACCAGATGGTAAGTGATTCCTGCGGCCCATGATATCTCAACATAAATCCTTGACAAAGAATTATAATACAGATGCGTTGTCATGCTTGAGGATATGGAATGCCTCGTCGCCAGTAATTAAGGTCTCCGGATCCCTGCACTCACTAGACGAAACAGCTTATACTGCCATTTTACGCTGGTATTCTGTAAGGGCGTGGTCCTACCCCAGTCGAACTGATTCATTCATTCTGCAGCTAGAAATAAACTGCAGTGTAGATCTACCTCTGTAATTGTCTCAGGATCCCTATACACATCTCACGAAACACAGCAGCGTCATGTTGCCATTTCACTCTGGAATTCTGTGAGAGTGTAGTCCTCCCCTAGACGGATGTAGGTGTCGTGGGCCGCAGTCCAATGCTAATATTATGAGAAAAAAAATGCGATAGTGTGGTGAGGTGTCACTTATGTTGTCGGACAACGCAATAGCATGCACAGTTTCACCGACACATCCGGCGACCCGCGACCCGGAGGTGACCCGGGTTCGAGCCGTGACGCACGACAGCAACAGTTGCGCGATAGCGTTATACAACTCCACGCATGTATAATAGAGATTTTGTCCGTACGATCGTTCAATCAAAAGGAGTAGATTTGTTTGTTTCTTCATAATAGTTAACGTCATTATTTGAGGATCACCTTGCTTGGACTGTAAATGCAGTTGTCTACCTGCAGACTTATTTTACTTAATGCTTAAGGAGAATCGGTAAAGGAAAACGTCATGCCTAAGAAATAAATTAAAAAATATATTTCGGTCATATGAAGTACCGACAAGCCAAATTACGGCTCAAAAGACCAGCAAGCTGAACGAGATTGGCGAACCAATAATAGTTAAAAATTAAAATGAAGATTTTTGTAGTGAAAGTCTCGTATTGGCCAAAATAGACGACTCAGATCTAATTCCACTTAGTTCTGAGTCGTCTATTATGGCCAATACGAGACTTCCACTAGAAAAATCTTAATTCATCAACACCTTCGACTATCGCCTGGATGCAGTCGGCTCTAGGTCGTGCTTTGTAGCAATCTATCGGGGAGTTCTATGTTAAGCGTTGGACTAATGATAGGCTGTTACGATGAAGATGATGATTTTGAGGTGAGTCAAGGGTACACCTAGCGAGAAATAATGCTACTTTTGACACGATAAATAATTCATTGGGGCGTAAAAGTTTTTCTCCTTTCATTCCACCCTACTACGCTCCATTTATAACACACTTATTAGCGTGACTTTTATGTATGTATGGATGGATGTATGGATGTATGTATGTATGTATGTATGGATGGATGTATGTATGTATGTATGTATGGATGTATGTATGTATGTATGTATGGATGGATGTATGTATGTATGTATGTATGGATGGCTGTATGTATGTATGTATGTATGGATGGATGTATGTATGTATGGATGTATGTATGTATATGGATGTATGGTTGGATGTATGTTTGTATGGATGGATGGATGTATGTATGTATGTATGTATGGATGGATGTATGTATGTATGTATGTATGGATGGCTGTATGTATGTATGTATGTATTTATGGATGGATGTATGTATGTATGTATGTATGTATGTATGTATGTATGTATGTATGTATGTATGTATGTATGTATGTATGTATGTATGTATGTACGTATGTATGTATGTATGTATGTATGTATGTATGTATGTATGTACGTATGTATGTATGTATGTATGTATGTATGTATGTATGTATGTATGTATGTATGTATGTATGTATGTATGTACGTATGTATGTATGTATGTATGTACGTATGTATGTATGTATGTATGTACGTATGTATGTATGTATATATGAATTGTTATCGATTTTCTTTATTCAGTTGTCACCTACTTCCGTATGTCTGATGTATGTTGAACAACGTGATAATTTTGCAGATGTAATTACTATCCATGAGAATAAACTAGTGTCCTGACCGCGTGTCGTTTTAGTATTTCAAAACCAAAAATAATTTATAGTTCAGTTCACATAATTTTATTATATAGATTGTTACAACAGCTCATGTGAAACACTCTGTATACAATATATAAAAAAAAAAACGCCGTATCATTCGATGCTGGGTACAACGAGGGTAATAAATTGATTATCTCGGAGTAGGTTAGAGGGTATCAGGGTGGGCAAGCTATCGCCGTGGAAAACATGTCGACCTTGCGACCGACGGTATCGGAGTGCAAAACCGATGTGACTAACCGAACGGACACTATCTTCGGTGAGACTACGTCATGTAGAGAATTTTTTACGAACTATCGTTACATACATCCTCCGGTTATCGACACTACGTACTGTATGGTGGGCACGTTGCACTTCAGCTTGCTGATCTTTTCAGCTAAGTCGTACATCCTCGTTATACGTGGAGCGGCCCGCTCCACAGCTCAGGTACACGGATGCGGAAGAAAGGTTAGGCAGACGCAGTATAGGCCGACCCCCAACTAGATGGATCGACGACGTACATATGTTTGCGGGAGGTCTATCGATGAAGAGGTGCTTTAGTATCGTGCTTTGTGGCGATCTATAGTGGAGCCTTGTGGTCAGCAGTGGACTATGGATGATAAATATGAGTATTATCCGGTATTTGAGTAGCTAGCCGACCAAGTGTTAAGTGGCGATGCAGTCTTTGAAGATTATATATATGTATCAATATCTCAATATATATTGATATATATATATATATATATATATATATATATATATATATATATATATATATATATATGATATATATATATATATAATTCAATATATATATATATATATTGAGATTTTTCTTAAAATATCAAGAAAATAGTAATCAGTTCTCTGAAATCTCTATTAAATAGGTTATTTATGTATGCAGCAGCAGGTCAGTACATCTTCATTTCTCCGCTGAAGGCAAAACTTGGATAGTATTTTTTTTATATAATCTTTTGTCTTTCGAACTTTTTTACTTTTATTGTGCATGTCAGAAGAATGTCTCATTGAGAGGCCGTTCGTGCGCTTTCCCGCGTTTTAGTGCAGACAGTCCTCGAGTTCCTCAAACATACGTCTGTTAATTAAAAAAGCATATTTTTTTATGCTATATAAGTCCATGGACAAGTTAACGCAAAAATTTACGTCGCGTATTGCGAGAAACTAACATGCAGCAAGAACAGGTACCGTCTGTATTCCGTATTCTTTATATTTGGTGTTTTTTTGTATTTATATTATTATTGTTTTTTATTATTCGTGTCGTCGTTTGTTCACAGAACAAGTTACCGTACTTCCCGATCTTCGGCGAGCAGCACCCGCGGCCCCCGCGCTCGCGGCCCAAGGATGCGCAGGGCACCGTGCGCGCGTGCTCCGCCTGCCACCACCACCTGCTGCAGCAGTGGAACACGTATCAGGTATTACACAAGTACACGCACAAATACACACACATCCACACATGCATGTTTAAATATCGTCGGTATTAAGCTCACGTCCACATTGAAAGGAAGGAAGAGAGGTTTTGTTTTGTATAATAGGATTACTGCGGCCCTGCACATCTACCTCCATCCTCAATAAACCATTTAAAGAGCTCATGCGCTGTCACCCCGAGGACTTAGATCTTGAATACTTTCTACCTATAATTGAATCCCTGGATTTCTACACTCCTCACAATACGAAACACAGTCATCAATTTGGTCTGGTCGTCTAATAGTTACCGTTATCGAGCGTTCTGATATAGTTATATAAACAATATAATAACAGAATCTACTAAAACTGTTGTCGTCTCGCAAAAAAGAAAAACTACTTATGTCCGATTAGACTAATAAAGACTTCTATCGTGCGTCGTTACAGACTAGAATAAATTGTTGTCTATTTCAAATTCTACGTATTATAAAAATTACAATTTAAAACCTTTGCTTCAATGATTACTTATATATTACTTTAGGTACCTTTTGTATTTCATCCCGATTCTGTACGAAACTTCGCATAGCATAAAAGTAAGGAAAAATATATGGACAATTCAAAAAAAGAAATGATTTAACATTAGAGACTCGCAGCAACTTGAGCTCTGAACTTCGCCAGGCTGGGATGTTTAACTTTGAAAGATAAGATAAGGCGTGAGGGCAGTGTCATTACGCGATGAGATGCCTTTCGCGATTCGATTATGTGTAGTTTTATATTCCCATTGCTTAACTTTATAATAACAGCATAGAACGCTGCTGTGTTTCGTATGATTAAACTGAGACCCTGATATTACAAGGCATTCCATTCCACAGTCCTAAGTGGTGACCACACTTATCCATCTGTTGATAATGGATGGTACATGTCTATGGTCAGCATTATCTATCTGGTCGACTGTGTGCTGTTTCCTCTAATATGATATAAAAAAAAAGTCGCAGAGAGTGTTACCTTGACATCAGGTGGAACTCTATTAGGTACTTATTTCCATTTTTTTATTTTATTTTAATAGAACCACCAACAGAATTACATGTAAGTTGATTTGTCGATAAAAATAGCCATAGGTTGCTAAATACACATAATTCCACTTACAGGTAGATATAGATTACATCATGCTAATTAAAACTAGTTGTACGATAACTTAAGATTAAGAGAAAATGAACAATTTATACAATGTTCAATAAAAAATAATTATTTAAACAAACTAAACTAACTAATTATCCTTAGATAGGAGTATTTTGAGTTTTAATAATTTTAGCCTTAAAAGTTTCTCAATTGTCACTAAATCCATATAACACGAAACAACGTCGTAATGCTGTTAATTTACGCCGTATTCTGTGACGTCGCGCCATTTATCCCCATTCTGCTGAAACACCTAGTTTCGTTAAAAGATAAATTTACTTAACGACACCTCCATAATTGTATTACTTGTGTACACGTATCAACAGAACAAAAACAAGAATGTCAACAGTATGTATTCAGTTCCATAGCAACAAGATTTCACATCGTGTGATTTTAAATCACGTAATGTTTACGTAGACACGATAACTGAAGAGTTTGTTGAGGTGCAGAGTTTGTTTATATTTAACCTGACCTACTCCAACTGAGCTGCGGGAAAAAATATGCTAACCTAATTATCGAGCTATGTCTAAAATTAGTGGAAGCTACGACATAGTAAATTACGTATGTCGTACCTACATAGTGTAGTACATAGCGTGCAAATACAAGTAGACACCTCGATGAAATTCAATTAATTTTTAACACGCCTTCATTTACGGTACCTGTATGTATGTATGGCTTTTACAGTAGCCACGCTTCAGTGTGTTTCTGGCTACAGCATGAATGGGTCGTCTCGATAGGGGACGGACACGTCCTCACAGAGTACCATCGTAGTGGAATTGCTGCTTTGTATATGTTCGTAACGCTGATGTGTTTCGTTTGGTGAGGGCAGGGATCCGGAGGCCGTTATTACCTTGGTGATGCGACATTGTATCTAATTCCCTTCTATTAATGATCCCTCGATCGAGGGTGATCGTAGTTGTCATGGGTCACATGAATACCCTTGTTTGTAACTCATAATATAATTAAAAAAACAAAGCAAATTCCCGTCATTGTGTGCTTCATACTTTCTTCGAGTTTTTTTTTATTTAATCGTTTGCTACCAGATGTCAACTGTGCAGGATATATTATAGTGCCTTAAGTATTCGGACAAGCGTATAGGCATTCGGATAGATCATCGCATTGTCTTTATAATGTCTATGCATATCGGATTCGGAAGATTGGTTATGTATTCACCTTGATGGCAAATGATTCCTGCAGCCCATGACCCCGATGCGTTGTCACCCTTGAGGACTAAGATGGAATGCCTCGTCACCAGTAATAATGGTCTCCGAAACACTGCACTCACCAGACGAAACATAGCCAGCATTATGGTGTAATTTTACGCTGGTATTCTGTGAGGGGTATATATGCCGCAACCAGAAACAGACTTCAGAATATGCAGCCCCCACTGTACAAGTACGGCGACCCAGTTCGTATAGCAATCATCGCTGATATGCAGTCGCACGTCTAATGTTAACACCACGACGGCCCGTGTTTGCTCGCCTCGCTGTGTGGCATGCATTGAAAGTTTCACACGTTTTATTCTCGTGTAAATACTTTATATTAAACAATATAATATTGTATCGACTATGCTCCAACACTTCATAGAAGCCCACCTTTATAGAAAATAGCATGTTACTGTAATACTGTAACTTATCAATTGTGTGAGGCTGAGCTTTAGCGGTTTTAAATTTAACAACGATAGAGCCTGCAGTTAGTTTCCAGTTGTTATACACTAAGAATGGGGCGGCTCGGTCGGGGAAGGACATCCTCACGGAATACCATCACCGGGAAACTATCTCCTAGCAACACACCGCTGCTGCACTGGGTTGACACGCATCTTCGTTACGATGCTTTATCGTGGGTGTCGTGGTGGGATGTATGTCGCGGGTCGCAGGTGATCTGCATGCTTGTGTATCAGCCTCGATACAATAAAAGAAATGAGTTCTTAATAAAAATGAATATTTTCTATGGTTTCGTGGTTATAGTACCGATTCGTGTCGCGGTCGTCTCACAAATTGTTGGTTGTCGTGTCTGCGTGTGTTGTGCGTGTGCCCCGTGTCCCTGACACTGCATCCGAATCTTCCTCCGATCTTATTGCACTCCTCTATCTCATTATTTTTTTCTGTATTTGCGCAATTTCTGACGGTACTATAAAATATTACGCCTAATTGATATCATCTGACAACAACGAGAAGAACTCGCCGTCGTCCAAATGAACCAGGAGACTATCTATATCATAATCGGTTACTAGACGTTATATTTTTATAAAATAACGCTTAATATTCATGGAACATTATCACACAAGATACAGTGCGTGATAACGGTCATACTGCGTGGAAATATTGACCATAGAAAATTAAAAAAAATCGTCCATTCACGAACAGTTATTCAAAACTGCACAAAGAAAGATGTACGTACGTCTTTCTAGTAAAAGTAGGATATAATAGTTCCACAGCCACACCAGGTGCACGTAGTGCGTTTCCGTCAACCACTAGACTGATCTTTTCAAACGATATTAAATCATCATCATAATTTTAACCCATCACTTGTCCAGTGATGAACATAGGCCAATGGGGACACAGGCTGCTACATAGTACGATCCTTAGCCATCTGCACTCAGCGACTTCCACATCTGTGGGGGGTTGTCCTACACTACGGTGGCCAATAAATACGAAGTGACCACTCGAGACCCTTTGCTTCTCCATCGGTTATCGGTTATATGGCCAATTTTTTTTCAAATAATTAGCCAATATCTTGTACAAATTTGTCCAATGAAAGATAGCAACATTGTTCCATAACTCCCGTGAGTGATAAATGGTCTTTGTCCACGCGGTGAGTGGGAGACAGCGACCGTTGTTTTATTTTTATAATTGCCTCGCTTAAGGAGCTATCGGCGGGTCGCTGCGGGGTCCAAGGGCGGGATCAATTGCGCCCCGATAACGCCGTTGCTCTGATCCCTGCCATAACTGTACCTACATGTCGAAGGAAAACCGACTCTATGACCTGGATATAAATTCACTTTTCTACACAAATCGATGATTATATTATTGATCATTTATGTTTTGCTACGATACGACTTGAAACGTAGTTTATTTATAATCTGCTATTAACCGTCGTACGTGTGTTGTTGGCTGCGTGAGAGAGTTGCTTTTGACTTTGATGGTGTTTAAAAAGTGGTTTGTTGTGAATGAATAGTTCGAGATTAGGAGTCCTGGATTTGGAGCAGGTACTGATTAAAATAAAAATCACGAAAATTATGAATTCGTGCGTTAACACCTATAAATGATACTTGTGATTTGTTTTCGTTTTTAAAATAGTGTTTTTTTTTTATAAATAAAGTCGACATCGATATATGAAATGTGGCGTTGTGGATATTTTCGTTTAATAGTTTGGTATGAATTTATGTTGAAAGTTAAACGGACGAACTGTCAATTAACACTTATATGCGAGAAATGTGAACACGAAAGTACCTTAGTGCCATGTTGATGATATAGGAAAATATGTTGCAGACGGTAATGCAATTTCTGCAGTGTTACCAAAAAGTTGAAACATTGTTTCGATGTCAATTCTCGTGTAAAATTTAGTATAAAAGTAGACAATAAAATTGTCATGTCTTTTACATAAGGCGAATAAAAAAATATTACCAAAGTATTCAACATACAATATTTGAGGCTGAATAGAAAAAAAAATGAAATTAAAAAGAAAAGCATTTCATCTATAAACACGACACTGGTGGGAGTGTCGAACCAGGGCGTTTCGCTGGACTCGTGCGGCCGCGTGGTGCGCGTGCGCACGCCGCCCGCGCAGACGCGTGACCGCTAATCCGCCGCACGGACCGATAGCGTCCGCGCACCGTATCAGTGAGTATGAGACCGTCGCGCTATGTGGTACAAGGGGAAGTACATGGTGCCCGTGTTGAGCAAGGTAGTATCGGTGGTGTACGCGAGTCCCGGGTGCGCCGCGCGGTGGTAATGCATGGTGGTGTTGTTGCAGCAAAACGAGAACGGTGACACGGGAACAGCGGCGCGGCGCTGCAAGGAGGGCAACGCGACGCCCAATGGCAAGGTGACCATGATCCCGCGGGATGGCTTTGTTTACCGTTTTGCTTCCGAGTTTGGTGATGAGAAATTTCATGTGGGAGAGGTGTTTATGGTGTGTTTTTATTTATTTGGTGTTTACGAAAGGTAAGTCAGTGGTCAGGGATGGTGTTCTTGAATGACAGTGTAACGCTGCTGTTTCGAATAGTGAGTGTATGGATCCAGAGGCCCTTATATACTGGTGACGAAGTGTTCCATCTTAGTGCTGCATCATGATTCATAATCTTCGATGAATGTGTCACACTATGTACTCGTTTGTCGGCCTCATTATTTTTTTCGCTATATCTATCCGACGGGATCGCTGTTGTAGACAACAGACTTCAACAACTGCGCTAACTGAATTGTTAAACAAATTGTGTTTGCGTCGTCACAAATTAGTTACGGTCCGTCCGTGTGTCCACTTCTCGAACCCGCGATGTTTACACATCATTCCCGTTCCAACTCAACAGTTCACTTGCAATTTTAAACGTCAATAACTTATTTTTTAAGATTACGGTCTGCGAAGCTAAACGGTTAAGGTTCGAATCCCTCATTCGACTATTATGAACCATCTCCAAGCACGTATAAGCTTAATGGTGTGTTAATCAATATTTAATAAGTCTTTGAATTTCATGCCGTTCATCTCTGTTATGTTATAAGATTTCCCTTTAAACTTAATTTCTAATCCATCTTATATTTAGATGGTTTCCTTGCGTTGTTTATTTTGAACTATTTGTGAACAATGTCCTTTTGCTAATTTTATTTAGTGCTTCCTGTACAATGTTATGACCATTACTTACTTTAACAGAGTTAGGACCACACTGCGCAGTATGTTTCTGGCTGCAGTGGGAATGGGGAAAGTACCACAATCTCGCAATATTATACCTAACCAAACAGCAGCCCAATGCTGTTGTGTTTCTTATGGTGAGTGCAGGGATCCGGAGACCCTTTTTACTGGTGACGGACAAGGCATTCCGTCTTAGTCCTCAGGGGTGCAACGCATCTGCATTAAGATTCCTTATCGAGGATGAATGTGTCTTGGACCGCAGGAAGCCCTTACCTTGTTTATGTGTGTAGGCAAATGTCATAGTTTTAATATTTCTTATATACACAACACGTATATGTACGAATTATATATAATTGTGTTGTGTAATTTTATATTATTATTTATTATATTATATATATCATAAATCCACAACTCATTTTTCATGTTTATATTTCCTTTTAGTGCAAAATTGTATAACTCCTTACCTCAAAACATAAAAGAACTGAAAACATTATCTTAATACAAAAATAATATTAAAACGCCATATTTTGGAAGACTGCCACAAAAAAAAGATTGTAAGAAGAATAAAATGGTTTGCAGACCCCCTTATTTCTTAATGGTGGTAGCAAGGTGTCTTTGGTAATTATTCATGTTTGACACTCATCTTCTATTTGTTAAATTGTAATTTATCGAAAGTGATTTGGGATCTTTAGAGAAATAATAAAGATCTCCAATCTAAACCGGTATTGCAAACAATTGTTTTTTAACATTAAAATGATTGCACTTTAACTACTCAGTTCATCGTATCGACAATAGTACATACTAATACAGTGGTTATCTAACGTCAACAGTTCATTGTCTGTTATTGAACTAGTTCTTACTATCTGTAAGTTTTTTATTTTGTTTACTTGATGATATTACTCTGATGTTAAACGAGCAAACAGGTCATTTGATGATGGTAAAAGCGGCCCATGACATAAGCATCCTAAACAAAAGACAAAAGACCGAGCTAGTTTTCATGTCTTGAGGCAGTACCAGAATACTAGGGTAAAGTAGACATCGTCGAGGACGCTTACCTGTGGCCTCAAATGCTGGGAATGCTCCCAGTAGTACCTAAACAAAGATTTATTGACTAAGACTGAGATGTCATGACATAATATATGATAAAAAAGTGTAAAATGCAGTGAAAAAAGATTCGCTTAAGAATCTTCGTGTAATTCTGCAAGTTAAAAAAGTAAGACGAGACAATGCATGTCTTGCTGAGTGACCCTACAGTGAGAATGAGAATATATTACGACATGGAACTCGTTACGATCATAAACAACTTGCTTATCTTGTATTAATTTAATCGAATCGAAAAATTTTGGACGGTGTCGCGTTATCGTCGCGACAGCTCATAATCGCGCCGACTTCTGGTTTGTCATTCAGCCATACTTACTATTTCCTCGTTATCGTCGACAGATTCTTGACCCGCGATAAGGTCCGCACGTTCAAATCCGTCGCGATCGCCTCTATCTGTTAGATTCTGTTGATTATACTTATCGCTTTTTATAAATACATACCGTTCTGTGTATTTATTTTGATATTTTTCTTTTTATCTAAACGGGAAAAAAACCTTGCTTTTATATTTTTTTTCGTGAAACTGTGATTTTTATTTTATTTTATTTTGTTTTATTAGTTTCGCCAAACAGCTTAAAACTAAATACATAATTACAAATGAGAATAATAAATTCAAAAAGCGAGGTTTTAAACCGAAGTAGGTGTACACGGCATGACTATATGAAACAACTATGAAAAAAGGAACAAAGTGCAGATTAAGTACTTAAAAATTAAAGGTTATTATTTAACAAAGATTAAGGGTTATATTTTTATGGTTTAGGAAAAAATAGGAAAATGAAGGGAAGAGGACAAACAGACATAATTAAAACATTGTTTCTAAAGAATACATATTTAGGATTGAAGATATCTAGATCTGTCGATATACTGATATAAAGACGTCTCATTCTAACAAAAGGATTATAATAGGAAGTATTGTTTTTATAGGTACAAAGTGGAAATGGTTTTATTAAACTGATCTCTCATAAAGGCATTCTAATGTAGACACTAGACTCTCACAAATACTATAATAGTGAGTGCAGGGATCCAGTTACCTTTATTATTTGTGACGAGGCATTCCATCCATCTCAAGGGTGTCAACGCATCTGCATTATGATTCGTTGTCAAAGATGAATGTAGATGTCACGGGACCGCAGGAATCATTTACCATCAGGTGAACTGTGTGCTCGATTCTTACTACCATTGTAACAAAAAGAAAACAATAAAATTTATTATTATTTTTGGTTGACCAATAAAATAAATAATAAATATGATCAAATAATTAAATGATATATAATAAAACAAATAAAAAAACCAACATTTAAACTATAGTAATTATATAAAAACCAACCGGACGTGAGTCCCTCGACAAGGGGGAGTCCTGAAGGCTGAAGGGTTATGCAGAAAAAACCTAATTATAAACTTAGTATTATTTTTATTATTATTATTTTAATAAAATTAATAGAGACTTAGGTTTATAGTAAAATTTGTCATTTCTTTTGAGGCATATTCATATTTTTTTTACTCTGAATCTTATTAACTTATCTTCAACTTTTTTGTTCCGTTCGATTGTACTACCTCTCAAGGTTTCCGGTGAAGCTGTAAAAGCCCTCGGGCGAACGGGCCAACAGGCCTATAATTAAGCAAGGAAACCTATAGGTTGCATATACTTTTTTAATGAGAAAACTCATAATAATGTGTTAAGAATATAACATTGGTAGAGCCATTCTGCAGTTTATTTCTAGCTGTGGTATTAACGGGTCGCCGCGACCGGTGTATGTCTATGCCCTCACAGAATACCAGCGGGATATAGCAGCATAACGCTGCTGTGTTTCTTTCGGATCGGAGACCCTCATTACTTCCTGCAGGAATCACTTACCATCAACAAAAAACAATTCTTTTGTTTTGTTCACTTAATTATTTATATATTTTTGTTAATAATTTGATACTAATGCGTTATTTAATCGTGCGTCTTCGGTTATCGCAGTCTAGGTTTCGACTAGTGTGGCCGCGATTACGATAATCATTGATAGCACCAACTACAGACATACTGCCTTTGTTGAGCGTACGGCTTCATAGCTGACTTATTCGTACACTTCAATTATTCGAAACTTCTCTATAGTAACTATAAATTAGCTGAAATAGAAATAGGTCAACTCAACTATGGATGGATGGATCACGTTTTCATAGAATTAAATAGCAGCCTATATATATATATATATATATATATATATATATATATATATATATATATATAAATATATATATATATATAAATATATATATATATATATATAAATATATATATATATATATATATATAAAACTCACTGCTGGGCGTGTAGACCTCCTCCCTAAAGAGGATGTCGAAGTATAGCCCAATACAAAACATGTTTTCGAAAAAAAAAAAAAAAAAAATAGAACATACTGATATCCTCACGATGTTACCGCCTACCGTAAACCATGGCCAATCTGCACTTGAAACTACAATTAACAATTTCATCAATATCACCGTAGATCCAACGCATGTTGCTTGCACACCCTAATTCTATAATTGAGCGTTCGGACACTGAGCTGCCATAGCTTTTTTTTTATTACTTTGAGGGTAACAAACACGCACACAGTTCACCTGATGGCAAGTGATTCCTGCAGCCTAGGACATCTCTACATTCATCCTTGAAAAGGAATCATAATGCAAATGCGTTGTCACCCTTGAGGACTGAGATGGAATCCCTCGTCACCAGTAATAAAGGTATCCGGATCCTTACACTCACCAGACGAAACACAGCAGTTATTATGCTGATATTTTACGCTGGTATTCTGCGAGGGCGTGGTCCTCATTCTGCAAACAAACTGCAGCGTAGCTCTAGCACTGGTGCTGTAAGCATATGCTCGTTGTCAGTGAATAAGATTAGATTATATAATATTAACAATAGGGGTATCAGTATCGCTTGGTACAACGTACAAAGGTTAGTCGCGGCCGGCGTCGATAACGTACACATTGTCAGCCTTGATATAGTCACATGGTTAGATACGCTAAAGCCAGTAGCGTGCGGTTCCGATTAACTGTATTTACATATTCGTTATCGCCGGTTCATCGGCGCCACACCTAAGTTTCGTGTACTATAATTATTTTATGAAAGTAAAAAAAAAACTATGTTAGTTACTAAATATAATAGATTATCCGGTGTTGCCCAGGTTATGCTTCCAGTAATCACTATAGAAATATTCATCCATCTTTCTACGTTCATAAACCCATTACATCAATTACAAATCATTGAATATCTTTTCGTTTTTCCTGCACCACTGCACAAATAAATGCAATTACAAATCATTGAATCTCTTTTCGTTTTACCTGGACCACTGCACAAATAAATGCAATTACAAGTCATTGAATCTCTTTTCGTTTTACCTGGACCACTGCACAAATAAATGCAATTACAAATCATTGAATCTCTTTTCGTTTTACCTGGACCACTGCACAAATAAATGCAATTACAAGTCATTGAATCTCTTTTCGTTTTACCTGGACCACTGCACAAATAAATGCAATTACAAATCATTGAATCTCTTTTCGTTTTACCTGGACCACTGCACAAATAAATGCAATTACAAGTCATTGAATCTCTTTTCGTTTTACCTGGACCACTGCACAAATAAATGCAATTACAAATCATTGAATCTCTTTTCGTTTTACCTGGACCACTGCACAAATAAATACAATTCGAAAAAAAACATTCGATCGAAGTTAAAAATAATATATGGACTATTGGGTTATTGTCAGTTTTATCAAAAGTGTTCAAAAAATAGGTCAATCCGTAACCGGGAGTTATATATAAATATCTAGCAATCAAAATATGGTACCGCCGATCAGGGTTTCGTAAGTTGTACAAATACGAAAGCAATTGAAAAATTCCTGGCATCGTCCAAAGACGATAATGCTATCTTGGTATTGCTTAACTACAGCCGGGCTTTCGAATATCTTGATGTTAAGGTGTGGCCCAAGGTTCAATCCTAAGAACTGTCCTTTATTCAATTTACTCAACGGAATTATTTTACATGCATGTAAAGTAACTCGACGTGCGACTTTGCTGACGATTGTAACACAAAATAATAATTTCCTTTTATATTTGATAACTGCATCTTCACTTAATAACTTCAATATGTAACACCACTCTGTTACTCAAAATCACTACCTTTTTTAAAACCTTTTAAAATAGTTCTTTATATTATTAGGCATTACGGAGATTTATCCTATTGACGAAATCAAACTTACATACTGATCCATTGATCACCAATTCTAAAGACACAAGGGTACAAAAAATTGGGTTTAATATTTAAAAGCAAATTAAGATAAGCATATTGAGTCTGAGATTAGAAAATATTACTCTACATAAAAAGCTTAATTCTGAAAAGTAATGTATCCATATATTGGCGTAAATTATATATAATTTAGTAATTGCGATATCACTTTTATATTTCTGTGATGTAGCATATGGTTCGTTTGTTTTCTAAGACAAAGAAAGTAATAAAAATATACATGTAAATGTTCAATTTGTATGATTCTGCTATAATTAAGCTATTCGTAGTCATACTGCAGTCAGCAAGTAGTGACGGTACACATTACTGACAGACGTAACTGACGCTCACCTATTTAAGATATGAAGTTCTAGGTCATCTTAGTCTATATGACAAGAAAGATTGTTTCGAAAGACTAAAAAGAAAACTGAGGAAAATTTCCTTTTCGAGTTTTATATTAATTCAGCGTCTGAATTGAATTAATTTTAATCTCGATATAAAAAGTCCAGTCACTTTCAAAGGTACCCAATTTTCAGTGATAGTTTTCGTTTTGCTGTTTCATATGTTGGAAGTTTCAAGATAATAAATTAAAAAAGGTACTTTCTGCAACGTGGCTGGAGTGAATATGTTTTATTAATAATATTATTGGTTAATTTCTGCTTCCTTGGTACCTAAAATATTCGAAATTATAAAATACAAAGTAATGCAAGTAGACGTTTCTTTTTAAAATATACAAACTAGTATTATCCGAATTGATATCGACGCTTAGATAAGATCTAATTACAAAGACTTACAATTGAACCCTCGTATCGACTTTAACTGATAATAACTGTTGGTATATTGTAATCCTCTTTTGTGTTATCAGATGCTGATAATTATTTCATCATTTTAAGTAGATATTTAAATTTATCTAAAACTATTCTACTAATTTGTCTTGATCCAATGTAATTATTTGTAAAGCCGATTGTGTCGACCGTTATTCAGTAATCTTCAATCAACATTTTTTTGTTATTATCCATCTTACCCAGTTATCAGTAACATCAGGAACTGTGTGTTCCTTTGTCAACCCTTAATATTATAGAAGAAAAATAGAAGGCACTGTGACGTCAATAAATCAGTGTGCATATCACATCTCGCTGTTTTTCAAATACCTATAAATACTAAAAAAAATATCAAATAACAGTTTGTTGCCGACCGTTTTAAATGTCACATCTGCTATGTTCAGGAACAGAATTTGTCAAGGAGAAGATAATATGATTTTCGGGACATACCTTATAGCAGTTTTTAGTAGTTAATTTCTAACTAGTGATCATAACATTGACATCGGTTATTGACATAACGTCCGATTGACTCAATATTTCGTTAGAAAAAAATATATTGTATTTATTTGCGGTGAAACGAATTTTCTAGATAAATAAAAAAAAAGCTTTATCTATATACAAAATGTTATTCAATATGTTATATAACAATATATTGTATATTTCAATTGTATAATTTTAGGTTGGGCAACAATGCTTTTACGCATGAAAATAATATATTTATTAAAAATAAGTGTCAACATCCCTATTGAGTGACATTGACATTACTAAATTTCACTATCCGCAACTTGCCGGTTACCTTTACTATATGATTTGTTTGTTTGTTTGCGTTAAAAGCTCGTCGGCGCTGCCCCGGCGGCCACTGGCGAGCGATAGCCGTAGATAGCCCCGCCGCCCCGGGCGTGTCACTGTTCTAGATTGTTTTATGTTCTGTGCGGTCTGATAACCTGGCGACCTTCTTAGTGCCTTGAAAGTCCCGCTCCGTTAGGGGTTCGATAGTGCATTCTGTTCTATTGTCGTTCAGTGATAGGTGACGGATAGGTTCATTCATTTATTCAATGGGAATGTAACAAATAAAACGATACATTCGTCGTTTTTAATTCATGGATGGGTGGATTCGAGTTTTACATCCGGTTTTTTTTTAATCATAGGTTTCGAACATCGTCTAGTTTAACTAACACGCGATTGGTGTCAAATATTTTTCCCTTCTTTCCCTCAAGAGTATACGCATATAGATGTTGCCGCTGGAGAACATTCCCTCCCCATCGGTTATCCTTTCTACGAAGCTATATGGCCGGTCGATTGCGACGTCAGAGTAACTCAGCGTTTGAGTTATGTTGCTTAACCAGGTTCTACTGCGGATGGATAATCAGAAATTCAGTTTTTTTTATTGCATTGAATGTAACATACGCGCACACACTTCATCTGATGCTGAGTGATTCCTGCGGCTAATGACACCCACGTTCATCTTCCAGAAGGAATCGTAATGCAATAAAGTTGTCACATTGGCTAAGTTAGAATGCTTCGTCACAAAGTTGTCTGGGTCCGTATCGTGAAGCCGCAGTTGGGCTCTAACACTATATCTAGAGAGGAAGTCTAAGCCCAGCAGTGGGAATATATGTTGGGTGTCCCGTAAGTAGCACGACAAACTTGAGTGGAAGATAGGTTGAGACTGGTTGCGTCTGGGTACCAGACAATAAAATATACCTTAGCAGAAGTGTCACCATTTTCGAGATAATGAGATTTTTGAAAAAAGACAGGTAATTTATATTTGAGATATGCAGCAGTAGTTGAGTACAATTTAATGTCATCTCCAAAGGCAAAAGATGAATAAAATAATTTAATAAAATATTTTTTACTATTCTTGTTCACATTTTTTTCCAAAGAAATTGATCAAAGTGTTATTTGAATACGGTACAATAATTATTGGAGATTATGAACAAAACCTTTTGTCTCTTTGTATATACGGTAGCAAAACACAAGTCGAATATAAAGTCTCTATATTTCAAAAATGATGAAACTTTTACTGAGGTAATTTTTTATGAACTGGTAGGTGACCCATCAACCTATCTTCCTCATAACTTTTTTTTAATTTCTTTGAGAGTACTAACGAGCACACAGTTCACCTGATGGCAAGTGATTCCTGTGGCCCATGACATCTACATTCATCCTTGACAAAGAACCATAATGCAGATGTGTTGTTACCCTCGAGGACTGAGATGGAATACCTCGTCACCAGTAATAAAGGTCTCCGGATCCCTGCACTCGCCAGACGAAACAACAGCGCTATATTGCTATTTTACGCTGGTGCTCTGTGAGGGCGTGGTCCTACCCCGGTCGTGCTGATCCATTCATACTGTAGCTAGAAACAAACTGCAGTGTAGCTCAACCACTGTTTCTCGCGCGCTACTTACGGGAGACATCGTGTATGGGCTTTAGTTCATGTTTACAAGGTGACATAATGTGACGGTGTAATTGTGCAGTCACGGGGCGTGTCCGCGCACGAGCGCGTGTATACGCTGCGCACGCGGCCGCCGTCGCTTCTGCCGCCGTCACCGCTCAGCCTGGCCTCCTCCGGCGACAAGTCGCTCGCCGCGGCGGCCCGCTCGCCTTCCCTTGAGCGCCCGCCCAGCCAGGCCACCGCTAGCTTCGTCTGCTACGTGTGCGGCGTGCCCGCCCCCAGCAGTCAGCTGCGGCTGGTCTACTGCTGCCCCAATCCCGAGAGGGAGCCCTACTACCCGTTCATAACGGGCTTGAAGCCGCACTCGGACGCCAGTCCTATCAGTCCGCAAGGTTTGCTTATTAATAATAATTACTTCTTTATTGCGCATATTTGAACGTCTTTTTATTTATTTAGAATAACCAACAGCTACATAATATGTATTACATCAATAATATAATATAGCAGACACAGTGTGATTACGTAGTCGACATCGTTATTCACAACTTAAGTAAAAAGTAATAAGAAACTAAAGAAAACAATATTATAAAAGTATTAAAGTTGAGTTAAGACAGAATAAATAAATACAAATTTAAAATTTAACACAATTTAGCAAACCAAAACTAATAAGATTATGATAAGTTAACTTACATCTTCATAGCACACACAACACTCCCCCTGAACGACGCACGCGACGCCGCAAACTGATCAATATCCGTGAAATGATCATTGTACAACCTCATGACCCTCAACAGGGGGCACGCTCGCCTGTGTGCGTCTTACATCGTTTTAGTGCAAACAGAGCATTCTTGCGAGGGCTTCGAATATGAAACGATCGGGCAGGAACGAGGGCACATTGAAAAGTTTTGAGCCTAAGGTTGACATTTAAATTCAAAAGAAAAAGTAATACTGGCACGTAAGAGCCATTTCTTTTTTAATTATAATCTGCTGTCTTTTGTTTTTCTTCTGTCAAAATTGCAAAATTTGTGATCGATTTAACATACGAAGTTCGCGGTTTCCGTAGAAATGGATAAAATTGAGCACCGTTCTGTCATAAAATATATACAAAAAAAAGGATTAACGCCAAAACAAATTTATGAAGATATGTACGAAACTTTGGGGGAATCTGCTCCATCATATGCCACTGTCAAAAGATGGGTAGCGGATTTCAAACGTGGCAGAGAAGCAGTGCAAGATGAACCTAGGAGTGGTAGGACGTCGACGGCTACCACAGACAAAAATGCCAATAAAATATTAGTCCTGATTTTGAATGATAGGGGATTGACGATTGCAGAGATAGCAGAAGCAATAGGCATTTCCTATGAACGAGCACAGAACATAATTTCCAACGATCTTGGATTTTCTAAGGTCTCTGCCAGATGGATACCTAGACTGCTTTCAGCCGAAAACATACGCACCCGCCAAACAGTATCACAGAATTGTTTGGATCCGTTCCAAAGTGATCCTCAAGATTTTCTTATCCGTTTCGTAACTATGGACGAAACTTGGGTTCACCACAATGGTGTATTGTACACAGTCCAAAGTACAATCGAAGCAATGGAAAGAGGTCACCGCCCCCTAAAAAGCTCGGGCCGTTTTGTCAACCAAGAAGGTAATGGCTTCAGTTTTTTGGGACTGTATAGGGGTCATTATAGTTGACTACCTTGAAAGAGGTAAAACCATAAATGCGGACTATTATTGCACACTCTTACAACGTTTGCGTGAAGAAATAAAAATAAAAAGGCCTGGTATGTTGGTAAGTTTTGTTCCACCAAGATAACGCTCCTGTCCATACTGCGGCAAAATCAATCGCACAAATACACAATTGTAGCTTTGAATTGTTGCCGCATCCACCCTATTCGCTGGTCTTGGCCCCGTCTGATTACCATCTCTTCCCCAATCTAAAAAAACACATGGTAGGACGAAAATTTTCGATGAATATCGAGGTACAAGAAGCTGTGACTGAATATTTTGATGAAATTGAAGATTCTTTTTTTTAGAAGGAATACTAAAGCTAGAGACAAGATGGCATAAGTGTATAGATCATTCTGGAGACTATGTAGAGAAATAATATAATCATTTAGAAAAAAAAACGTTTTTTTTAAAGGTCGGTCTCAAAACTTTTCAATGTGCCCTCGTACATGTAATTGTATTTGTCTTGTAAGGTCCATGCAGTTAAATTTATGGTGTACGATATTGTGCAGCAACATAACATCCAGAAGATTGCGTCTTCTGTCAAGTGTGAGCAAATCATATTTTAGCAATAGTGAACTGTATGAGGACTTAGAACGAAAACAACGATAATGCATGGACCGTAGAAACCTGCGTCTTCATCGTGAACCATATATTGCCACAAGCCATCTATCAGTTTTTAATAAATATTCTATTAACCATCGCTTCACTGAGATAAGTGTAGTTTGGCTGCTATTTCACGTGGGCTATTCTTTAAAGACGTGACGTCCTTGCCTGTCGTGCCAGACCATTAAAATCAGATTATTATGTTTCATGTAAATTATTTTTGTGTACAAAACAAAATATTCATTCTTTTGATATGATATCTTTTTAATGTCAATGATTTTGGACTAATTTATTAATGGCATTTTTGAAGAATCGAAACCTTATTTATTAGTTAGACGCTTATAATTAAAATGAAAGGCTTTTGAGACGTCGTTCGTTCTTCGGGATGTTAGTTTTGTTAGTTGCATTTTATTAGCGTACTTTTATTACAAACCTTTACATTTCCACGTAAATATATAAGATGATGAACATTGGGACGTCACCGATACAATGTTCCAATGCAGCGGATCGCGTCCGAACGCTCCAGCACTACAATTGTGTGTTTAGGAATGGTTCAGATATGCGCGTCGTGCTACAAGAGCATCCCACACAAGTACCCCGCGTACGGCGAGAACGGCGAGCCCAACCCCGCGCACAACAACACGCATACAAACAATATTAGGTGAGTCATCTCCATCTATCTAATAATATATACCTATGTTTATATTTACAAGGATTTGCTACACTGTTTAATATCCTGACAGATTTTGTATTACTTTTGATATCGTAAATCAACACACATTTCATAATGGTTTCTCCTTGGAATTCTCACTTCGTTAGGTATACATTGGATTTAACTTTTTCCTTTGTTTGGTATGTGAATCGTTTATATAAATAAAGTTATTACAAATAGTACATAATAAAGTACTTTTAAGTCATATTTGATTCTTATATTTTTACCCATTGCTCAAAAACTAGACAGTTTTTGTTATTGATGTAATAAAAGAATAGCCTGGGCGATACTATGCAACCTTGCGGTACACCTATACTGTTATTTATCATGTATGTTGTTTTTTATATATATAAAACATATTTGTTTTAAGCAATTATGTTTTTTATGTAACTTTCTTATTAATCTCTTTAAACTTTGTAAATTTCTGTTTAAACGAACGCACATTTTATAATTAAAATTGTCGTTTGTTACTGTTGTATTTTTTTTTGAATTGGCTTACATTAGGGTACGGGAAATAACTGAAAGATCTGTCGCAGGTTTAAGCCATACGATATGAAGAGTTCTAGTTCCAGTCAATCGAATAAGCGGCCCTCTAACGCGCTCTCGAGTAGTCCGCAGAGTCAAATAGTCTCCGGCGAGAATGGCATGGGATTGTACAGGTGATTGCTGCCGATAGTACATTTTCAAATGATCTTACGTAGAGGTTTTGGTTGACTTATATTTCGATAAAGATATTATTTAGCGATAAATTGTGTGACTTGAAAATCTATATTTTATAAAATTCTGTGTAGTATTTTTATTATTCAGACTTATGATCGAATATTTATATTATCTCGTGTTTTCGATAGCATTTTTACTTCTTGAATTATCTAATTCTATTCTATTCTTGGCACGTCATTCATAAAACTCATCACGCTTAGTCAATAAAAGAACATGTTGCTGTTCAACTTGGTTTATAATATTTTAAATTTAAAATTTATTTTTAAAATTAATCTATTTTATGTTTCAAATCATAATAAATTTGCATAGTATACAATGTTATCAGGTTCTTCGAGTTTTTTGATACACTTTTTAAAGATTCAGAACTAGGAAAATTTGATGTAGTGAAACGGTAAGAATGTCCAATTCCTATTATCACTTTATCTGAATTAACTTATCAAGTAACGTGAAACGTTAGCATTGTATCAGCATTACAGTTAATATTAGTTAGAAAATACTATACTTAAAAAAATCGGCCGATAATGAACGTGTTTATATTCAACAACAGGTGCTACGTATGTGCGGGGCTGTTCTCCCAGCAGTCGATGGAGTGGCTCTCCACGACGGCGGAGTACATGAACTCGCACGCGATGCATTTCCCCTGTCTCGTGTCGGCGGGAGCGGGGGCGGGCATCGCGGGGGGCGGGGCGCGGGGCGGGCGCGTTCTGGCGTGCTCGCGCTGCGTGCGCCACCTCGCCAGGCAGTGGGAGTTGATGGACGCTGAACGAGTTCCACTAGAGCATAGAAGGTATGACCCGCATACATATCCATGCGGGCAACATCTAATTGCACCTACACGTACACACAAATATACGTTTACGTCTTTTTGTATGTTAGGGTTGAGAAACGAGCACGCAGTTCAGTTGGTAAGTGATGACTACGGTCAACGATATTTTCATACATCCACAACAAAGAATTAAGATGCGTCCTGGGAACGGTAATAGCGTCCCTTCGATGGGGAAGAACTACGCGTTCACAGAATACCAGCGTTTTTCCGCTGCCGCGTTTTCCGATTGCAGGGCCCCTGCGGTTACGATGCACGTGAATCGTCAGTCTTTGTTGTTTACGATGCATCTAGTTGTCACGGACCGCAGTCGCCAATGGGGTGAATTGTGTGTTGTTTGTGATCCTTTATGTGATAAAAACATCTGAGATCATAGTTGTATATGCGATAACTATAAGATGCTCTCCGTTACAGATACAACATCCCATCGCCGCTGCCGTCGAACTCATCGATGAACGGCGAACGAGTCATCCCCACCCCACCCTCCACCACGTCGGACAGAACCGTCGCTAGTAATAGTGGTGAGGAGTATACCCTACAATATATAGTGCCAATGGTATTGTATTCCAATATTAGTACTGGAACACCAATTTACCTCAACTCAAATTGTGTATGCATTAAATAAAATTTGTTTTTTTTTTACGGATTTTATGGCGTTTATATTAAACTCCTTTTATGGTTCGAATTTCGAGTCGACGTCGAGATGAATAAATCAAAATATAACATAATTATTTGCATTAACTTCTTGTTGAAGCCAGAAGGGGTAAAAACCAAGCTCTCGCTATATATAGTCGACGCATTATGAACTGAGGCTTCGGCTCATAAATCATAGTCATCCGTCTGTCTCGCTCGCACTTACAGGTCTTATGGAGAGGTGTAGTGATGTGCGTAAGAATTGTAGAGGTGCATATTGATAATGGGATAGGTCCGAAAAGTTTTTAATTTGTAAGATAAAATGTTTGTTTCGACGTAATCATAGAAAATCAAAGAGAAAGATCTGTATAGATCGTAATGTGGCCCTGAAAAGCCGTTTTTATCTTTTCTAGGGATGACGCATTGACTCCGCGTGCTCAGGTAGCTAAGTATCGATAACGGGTTGCATTGCGTGCACATTCCTACTGCCAGTGACATTTATTGCCCGACGACTCAGTTTAAAATGCGTCGACTATAGTAGCCTAAAATTCCAGCATAACGTTACTGTGTTGAGTGATAAGCTTAGAGATCCAGAGACAAAGTTTTAAATAAAACTAATCCTCAGCCAGCCATTTTAATCAACCGTACGAATTGAATAACAATATACCCAAATGCTTAAAGACAAAAGTCTTAAACGAGCGTGTTGCCTGTGATCTGAGACGTGGTCCTTCGCTGCTGGCATTTAGCGAGCAGTACAGCTATGCTCGGTGTTTCCTAAGGTAACCGACCGACATAGCTCAAAGGACCAGTAAGTGTCAATTTGCCGTCCACATATATGTTTGTATTATGGCTTGTAGAACAGAATAGGGGAGAAAGGTTCTCGAATAGCAAACTCGTATTGTGGAAATCGCATCGCTCCGTAGGGTGATGACGACTCCGTGTGAAAGGACAATTTGCCGGCCGCATATACACTGCAGGCCAAAAGTTTAAGACCACCTTGATTAAAGTAGGAAAATAAAGTAAAACTCCAATAAAATATTAAATGTTTAATTAACCTGTTTAATCATCTAATAGAGCATTGAGTGACAAATAATATACTTTAAAAGCGTAAATAAATATTAACAGTCCAAAAAATTAAAAGGCTGTAGTTTTTCCGATTTTTCATCAAAAAATGCTCCTTTACATTTTATGACTTTTTTCACAAGTCTCGGCATACGGGCAATCAATTTGTTAATGGTGTCTTGTGATATATTGTTCCAAATTTCGCATAAAGCATTCTACATTTCTTCTCGCGAGGATGGGCTACGATTACGGACGTTCCTATCCAGCTCTTCACACAAAAAATCGATGAGATTGAGATCCAGGCTCTAAAGAGGCCAAACCATGTTTTTTATCACCCCTTGTGCCTCTTTCTCGTCTAAATATCCTCTACATCATTTTGGGTTATGCTTTGGATCATTACCTTATTGGAAAATGAATCCAACTCCAATTAATCGCAATCCGGAAGAAACGGCAATTTGTTCTAAAATGTTTTTGTACGGTTTCTTTTTCAAAAATCCTTCAATTTTAATCAAATCGCGAAGTCCTTGGCTAGAGAAGCAACCCCAGACCATAATTGAGCCATGCTTGATTGTTGGGATCACACAATCTGACATCATCTTCAGTCCAATCTCGATAGGCAAGAGCCCACTGCATCCGTTTTTTCTTGTTTTGCGGCCTTAGCAGAGGTTTTCGAACGGCAACGCGACTATACTACTTCGCATCTCTCAGTCGCCGTTTTACTGTAGTCAATGATAAAGGTTTAACTCGGGTTTTGTTACTTCAACGCGGATTTCTGGTGCAGTTAATCGTTTATTTCGCTTGCTGGTATCAACAATGAAATTATCTTCACTAGACGTGGTAGCTCTCGGCCTTCCCGAGCGTGGACGATCTTGAAAACTGCTTGTCTCCTTGTATCGAGTTATTATGCCATGAACACAAGTCTTCGACAACTTCAGATGTGAAGCAATCTCACGTTCGGATTTGCCTTCATAAAGAACGTAAAACAACAATGGCAGAACGCACTTCACTGCTAAATTCTCGAGCTTTCCCATTTTATGACGTCTTCACTGTAGAAACCACAAGTTTAGACTAATTGAGATTGTTTGTTAACAAACCCAAGTAAACTCGGGTAATAATAATTCAGAAACACGTGTTTTCAAGAGCTAAAGAATCCTAATTATTGACCAATACGTAACAAAAGCAATGTAATTAGTAATGAGGACATTATAAAAATATTATTACGACTCTACCACCTGGCTCTAGCGCAGCGTATGTAGGTGTTTGAAAACAATAGATGTTTATTGTCCAATAACTTGAAAGTAAACAAAAGAATGACTTCTTCAAATATTCGATACTAACAATAGAATATGCAGATGTGCATTTCTTTTATTTCTTATGGGATTTTATAACAATTGGTGCTTAATTATGTTGTTTATGTGCGGTCTTAAACTTTTGGCCGGCAGGTCGTGTATAATGGCTTCTAGAACAGAATAGGGGAGAAAGGTTCTCGAGTAGCAAACTCGTATTGTGGAAATCGCATCATTCCGTAGTGTGACGACTCCCTGTGAAAGTCTGCGGGAAGTCGCTGGATGTGGGGTGAACCATCATAATTATGAAATTTATTATGTTTTGCAGTTTGTACGTCAATATACTGCTTCCTTTGTGGGCTGCATTCGGACTTCACGCTGGCGCGGATACTGTACGGCCAGCCGCAAGGCAACGCGCCCTACTTCCCATGTTTATTGACAAATCAGGTAAATTTAATAGTTTTTAGCTTATTGTCAATAACCTTATTACTAGAGAAAAGGATTCCCATCCTCTGAATCTGATATCTTCAACGAGCATCACGCTGCCGTGTTACGTCTGGTGAGTGTGTGGATTCGGAGAATCTTGTTATTGGTGATGAGGCATTCTATCTCATTAGTCGGCGGTGAACTGTGTGCTAGTTTTTCACCCTCGAAACAGTAAAAAAATAGTATATATGTGCCTATGTAGCGTAGTAACCATTATGGGTAGACTGAAAATAAACAAATTAATGTTTCGATCACTGCAATATCTTCGCGTTATTACTAGATGTCATTATAGGGCAGGGTATATAATACTGCATTCCCAGTAACAGACGCACTCACTCGTCGTGATCTTTGCTAGTCTTCAATGTGCAATAAAATTGGAGGAGGAATGCAATGTCAACAAGGGGGCACGGGAGGTAAATAAACATTCAGACCCGAAATCCAATAATTTGCGATACACATTTATTGATCTTCAGCTAGACATAGAACCAAGACAAAATAAATTACATCCCAAAAAAAACACCAATTCCATTGACCGTAGTTAACTATAGGTTTTCCTTAATCAGTGGCGTTCGTTGAAAGTAAGCGTTCAACACAAGATCGTAGTCTCTCAAAAAGGTAAGTAAAAACCTTGCGAGTCCCCCACTGTAAACTTATAATAACATTTTAACTAAAAACAATATTATTAATTTATTTTATCAAGTTTAAACTTTCGAGTCTCATCAATTTCGACCTAATTTTATTGAAGCACTAGGATGCAAGATCGCATGCTTCTTAATACAAAATCTACTAAAAATGGATCTTGATATAATTTTTTTTAATTGTTATTACATGGTAATATTTAATTTGATAAAATTACATTAAAATTTATTTTTTTAATAAACGAATCTTTTGTATTTTCTTTGGTATTATATATTGAATAGATTGCGACCCCCCTTTAATAACAAACGCGACCCAACCAAGGGTTGCAATCCTGAGGTTGGGAAACAATGCTCTAGATGTTTTATCTAATTAAGAAAAAATATACAACTTGAGTGTTGTATGCTTATATTCCGGTTACTGTCGTAGAAAATTAAATTATATATATATATATGTACATATAAGTATATAAGTTATTGGTGTTAATAATATTTTGTCAAGGAAGTCTCATAAATTGTGTTTCTTCTTTTTTCCCGAAAATATTGACCCCCGTTCTGTTTCAGAGTCACCCCAACGCCGAGCAGTTGCGGGAGAACGGCTCGGCTCTAGTCTGCACCTTCTGTTACCATTCACTGCTGAGTCAGTGGCGGAGGTATGTGTGTCGTTGTCTTCCTATCTTCCTTATTGCTGTCTTATATCCCAGTTTGTCCTATTCGTGGGGAACGGGAATCTTATAGTACACGATAACACTCCGACCTGTGTACATTTTGCTCACCCCATCCAGTAAGCAGAGTGGAAGCCTTATAATCTTCTGTTTAGGGTAGTGTATCCTCGGATACTTACTTGCGAGCGGCGGCGTACATTATGGCCAATTGTTTTAACGTAGTTTTTGCAGTGTTCACATATCGATATATATATATATATATATATATATATATATAGATTTAATTTTTCCCACCCTTGTAGACTGTATTTTGTGTAATATGTATGGGTCTCTCTACGGCCGTTCCGTTCGCGAGTCTGCATCGATAGAGCTGTAAAGGTTACTGGACCAACAGCATCACACAAACACAATACATATATATATATATACACACTCACACAAGACACCAGAGAAGTCGCAGATGCGTTGCCGGCCTTTCAGGAAGGTGTCTTGTCTTGAAGGTACCTAAGTCGTATCGCTTCGGAGACACCGCTGGCGACAGCTGATTCGATAGAGTTGTTGTGCTGCCACGCACGGTTTCACGTGGTGGATTGCCATACATATATATGGATTAGTATTGGATCTTTTTGTTTTTTTTATAACATTTTGAATGTGATGTGGTGCAGGTACGAGGCGCTGGGCGGCTACCCCCCCGAGCGCCGGGTGTACAACACGCACGACTATCACTGCCATTTGTGCGGCATTAAGACTTATAGAAAACGCGTCAGAGCGCTACCTATCAAAGTAAGTGAGCACGCTCCACGATTCATTAACGCCTCGGGGTCGATCAAGCTGCACTGGATCGATGCGGATGCAAATTTTTATTTTTATTATTTTATATATGTTTATTTTATTTTTTTTAAGTTAAATAATAAAGAATATTAAATATAGACGAGGTACTCTTTCATTTGATCTCGCACACAGAGCTGCACACGGGTATTCTGCACGGACACGGGTGTTGCATACACCGCGCGTTGTAGGCTTTTTGATTATAGCTAGAGTGGTAGCGCCACGCTGCAGCCAGTTACTATGTACGACACGAATGGGTCGGCTAGACCGGGGAGGGACGACACCCTGTATTAGCGTGAAATAACCGAGACAACGCTGCTGTATTCCTTATGATGACGAGGTATTTTATCTCAGTTCTCAGGGGCGCCGAAAGCACCGCTTACCTTGAGGTGTATGGTGTGCTCGTCTATAACCTCTATTAGTAAACAAGTCTGATATGCATTATGAGCCGATATAGTTCACCCTGCGTCTCCAAACGTCTATCTAATATTCGCAGTGGTAGGGCTACACTGCAGTTTGTTACTAACTGCAGAATAAATGGGTCAGCTCGACCGGGTTAGCAAGCACCACGCCCTAACAAAATAGTGTCGTGAAATAGCATCATAAAGCTGCTTTGTTTCGTCTTGCGAGTGAAGGGATCCGGAGACCTTTCTTGCTGGTGACGAGGCATTTCATCTCAGTCCTCAAGGGTGACAATGCATCTGCATTATGGTTCCTTGTCAAGGATGAATGTAGATGTCGTGGGCCGCAGGAATCACTTGCCGTCAGGTGAACTGTGTGCTAGTTTGTAACTCAATGTAATAAAAAAAAATGTACTATATGCTACATCTCAATCTTTTTACTTGTCGACGTTTCGTGCGCTCTACAGCACTCGTGGTCACGCGGATGACACGTGTCTCGCGTTCAGAGATCATAGAAAACCCGGTAAAAATGTATGTTGTAAGTTGAAGGTAACTAGGGTGACCGTGATCTTTGTAAAGTATCGGAAAAGTTAATTAAAAAGTTTAAATTAAACACCGTAAACTTATTTTGATTTAATATATTATATCTTGTTACAGGAATTTCCATTTTTAGTTCAAAGGCGGACGGAGAATTCGTTATTATTAGAAAATGGCGACTACGCTGTAGTTTGTTTAGACTGTTACGAAAGTTTGAGGTGAGTACGTTATCTACGATGGTTTTATCTATTTGATAATGCAGTTAGACCCAGAGGTCAATCGACTGATCCAACTGGGACGCACATCATTCTATAAACTGTCATCACGTCTTTCAATGGCCCTCGATGTTTAAAGACAAAAATGAAATCAGTAAATTTTGCCCATGATGACTGCCACTTGGTCCTTCACTGCTGGTCAGAAAGACCAAGGATAACGTAGGCTCCCGCAGTAGTGGTGACCAGCATGGCTCATAGCTAGTGATAAATGATATTAAAGCTCATAATGGGGTGGCCTCATAACTTGATAGACAGCCAACCAACCAATGAGGAATAAAGTTGTTGAAGTTGCAACCTCGGACTGACAATCAGTGCATAGCGGCAGTCTGCGGCTGACAATCGATAGGTTTTAATATTGTAATAGAGGTTAAATAAAAGAAAAAAAAAAGCTATATATTGCTGCAATAGACAACTAATTTAGTAAATATTGCTAGACTACCTGACTTTGTTCTGTCCAAATTGCAAAGACTAATTTATTGAAATTTGTGATCGTTTTGTGCATTCGTGAAAATCGTTCGAATCGAAAACAAACATTTCACGAATTTGCCAATTTGTTTTTGCAAGCATTGCAAAAACCGAATTCGGACTATTACGAAAAAAACATAGTATTTTATATTTAGTGCTTGACTATGTACCTGTTTGTCTTCCGTGCTAAGTCATTGTCTGAACACTAGCTTTCAGTGTCCGGTGTAGGCACTAACGAACTGTTAATTGCAATTATAAGTACTAACGAGCGTGTGGATTGACGGTGAAGGAAAATATCATGAGGAATCCTGCATGTCTAAGAATGAACGTGGCAAAACTACGCTGCAGTTTGCATCTAGTTGCAGAGTCAATAGGTCAGCTCGATGGGGTAGGACCACGCGCTCACATAATATCAGCGTAAAATAGCAGTACAATGCTACTGTGTTTCGTCTGGTGAATGCAGGGATCCGGAGACCTTTATTACTGGTGACGAGGCATTACATCTCAGTCCTCAAGGGTGACATGGCATTATGATTACTTGTCAAGGATGAATGTAGATGTCGTGGGCCGCAGGAATCGTTTACCGTCAGGTGATCTGTGTTCGAGTTTGTTGCTTTTTTTGATTCCTGTGGGGTAGCTGGCTGATGTTTCTGGGTAGCGGTGATCATTTACCATCACGTGGGCTACTTGCTCGTTCTATTCTATATAAAAAAATATATTAGAAATTAGTTGAATATGTTTCAACACTCAGTATATAGACTGTTACTTGACTTCCTCTGTACATGTATATAATATTGTATATCTATACTAATCGAATTCTATTTTATTATATTGATTATCGTATAGAACGCAAGCGCAAGACTACGAGCGGCGCGGCGTGCCGGTGGACAAGCGGGAGTACAACTGGCTACAGCAGCCGCCCCCGCCGGAGGACAGCGCGGACGTGACCATCGCGCGCCTGCCCTCCGGCGACCGCTCCGATAAGCTGGTGACCATCTATATTGACTACCACCCACTCATGTCCTGAATTCTATAACGAGATGCATCGACTGGTCGGGACACCTTACTGTGTACTTGCTTCTATGTTCCAATGATATCGCCGGACGGGTGATACACGGGACATACAAAACATCTAGATATAGTGCATCACATATAGTTCGATTCATATACCAACTACATGTGATGGCACAAATGTTGTCCAGGCATCGGTGCCCCCCCACGCCAGGTTTCTTTAAAGTTAAACTTACTTTAAGATTGTTCCTGTTGTAAAGCCGTACTTTAGTTTCTTTCCAGCTGCGAAATGAATGGGTCAGCGTAACGCTGCTGTGTTTCTCAGGTAATGCGGAGACCGTTATTTACATTAAACTTTAGTCCTCTTAGATGAGCAGGAATCACCATCGGATGAACTGTGTGCTCATATGTCACCCTCAATACGATATAATAAAAAATAAATAGCTAAAAGAATCATTGTTCTGCCTTTTTATTAGTACTAGAACTTTAGCACTTATTTCCTTTGATAGAATTTTTTTTTGATTACATTGAGAGTAACAAACTCGCACACAGTTCACCTGAAGACATTCTTCATGATTGATTGACGTGATTCTTACGGCCCACGACATCTACATTTATCTTTGACAAGGATACAATGCAGCTATATTGTCACCCTTGAGGACTGAGATGGAATGCCTCGTCACCAGTAATAAAGGTCTCCGGATCCCCCCTACCACCACCAGACGAAACACAGCAGCGTTATACTGCTATTTCACGCCGGTATTCCGTGAGGGCGTGGTCCTAGCCCGGTCGAGCTGACCATTCATGTTGCACCTAAAAACAAACTACAGCGTAGCTCTACCTCATACAACTACACCTTTTTTGTCACTATCACTGTTAACAATGTGTGGTGAGAATAAGCGTTTTCATTCGTTCTTTCTTTCTTTTTAATTAAGTTAAAGTACTTGTGCTGATGGGTCACGACAACAGGTGGATTCGAACTTACGCTGATATGTTTAATTGAAATGAAGCCCCTTTTTTATAGTAATAAGTTTAATTTAGTTATTTACGACGGTTGAAAATCACTAATGATAAAAACTATGGTGACGAGACGGAGATCAGAGCGCAACGCGTGCGCACGCTATCCTGACATCACGCACGGAGTAGTGACGTTCCAGATGTTACTAAGTTTAGTGACGCTCTTGTGCGTCAACAAAGTACCATAAAGTATATGAAGATTACCGACTGCTTGTTGACCAGATCCCCCAGTCGCTGGTGGTGTCGCGCGGCTCGTCGAAGCGGAACAGTCCGAAGCAGACGACGCCGCTGCCCGATCGACGAATGGCGACGACCAAAGTAGAAAAACCGGACCAAGGTAAGCGATGAAATTGCATTTTGTTTTTATTGTTTCCCGTTTGCGGGTGACATTGTTTTAGGTGTATATAAATAAATAATATATACGAGTATATGTATATAGATTGTTTATTTTTACGTGGATATCGACAATTGTCGTACCTTTTTTTAATATATTTTTTTATAATTTTTATAAAAGCAGAGAGACCTTTTTTATGTCTGGATACTTGTCATTTCTGCATCAGTATTGAACGAAACTCCGCGCATAGCATTTGAAAGAGATCGAAAGAGGTGGAAATCCACATAAACGTACTCGAACAAAAACAAAACATCACTCTTCAAACAATTTTAAAGATTATGCCACAAACGTTCAACGTAGTTGCCAACCTAATTGAATGGGTGGCAAACAAGCCAGCATCTCACCTGACGGTAAGTGATCACCACCGCCCATGAACATCCGCAACACCAGAGCGAGACGCAGATGCGCTGCCGGTCTTCAAAACAGGTGTAGGCTCTATTCTTGAAGGTCCCTAAGTCGTATCGTACCGCTGGTGACAGTTGATTCTGCGGAGTGGTTTTGCGTTGCAGAAATGTCGTGATATTATAAAATGGAGGATCGTGCTCCCATTATAATGCGTATATATATTTACAATTACCGCCCATACTTGACATTTGACTAATTTTGTCAGATCATATAGTATAGATTCAACTTGTTATTGACATAGTTCTTTAGTATTCATACTTCACGGTATGAGGAAAAGAGTAGGAAAGGCCAAATAAACATGAGGATTGATGAAAAACGCTTGGAAGTTTATATAATTTTTTGTAAGCAAACAACTTATTAGATCTTTACTTATGAAATTGTCGTTCTTCAGTATTGACCATTTCAAACCAAAAATAAGTTTTGATTGGCTGTGAATTCTAAATTCAAATTAATTTTGTTTTAAAAACGTGACATTCTTTTTACAAAGTAAGTCTTTTGTTTATTGATTAGCTTTGTATTTTCATTATGTTTGAACTTTTTTTTCCATAATGGATACTTTAAAAATTCGTGTAATTATGGAATATGCGGAACTCATAATTACACGATTTTTGTGGTTTTTGGTCGATGGTCGATTAAAGTGGCATCAACGCGGTACAAACGGCACTCAACAACGTTTACGGAGAGAACTTTACAAACGAACGCACAACCCGTTATTGGTTTGCCCGGTTCCGCGTTCTGGAATTTTTAATTTGAAAAATGAACCTCGTGGTCGTCCGGACACTTTGGTCAACAATGGTGAATTAAAGGCGATTGTGGAAGCTGTTGATACTCAATCTACAGCCGCAGCTTTTGATGTATAACATCAAAACAATATTGGTCAATTTGCGACAAATTGGTAAGGTAAAGAATCTTGATAGATGGGTGCCCCACGAACTTAACGATCGCCAGCGCAACGTACGCGTTGAGACGTGCCTCGCGCTGCTCAACAGGCACAGAAATGAAAGAATTTTGAACCGAATTGTTATGTGCGACGAAAAGTGGATTCTGTTCGACAATCGAAACCGCTCAGCAAGTTGGTTAGATCCTGGTTCAGCACCAAAGCAATGCCCTAAACGCAAAATGACCTCTAGAAAATTGATGGTCACTGTTTGGTGGTCTAGTGCCGGTGTGATGATTCATCACAGTTTTTACCAAATGGCATGAGCATTACTGCAGATGTGTACTGTGAAGAACTGAAGACAATGACGGAGAAGCTCGCACATCTGCAACCAGCTTTGGTCAATCGGTCGTCCCCGCTGCTCCTACATGACAACGCGCGACCACATACCGCACAACAGACAGTCTCCAAGCTGCAAGAGTTGGGGTTGGAAGCTCTCCCTCATCCACCGTACTAACCAGACCTTGCACCCACCGACTATTACTTATTCCAAAATTTCGACAACTTTTTAGCGAAAAAAAAGAGAGGCAGTACAAAATGCCTTTGAAAAGTTTGTTGCCTCCCATCCAGCGAATTTTTACAAGAATGGCATCAATAAACTACCACTGCGTTGGCAAAGACGCATCGATGAAAAAAAAATTAATTTATTTAATACAAAACGTCAATTTCATAGGTAAAGAACCTATTATTAAGGTAACCCAGTTAAGGTTATGTTTATAAAGTTGTATGTTGGTTGTGCTGTGAATTGCGTACATTTTTTTACACTAAGTGTCATATACCACTCTGTCAAGAAAGTATTATTGTGGTGTAAAAACCAAGAAATTTCTTTCAACAATACGCATTTGCTCTCTTAAGCGCCGCATAACGCTCAAGTAATATTCTTTATTTAACGTTTGACCTTCCGGCAAGAATTCCGTGTGCACAACATCGCGATAGTCAAAGTAAACAGTCAATGACTTTGACTTGAGATCGACTTTGGCGTGGTTTCTCGGTTTCGGTACTATTGCAATGCGCCACTCCGAAGCTTGTTTACTAGTTTGCATGTCCAACTCGTAAACCCACATCTCGTTACCAGTAACAATGCGTTTCATGAATGTTGTGTCAGACTTGACTCGTTCTAGCATATCCTCAGCGACTCGTATGCGATTCATTCATGAAAAACTATTTTGGAGAAAATTAAGGTCTTTTGGAACTAGCCGAGCGGCAACAAGTTTAATATTCAAATGATTATTTAAAATGGTACGGATTGACTCGTGAGAGACTGAAAGTTCGGCGGCTATCTCTCTCAAACTTTAATGGGATATTCAGTCACTATTTCCTTCACATTTGCGATGTTAACTTCAGTTGCAGACGTTGATGGCCTACCAAAGCGGGGCGAGAATGTTTCATCACATCTCGACTGCTTTTGACTCTTCGTACCACTCATAAGCACGTGTTTTTGTTTTTCTAAAGTCGATGCACCGTAAGCCTTCTGTAACATTTTCAGTAACTCCGAACACGAAATTCCATTCGCGATAGAAAATTTGAGACAAACACATGGTTCGATGTTTTTTCCATTATAAAATTAAAAAAACACAGTATTTAATATAAACAACAGAAGCAACTCAAGCTCCGCGCCGAAATGGAAAACAGTTGTGCCAATCTAACAACAACAAAAAATTAATTTGGAACCATAAACAAATCATCCATTCCCGATACTTTTTTAACTGAATGTATATAAGAAATATCTTAACGGCTATTGAAATATATAGCACATGTGATACAATTGATTCTTTTATATTGAAGCTCAACAAAGTTTCAGAACGTGCCGTTATTTGTGCTCCGGATACTTACACTCGCAACATGAAACGCAGCTGCGTCATCTTGCTATTTCCCGCTAGAAAATCGATGAGGGGCTCGAAATCATGTTATACATTGCAGCTACAAATTTACTATTTTTATCTGTCTACTGTAGTTTTATCGGTGCATATATGGTAGGCGATATCGGTATGACGTAATAAGTGAATTTTGGGTTCCATAGACATTCATCCTTGATAAGAGATCGAAACGAAGATAATTGAGTGAGTAAATCTTGATGATAATTGTTGCAATTGAGATGAAATGTCATCATTACGTATATCCAGTTCTACTGGAGTTACATCATGATTCTATGACTCTAAATTTGTACACTATGTGTTTCATAACTCATTCGATAGTTAACATTCATATCTCCCCTATCGAGTGTTGTCCACAATTTTGCAATTTAAATTCTCTCCCAATACGATCAGATAAACAATGTTCGACATATGCTACATTGCCGAGCTGACGCAATTTATTTAGGTTAGCGGCCAAATATCGCTTAACAGGACAGGTCGGCGCGCACAAAGCACCAATCACAGTTAATTTAAACGAACCGTACGGGACAAAGGCGGCCTCGCTAAATTATAAAATTTATCGTACCCCCTCCATGTCGTTATTAGGCTTAGTGCTTCCGGATTATTCAAAATCCAATAAATTCACACAATTTTAAACTCGGCTGCTTTCTTTTAAAGTTTATTTTTACGCGGCCGGTGTGCGTTTAGGACCTTTTGGTTTTGATCATATCGGAATGATGAGAGGAAGCCGGCGATATCACAACATGTCGGTATTTCGAGTTTGGATGGATTTGTTAACGTGGGCGCAAAGCTTAAGCTGATAGCGATTACAATAGCGGAAGGTACTTTGTTTGTAGTGAATGTCCTAGGTCACATTGGAGTTCGACGGGGTAAATAGCAGCATAATGTTATTGTTTCGTAACCGGGGACGCAATTACAGGAAACGAGACATTCCTTCATTCATTTACCATCTGGTGAACTATGATTATTTCTCCCCTTAATCACATAGAAAAATATAATACTTTACACAAATACTATCTAAAAATTATTCGTGAACTTAGTTATAATGTATCCATGTAACCATTAAATGTATTATCTTGATATGCGTTATAATGACTTAAAAAAAAACTCGACGCTTCCACTTACCGCTTGGAGTAGACAACTCATCCCCAACCCACTCGCCGGCCTCCCGCGGCCCCGTCTGATATCCGAATTGATTTGCGTCGCATTTTGCAGCGTCGTTTTGTTACTTGACGACCACTCAGACACGTGGTCCCCGATCCCGACCCTGCTCTCTTCACATTATAAGGTGTATGAATGCCATTGGCAGGCTTGGAATGTTTATTTATTACGCAACTGAGAAGTTACACAGACAGACGCGATACAGGTGCCCCGCATTTATAGGTATATATTACATTTGATGCTTTTTTGTCTGCTGAATGTAAATAACCTTGTTATTGATGATGAGGCGTTCAATCTTAGTACTCGGAGGTGACAGACGTATCATCTGCATTATGATTCCTCGTCGAAGAGGAATACGAATTACACGCGCCGCGGGGGACCCTCGATGTCATGCAGGGTAGCAGGCGCTCTTGGTGATCTTAGTACGTTACTTAGTTAGTTTCGTTGTTACTATGGTAAGTCATTTGGATTATGGGTTTTTTTTAGCAAGTACAGACAAAAAGACGGTGATTTTGTTTTATAATAAAAGTGATCATATTTTATTCTTTAAATCTTTTGAGGGAAGTTGCGAATCATTGTATAGTTGTATATTTCTCCGATGCATTGTAACATCATGGTCGCCCCATAGGCATTGTTGTACTGAATACGTATCTCCTTTCATTAGAATGCTCTACGTAAATCTGTCGCTACATCGACATGGAATATTCAATACAATCAGGTCGCGTTACCGAGTAAACTCCGGCCGGTACAAAAATAGCCGGACTGTTTTAGACGAGCGCGCTGTGTTTGCCTTGTTGTTATTGCTTATTCCGCTCCCAATAGCATTTTGTTTGGTGAACAATTTGTTCGCGGCGGGCGGATTTCTATTTATTTCAATGTTTTACAGATTGCTGGCTGGGGTTCTTTGTAATAAAAAAAATAAACTTCATTTGTTTTTATTGCGTATACAAGTAATTTGTAAAGGATAGGTACACGCGTCTGCTGAAGCCAAGGAAATGTCCGGTGCTATAATCCACAGAATGATTTTACAATATTGTACGAAACATATGAATGTGTGAAAACATAGAGCCGCCGTATATTTTAATCGTCCGGTGCGGCAACTCGCGGCGGGTGGGAAGATTCTGTCCCCGCTGTCGATCAATCAGCTCGCGGTTTTCGTCATCCTTGCTTGCCTATACGGTACAATTTTCTTTATAGCTTTTATATTTTACTCATCTGATTGGTTGTTATTATTACTGATTTGTATTAGCCCATTTAGTATAATTTTCGTGGTCAATATGCTTTAAAGTGAATAGAGGAACCGAACACCAAACAAAACATTATATTGTTAATGGGAGTCGACCCGACCCATTCATGTTGCTTATAGAAACGAACTACAGTCGGTGTGTTTGTGTGCCGCCCCCTTTATGTGCAAATAAAGTTTAAAAAATAAACAATACCCTTCACATCACTTATAAATTTTCCCACACTAGCGAGATATATCTCCTAATGGAATGTCAACGATAACCGACCTCTTATACCCCCATCCCCCCTCACCTATTACCCTCTTACTGCGAGTCTGCGAACTCTACCTTAAGTTGTCACGTGTCGCTGATGCGTCAATAAATTGGTGACGCGTCGGATGGGAAGGGAAGGGGAGGTGTTTGCCCGGCCGTGAGTCCGCGTTGACGTCGCGCTCGAGCCACGGGATTATTGGAAAGCCATTTGCGGCAAGCGGGCGGCGTATATTATGAGAGGTAGCGGTAAGCGAAGCGGCTTACTGAGTAGATATAAAATTGTATCGTTGAAAATAAAGTTATGCAATGATTATTTGTAAAGTACTAGAAACTTGTTACATTAATTGATGGTTTTTCGCATTATTAATGCCAAATATAATTTTGGTAGTCTAGACTGTTCCTGCTATCCGGCTAAGAACGACAATGTCGCGGGCAAGCAGTACTGCGCCGGTGCGGTGATAGCAATCATTTTTATTGCTTTATATGTCGAAATAGTAGTACATAACAAACTATGGGAAACATGAAACGTTATAATAATTAAGTGTATGTAGTAATCCATATGCTTACACTTAACAATTTAAATACTTATAGAGTATATGTAAACGTATATATGTACAATATATTACAAAAAAATCTAAATATAGTTTTTAATGTACCTCCACTTTACATTCACTGTAAAGTGATGCTAGAAGTATCCTTATTGGAGTTCAGATGGTCTTTGTGTATATTTTAGTAATGGATGGTAATTATAGCCATAAAATAAATAGGCAAAAGATAACGAGAAATTTTGGGTAATCTTAACTTTTTCCATTTCTTTTAATGCAGTGCATTGAAGGTGACAAATGTTCTTATAGTATTGTTACTGATGGTAAGTGATTCCTGCGACCCATGACATCCATATTTATTCACTAATACTATTAAATAACTTATCTTGACCTAACCGCTTACGCTCGTGACACGGGGCGGCGCACTGCTGCGAATACCAAAAGGTATTACGGCGTACTGCAATGTTTCGTTCACGTTTCCGTGCGCCGGTTACGTAAAAAAGTATTGCACACTTCCTTTTTTTCACAGCGTTTCCTGTGCTTTACTGGGTTTTAATTTTCTGAGCTTGCGAGTATTAACTTTTTTTATATTAGTGTATGTGCGTAGCATACTTGGCAGCTGATGGTATACGATCATTATACACATGTAAATAAAATTGTGAGCAAATAAACCAACTCACCCCGTACGCGGCTAATATGTACTCGTAAACAACCTGTTGCTCAGATTTATTTTTTGACTAAAATTAACTCTAAAGAAATTTGTCAGTAACAAAAAATTACACCATCACCAAACAAAAAACATTTTTTTATAATAAGGGTGACAGACAAGCACACAGTTCATAAGTGATGACGGCGCCAAATGACATCTACATTCATATCCAACAATGTTTTCGTATGTTGTATCGTATATGCTACTGATAAAAATAATATACATAGAGTACTATTTACAAAAATCCTTTTGTAGTTGGAAGAAAGAAATATTTTTTTTTATATTAATTTACTTAAATAGTATTTGTCTTGTGGCTATGATTTCGGAATCTTCTTTCTGCCCTCGAATTGTATCTAGGAAACCTTATTAAAATAAACTCGATTAAATCTGTAAACTTACATTTGTGCAGTAGAATCAATTAGTTTAGATTATTCGGTTTCCTAAATATATTAAAAAAAAGAATTAAAGGTTGTCAAGGCTATAGATTGATTCATCATCTAAATTACTCGTTCTGTCTACACTGATTAATATAAAGAACCTTTATTGAAAACTTTTGTATATTAAATATAATCCAAAACTCGCACTAAGCTTATGCCTTGTTGCATGGCTGAAACAATCAACAAGGCACCGCACGGCGCTGTACGCTCGGCGACGTAGCCCCGCCCATCGATCCAATCTTATACGACACAACAGAGCGTGATATTCAAACTTGCCTCAAGTAATGTCTGTGTGGGGTGCAAACGCCATTTGCAAATATTATATAAATATATATATATATGTGTGTGTATGTTTATGTTTTGTGTAAAAATACGGAGTGACAGACGACGGACCACTGTTCACATGTTCGCTGTAGTCTTTTACCTGTTAATAAGATGCCTACGGCCCATGACACCGTTTATTCTTGACAATCATAATGCAGATGACTTGTCATCTCTATGGACTAATTATATCACATATATGTTGTCACACTCAACTATTGAGATCACCCTCACCCCGCCTGCCTGGGGAAAGACGAGAGTTTTTGGAGATTTGTACCTTACCTCTTCTGTGGTGACCGTACGGAACCGGTGCCTATCTACATTGAGCCTAAGAAGATCACGACTCCCTTGCAATTACTGTGCTATGGCAACCCGGGATCACTCCTTGTTGCTGCCCTCGCCTAGATAAATATCCTGGACTGAAAGAGTCCCCTATCTGATCGCCCACAATATCCTCATTTAGTTACGACATGTAGGGGTTATTTTTGTCCTATTTTATGAGCTCAGGATTGAAGTGCTAAATATGAAATGCCTCAACATCAGTATTAAGGTCTACAGTTTCTTATGATCAGCAAATGCCTCTTATGCAATACAAATCCTACAACAGGTGAAAGGAGGCCTTTTCTACATATGATACCTCAATGAGTGATGGGGTGATGTATCTTCTGGGAGTTTTGATAGAGGCGGTTGAAGGAAATTATTGAGAATCTTAGAGAAATACTACTGCTAACTTGATGTCTGGTGTAAATACTTTGAACATGCTATCGGACTATATACATATCTAGCAGGTTGATGGCGATTATATCACTTGTAACCACCATGAACATTTTCCTCCATGAACTGTCCTCATCAAGCATGATCTTGAATCTGCACTTATCAACTTCCCGGGGGATTGAATATGTCGTTGTTACCAGATAAAAATCTCCGTAGGGATAACAACGTATCTGCTTCTTTTTTTTCTCGGGTAGATGGCCGCTGGTAGCCCGAGGATCTTTACAGTTTCACCGGGTTGAGAGGTAACCGAGCGCTTATGGCGCTCATTCAAGCACAAGGGCTCCCTTGAGGGAGCCTCGGCTTGGACCGTTACCCTGTTCCACGAGACCGTCTGATTCGAGGATGCCCTAGAGCGCCGAAAATCGGATCGGTCAGTGCCTTCTGACTAAGTGACTAAGTCCGCATCTGCGTTATGATTCCTTGTTACGTGGGTATCAGGGCTTCACAGGCATCACCATCAGTGGAACTGTGTACTGTTCTGAAACCCTTATATTATAAAAAATAGTAGTTGTGTACCACGTTTACTACTTTTGTATTACTAGTTATATATACACACTAGATGTACAACAAATGGTAGTATTACTCCCCATGCTTGCAAGAGCACTCGCTCCCGATGTTAGTCGTCAGAAGTTGGTCCCTGCGTTTCCACGATCGCTAATCTACTCGCCCCTCCGCTCGTGCGGGTGCCACCTCTCTCGTATCGCTGACACGGTGGTACTTTCGAGCGCTTGCCAGTCGGTGGCCCGTTGTGAACGTTACTGTCACTTGAACGAGTCAATTCGCTGCTACGCGATAGAGTATTATCGAAAATTAGTAATGTACAAGGAAAGTCAGATGAACAGTAGAACTGAGCATTGTTTAGATCAGATTATCTATGGTTTTAACTGTGTAGTCTTATGATTCACATAGACTACCTGACTTTGTTTTGGTGTTTTGTAGATTTTTATAAGGTATTTGTGAATGCATGTAAAATAAATATATGTAATTGAGCTAAAAGATTAAAGAGCCAGTACAGTGCTTAACAATGGTAGAGCCACAGTTTGTTTCTAGCTGCAGCATGAATGTGTACTCGCGACCCGGGAAGGACCACGCCCTTACAGAATACCAGCGTAAAATAGCCGCATAACGCTGATGTTACGTCTGGTGGAGTGTAGGGATCCAGAGATCTTTATAACTGGTGATGTACCATCCATGTTAGTCCTCAGGCGTGACAACACACCCGCGTTATGATTCCTTACCGAGGCTGAATGTAGTTGAACTGTGCGTCCGTTGTTCATCCACAATTCAATGAAAAAAAGACCAGTTTTAATCTTGAACATGTATTCTCACTTTGTCTTCAAAGAAAAATATTTCATACGACCAGTTCGAAGTGAATTTCAGCATTAAATTCAGTTAGCAAATCTTCGGATTTCAAGAGAAGAGTTACGACTTACTCTCAAGTAACTCAACTGTCAAGTAAGCTCTCACACGCAGAAGTACTTGCGTCGATGTAAAGGCCGCGCACCGTAGCGTCGGATGTCGGCATCGGGATTGTTCTCAAATTGTGGCGGCCGACGTGGGAGCAGGGCACTTATATCGCTCGGGAAACTTCGCTATATTGTGTGTTTTGCTCGCTTCGCTTCCTATCCACTTCCTTTGTCCCCGGGGAACGTTGCCGGGTTATCTTTCGGCTTGTTTAATATGTTCTCAATTGGGATTTTCTGTTTTAGTATCTCCGTCTGAGGTTAAGGCGATTTTATTATGTATATAATACTGTACTTATCAAATTGACATCATATTTCATTAAACGTAGGTCCATTGTCATAAGACAATTAGAATTTAAAATTAAACATTTCATTCGAAAACGAAAATTGACTGGTTTATTTTTTATTGAGGGTGTTAAACGAGCACACAGTTCACCTGTTGGTGATTCCAGCGGCCCATGACACCCATATCATTTTCGATTAGGAATCATAATGCAAATGCGTTCTTACTCCTGTGGACTAAGATGGAATGCCTCGTCACCGAATCACTACATTCACAGCAGCATAACAGCGGTACTTTGTTAGGGCGTTGCCTTTTCCCTAATTAAGCCGACCTATTCATACTGCAATTAGAATGAAATTGGCTCTAAGTCTGGGTAATTTAATTAATTTTTTTATCATTATTGAGTAATTAGAAAACTCGTCAAAAGCTAATGAAACTTGGACCTATTGCAAAGCTCCCACTACCAAACAAAATATGAATCACGCTAAATCACTCAATAATTTGGGAGAATTAATTATACAATTATTAAACAATACACGTCAAATCGACCTGATCGACCCGACCAAAACTGTCGGCCTTTTTTAGTCTTACAAAGCCAATAAATAGAACAAAATCTTGGCCTAAAAATAAAGTTTAGACGACCTCGCTTTTATAGGAATTTTAGGTAATTTCTTTATCCAGTTTATCTTTTCTATCTTCAATGAATACTTGACTGCTTAAAAGAAATTTTGTGTATAGTTTCTAAATAAAATTATAAACCTATTTTTTTAAAGTAGGTTTTGGCTGTAAGGATTTGCTATATCGTATTATATGCCGATTTTATTAATATACTTATTGTTTTTTTTGTCTTGAAATTAGTTAAAATTTTGTTCTCGAATAGAACTTTAGGCGACATTTTATTTATAACACATTTTATCGCGAAGATAATATGACATATATTCACCTTGTACTGAGGCTTTATCGGGTGTCAAGAAGTTGTCGGCTAATTGGACGCAGCGTTGCTGCGTTCGCTCGACCGTATCGCAAAAAGTCGCATTGTTGCGCCACTCGAGCGTGCACGGCAGCTGCACACGTTCTAGTGATGTGACCATTTGCCTTATATCGATAAGGCAACTTTTTTTATTTTTTATCAATTAAACCTTTGCCCGAACTCCATAGGTAAAAAAATTGTGCAGAGATTGGGGAGGCTCATGACCCTCCCCAACATTTTGCGCATGGAAATTATTGCCATTAACATACACCAGCACCTGAAACCGTGATCCCAATCTAAGTAACATATAATACCAGTAACCATCGAAGATTTATTGTTATATTATAGTTTGAAAATTTATTATTTGATTGCGGATTAGTGCTAGATTCTCATCTCTAACAGCAATCACTATTCTCCTGATTTATGTTCGCTAGTGATTGTAAATACCTTTAAAAAAAAGGTGCTTGAAACTATGTATTTACAACCACATGTAAATGTATTACTATTAATATTTACGTCTTTGACGATAATAATCAGGTATACGCTATTAGTTAGCTTTATGTAACATAGTTCTTTAACGTTTTTAAATTACTATAACTTCACTGTAAACGCGACTTAAAAGGGTACATAAAAGAAATATATCGATATGTTTCCACGCATCTCTATCCAGAGCACCCTCTCAGCCCACAGAGCGCGGAGGGTCCTCTGCGTCGATGTTGGCGATACGCCGCGAGCCGTTGCCTTTGTTTTGCTTTAAAACTCCGGGCCCGTACCCCCATGCCCCCTTTGCGACGGTCGGTTAAGTCGTTTTTTACGTGCATACTACTTTTGACTTTGGTCAGGTCGTATGGATAAAGTTCAATGGATTACAGCATTCTATAAGTTATTATAGGGTTCTTTGTCAGAGAAATGGTAGCAAATGCACCAGTAAAGCATTTCATAACATTATAGCTTATTTGAACAAAACTTACATGAAAGCCATAACCAAATTGATAATAGATTACACATTGCTAGTTTCGATTCCCCCTCCCACTGCGGTTTGATTTAGCATCCTACCAAGGAGATAGAAGATCTATTTGCTACACAGATATGTATATATAACTTTATTTGTACCTAGCCAAACACAGCGGCCTTACTTGTGTGTGGATAGGCCACACACAAGTAAGGTATTTTTGGATGTAAAAACTTTTTACCGCTTAATATGGTAATAAGTTTGGTGGACGTATTCGTAATGGAAAAATAAAGTCATCCAATAAACAGAGTAGTAATGGTGTAAGGTTCTCGAATGACGAACTTTGTATTAGCAAACGCAGGGTAGATTGACTCGCTACTAGAGATGGAATCATTACAAATGTTTTAGAAAGTCTTTTGATGCGACTTGTTATTGGATGGTTAATCATTGGTATAACAGGCAAGATTGGCATCGACTGGTAGCAGAAATAAATATATTTTTGCTACTACAACAAATTCATCACTTAATCCAGTCAGTTGAACCCCGCGTATAATTCCGCGCCTTCTAATTTATTATGTAAGAATCCAAAGACGACGTCATAAACATATAAAATCTAATAAATGTCCAAATATTTTCAAAAGTTCATTGTAGCATCCCACTAGCTTAGCCATCGCTTGCAGTATGCCGCAGACCTGATATCCTCTATCCGTTGGATCTAAGAGCGCATGCTTGAAGCGAGCGGTGGGTTATTTGTCGAGTAATGCGGGCGCTGTCAACTTATTTTCGCGCCCCCGCCCTCGACACGACTTGGGAGCTAACATAAGTTATTATTTTTTAACTTGGTCTCCTTTTAACCCTCAGAATGTTTGTCTGATAGTTTTGTATTTTTTATGTTAGCGATTTGCCTTTATATTTTTGACCTCTTCTCTAGACGCTCTTTATTTGATGACACAACTCGTTATCTTTGGTGAAAATTACCTGCTGCCATCATCATGAGGAGGATGTCTATGTAATTACCACACGGGAGAAACGGGTTGGCAGTATCAGGGATCATGTATTTGCGAGACTGTGTAACGTCACCAGTTCAAAAATCTTATGTAAACGATTTAATTCGCGTTATCGGTAGGTATCTGTGGTGCTTACTACTTCCGTCTCTAACTCTTTCATGGCACCGTCGTTAGATTTATGGGTGCCATCACACATTATGCATAGATTTTTCTATATCAAAGAAAACATTGCAATATTTTTCATTATTATCACCATCAACATTCTACGGCTGTTCGCTGTTGTTCAAAATCCTATCCACGACATGACACGCCATTTAGCCGGATTCTTGTCATTAAGTATCCAGATGACACCAGCCTTGCGCAGATCGTCGCTCCGTCTTATATTGATATTTTTAAAATTTAGTTAAATAATGTAACATTCCTACTAATACATCACATTTTATCATAAAAATACTAGAGACGTATTTCCGGTCTCCTCCCTACTGCAGAATGTGCTTTTATCCTCATTGCGCGGGAATATCCAGTTAGCTTTACTTTAGCGGGCACTGAGCACTTCGCCCGTTGGAGAGCTACTAGGTTACACAACTTAGAGCAACGTTCCGCGTACATGTTATTTTTAGAGCGCTTTGAACTCTAACATGTTTTTTATCATATTAGGGGTTGCACACTGCATTTGATGGTAAGTCTTGACTGCGGCTGACATCATACTGAACAAAGTTTCAGGAAGCACATGCGGTGTCACCCCTAAGGAATGCCATGCAGTTGTAATTGTGTCCAAGGTTTCCTTTCACGCTGGTGTTCTGTGAGTGCATGCTCTTTCACTCACTATACTCGAATATTACTAGCTATGATAAAACCCACGTAGTAAAGTGCAGTTGCAATTCTCTTATTTACAATAAAACAAGTAGTTTTTGAGACTACGCTGTTTGTAGAGCATCGCTGCATATGAGACACGAATTGTTCGCCGCGACTGAGGAAAAACCACAGAATGTTTTTCTTTCACTGAATATCCGCATAGCGTTACGCTTCTTTATCCAGGATCAATATAGATATTACTTACCATCAGATAACCAACAAATATCATAAAAACACATAAACTCGGCGTTACGCGTCGGTACGTTTAATAAAACTTTATCCCCTGTATAGCTCGGCTCTCGCGTGCCGTGTGACGGTGCCGTCTGTTTGAGTATACCGCGCGCATGTGCGGAGCGGGGCGGCCCTGTCGACTTGTTTATTTTGTCGCCGCCCCCGCATCAGCTCCGCCGCCGGAGCCATTCCCTCGGACGGGTCGTCTTTCAACACCTCTAGGGATGCGCAATCCTAATCTTATTCGTTCAATTGCTTAGTATGTTAACTCTTTTCTGTAATTCATTTACAGCCAGTTGATTTTAATATTTTTTTTCTTTATGAGAAGGTCACCAACTAGGACGTAGCAATAGTAGATATATTGTATTCTCTGTAAGCGTTCACCTTTCGCAGTCGACCTGATTGAGGCACACCATGCATATTGCTGCGACGTGGTTCTATTTCAAACTATGCCAACAGATTATTTATTCGACACGAACGAGTGCACTGTTCACCTTGTGTGGTGGATAAGTGAGGACTGTGACCCATTGAGATCTATATCCATCCTTAAAAAAATCAAGAAGCACATGTTGACACTATCTCGAATCTAGCTGCAGTCTTGCTTTACAATAATAGTGTGAAAGCGTATTGTATCATGTATAAAAAGAGAGAGGGGGGAAACAGTGACGGAGGTATATTACCAGCCCTTTCTAACTCCTTTTATGAAATAAACATGAATGCGGGCTTATGGGATTTGTAACTTATCTACAGTATCGAAGAGCCTATAAAAATATCCCCATCGAATCTCATGGGGATCATAAGGGGAAAAAATACACTACATAGCAGAGAAGCCGTAATGGCTTATTCGCCGGGACCTCGGTCTCACTACGTCGGAAGCTCAGTTGTAATCTTGCCCGATCTAATACCTGCATACGTTATATATAATTGCTAGCTCTGTCAACTCTGATACGAATACAAAGATTAATTATAATAAAAGGTGAAACTTAAATATGTTTTAAAATTGTAGAGCCACGTTGCAACTTGTTTCTACACGCAGCATCGACCTGGGAAAGACTACGCCATCATAGAATACCAGCTTAAAACGGCAGCATAACGCCGCGCTGTGTTTTGTGTGGCTGAGTGTCGGGATCCGCGAACGGTTGTTATTCCATTTTTGTCCTCAAGGCTGACTAAGCATCTGCATTATGTTTCCTTGTCGAGGATGAATGTAGTTGGCCATGTGTAGGAATAACTTACCGACTGAACTCTGTGCTCGTTTGTTCAGCGCTTACTGAAGGAGCTAAATAAAATCACGCTGGGAGGCATCAAAGCTATATGATTTTATTTTTACTCATTTCAGTTGTAAGCAAAAGAAATTAAATCTGAACTTTAATTGTAACTGAATAAATCGCTTCGCCGCCATTCTGTCTGCTTGTTGTGACCCCGAAGCGTGAACTTCTCGTAACACGTTACCGGTTGTCATTATAACTCGCCAAGTTTTAAAAAAATTATGACAGTCTTACCACGTAACACGGCGGTGAAAAGTTTTCGGATTTATTGCGCTGTATCACGGACGGAATATTTTCAACCGACCGTAAATTCTAACGATGTACGGCTTAATTTCGTATAGTCGACGTTAACACCGCCGTGTCCGTCACGTAGCCGCTCCGTCGCGTGCCGGGCCCGTTCTCTGCGACCGTTGTTTACGACGTCACGTCGCCTCCGAGAGTAGGGTGCACATGTTTTTATTGACACATGTAGGACTTCAATATTACTTTATGTATAGAGTGAATAAAATAATGGAAGTTATTTTTTTGAGTACTAGAAAATATAAAGGCATTCGATCGTATTCTTGATGTATTTTGATGATGATTATATTTTGGTTGTCACCAGATCACTGTTTATTATATTGCAAGCATAGAACTTTCACAGTTATCGTGTCCGATGTCTATATATTAAAATTAGAGGTCGCAGTGGTGCGGCTGTGGATAGCCGCGGTCGTGAATAAAGGTCGTGCAGTGCCTACGTCGCCTGCTGCGAACGAATTATGTCGCAAAAGGAGGCAGTAGAGGGAGACAGAGAGATTAGCTTATTTTACAATCCACAGCCGGAGAACCCGGTGCCGGTGGTGGGTATACAATGTCCTCCTTCAACTGAGACTTGACCTGTGATCTCGGGGGTGAATCCAGGTATTCCCAACGTCCATACGTAATGAATAAAGGGTGGAGAGTTCCAACTCCACCTTATTCGCAAGGAGGAGCCGCTATAGCCCCAACGTTGTTGGACTGCGGTAGTGCGGCAAGCGTTCCCGTGACAGAGAATGTCGAGAGAAAAACCTAAAGGTTTTGCCCGCACAACCCTACAGTAGCTCCCGTGCTGGATGTGTAAAAAAGTCCCAAAAAAATTTGCGTGATCTAAAAACTAGTCGTTGGCCAGTTGCAAAAACCTGTCCCATGCCAATGACCACTGCATCTGAACCTTCCTCCGATCTTACTCGCATTATATCCCAATAGAGAAGGAGACGATGAGCGAGTGCATTCTGCGCAGTTGATGTCATCTACTAAAAACCAGAAGATATCGTCTGGTCGAAATGGACCAGGAGAACATTATTATTACTAAAAATAATTGTGGTAAATCCTCAAAAAGATGTGAATGGTGGTTGAACGTAATGAGTTAGGTTAATAATGGGGAGGGTTGAATAATTCACCGGCCGAGAGCCGGTTAATGCGGTCCAGTTTTTTAGCATCGCTCCGTGCCAACTTAATGCTAACCGGGATACGGGGTGCTTCGGTGTTGAGCATGTTTCGTTATTAACACTGTACTATGTTAATAAAGGAACAAAAGACAAACGGATACATTGTATACTAATGTGACCATGAACACTAATGATGAACAGAATATGGACGCAGGTGATCATTCATGATGTGTAATAGGAAATTTCTCATTACTTACAATTAGGGGTTATTTGTATAGTCAACATACAAAAAACAAACACGAAAGCTAATGCTTATGTTAGGAGACGGGTCACAACAGTCGAATGGTGGATTAGAATCTACGTTTCGCAGATTTACTCATTAAAGCTATTGACGACCATTAAGTGAACTGAAGATCAATTTATTTGTTGTCACCACGTGCTTGGCGGTGAAGGAAAACATCGTCAGAAAACTTGCATGTCAATGAAAAAAATATATTGCGAAGACACACGAAATCCGCCAATTCGTAGTAGAGCCGCGTATGTACTATGCTCTAACACTTTTCCAGTGGTAGAGCTACACTGCAATTTGTTTTCAGCTGAGCTATGAATTGGTCAAATCGACCGGGGTAGGATCACGCTCTCACAGTGTTTCGTCGTGCGAGTGATCCAATGAAGTTTATTAGTGGTGACGAGGCATTCCATCTCAGTCGTCAAGCGATTCCGTGGCAAGGATGAATGTCGACGTCATGGGCCGCAGGAATCACTTGCCGTCAGGTGAACTGTGTGTGAGTTTGTTACTCGGAATGTAATAAAAGTGATGAACATAATGAGAAAGTATAACAAAAGGCAAAGTTTTAAAATTATAAAGAAATACCAGCTAGCAATCAGATGCGTTCCGTAATCGCCGGGATCGTCGGGTAAGTTTCTTTGAAACAGAAAACTATTTTAAATCGTTTAGGGGGTTACAGAACTGCTCTTTTATTTACTCGGTCATTTTAAATAATTTAGAGAGTTACAGAACTGCTCTTTTATTTACTCGGTTATTTTAAATAATTTAGGGTGTTACAGAACTGCTCCTTTATTTATTCGGTTATTCAATGCTCCGAGAAAACGAATGGAAGAAGTAATGCATTTTTTTTTTCGTTTTGCTATCTTCCACACTTCTATCTCTTCTGCTTCGCCATCATAATTGTATCCACGCCATCGGAAGTGTCCGATAAAACAACTACACCGCACCTAACTGCCTGTTTACTGCAAAGCGGGTTTACACCAGCAATACTACACACTATTCTACCCTCTAACACTTTACAAATAAAAGACACAATCGTTTACCTCAACTAGAACACAGGAACCCGCGTAACAAAACAGTCGGAAGCCCGGAAAGGTCTTTAGTAAATGGACATGTGTCATAGCTGTGTTGAAATATGGGGTGGAGATGAATAAACGATTCTAAGCTCTATTGTCTTGTAGTAAAGACGGTAATGGGTTTGCTTTAGAGTTGGCGTTTAAATCGGGGTGAGGTATCAAGATGTTATTGGCGAGGCGCCCTGTTTTTACGGGCGCTTAATCTTCGGGTCGCTGTAGTGGCTTTCAGCGTCTCCATTGTAATGTTACGTCATCGTGTAAGGGGAAGTTTATTAGCCCAGTTGACGGATGACGGAATGCTGTTAAACGTGAATGGCGTACATGTGGCTTGTGCCATGTCTTTAGAATTTCATAAGATGTTTTTTTTTCTCTGCGATATATAATGGACCCAGAGGATTACCTAAAAGGAGTAAAGGATTAGTCCTGTCCTCCTTTTTAAAACTTTAGAGTTTTCGCTTATTTTAGTTGGTGTTTGGGTAAGTTTTAGTTTGATGTGTATGTAATAATATGCGATATGCTTTAATGTTTCTGATATTTAACGTCTAATATTAATCAGACAAACTGATGTAGATTGTCAGCGACAAACGTTTTTGTTTTATCAGCGACAACCGTTTTTTTTGTCAACGACAAATGTTTTTTTTTATAATATAGGCGGCAAACGAGCTTGCAGCCCACCCTGACGGTAAGTGACCACCGTCGCCCATGAATATCCGCAAAACCAGAGGAGTCGCAAATGCGTTGCCGACCTTTCAGGAAGGAGTAGGCTTATCTCTTGAAGGTCCCTAATTCACATCGGTTCGGAAACACCGCTGGTGACAGCTCATTCCACAGAGTAGTCGTGCGCGGCAGGAAATTTCGAGTGAAGCGCACAGTGGTGGATTGCCAACCATCGAGATGATGAGGATGAAATTTTGAATGCTGTCGTGATGTACGATGTTTGACCGAACTCAGGTGTTCCTCAGACTCGACGAATCCGGTAAGCGCTATGAGGTATAGAAGTAATTTAGACGATGTCGAAGTCGCTCTTCACTACCGCAAGATATTGGAATATTAATATTCTATTTTTTAATACAGTATCTCTAAAATAGTATTGCTATTATATCAAATAATAACGGTGTCCACTGCCTTATTATTAAAGTTAGGTGTTCTTACATTATATCAATATTTTGTACCAAGGTCTGAGCGGAATGTACTGATTTATATCTTCATTAATATCAATCAGAAATGGAGAAGCTCTTTTATTAAATTATGTGTCACAAACGAGAATACAGTTTATTTGTGTGACTGATGGTTGGTTAAAAATTCGTACGGGCCAAGACTCACACATTCTCGATAAGGAATCATCCGGCAGACTAGGATGTCACTTTATACGCTAACTTGAAATAGCTATTCACCAGTAAAATCTTCGGTTTCTTACACTCACTTTAACACAGCAACGACATTCTGTGAAAGTGACGTCCTTCCCGGGTCGACGTGACCCACTCTAGTCGGCTGGGTTGTAGCTTCGCCTTAGCTCTTTATTAATGTTTAATGGTACAGCGTTTTTTCACACCTTAAAGTTCTTACTTGAACTCGTACGTCATATGCGTAAGACGTGACTCAATGGAAACGCGCCCTCATGCGACGCATGAGCGGCTCCTTAGCGGATTCCTGACTGCCACTCCATACGCGATGTATACACACAGAATAGTGGCAATCTCACTGCCTCCACGGAACGGGGACACACTGCACCCTAGTTCTATATACATCTCGCCAATATACTGCACTGGTAACGAACAATGATGTCTTAACAAATGTGCTTTTATTAACGACGAGCAAGGGTGTGACCCTGATGTTGAATTGGATATCTGTCTCAGATTAATCTCTGTTAACAGAATACTTGTTAACTCAAGAGTTAAGGGGACAGAGTGCTATCTATCTGATTATATTGCATGCACCTGTTGAAATGTTTTTAATTTATGTCCTCCTAATTGACCTAGGCCACGGCGATATCTTCTGGCTATAACCAGAGGACATCAACTGCGCAGGTTATATTATAGTGCCGTAAGTATTTTCGCAGAGGTCCACTAGTCGTGACCTTCCCCATTCCGATGCTGCGGCAAGTACACGGGACATACGACACATCCAGACCCGAAAACCACCTATTTGTGATAAAAAAATATTCCTCAGCCAAGTACCCGGCCAAGTACTAAACAATATAACCGTAAGCGGGGACGAAGTACGATCTTGAGCTATCTATCTGACTGCCAGAAAACTTTAAAACGTCTACGATACATCTACCGTCATAGATTGCATTAGTATATTATAATTTTACAATAGTGAAATGTTGTCCAAAATAAATTAAAATATAGCGCCAAACGTATGTATGTAGGAGACTCGAACGCCAATAGAAAAAGAAAGAAAGTTATGACAAAACCGAAATTATATATCTTGGCACTACAACAACCTTTAATCATATGATGTATATGCCCTCCTTTTAGATAGCGATCCGAGTCGAGGTTTCGTACCTCCTTATGAGGGGCCCTTGGATCATATTATCGCCCCCCTCTGTTGTTTTCGACGTTCTTCGTCCACAGGGGTCGGAGTGCAGTGGTTATGCAGCAGCAGTCTCCGTGCCAGTTCTGCAGCATCGTCGTTGTCTCCCTACTCCGCAGGCCTCTCGCTAGATAGTCTAATTACATAAATCTCTAGAGGTTTCTGGACCAACAGCAATACTCACACAAAAAAAACAACGTATATCATACAAAATGCAGTGTAGTTGAGAATTAAAACGTCTACGGCAAACTTGCCAAACTCGGGCAGTTTCCACCACGTTATACGGATCCGACGAGCGCCAGGCATGGAACGGCACTACATGCAACAGGACGGCGCACTTTATAACAGCAACAGAGTATTAACCTAATGCCAAACATTATATGACTGCTTTTACATGTAACGAAGAAAATATTCTTAGGAGTTTGTCTCTTTTGCACATACGACGTAAACAGTAGTATAACTATGAAAAACAAGTTCTTAATTCCATTAAATCCAAATTTTAGCAAAAGTAATTATATTATTTAATTTATTTACTCTATTGCCCTAAACTATTAACCTAATCAAAGTTTGAGGTTCAAAAGGTGTACTGAATGCCAAAGACATTCTCTTTCTCTACCAGTGACACCAAGACGTGGTGAAATTATCGGATAGGTGAAGCAATAAAGTAATTAATAAAAAGAAAATACTAATAAGGAATTTAAATATGTATATGCAAATAAACAATAATGCATACTTATATAAATATACGTAGATAAATATATAAGCATGCATACATACATACATACAAATACAATACAATACAATACAATACAATAACTACCAATTAATTCCATAGAGAATGGAATTATCTGACTAAATTATTATTATTATTAAATTATTATATGATTTGTCACATTTCATTTGATAGATTTTGGGCAATTTGTTAGAAAAGTACCGTGTCCCGGTACTTTTCAGGGTCCCTCTTTCGGTTTGCTTTTCCGGCCAATGTGGACTCTGAGTAGTTAGTACGCTATGGCGATGGATGTACATACACACGTATGAATTATATAGAGGCGTAGTAGACGGCGCTCGGCGCAGCTAGAGCGGAATTATTCACTTCGGATTCATCGTTTGAACGACGGCCTGGCGTAGTGATGCGACACCCTTTTCGATATAGGTTTCCGAGGTAGGGTTAGATTCTTAAGTTATATTTAAGGTTCATTGAAATTTGAACTAAAATATCTGTTATACCGTTATGCTAGGCCCGAACTTAAAATAAAAAGGTTGAATAAATAAGCATTTATTTTGTTTTAATTACTAGATAATAAATACTAGATAATTTTCTGTCATGTTAGTCTGTTGTTATAAACAGTAGTAACCTTTGATATGTACTTAAATTAATTTATTTCTTCTCAGGTCTTATTTATTGAACAGATTGTGACCCCCTTTAATAACAAACGGAGCCCCCATAAGAAACGATGACTTACACGGTGATTCTTGGAAATCGATTACCAGTTGTACTCATTGTTCTCCATAGCCAATTTCAAGATTGATATTTTTCCGATAAGCGAAAATAAAATTAGCAATTTGTGAAACTCTGGTATTTTTCTTGGTTATCGACAACAAGATACCGGCACTACTAAACGGGGCGGAGGAGGTGCAAAGCTTCCCTGTGATTAGCTGACGTGCTCTCAGCTCGTTCGTATCATATGCGAGTCCCGGTTGCGAAATAAAGCGTATATGTACCTTTGTACGTTGTGACTACATATCCACTGTAATTACTAGGGTTCAATTTCCTTTGATAACGCTAGCACAGAATACAGTAGCTGTATAGTTTTTTGACCGTGCTAGAGCCACGATGAAGTTTTTAACTGCAGCATGCAGGGGCGACGGCTCGACTGGGAAAGAGCCACTCCTTGCAGAATAATTGCGCTGCCAAATAACAGCAATACGCCGCTGTTGTCTGGTGAGTGTAGGGCCCCGGATTACCTTATTAATGGTCACGAGGTATTCCATCTTGGCCCTCGGGTAAAAACGCGTGTGAATTACGATTTCTTATCGAGGAGGAATGTGGGTGTTAGTTATGTGTCGCAGGAATAACTCACCGTCAGGTGAACCGTGTGCTCGTTTGTACATCACTACAATAAAAAAATCTTGCGTAAAGAGCATTTATAATAACGCAGTAATAAACGACTGCTAAGCTATAATTTTTACGATTGAATCATAATAGTTTATTTTGTGGCTGTAACACTTTCTCGGCTTCGCCTTCTTTAATTTATTGTAAAGGCTAAATGCTTGTGTTTTTATTTATACAGCATTATATCATTCAGCGATGCTTTTCAATCGTTTTAGCTGGAGCTAATATTTGTGAAATAAAACTCTTTGGGTTTTAGGTTTGCTTTTATATGTAAAACGTTCAGTCTTCACCGACACCACATCTGAATACATTATCCACATAAAAATCTGAATGCTCTATGTATGTTTTTGCAAACACTTACAGATAGTGTAACGTAGGTATATACGGCCAAAATTTTCACTATATACAAGTGGTGAAACCTAGCCATTTAACTAGGGTCGGGTTTCATATATTGACCGGGATAACGATACCCGAGCAGAGGAAGTAATTCTATTTGATGGTTACTCCAAAGCCGCGCGATGACGTCGTTTTAAGATTTGGCGGTGAGGATGTTAGTTGCTTAACGAACGTTTTAGTGTTTTGTATATTGATGAAGAGAGACAATAGAGATGTATATGTATGAATAGTGATGAGAGAGATAGAGAGATGGGAGACTGAGCTTCAGCAGTGGTGCTGGCATGAATGTATTTCTTAGTTTCATTTCTACTTAATAGCGATCGAAGTGCTGATTATATATTAAGTCCTTACATAAAAAATTAGTTATGAAAAAAGTTAAAATCAATTTTTTTTAATGAAATTATATATTTAATCAATGGAAGTATGTACCATTATTGTCTATGCATTTTCACCATTTTATAGGTAGTTCATTGATTCCATTGCTGAAAAACTTTTGAGAGCGAGAATCAATAAAATCTTTGAAAGCGGTATCGAGTGCCTCATCGGAATTGATTTTTCCTTGCAAGAATGGGTGCAAATTCCGATAAAAGTGGTAATCTATTATAGCAAGGTTCGGGAAGAATGGTGGGTGTCGTAGACATTCTAATCTAGCGATCGTCTGTCGTGAAGTATGGAGTCTAGCTTTTCCATCATGGTTTGCAATTGTTGACAATATAGATCTGCCGTAATCGTCTGGCCAGATTTTAGGAAGCTGTAGTGTTTGACACCAGCACAAGTCCACCAAACATAGTACCGTTTTCTGAGTCAACTGTTTCTTGGGACAGGATTTGGCCGATTCTCCTGGGGGCATTCAATGTGATGAGCATATCCGATTGTCGTACAGTATCCATTTTTCATCACATGTAACGGTACCATTCAAAATTCTCTCGTTATTGTGACGGATGAGTAATAAAACGCAGAACTCAATGCGTGTTCGTTGGTGTGCGTGCTTCACTCTATTCTTGCAGTACCCATTTCTCGAGCTTTTTCGCTCCAATTTGTTTCAAGTGAATTAAAATTGTTTTCTCACTAACACCGAAGCCTGCCGCTAACTCTGCCGTGGTTTCCGCTTCCACCATCACCTTAAATTGTTCATTGGGTCTCCGGTCGTCTGCGGGGTTTGTTTAGGAGGTGAAAATCTCCAGAACGGAAACGGAATCAAAAACGTATCGTGCTTTCCTTTACAGTAGCTTCCCCATACACATCATTAATCCTTCGAGCTGTATCTGCAGCGCTGGTGCCACAAAGATAAAACAAATGGCGCGAAAACAAATTAATCACTAAATTCGAAACACAAATTTAATTTGAAATATATTTGAATTCGAAATTCCTAACGGAACGCCAGATTATTTGAGATCAAAGTGGCCAGTTCGACAAAACGCCAATTTCATATATAAAGACCTAACACAATGTGTCCCGTCACCATTTTGGAGATATTGAGATTTTCAAGTGACTTAAGGCTTAAGGCGAAGATGGGGAGACCTATCTTCGCCTTAAGTTTGTCGTGCTACTTAAGGGAGATCCTAGTAGTATAAAGAATTACTTGGAAGATGAGTGCCGGCAAATTATATACTCGTAGGTACATGCTACGTATTCTATAATATTCCTTTAATTTCTAAGCGAGTCCCAGTACTAGGCAGAGAATAGCTTTGCAGCATATAGGGCGGCGTGAAGTTGGCAGTGGTGGCGTGGCGGGGTGATTAGTGAGCGAGGGCGCGCGGCGGTAATGCAATCACGACGCCCCGCCGTACTCCGGCCTTTCCAGACCTATAGACTACTAGACACGGCAACTAATTATTCACAAAAGCAGTCGAAGTATTTCTTGGATTGAACATCGTTACTTTTGTAATAAAATTCTCATGGCAACGTTCAAATCCTATGTTACCGTTCGTAACGTTCCTAGTTCAGGAGATTCTATATTTTCTTTTTTATATAAACGCAAAAGGATCTCAGAATTTAAACAGGTTTACTTAGACGTGATTTACATATATTTGTGTAAAACAAAGACGTGTACTATGTGTAATTATGACTAAAAAGGTACTGTAAACATCAGTAATGAGTCTTTCGGCAACTCTGCGTTAGCCAATATCAGCATTTAGACCTGGGTGAAAACTTTATTATTATTTGACGTTTCAAAAGTACTTTAAAACATTTCTTATTTGTAAATAATTACTTTTTAAGTTTTGATACTAGTATAATAAAAATGATAGTCAAACTTACATGGAATTTCATTTTTTTGTGTCAGACATTCTTAGTCATCCATAGTCTTATCTCACATTGAACTGAAATTCTACCAAAAGAAAAATAATAATGGTACAAACATGCTTTTTTGTTTCAGGTAAGATTTAGTTCTCTCTCGAGGACAGACGTAAGTAAATGTTTTTTTTATTGTAGTCGCCATTCATAGGACGGTGTTTCAATTAAAAGTGACAATAATGCTTACTTTATTCTATTACGTATTTTATATAAAAATAATTATTCCGTTTATCAATCTATCGATTCCTATCCAGCCAACGTCAACAAAAAAGTCGACGTTTTTAAATATCTACGCGGCATGACAAGGGAACTATTAGAGTAGTTTACCCATCATGGCGTTCCCAACAAAAAAAGTAAACTCAATGCGTTGAATAAAACATAGATCGTTTTGAAACGAACGGGTCTACCGCGTCGTGCGCTCTGTGGCTGCGTGCGGTGCGCAGGCGCCCACCGCAGTGGTTAGCGTGCACAAAGCGGCTGCCGACGGTGCCGTATTTGTCGACAACCTCTACACCGACGAGCCTCTGCCTACCGCGTACACTGCACCACAAAGCTACCGCGTGCACGCTGCTTACATTTACTAACTGACTGAAAAAAAAACTATATGCAGGGTTGCATTTGTATTACCACACCGTTATCTGGACTTTATTGAGTGTAATGAATACAGAATGTTGATCGCGAGCGTCTTCGATTCGCACTACTCGTCGGTACATATTGTGCGTTGGCTTCGACGATCTGATGTAGTTGTTTCATTCATCTATATAAACCTAATATACAGTAGTAGGCCATCTCCACCAGTCAACCTGAGGATGATGCAGACATGAATCGAAATAGATGTGCTTAAAAATTTTCTGACTGGATTAAAATACTATTACATTAGCTATAAAATAAACAATATATGCGTAATTATAAATTACATATATAACTAAATAATAAATACATATATATACATACGTAAATACAAATACATACTTGTATATGGTATATGTACTAATATTATTTCCGTTGTCTGTAGAGCTGCACTAGTAATACTACATATAGCACCACTCGTGTCGAACCGACCGGGGAAGGATAACGGTTCCATAGAATAGGTGCATTCCTTATCTAGAATAGATGATGGTTTCTCTCAAGAAACAGTTATCATTTTCTATCAGGTCAACCGTTATTAGCCAGCCAGACTATTTGCAAAACTGATCTAAAAATTATGCAAATTCTTTTCGTTTTTAGTTAATACGTCAAAGATTTGTGATGTGAATAGTATTTTCAATTAAATTTTTTTACAAATAATTTAAGTTCACTTTTACTACAGATCTATTTGGCATTCATAGAATTTTATTAATCAAACAGTTGATTTTATCGAGACACAAATATATCACTGATACCATCGCAGTACGGTGGAGCTGTACCGCCCACCGTACACCGTTGTACGGGGGGCCCGATACTCCACACTGTTCCTCCGGCTGTAATGTTAAACGGGCCCGCTGTAGGGCTGGGAATTTGCTGTGTAAAATATCGACAACATTCAACCGGTTTATTTTTTATATTTTGCATTTAATTATATAGATTTACTTTAAGAGTTCATACGTAGAAGAGAATATTTTCTACACGATTATATATTTTACCTAAAAAGTGTCGCAGAATTTGTTTAAATAACATTATTTAGTCTTATTTGTTACGAGGCAAAGCTGGGCTGCATATCATATTTTACGGTAGAACGAAAGAGTCGTCTTGTTCTTTAAAGAACCACGCTTTCATATAATACCAGCGCTTAATAGTGACCTGATGCTGTATGCTATGCTGATGGGCAATCCGAATTAATTTAAGGGGTGAGGGGTAAAAGTTTCACTTATCATTCAGCCCCAGCCAGCCTGCAGCCTGTCGGTTCAACTTGCTCGTTTGGTCGCCCCAATAAAGTTTTCAGTTGTACGACTTATTTTAATTTTTTTCCTGATCAAAAATCAATATAAAATTATAATTATCGCAATGACATTTCGCATCACTAGCGGGAACGCAACAGCCGGTCGGGTCGACGTTAGCCCGGCGCTCGCGTCAGGTGCTTTAGGTATGCGAACGGTTGACGCGGGCAGTCCGACGATTGAATATGCCGGGATAAGAGCCCGTGACGCGGTGCAACGTAGCGGAATATTTATCGGGTGTCCCTCCACTCGCGACTGTAATACTTCACATATTGTACGTAAATGTGATCAATACAATCTATTAGAAATAGGTTTCCGCTCTTATTTATTATAATTAATATGCCTTCTTTTTGCGAAATATATGTCTTTATATAATGTTGTGGCGTTGGTTTTATGTTCGCCAAAAGTGCTGTTAATGTCAATTCAATCTTAAAATTATTTTATTCCATAAAATTTTACTAAGAATTGTTCACAGAATGTATCACATATTTCCCAATATTTAATTTTATTCGGCGTTTATAATTCCATTGCATCAAAAGAGAACATCTTTCAGTACGTCAATTTTACATTATGCCAGGTTTCTATAGCAGTGTTAGTGGCACAGTATCTACAAACACTGCAACTTTACGTCAAGAAAGTGACAAGTAATTATTTCTCTAATGCTTGGGATAGAACATTGCTTTTTGCATATATGGGCATTGTTAGATATATGTTTTTTTATTACATTGAGATTAATAAACGAGCACGCAGTTAACCTGATGTGTTGATTGATTCATGAGGCCCATGACATGTACATACAACATAAAAGTAAAGTAAAGTTTCAGCCTATAAATATATAAATCCCACCGTTGGGCATACACTTCCACTCTAAAGCGTTTTCTTCTTCTAAGGAATCATAATGCAAATGCGTTTTCACCCCTGACGACTACGATGGAATGCGTCGTCACAAGTCATAAATGTCACCGGATCCCTACACTCACCAGACGAAACACAGCAGCTTTATGCTGGTATTTTGTGAGGGCGTGGTCCTACCCCGGTCGAGCTGACACATTAATTCTGCAGCCAGAAATAAACTGTGTAGCTCTACCAATGTCAAATTTCCCAAATATCCAGTAGCGACGTTGCTGTGTGCTCGTTTATCACCCTTAACGTTGTGAATGAAGCTGTAAAAACTGAAAAGGCTAAATAAACAACATCATTCAAACCTAGTCTTTACGTTTGTATTCGAACGTTTTAGTTTCTCTTTGTTAATGCGCACCGCCAAGGAGTGACACAATCTCCCTCCCTATGTATTTTATGATCTAATAAATAGGCAGTTTTCAATACAAGAATGATTAGTCCTCTATCGTGCTAGTTTTCTCATCGTCCAAGCATCTTATCATCAGGTGAGGTAAAGAAAACAATTCTGAATCGGATATTTGATTAAATTCATTCGTCATATTTACTCATTTTCATGGACAAAATATTCCTGGGACCATATAACTAATTAACCTATATATAACCATACCACATCGAAACCCTTCCCTACTTGTATTGTTTCGAAATCGACTCTCAAGAAAGTTGACGGTTACGAGTCGCTTTAACAAAGCCAATAATAACAGACTTCGGTCCTGCCATCCTCTTGCACGTTCCCGGTGACGGAACCCATCGGGCTATATTTAAATTATTAGCAGCCCGATTGAATGAATTTCGAAACTTTGACCGATCTAAAAAGTGGTCACGTTTTGCGAGATTGACGAAATCGACAGGCCATTGCATAGGCAATTGAATACACGTATCAATTAATACATTTGTTTGCAAGAATCTTGGTACAATGTAAAGGTACATAAGTTGTTACAAGAAAAGTAAAATAAGTTCTCAATTTCCAACCGAGTGTGGCTTGCAAAAATAATTATATAATATAAAACTTTTAAAATATTTTTTTTATTTATTTATTTATTCTTTATGTTCCCTATAAAACAGGTTTACAAGGGCGGACTTAATGCCCAGTGGTATTCTATACCAGTCAACCCTGGGAGTTCAAGGGAATATGTTGGTAGGCATAAAAATAAAAAAAGGTTAATTAGATAAAAATCATAAAATCATACATATATAAATTATGTATACAAGATGCACATCAAAATAATACGTAATAAATATATATAAGATTAAACTCAATCAACTTACGTAAGTTGAAAATAAATCTTAAGGAATTATTTAAAAGGCGCTCCAACTTATTAAGAAGATTTAGTGATAGATCTGGTAAACGAGCATAAGCTTGGTTCTGAAGGGTAATAAGTTTTAAAGACGATAAAGAGAACGCAAGGTGGCAAAAACTTTACGGCTAATCTCATAAATCTGTACATCCCAAGTCATTTTATGGTCCCTATGCGAACCAAGGTTGACTACAGAATTACTAAAGGGAATCAATATTCCGTTATAATAAACGCGAGAAAGGCTTCCATAGTCAATCCTAGCAAGCATCCTGGGACTTCCATTCAACCATGACTTTGCATTACCATGGATTAACCACAACCCCATGTCAATGGGACCAATCTCTAATAGTTTCCAGGTTATTATTCAATATTTGAATGCTGTTATTGAGATCCTTGACTTTAGACTGCACATAAAGCTGTAGATCATCAGCATACAAATGGTACGAGCTATTTAAAACTGAGGTAATAGAATTTATAAATAATGAAAACAAAAGAGGAGAAAGTATTCCACCTTGCGGTACACCAGAGTCAATATCAACCCAATCGGAGGTCCGTAATCCCTAACGAACTAATTGCTGGCGAACGCGAAGATAGGATGAAAACAACTCCAAAGCAGGGGTTGAGAACTTTAGATAAGAAAGGCGAGACAGAAGGATATCCTGATCAATTGTGTTAAAAGCGTTCGAAAAGTCAACAAGCTCTACCACCGTAAGTTTTTGTTCATCCATGCATTTTCGTATGTCATCGGTGACTTTAATCAATGCAGTGGTAGTACTGTGACCCGATTAGTAGTAGATAGTGTCGAAACCAGGATTGAAATGTATTCAGCAGGCTATGTTTTGTAATGAAAGAAGAGATTAGCTTATGAACACGGGCTTCTAGGACTTTTGATAGAAATGGAGGAATTGAGGTAGGACGAAGATGATAAGACATAAACTGCATGGATTAGGAATAATTAAATAATATAAAACTTTTAAAATAATTAAAAAACATTTATAGTTCTTAAATCCGTCGTGTCAAAGCAAAATTAGATTTTATTTTATTAGGCGCAAGTTGTTAAATAATTTTACAGATCAGTTAAGTATAAAATTATATACATCATACATTCGAAATATGTTTTCACAACCAGATTGAAAATAAGATGAAAATTGTCATTTAAATATTCATTGATTGTGTAATGATCTTTGTGTAAAAAAGCAATTTAATTCATATAAAAAAAAATATTAAAACGCCATATTTTGGAAGATTGCCACAAAAAAAATACTATTAAAAAAAATAGGTTTTAGACCCCTAATTCTTAATGGTAGCAAGGTCTTTGTTAATTGTTCATGTTTATCAATTTTTTACTTACATATTTCTGTATGCTTGTCTTTTAATTCTTAATTAATATCTCGCAAGTGATTTGTTATCTTTAGAGAAATAATAAAGATCTAGAATAATAATAAGCATCTTGAACTATAATTCTATGTAAGCTTCTTACTTACCAATCTTAATACCATGCATTTTTCTTATTAATTGAAAGTTTGATAAGGTCCTATACAAATGTCACTTAGTTTTTTTTTTGTGCGAATATTGCTGTTGGTCCAGAGACCTCTAGAGCTTTATCAAATCAAACTCGCGAGCGGGAGGCCCGCTGGGTGCCATTTAGTATAAAAAGTATATTGGACGACTATTACTTCACCTACATTCTGTTTCCTTTCATGTTTGAGCCATGCAACATTTCACAGAATACCAGCGTAATACGGTACCAGCTTAACGCTGCTGTATTCCGTCTACTAAGTGAGGAAATCAGAAGATTATTTAATAATATATAATAAAACTATGTAAAATCATCGATTTACCAAACCACATTTAAACAAATAAAATTCTTACTATGAGGGATATTTGCAACAACGCTTGGTTGTTCAATAAAATGCTTTAAAATAAAAATATAATAAACAAATATATGTAATACGATATAATAAACATATATAAGGGTCACGAGAGTTCCTCGACAGGGTCGTCAAACGGTCGAGGGTCAGGGGGCGAGGCAGTGAAACCGGGTGACGATACGGGCGGTATCGAGGAGCTTCTGCGTATGAGCCCAACCGCCTCAGCTGATTCGACTAGTTGGGATAGCACCCGTTTGCAGACGCGACTATGGGGTTAAATTATTATTATTATTATTAATACATTTGTATTGTGATTTCTTATTGAGGATAAATAGCTTAGGTCACATAGCATCAGGTGAACTATGTGATTTTCACGTCACATCCAAACATAACATGGGTCTTGCTTCCCATCTTACATTTCTTTTTGAAAAGTTTTATATTATGATACAGCTATACCCTACAATGACATTTCTATCGAATAAGAAGAACACATGTATCAATTCGGTGTAGCAATAATATATTTATCCTTTGACGACGACGCAAACATTTTTCTTTTTAAAAATAACAAACATAACACCTACGTTCTATCTATTCCTTACTCCCGCCCCTTCACTCATTAATGCCTTCAACTAGACGGTCTAAGCCTCGCTCTCAGTGGGAGATAAATAAGAGAATATTTGCTTATTTTATGTATAAGCGAACGTCTTGAACGTAAAGAGTATTTCTCTGAAACTTTGATGTTATTTTTACCTAGAAGTCATCAGACAAGATACACTTGATCCTTTTTTAAAAACATCTTTCAACTTCTATTATTTTTTGATTTGCGTTCAAAAAAAATCTTTTAATACTAAGTCAAAATTATTATTTATGTATTTTTTAGGGAGACATATGAAGAGACAGGTTGTACATGTACAATACTCCACAAAGATTTTGGATGCAAACTGAGATGTGACCTCGTTTAATGACTTGACTAAATATATTTGTTATTATAATTGATAAATGACCCCGAAATTCTACACTCACCATACGAGCGGTGGTGCCGTTACACTGCTATTTGAGACTCGTATTCTGTCAGGGCTAGCCGACCCATTCATGTTCATGCATCTCAAATATTCGTCGAACAACACAGTTATCGCTTGACATCAGGTGAACTGTGTGTTCGTTTGTGACTTCTACTATTATTAATTTAACAAAAAAAACATATGCTATAATAGAGAGACTCGACCATTTCGAGTTCCTTAATGTAGACGTTCACGCTTCCTATGTCATTAACGTTTATTACCTATAGTTATAAAATTAAAAAAATAAATACTATCTATTCGCGCAATACACTCGATGCGATGCGAAAGCATTCAAATACCCCTTTGCACGTAGTCTCGCCGGAGGGCGCGCTCCAATGTAATCGCCCGCTGCGGGGCCAAATCTCGTTTTTATTAGGGAAGCAATGTGGAAAGAGTGGAAATGACACTGCACCGCGGACTTCCGACCCCTGCACGCTTTGTACAGGTGTCTGCTGTGTCCACGCTGCAATATCAACCTTAACTACCCTACTTGCGGATGAAATTCGAATGTAGGGTCAAACCAGACATATCGCGCACGCGTAAAACGTCAGACGCCTGTTAGTTGTTTGACTCAGTCGACGATCGCGTTACGCGGTGTACGGACGTTCGTACACTCTGCAGTCGAGTTGTAGTGATGTGAATTTCAACATCGATGTTTGTTTGTATTTGTAGTGATATTTAAAAGTTCAGTCGAATTCTTACCGGTTCATTAGTTTTATTGTGTGTTTGATTTGATAACGATTTTTTTTATTATAGATTTGAATGAATTATACTTGTAGCTTTTCATTTTTAAGTCGACTAATCGCTGTAAGCGTGTAACTTGGGGTAGAGGGCGTCGAGTGCTACAGTTATGTTTTAATAATGGGGGGTATTAGCGAGCCGCCCGCCGAGCTCCGACTGTGACCGAGCTCGTCCCCTGTTCGCGGACCTGCTGCTACCTAGGCGATAAACTTTGGGTTCGCGGAAGTTTGCCTTTGAAGTCTATTGTAACTGCGACTGCCACTTCTCACGTTCTGTTGTACGTATTTCGATATTTATAGGAATTGAATGAAAGACGTCAACCGTGCACTGTAGACGTTTATTTATTAATGATGTTTTTCATTTTTAGACACAAATATAGTATTGATAATGAGTAGTTTTTCGATATTGTATATTTAATTTTTTATTAGTGGTGACAACGGAGCACGTAGTTCGCCTGATGCTGAATCATGACTGAGCTTTAATACGATGCAAGATGGGGACATGCGTTGTAAACCCTGTGAACTAAGATGAAATATACCTAATACCACTCTATCTGATATTGGGTCACGGGATCCCCCTACACTCACCATATGTAACAAAGAAAGGTTATGCTGCATTTTCTCGCTGGTATTCTGGACGTCTCTTCAGTTTCCCGTTCACTTTCCCACGTGAGAGCCTCATATTGTATTCAGACGTGTATACGGAGCACTCAATGCTGTAAATGTATTGTGATGTGATAAAGGAAAACCCGACGTACTAGATGGTGGCCACCAACGTTCATCCTTGATAATCAAAATGCAAATCCGAAGATGGAATGCCCCGTCAACCGTAACAATGTTTCCTTCCTAGAGTCTGTCAATGTAAGCATAGTTAGATTATGCGGATCTTACAGCTTCATCGGTCTCGCGGCTTGGGGACTAGTTAGATAGTCTAGCTAGTTGGGACTTTCATCAGGAAATTCCGGTCGATCTGACCTATTCGTGTTAAATTTAGTTTATATCTATATCATCAATGATTAACAATGAATGTGTCTCACTTAACTGCACCCGTGTTTGTCCTCAAACACCATCTTTTCATATTTAAAAAAAGAATACAAAAGAAAAATACTCAAAATTGTGTGGTCGGTGATTGAAAAAAAAAAACAAAACAGGTTGTTTAGGTTGCTTACAATTTTCCAACAATTCGTACTGATCGGTGAAGAATGTGTAACAGCATGAGGTGAAATTCCTTAGCCAACCTAGTAAACCTGGAGTGTGGACAACGCATTATCCTGAATGTATACTATTTTTTCCCTTGTATGGCAGAAGGACTACGGAATTATATGAAATGAGGTCCTTTCAGCGCGATACTTGTAGTGCCTAAAATTCTAAATAAAACATGGTCTCTTAGCTCAAGCTTTACTTGAACAAAACTGAATAAAAGTGTTATTTGTTCTGTTACTTTAAATAATCATTTATATGCTCCTCCTTGTCCATAAGGTGAGGTGCTGTTCATCTGTTATACAAGGCATTCTACTGGACATTGGTCTCATACAAAAAGTAATACTTTACATATATCATAGATTATTAAATAAAATTGATAGATAAATTTATCTATTTGGGTGTGAGTGTGTGCGTGCGTGCATTACATGCAAGCGTGCCGGCATGCGTGTGGGCCAATGCAATACAAGAATCACCTAAGCAGTCAAATAAAAAGCCTGAGCGCTTCTTTTGTTATAAAAAAAAGTCCATGCGAAGCCGAACCGGGTAGTATTAATATATAGTATTGCCATCCAAAGCTATTCGTGTTGAAACAAAGCCTGTGGAAGCGCTACTCGTGAAACAATTAAACAATATATTCGCAACGTATCCCGTGCTAACTGCCCCACATTTATTTTTGTCGAGCGTATTTCACGCCCATACTATTTGGGTTTTATTCGTTCAACTTTTGACGTGTTCCAACATTGCCTCGTTTTGACTTACATGGACATGTCGGTTCTGACCTCATTGGCGTGTTAATGATGGGGACGATGATGAGCACGGTGATATCTAGTTATTGGCGGGTGATGATATCATCAGTGCAAGATGTATCGTAGTGCCGTAAGCATTTGCGCAATAACAGAGGCACTCTCTCGTCATCACCGTCCATAGCACGATGTAAGGCATGGGCTGTGAGATCGGAGGAAGGTTAAGATGCAGTGAGCATGCCGTAAATGAGTTTCCTTAAAGTTGCAAGGTATGCTGTTGCAAGGATTAAGTTTACTACACTCATATGTTTTTTTCTTACATTGAGAGTAACAAACTCACACACAGTTCACCTGATGGCAAGTGATTCCTGTGGCCCATGACGTCGACATTCAACCTTGACTAGGATCATAATACAGATGCGTTGTCACCCTTGAGGACTGAGATGGAATGCCTCGTCACCGTAGTAATAAAGGTCTCTGGATCCCTACACCAGGCGAAACACAGCAACATAATGCTACTATTTCACAGTGGTATTCTGTGAGGGTGTGGTCGTAACCCGGTTGAGGTGACCCATTCATTATGCAGCTAGAAACAAACTACAGTGTAGCTCTACCACTGTCTTGAAGCTTAAAATATTTATATCGCGCTGCTGCGTTTCATCGTCTCGGGATGAGATGATTGAGATCTGAGTCCTCAGGGTTATCAGATATCATAATTCATATTGGTGTCAATAACATCAATTATGATTTCGCGGACTGTGTTCTTGTTCACAATAAATGTCATAAAAGATTTGAAGCTGCACTGACGTAAGTACATAGACGAGGACCAGTGATATCACACGGCCGTGTGACAGAGATTTAAAAAAAATGTAGAGGAGACTATTACAGTCACTCAGTCCTCAAGGGTAACTAGGCAATAAACATCATGAATTTACATTATAAAAAAAAATTGTTTCTTAGTAGACGAGATTTTGACTTTATAATAAATATATTATAAATATTATTACAAGGGAAGCATGACCCATAAGCAAGGCCGTCTCCGTGAATGAAATATGAACGTATAATTACGACACTTAAAAACCGCCGGTCGCGCCTCCGTCAACCCGACCCTATCCCGCCGGTCCCGCGGGAGCCGCTGGTACGTACTGTGTACATGATTCTGTTGAGTAGATTGCTGGGACGCGATGATTTAGTTCACGGTTCTGACCAGTAAGTTTTAATTCAAATGAGTCAGATCTTTAGCAAGATAGCCATGATGACGTTATTGTAATGAAAAAAACTTTCTTTTAAATTCAACATTAAACGCATTAAGTAACGGTTAACAACGCGTTCACTTTTAATGAATGTGGGAAAATGTTCAAAAGTCCCGCCAGCTAAGAGTTATCTTTTTATGTATGCGAGGGAACCGAGTTCGATCCCGTGTCAAATTGTTAATTACAATGCTGATTTATCCACGTGCTCGACGGTGAAGGAAAACATCGCAAAGAAACTGTATTTCTATGAAATAAATAAATATATACACATATCTATATACACATACATATATATATATATATATATATATATATATATATATATATAAACTATTACGCGTAATATGCCTAGCACCTTCCCGTAAAATTAGCACTAAACTGTACATTTACCAGTTTAGCTACGTAACAGTCGTAGGGCCACACTGTAGCGCGGACAGATTTCCTTGACCGGGGAAGGATCGCGCCTTCAAGGAATAAAATGAAATAGCATAGTAGCATAACACTGCTTAGTTTAGTATTGTGAGTGTAAAGATCCAAGGACCTGATGCGAGGGTGATGAGAATTACGTCTTAGTCCTCAGGGGTCATCACCGTGGATGTATAATCAGGTGAACTGTGTGCTTGTTTGTTAACCCTGATGTTATAAAAAACAATACAGCTTTCTCTATTAGAGTAAACTCGGCCTTTGAAAACTCGCCGTTACAATGCAGGGCCGCCGCGCCGACAGGATGACTTCCTGACACCTGTCAGTTAAACTTGTTTTTTTTTTAATTAAGATTAAATTTAACGCGTAACTATGTTATTTTTGAAGTAGGTTGAAGTTATGTTATTAATTTTAATTAAATTTTATATCAGTTGTGCATGTATACGTATATTTTATTTTATTTTGTTTTAATAGTTTATATGCTCTACTGACACGAAATTTAATTAAAATTCATATTATAACTGTTAATCTACACTACATTTAAATAAATAAAGCACTAAATTTAATGTTAATTTAGAAATTAAATGTCAGGAACGCATTCGCTCGGCGATTAATTTAGCCATCAAATCAAGTTCCTCTGTTGTCAGAAAATGTCAGGAACTGGGATGGTTGAGTTAACAGTGCTATTTACTGATGGCGAGCCTAAGCGAAGAAATGTTACAAACTTACTCATTAGTTATGAGTAATCCACGGGAGTGAATCACTTGGTGTACTCACTGGGTCGGCTCTGTTACCGAAACGTACATCTCTCGTGTTTGAAAACGACCCTATTGCACGCCCGTAGTGCTTTTACCGCTTTCTGCGATAAAGCAACGTGAGTTTATATCTCTTAATTTACCAAGGTCGTCGGTTGGTGAGGATAACTGGTTTATTTATGATAACAGCGGTGACGAACGAGCACACAGTTCACCTGATGCTAAGTGACAAAGATTCAAGACACATTATAATATGCAAGGGGAGGGGTGGTCAACCCTGATGATTAAAATGGAATACCGGAACTCACTTTATGGAAACACAGCAGCGTTGTACTGATATTTTCTGCTGGTATTCTGTAAGGACGTGGTGGCCCTTCTTTGGCCGAGTCGACCCATTCATGTTGCATATACCATCTAGCTACAGCAAGTTATGCAGATACTATGTAACTTTGAAATTTTTCTGAAATATCATATAAGAATTTGAACAAATTAGAAATCGAGTGCTAGTAGAATCCTATAAGGTTAGGTGCTGATTTCGATACCAAACCAAACGACAATAATAGTGGAACACAAATTGTCGTGTCACCTGTCACATTCCTCCGGTTTTATTGCACGTGCATTAAATCGTACTAAGGACGGCACTATAATATGTTCATTGCAGTTGTATTGTCTATGTTACACAAATGCAAAAACACAAATACATCAAGCAACACAACGTTGTGTTCTTCATTCACTGGCAGTGGAGCAGGGATATAAAGTGCGTAATGTAGTGAAGAAGTTTTCCCAATGACGGTGTCATGATTCCACATAGAGTAGGAATTTGTTTGTGGTTCCATCGGTCCGTATTAGCCCACAGCTGGGCATAGAAAGGCATTTCTTTAATCGACGCTACTGAACACAATCCTCGTATACACTCATCCTGCTCCTGCGAGAAAAGAAAGATATAAAAATTATTGTAGTCATTCGAGGCGAGGAATTGAGCTGATGTTTAGCGGGGTGGTCTGAGAGCGCCGTTTGTAAACCATTGTCGGTTTTATGGGATTCCGTGCGTGTCCGCCGCCCCGAGCTCGTTAAAGCGAGCCCAGGGCTGGCCCCGCCCGCTCACGGCTGAACCCAACCCGTCCCGTGTACCGTTAGTGGGTACCAATAGCACATAACGTGTTGGCATGCTCACTTCATGTTTTTTTTAATGTATCAATAACGTTATAAGGTTATATGGTATCAATATATACACAGCTCAATGGATCAGTGAAAAAGTAGAAATGATAATGTGCCGGCTATATAACTCAACAAAGAACAGATAACAATGGGGAAGAAAGGCGGTCGAGTGGCAACCTCGTATTGGCCATTACAGCGTAGGATGACGCTCCTTTTGATGACGTGGAAAACGACATATGCAAGACTTACTTGTACTCTATGGCAGTCTGTGGGCGAGTTTCAGAAGATGGTTCTGAAATGTTTATGATTATTAGTGACAAACGAGCACATAGTTCAACTGATATTAAATGACAACTCAACTAAAGAAATCATAATGCTGATTGTGGTCACCCGTGAGAAAGCTTCGTCACCGGTTATTACCGGTGATGAAGATAAGTTGTCCGGATCCTTATAGTGACTTGTGTAACACGTCATAGTTTTACTGCTACGTCACTCTGGTATTCTGCTCGTGGTACTTTCCCGTATTCATGTTACAACTAGCCACTGGTGAAAGCATCGTTAAAATTGCGTCTCTTGAAATATTCGTCCGCACTTTGCGCTTAATTAGTTGAGAGCGGTGATTCACCTCATTAAAGGGTCGCTCCAAATTTGGGTTTGACAAGTTGAAACGGATTCATCGCCATCGGTATTCTCATTTAACGTTGGCGTTTAAATAAATTGTTAGCGTTATTACCTCCCTTCTAAATACGATAAATATGTGCGTTATATTGTGGTAGCGCCGCGTTGAAACTATATTGATGGTGCAGCATAAATGAGTCGACTCGTTCGGGGAAAGGTCACGCGCTCCATAAACACCAGCGTGATGTACCAGTGTAAAATCCGTGTGTTTCGTACGGTGAGTGGAGGAATCCGAAGACTCGTTTACAGGTGACTAGGTATTCAATCTCAGTCCTTAGGGTTGACCACGCATGTGCATCAACTAGCTTTGTTGAGGTTGGACAGATGTCATGGGGCGCAGTTATCACCAGGTGAACCATTTGTCACCATTAGGGAGTAATTAATAATAAAGTTTTTAAGTAGATTAATGTGGAAGTAAGGTAGAGAGGACTTTTTCTAGTAGGGGTGCAATATAATAATATTATTATAAACCTTAACATAGTAAAAATAGCAAATACTTGTAAGTACATCTTTTAGTATGACTAACGTTTCAAAGACAGATTTACTCAGAAATTAATATAGCCAGCCAGATCGCTATTTCTTGGGTCACAATTAGGTAAATCGTTTTCAAGATTTGCCCGCCAGCAAGTTAAATCAACCCACTACGGCGTGTAACATTTGAATTTCAAATTCGTCGAAAGGAACAATGAGTCTTGCTCAGTACTTGAAACAGTGATTGAGCTACGTTACACTTTGTATCTATTTACATTATGAATGGGTCGGCCCGACAGGACGGACCATAACCTTACAGGATACCAGCGTTAAACAGTAGCTTAACGCGGCTGTGTTACGTCTTCGCAATCCATCTTTGCCTCATTTTTCAGATTGAAAATCTGCGCATCTGTATTGCCTTATCGGCAGATGAAAATTGAAGTAACTGTATCGACCTCAGCTGAGGAGAAATATCTGTGTATTACACAAATGGTGTTTATCGGGTCTTTACCTGTATTCACTTCTTATTCTACTTCTTCCGATCCGTTTGCACTTGCGTCATTACATTCGAATAGGAAAGGGAACAACGAGTGTTTTCGTTTATTTTTGCGCGAAAATTTTTAGGGCACTATAATATATCCTGGGCAGCTGGAGTCAACTGGTAAAGGATAGTAGATATCGAACTGGTCGAAATGGACTACATGGACACCATCATGATCTGGTCATTCCACGCAGCGTTTGCCAACACAAAGTTACCACTCGCGAACTTTTTACCACATATAACACATATAACAGTTTTAATCGTGGTAGAGCTACGCAGCAGCTAGAAACTGAAGTGTCTCTCGAATGGGTCGTCTCGCGCAGAGTAGGATCAGGCTTTCCCAGAATACCAACATAACGTGGCCGTGTTTCGTATGGTGAGTGTAGGAATCCGGGGACTCAAGTAAAGGTAACGAAAAATTTCATCTTTGCTCTCATGTTCAATCTTTATTGAAGGCTGATTATAGATGTGATGGGCCGCAGTTATCACTTACGATCAGGTAAATTGTATACCCGTTTGCCACCCCTAATACAATACAAAATAACCAATGGCAACATTTATCGAATCTAATTAAAACAGCAGACTGTCACCGTTTAACAATTTACGAAAGCGTCTACGTCGTAGCGATCTGAGCAATTAGTTAAATGCACCCCGGGGCGCCTTCCTCGCAACCTCTTAATTATTTATGATCCCCGCATAATAGAAGTATTCCGCGTCGGAAGAAGAATGCCCGCCGGTCGACGGCGCCTCTAAATCACTCCCACTGACGGCGCAGAGACCCGCGATAAAGAACCTCGTTAGACACACAATAGGGACGTCACTTCGCTACTCGATAACGCCGTGCGACGCGTCCCTAAAGTTTCACGTTCTCAATAACAACCGGGGTGCTGTGTGACTTTTATTATCTGTAGCTTTGAAGTTTAATATATGCCTTTTTCAAATTTTAATAAATTTCTTATAATTTTTAACGTAACGTAACAATTTTTCTGTCTTATTTTTTCTAGTTTTACAGTATAAGACTATATTTTTATTTGCATTAGAAAACACAGACAGATCGAGAAGACACTTTGCTATTAATCAAGTTGTTTTTCTAGGTCTATTAAAAATCGTATTTAACCTTTTTATTACTCTTGTATATATTGTAGAAATAATTATAATGTTTTTACCAGATCAGTTTCTTCTCTAGTGACGTTGAACTATATTTAATTAAGTTTAAAGCAAAAATACTTTTCCACATTTAATAGAAAATAGTGCGGAACCGTTTCGCCCGAGTTTATCTTATACTTGACCATTTTATTTCATTCGACGCACAGGAAATTACGCGGGGTTAATGAAAAAATGTACTCGACTTCAGTGTCGTACCGAAGGACGCTAGTGTTGTGCGGTGGGTGCTATGTTGTCGATGAAGTGTAGTGCTGTGTTGTTTATATTGATGTCGATGTTGTTTGAATAGTGCGATGGATTATCGGTCCCCACATCCTTTGATGACGTGGAAACGACATATGCAAGACTTACTTGTACTCTATGGCAGTCTGTGGGCGAGTTTCAGAAGATGGTTCTGAAATGTTTATGATTATTAGTGACAAACGAGCACATAGTTCAACTGATATTAAATGACAACTCAACTAAAGAAATCATAATGCTGATTGTGGTCACCCGTGAGAAAGCTTCGTCACCGGTTATTACCAGCGTGATGTACCAGTGTAAAATCCGTGTGTTTCGTACGGTGAGTGGACGAATCCGAAGACTCGGTTACAGGTGACTAGGTATTCAATCTCAGTCCTTAGGGGTGACCACGCATGTGCATCTTGAATCTTTGTTGAGGTTGGACAGATGTCATGGGGCGCAGTTATAACCAGGTGAACCATTTGTCACCATTAGGGAGTAATTAATAATAAAGTTTTTAAGTAGATTAATGTGGAAGTAAGGTAGAGAGGACTTTTTCTAGTTGGGGTGCAATATAATAATATTATTATAAACCTTAACATAGTAAAAATAGCAAATACTTGTAAGTACATCCTTTAGTATGACTAACGTTTCAAAGACAGATTTACTCAGAAATTAATATAGACAGCCAGATCGCTATTTCTTGGGTCACAATTAGGTAAATCGTTTTCAAGATTTGCCCGCCAGCAAGTTAAATCAACCCACTACGGCGTGTAACATTTGAATTTCAAATTCGTCTAAAGGAACAATGAGTCTTGCTCAGTACTTGAAACAGTGATTGAGCTACGTTACACTTTGTATCTATTTACATTATGAATGGGTTGGCCCGACAGGACGGACATTAACCTTACAGGATACCAGCGTTAAACAGTAGCTTAACGCGGCTGTGTTACGTCTTCGCAATCCATCTTTGCCTCATTTTTCAGATTGAAAATCTGCGCATCTGTATTGCCTTATCGGCAGATGAATAACGGCGTCATGGGGCCACAATCGTCACTCACCGCCAGGTGAACTGTGTGCTCAATTGTCAACCTCGATGCTACCAAAAAAATAATATTATGTTAGGGAAGTTTTGAAAACGTCCAAATAGGAAACGTTCATCATTGCCTCGAATAATGTCAGCTTAGCCTTAACTTAACTTATGGTCACTACATCTAGAGACATTGAAGTAACTGTATCGACCTCAGCTGAGGAGAAATATCTGTGTATTACACAAATGGTGTTTATCGGGTCTTTACTTGTATTCACTTCTTATTTTACTTCTTCCGATCCGTTTGCACTTGCGTCATTACATTCGAATAGGAAAGGGAACAACGAGTGAATTAGTTTATTTTTGCGCGAAAATTTTTAGGGCACTATAATATATCCTGGGCAGCTACTGGTAAAGGATAGTAGATATCGAACTGGTCGAAATGGACTAGATGGACAACATCATGATCTGGTCATTTCACGCAGCGTTTGCCAACACGGCAGGTTACCACTCGCGAACTTTTTTACCACATATAACACATATAACAGTTTTAATCGTGGTAGAGCTACGCAGCAGCTAGAAACTGAAGTGTCTCTCGAATGGGTCGTCTCGCGCAGAGTAGGATCAGGCTTTCCCAGAATACCAACATAACGTGGCCGTGTTTCGTATGGTGAGTGTAGGAATCCGGGGACTCAAGTAAAGGTAACGAAAAATTTCATCTTTGCTCTCATGTTCAATCTTTATTGAAGGCTGATTATAGATGTGATGGGCCGCAGTTATCACTTACGATCAGGTAAATTGTATACCCGTTTGCCACCCCTAATACAATACAAAATAACCAATGGCAACATTTATCGAATCTAATTAAAACAGCAGACTGTCACCGTTTAACAATTTACGAAAGCGTCTACGTCGTAGCGATCTGAGCAATTAGTTAAATGCACCCCGGGGGCGCCTTCCCTCGCAACCTCTTAATTATTTATGATCCCCGCATAATAGAAGTATTCCGCGTCGGAAGAAGAATGCCCGCCGGTCGACGGCGCCTCTAAATCACTCCCACTGACGGCGCAGAGACCCGCGATAAAGAACCTCGTTAGACACACAATAGGGACGTCACTTCGCTACTCGATAACGCCGTGCGACGCGTCCCTAAAGTTTCACGTTCTCAATAACAACCGGGGTGCTGTGTGACTTTTATTATCTGTAGCTTTGAAGTTTAATATATGCCTTTTTCAAATTTTAATAAAGTTCTTATAATTTTTAACGTAACGTAACAATTTTTCTGTCTTATTTTTTCTAGTTTTACAGTATAAGACTATATTTTTATTTGCATTAGAAAACAGACAGATCGAGAAGACACTTTGCTATTAATCAAGTTGTTTTTCTAGGTCTATTAAAAATCGTATTTAACCTTTTTTTATTACTCTTGTATATATTGTAGAAATAATATAATGTTTTTTACCAGATCAGTTTCTTCTCTAGTGACGTTGAACTATATTTAATTAAGTTTAAAGCAAAAATACTTTTCCACATTTAATAGAAAATAGTGCGGAACCGTTTCGCCCGAGTTTATCTTATACTTGACCATTTTTATTTCATTCGACGCACAGGAAATTACGCGGGGGTTAATGAAAAAAAAATGTACTTTCCGACTTCAGTGTCGTACCGAAGGACGCTAGTGTTGTGCGGTGGGTGCTATGTTGTCGATGAAGTGTAGTGCTGTGTTGTTTATATTGATGTCGATGTTGTTTGAATAGTGCGATGGATTATCGGTCCCCACATCCTTTGATGAGCGTCGGGGCGCCCTACCTCCCCCACCCAGGTATGTATTTATTAACTTTATTTTATACAGCTTAAGATAAACTTATTTATAGAATTGTAAGTTTATAAAAAACACCATTTGCTTCTATATGCGTTTATGTCTTTACAATATACAACTTGTGCTGAACTGGAATGGGAAGGAATCATCATCGAATATAATATTTGTATTACCCGTTTTCTTATATAGTAGGGGGGATAGTCTGAACGATTGTTACAACTCAATAAAGTTCTCTATCAACATTGTTCAACAACTGTGTCAAGTGGCATCATAAGCCCGTTATCCTTTGCTTATCCCAGATATACATATAATAACTTATATAACCTTAAGTGTTTTGTACAAAAAAAAAGCGAAAATTGCATAACAAAAATCAACATTTTTTTGTGAAGTGAAGTCAATCAATCATAAGTGGACATTTAATTTTTTATAGTGTACAAAGAGAAATTAGATTAAAAATAATAAAACAGAATTAATCATCTGTGGAATGAAACCTAACTCAATGGTCAATTGGATTTCTCACGACTATCTCGCCCTTAAGGCAAGTGTAATACGATACAAGTGACCCCCGTACATTATAATCTACTTCAACATATGTTTTTTCTTAATGTTACCAGTCAATTTTTTTTTTTTTATATTTGACCGTTCCTATTTTATTGACTGAATGTCATTCGGGTATCTTTCTATTTTTTTTAATAACTGTTAACTATAGGATACGTACCTAAATAGCGAGCTTTGTACACATCTGTCATCGGTGTAACACTGTACAGTACAGTAACATGCAAAGGTTTCTCCATAGAGAGCGTGTTAGAGCATAGTCCACCATACGGCACTACTGCGGATTTGCGTACTTTATATGCTTACGCTTTTTTTTGTTAAAATCGCGATTAACAATTTCATTGGTGACCGGAGCCGACGATCGGACCCGGGTTGCTCGCGTTATACGTAGCTTAACATCATGACTCTTATTGTTTGTAGAATTTAATTATATAAAGATTCCACCTCTGAAATGTGCAATATGTATGCTATTGGTGTTTCAAATGAATAAACACAGCCCACACAGCATCCAGAAATGTTTAATTAATTGCGGTATACATATTTAAAACGGCTGCCTGTAAATTTTGCATTCCCATTGTTATGTTAATCGGGAAACGCACCAGCGATCGAATCCCACAGCACTTGTGATATCGGTAATGAGAGACCAATCCAATTGTTATTTATTCCTCAATAACGGTTGCATTTCATTGAAAGTTTTATCCATAAGTTATGTAAGTATACCAATACATCATAACATTCAGAATGCTTATGTGGGCTGCCGCCGCTATATTTTAGTGCGTCAGAGATGTTTGCGCAAGTGCGTGTCGATGGCTTTCCCGTCATTAGATGCACGTATTTGCACAGATCTCGGTGCGGCAGCAACAACAACCTGATTGTCATGACAGTGAAATTTGAGATACAAAATTAGATATATGTTTAAGTCTTATAATTGTTTACTAATACATATGAGTTGCTGTTGCACGAAATAAAACTATTATAATTAAAACTAGGTTTCATGTTCGAGTTATGTACGACTTTTTTTATTGTATTGAGAGTCTTTCCTGCGGCTCTTGACATTTATTCTCGATAAGGAATCAAAAAGCAGATGCGTTATCAACCCCGATTACTGAGATGAGATCTTTTTACTCACTAGGCGATAAATAGTAGCGCTTTTACCCCCTATTTTCAAGCCGCACCTAGAAATAATATTCAGCGCGGCTCTGTCTCTGACATTAGTGCTTTATATGCGTATTCGTAGTATTCTACAGGTGCTATATATCAATCAATCAATCAATCAAACAAGAATGTATTTGCCAAAATACTATATGGTTATGTAAATGCACATAGGTTAAGGGTATTCTGTAATGCAAATATACATTGCAGTTCGTGCAGTTAAATTACCTAACACAATGCACGTAATATTTAATTATTGACATTTGTCAACAATACAAATTTCAAAGTTTAAAATCATTAAAATGTCAAAGAATTAAAAAAAAATATGTTAATTTAGAAATTTATAAAACAAAGATATCAGCAGTTGAAATACCAAACATTTCTTCAATTCTTGGTAATATTTAATGGAATATCGTAACTTTATATAAAATTTAAATGCGGTAATAAGGTACTAGTAAAACACACCATACAATTTTTCTTTATGGCCGACGACCACTGCTAGCCCGAGGGCTTTCAAAGCTTCAACAGTTTGAAACACCATACAACCTTCCAGATAGTTGTATCTGAACTAGGTATGAGTACCAAAGTCCTCAGGAGTGGGCAGTGTAAGATTCACATAACGTATCTTATTTATTGAGGGTGAGTGACAGGCCGGCAGGCTTGTGATGGCATCACTGTAATTATAAAAAAAATACAAGAACGAAAAATTCGTCTGAGGATATCGTGACCTTTAATATTGATTGATAACATTATAGATATAACTTATCAACTCTGTCCTCAGGTTTTCAGTTTTCGACAACTTATCTGTATTATGATTACTTATCGAATTTGGGTGTCATGGATCACAGGAAACATCAGGCGAACTTTGTGCTAGTTTGTCACCCTCAATACAATAAGTTAAATTTTGTTTGTAGTTTTCTTCCTCGTGCAGACAATCGTTTAAATTGTAAAGTATAAGTTTTCAGTTAATATCATTGAAAGGGTATTGAGACAAAATCCCCGACTCTACTCTATCTAGTATGTATTGTGGAAGTTTAAATCTCTATAGTTTTGTTTCTGCTTCGTAGATTTACTGTGCGAAATTGGCAGGTTTTTAATACAAACAAAAAAGTCCTTCCTGTGCTCACATCGATGCACTGAGTAGATATTATCGCTAAAGAATTTATATATAATATGTATTGCTAAAAGATTTAAATTTATAATAATTATATATATATAATAATATATTTCATAATGTAATATATATATATATATATATATATTACAGATGATATATACATAGATAAATAATATATTACATTAAACTAAACTAAAACGTTTCAAGCTTAGTTTACGTAATATACCTAGCTTCAGCTGACTAAACTAACTTTTAGCGCATTGGAGAAATTTGTTAAAAACATCACTTTGTTTCATGTGTTATTTATGGTGTGCAATAAAGTATATCCTATTCTATTTAATATTATATAACATCGACGTATACCTACGTAAACCGTGTGAACAGTTCACTAATGGTTTTACTGAAGCAACAAGGGTTCCGCCGGACGGTCGGTGGGGTCGAGGAGTGACGAGTTAATTGAGCGCGGCGACGAGTTGCAACATCGGGTTGGCCGCGTTACCCTCCCGTGATAGGATGACTGACGCAACCGCCCTCTGGCGGTATTAACAGCGGCCCGTGTTAAGACCGTACAGAATCTTTTTTTTGTTTGCAAAACCTCCCCATGTGCAACCATATACACGCTGATCTTGAATAGATGGGACAGTCTCGACCAATACTCGTCGTCAAGTAGAACCGATCTAAACGGCATTTTTCATTAATTTACATAAAGAAAATTTCAAAGGCATAAATAGTATAAAAATATTGTTGTTTAGATCTTATTTTTAATATTAGCAGGTAATAAACGTGCACTCAGTTCACCTGAAGGTGATAACTAAAGCTCAACACCACATTTATCTTCAATAAAGATTGAAGATGCACATGCGTTGTCCCCTAGACAACAACGGCGGCTGCATGGCTCTTCAATTGTTCAGTTCTAAGCAAAGAAACGTTTCAGAATTACTATTCTATTAAAGAAAAGAAAGCAAAAAAAAAACTTTTTCGCCACCCAATCAGAAACGTAACAAGCTTTAAAACGTCAGTAATACAGCTTTGGCTCGTACATCTTCGTAGACCGGTAGCTACGATCGTAGACGTTCGTAGGCGATATGATCTAGTAGAAAAGCTAAGCGCTAATGTGACTCTCGGGTAATTTGTGTATTTCAGTATGCCAGCAATACGTATACACTTGCGAATGTCAAGCAGAACGACCCAACCCTGAAATCCAACAATTTGTGCACATCACAATCTGTTATTTTGTTGCGCCTGAGATGTGAATTTAGGACTTGTCTTGACATTCAAGATGTGACTACTAAGCCACGTTGTTTTTTTTCTGTATAATAATTGGTTTATGCGTTAGTGGACTCCACTGCGGATTGTCGGACTGAGTCGTGGACTACGCTCAAACATAACGTTCTTCTTTAATAGGTTTACGCCCAGCTGTGGGATTTATATATAGTATACATATTGTTAACTTTCTAAATTATGTCAAAAATATAATAAACGTGAGAATTAGTGGCAGTGTATGTTTAGTCTCATATCTCTGGAAAATCTACCTGTCAGATGCGCCTCCACTCGTCGGACAGGACATCCTTTGTTTAAAGGAAATCGCAGTCGCCCTATCGGATTGCGCGCATATGCCGTCGTCCCGACTCTTTGTGATGGTTGGTGCAAAGATAAGCAAATAGCGGGACGAATTAAATATTTATCATTTTTTAACAGACTTCATGAAAGAAGGCAAAGGATGTTCTATATACGACATCTTCATCATTTTTTTTTCTTATTATTCGACCACACAGTCGACCTGATTAATTAACTCATAACTATGCAATAAAAACGAAATTGTAGTAAATGAATGTGTCCCATTTGAGAACTCGGGTATGATTCCTTGTTGCCAATAACGGGGTCTTGTGCATTAAACTGCTATTTCATGGTAATACATTTTGTATAAATTTTTCGTGGTTTTGGAGCATTGAATGCAATATTCGCAAATGTCGCGCGGTAAGTACATTGAAAGTAAATGTACACGACCGATGACCGATGTAACAATACGCTAGATGAGATCGTTTTATTCAATCGTAGAGCTACGTTGCAGTTTGTTTCTAGCGGTAGGAATGGGTCGGCCGACCGGGGAAGCTTTGTGCCCTCACATAATAACAACATAACGTCGTATACCGTTTGGCGAGTGGAAGAATCCGGAGACCAGTAAGGGTGATGAGGCATTCGATCATAGTTCTCAAGGGACGGCGCATCTCATTATGATTCCTTAAAGACCATGAATATGGGTCTAATGATCCGTAGTAATTATTTACTATCAGGTGATCTGTGTGGCTAGTTATATCATTATATCGGTACAATTAAAAAAAATAAAAACAATAAGGGTAACTTTATATAATTCTTTCAATGATTGTTGCCATTTTGTTAGTTAAAAGAGTTTTTAAGTATATGTAATCAGCCATTGCTTATTGCAATCGCGGATGTTGATAAATTAACGGATCGTCTTTTAATCTGAAACAGATCTTCGCGGCGTATTATTATGAATCTGAAGATATCATGCCGTGCAAAGACTTCCGAGAAAGCAAGTGAAGTTGCTCGTATCACTAGTTAAACATCGGCCGCCACCGGCACCTCGACACCGGCGGGCGACACCCGGCCCGGAAGCTAAGGGGTGTAAGGCGATCCGGGCGGAAATGGCCGGCAGATTACTATTCTATTAAAGAAAAGAAAGCAAAAAAAAAACTTTTTCGCCACCCAATCAGAAACGTAACAAGCTTCTAAAAGTCAGTAATACAGCTGTGGCTCGTACATCTTCGTAGACCGGTAGCTACGATCGTAGACGTTCGTAGGCGATATGATCTAGTAGAAAAGCTAAGCGCTAATGTGACTCTCGGGTAATTTGTGTATTTCAGTATGCCAGCAATACGTATACACTTGCGAATGTCAAGCAGAACGACCCAACCCTGAAATCCAACAATTTGTGCACATCACAATCTGTTATTTTGTTGCGCCTGAGATGTGAATTTAGGACTTGTCTTGACATTCAAGATGTGACTACTAAGCCACGTTGTTTTTTTTCTGTATAATAATTGGTTTATGCGTTAGTGGACTCCACTGCGGATTGTCGGACTGAGTCGTGGACTGCGCTCAAACATAACGTTCTTCTTTAATAGGTTTACGCCCAGCTGTGGGATTTATATATAGTATACATATTGTTAACTTTCTAAATTATGTCAAAAATATAATAAACGTGAGAATTAGTGGCAGTGTATGTTTAGTCTCATATCTCTGGAAAATCTACCTGTCAGATGCGCCTCCACTCGTCGGACAGGACATCCTTTGTTTAAAGGAAATCACAGTCGCCCTATCGGATTGCGCGCATATGCCGTCGTCCCGACTCTTTGTGATGCTTGGTGCAAAGGTAAGCAAATAGCGGGACGAATTAAATATTTATCATTTTTAACAGACTTCATGAAAGAAGGCAAAGGATGTTCTATATACGACATCTTCATCATTTTTTTTTCTTATTATTCGACCACACAGTCGACCTGATTAATTAACTCATAACTATGCAATAAAAACGAAATTGTAGTAAATGAATGTGTCCCATTTGAGAACTCGGGTATGATTCCTTGTTGCCAATAACGGGGTCTTGTGCATTAAACTGCTATTTCATGGTAATACATTTTGTATAAATTTTTCGTGGTTTTGGAGCATTGAATGCAATATTCGCAAATGTCGTGCGGTAAGTACATTGAAAGTAAATGTACACGACCGATGACCGATGTAACAATACGCTAGATGAGATCGTTTTATTCAATCGTAGAGCTACGTTGCAGTTTGTTTCTAGCGGTAGGAATGGGTCGGCCGACCGGGGAAGCTTTGTGCCCTCACATAATAACAACATAACGTCGTATAACGTTTGGCGAGTGGAAGAATCCGGAGACCAGTAAGGGTGATGAGGCATTCGATCATAGTTCTCAAGGGACGGCGCATCTCATTATAATTCCTTAAAGACCATGAATATGGGTCTAATGATCCGTAGTAATTATTTACTATCAGGTGATCTGTGTGGCTAGTTATATCATTATATCGGTACAATTAGAAAAAATAAAAACAATAAGGGTAACTTTATATAATTCTTTCAATGATTGTTGCCATTTTGTTAGTTAAAAGAGTTTTTAAGTATATGTAATCAGCCATTGCTTATTGCAATCGCGGATGTTGATAAATTAATCGTCTTTTAATCTGAAACGGATCTTCGCGGCGTATTATTATGAATCTGAAGATATCATGCCGTACAAAGACTTCCGAGAAAGCAAGTGAAGTTGCTCGTATCACTAGTTAAACATCGGCCGCCACCGGCACCTCGACACCGGCGGGCGACACCCGGCCCGGAAGCTAAGGGGTGTGTAAGGCGATCCGGGCGGAAATGGCCGGCAGATTTGTCGCCCGCCGCCTCGGCAATTACCGTCGGGTTGCGCGCCCCGAGAGGGTTTTATAGCGCTCAGCGTATGTCTCGATATCTGCTTAGCACTTGCAAATCCCTCGACGGGTGAAGTTTTGCAGAGTTGATTGTAATTGCTTTTGCTACGTTAACTGTACAGTATAGAGAGCTTTAGTGTAGCGGTTTCTCAAGTTGTTTTATAAATAAAAAGTTAGCATTACTAACGTTGTTCACCACACTGAGCTTACAGAGATTATGCTATGGTTCACAATAACAGTCGAGATACGGATGCGGCTTTACGAGCTTCAGTTTCGCAGACCATACCTAAACCATTAGGCTATTGACGATTCATATTTTCAAACTAGCAGCTTAGTTTGGCTTTGGTTTAAATATTTTATTTAACATAGCAAATATACTTCTAACCGTCACCCTTGTCCACCCCATGTTAATAATGTTATAACTCTAGTTTTTTAATTATTTGATCAAGTGTTCACTTTATGTTAAGTGATTACTGCGGCTCGTGATATATAATCCAGTATAGTGTCAGTCCATTGCTTAGTTACCCCAGAGGTCTAAGATGGAATGCCTTCTTACAAGTAACAAGCTTTCCGGATCCCTACACTCAGCAGATCAAATAGCGGCGCCACGTTAATATTCTGTGAAGGCTAGGTCCTCCCCGATCGTTTAGTTCAATTTATAAGGAATAATAAAAAAATAATAATATTGGTATACATTATATATGGAGGTGTGTTTGTCTTACATATCGCGATTAACCGCGATTATTACAATAAATTCATAATATATTTTTATATAAATTTAGCCAACCACTTGGTCACCTTGCAATAAATATGATTTTTCTTAACTGTATTATTTGTTATAGAGCCATGCTACAGTTTGTTTCTTGCCTCGGCGCGAATGGGTCAGGTCGGCCGGGAAATGACTACGCCACCCTGGTGAATGTAGGGATCCGCAGACCCTTGTTACTGGTGATGAGGGATTCCGTCTAAATCGCCAGTGGTTACAATGCATTTACAATTTGAATCTTTGTTTTCGATTGATGTAAATATCATAGGCCGCTGTGATCACTTGCTATCATGCTGAGTGTGCTCGTTTTTCACTCTTAATTAAATAAAAAAAAACTGTACCTAGGTTTCTATTAATTTTATTATACAATCGCCCTTCTAGGTAACAATAAAATGTCTCAATAAATTTAGTTTAAAAAAATTATATAGTTAATCTAGTTATGAAAATAACATATATTTGAACACACGACTAGAGATAACGTGCCTAAACCAACAAATTGCCTTCCCCATACTCTAAGATTTTATAAAAACTTTATCCCCCAGTCGCAAGCCCAAGAGGACAAATTCCGTGCTCGTAGCCCCGTCGATTCACCTCCGGCATCAATCATAAACTTCCAAAGCTGGAGGAAACACCCTCTTATCCCCCCACACGCATTTTACGACGATAAAAGGTTATCGTATGTATCAATTTGGTGTGAAATCGAGATGGATTTGGTGAAGTGAAGAAAATTACTTTCCTACCTAAGGAAAGTAATTTTCTTTCTTGTCTTAATACTTACGTGTTGATGGTTAAACTTGAATATGTATGATATGTCCTCCGGGTCTATATCGATAGCGACATCTTCTGGTTGCTATCAAATGCCAACTGCGCATTATATATTATAGTTCCGTAAGCATTTCCGCAAACACAGAGGAACGCATATAGAAATGGACGTAGGTTCAGATGCAGTGTGAAAGACACGGGACATACATACACACAACACACCCAGAACCGAACCCTAATAAAAGTTGTACAAATATTTTTGTTCCCTTCGGAATCGAACTCATGACCAATCGCAGCCACTTCAAACTCGGCTCTAACCAAATAAAATGAAATATTAAATTACTGATGACAAGACATTTTTGTTTGAATAAAAAAGATTGTGCGCTCGGTTGACACCTTCAACACAAAAATTAAAGAACAATAAACCTCGCGATAACTTAACATAATAATTTTCCTGCACAAATCTTTAAGCATTATAAACGTACCGCGTTGAGAATGAGCCGCCGTGTCGAAGGGCATCGGCGTTGAGATTTTGTCGGCACATCTCGATGGAGATCGGATGCCATGGAAGAGGCAGCGCGGGGCGACGGGAGGTCGGCAGAAAGGCGCGGAAACGGAGGCTCACGTAATGCCAGATGGAACGGCGACGTTTACACGGTGACCAAACGATTCTAGATTATTTCAGGATATTGTGAGTTTTTGTGTTTTATAAATGAGATTGTTCCTAATAATTCGTTGATCCTATAAGGATTCTGTTTTTTCATCGGATATAAAAATTTCTTTGCAAATCGTGTCTGGTCTAGGTATTAAATAAAATTACAAAAAATATTTCTCAAATGTTGTATATGGTTGCGTTCTCAGACCAGTTCATGTAGGAAAATCGATATTTCACGAAAAAAATACCTTGCCTATTTACAAACACATGAAATCGTGTATCGTTATGACCATTGCTTAAATGCCTACGATCAAACAATTTGACACTTTGTGTGTACCTATTTCGCTTTTCGTCCCTCAGTTCTTACATTTATTAGTATTCATTTGGGCTCAGTAAACATTGGGCATATCCTAAGCGCCTTTTTATCACTTCAGTAGAAATAAATACCTGTGTGGAGTTAAATTGTGACGTACGGAGCGTATCGTCGACCCGGTCAAGTATAAAACAGGTCAATGACAATTCCTATACTTTCTAGTTCTGGGTGAAGCACAACGGAAGTACTATCAGGGTTCAGTATAATGATATATTTAGCATTTAGATGCCATTGCCGAGATTCTGCAGATCTCGGCATTCTGAATTCTATGTTTGCGGTGAATGGGGTCTCAGATTTCTTTGCTATTGTCTGCGTCACCCTGGCATCAACGCCATGTGTATAGCGACAAACGACTCTATTAATGTATATTGACTGTCATATAGAGTTCCCTCTAGCACTACATTAGACCTCACCGCTGTCGAACCTGATTTACAGGAGATACAGTGGCGGGTAAGAGGGGACGGGAAAGGGTGGGTGTCTTTGCGTTGGAACGGCAACCTGGATACTGACTAGAGAAGTTAGATACGAACCTACATAGTGTCATATATGTCAGTATGTTATACGTGGGAATGTGTTTGTGTAATTGTATCGACTATTTATTCTTATATATTTATTTTTGAGATATAATAATATTTTATTACATATTGCATACATGTAATAAAACATTATTATTAAAAAACTTTTTATGAATCACGTATCATCGTCTTTCTACGCGACTCTTTAACACGTTAGCCGCATAAATATCAAAACTTTTTCGAAACGTGTAAAATGTTCTTCCCGAAATCACGCAGTCATCCCATGCGTACAAACCGGATAAACGTATAAAATAGCACGGATGTCCTTATCCCGCGGATCGTCGCGGCGATAAAAAAATATCCCCATGCACCCCCACCCTCGCAGTGGGAGGGACGGGCCACGAGCGCGGGATCTCCGACTCTAGGTTGTTAGTCACATCTTTTAGGGTACCGTTTGGAGATTTAAATTTTTTTGTAAATGTCTCTTTTGATTATCTTCTGTTACGTTTTTTGTATTTGATGAACTTAATATTATAACTTAAGTTTATTGAAAGAATTATTCTACGTCAACAACAGTGTATACCACATACACTGTTGTTGATTACAATGAAATACAATGTACGACTGTAGTAAATTCGACTTCTAAATAGGACTGTATCGAGCTTTTGTAAGTTACTGAGCTGGCTTTTAATTTCCCCGTACTTTTTCATAGTACTTTTAATTTAAAAGTATTTAGATTAAAATAATCACTTTACTATACTCTTGTATCTATAGATCGATCACCTAAAATAATGTCGATTATTATGACCAACAACGAGTGAAAAGTATTCACTCCATCGCGCCACCGGCGTATCGTAAGAATTGACATTGGGATTGACAGTACCTAAATATCGAATATGTCAGATTTAAGATCTTCGAAAAATACTTTTTCTGTTCAAATTTATACCTGATGATGACCTGAATGAAATATTTTACAGATGTGGTAACTACGTCTTGTGAAATGAAAATTAAGTATTCATTTGGGCTCAGTAAACATTGGGCATATCCTAAGCGCCTTTTATCACTTCAGTAGAAATAAATACCTGTGTGGAGTTAAATTGTGACGTACGGAGCGTATCGTCGACCCGGTCAAGTATAAAACAGGTCAATGACAATTCCTATACTTTCTAGTTCTGGGTGAAGCACAACGGAAGTACTATCAGGGTTCAGTATAATGATATATTTAGCATTTAGATGCCATTGCCGAGATTCTGCAGATCTCGGCATTCTGAATTCTATGTTTGCGGTGAATGGGGTCTCAGATTTCTTTGCTATTGTCTGCGTCACCCTGGCATCAACGCCATGTGTATAGCGACAAACGACTCTATTAATGTATATTGACTGTCATATAGAGTTCCCTCTAGCACTACATTAGACCTCACCGCTGTCGAACCTGATTTACAGGAGATACAGTGGCGGGTAAGAGGGAGGGAAAGGGTGGGTGTCTTTGCGTTGGAACGGCAACCTGGATACTGACTAGAGAAGTTAGATACGAACCTACATAGTGTCATATATGTCAGTATGTTATACGTGGGAATGTGTTTGTGTAATTGTATCGACTATTTATTCTTATATATTTATTTTTGAGATATAATAATATTTTATTACATATTGCATACATGTAATAAAACATTATTATTAAAAACTTTTTATGAATCACGTATCATTGTCTTTCTACGCGACTCTTTAACACGTTAGCCGCATAAATATCAAAACTTTTTCGAAACGTGTAAAATGTTCTTCCCGAAATCACGCAGTCACCCCATGCGTACAAACCGGATAAACGTATAAAATAGCACGGATGTCCTTATCCCGCGGATCGTCGCGGCGATAAAAAAATATCCCCATGTACCCCCACCCTCGCAGTGGGAGGGACGGGCCACAAGCGCGGGATCTCCGACTCTAGGTTGTTAGTCACATCTTTTAGGGTACCGTTTGGAGATTTTAATTTTTTTGTTAATGTCTCTTTTGATTATCTTCTGTTACGTTTTTTGTATTTGATGAACTTAATATTATAACTTAAGTTTATTGAAAGAATTATTCTACGTATACCACATACACTGTTGTTGATTACAATGAAATACAATGTACGACTGTAGTAAATTCGACTTCTAAATAGGACTGTATCGAGCTTTTGTAAGTTACTGAGCTGGCTTTTAATTACCCCGTACTTTTTCATAGTACTTTTAATTTAAAAGTATTTAGATTAAAATAATCACTTTACTATACTCTTGTATCTATAGATCGATCACCTAAAATAATGTCGATTATTATGACCAACAACGAGTGAAAAGTATTCACTCCATCGCGCCACGTGCGTATCGTAAGAATTGACATTGGGATTGACAGTACCTAAATATCGAATATGTCAGATTTAAGATCTTCGAAAAATACTTTTTCTGTTCAAATTTATACCTGATGATGACCTGAATGAAATATTTTACAGATGTGGTAACTACGTCTTGTGAAATGAAAATTAAGTATTCATTTCACTTGTATTAGGTAGTGTGTGTGTGTGCTCGACCTAATGACCATCTTGGTCCCTGCGTCGGCGCTAAGTTTCTTGCAATTGTTAAGCTTTCAATTAGCGCCGAGCTGTGCGCACCCGCTGGCCCCGGCGACCTGCCAACAAAACGACAAACTTTAATTAAAAGTTGACGCGATACCGTCTGCCACCGGGATTATGAAGCCCAATCCCCTAACGCGCCCGCGAACCCCGATAAATCGAAATACGCCTTATAACGCTAATAATAAAGATCCAAATGAACAGACACCATCCAGGATAGGACACATCAAAAACCAACTCTAACAGCGAGGCCGCAAATCACGTATTACCTCAACAAGTACGAAGACCCCTGCCAATCTAAATTATACACTAACTCGCCGTTGTAAAGCTCAAAATGTTCCAAAGCGGCCACGCAATAGAAATTGAATCCCCGCAAACCGTAAAGTCCCAAGTAACATCGAGACCGTGTTCTAAAGGCCTTTGTACAAGCCGCGTATCCCCCTCCGGGGTCTATTAATGTCAGAGTGTGGGCGACGCGGCAGGCCATTTTATACTGGCTGTGTCGGCGTATAGTACGCTGTTAAGTCGAAGAGCTGGATGCCCAAGTGGCGAGGGTGTGCGATTACGAACAGTAATCGACTTGATCCCAATGAAGTTGGTAACACAGTGCCATGCCCTACAGAGCAGGCACGCAGAGGGGACAGGGTGTACTCCGCGATTTGTTTGCCTAATTGCGTCAGTCTTTATTTGAATCAGATAAACATCTATCTTGAATAGAACAGACGCACAAAAGTGAATATCGGAGAACAAAAGAATTGACTGTCATGAGTGGCAAATGGCATTTGTTTGCTGAGGCATTAAAGAAGAATTATTTTTCGCTTGCTATTTGCTTTAGTTGTGTCCCAGATTGAGGCATCTTTTTTATTTCTGGATTGCAATGAGCTTTATCATAGATGATATTTTTTATATTATATTTACTTTAGCTTTGAACAAACTTTGGAAACGGGTGCGTACCGGGAAGCAAAAAGTAAGTCAATTATCTACATCGATCATTGATATTTAATTTTACTTCATACTTCATGCTTTATTTCTGCATATCATTATTGCAGCATTTCTTTCTTTTTCTAATATTTGTAGTCTTCAAAGACAACCAAAAATACAAAATATAAATTAACTTGCTTTTTATAATTATATTTTATATATTCGTTTTACCACCGAAGTCCAATTGATGTTGTGTTATGTTTTTAATCAAATTTCAGCCAAATAAAAAAAACAAGAGGTTGTTTGTTTGTGTCTTGTCTCTCAGAGGACGGGCGGTCGTGGGTATGAAATTCGACCACGTTGTGAGCGTTTAGTGTTTGACGCAGTAGGCGTGCGGGCGAGGGTGGAACGCCATCGGGCTGTAATGGAAATCCGCAGACGATGCCGCGGCGGTCTGGTACACGCTATGAGCGGGAAGCGGGTCAATATAATAAATAAATATTTAGTGTAACAATTTACTCAAATAATAGAACAGTCAATGTCATCTAGTTTTAAGCACAAGATAACGCTGTCTTCGTCTAAAATAGCATCATTCAATTTTTTAATTCAAACCTAAAACACTGTGAAGATAGCCTTCCCACAGTAATGTCTTGTAGGCGTGGTAGAGCCATGTTGCAGCAGATATGAGAATGGGTTATCACGACCGCGGAGAACCACGCCCTCACAGAATAAAAGTATAACTATGCCGAGTGTACAAAACCGGAGACCTAATTACTGGTAACAACGTATTCTATTTCAATCTTCAAGCGCGACAACATTTGTGCATCTTTGTTGGTGGTGTATGTCCACCAACAATACCGTACGCATACTACCACTCCACTCATTCAACTACTATATATTGGATTGGCAACAAAGTTCTCTTCGATTTTTTGAAATATTTTCAAGTTCATTTTTTATTTTAAAAAAATAAGTTTTAAACTAAAATGTATTTTCCCTTGTTATTTACAAATTTCTAATGAAATCTTTGAAAAGAGTTTTGATTGCTCGTGGTTAGAAATCACCCGGTTTCGTCTCGGAAAATCCATCCAACATTGATCTTATTTCTGCGTCAGTAATCAACGAAACTCCGCGCATTGCATTTGCAAGAGATCGAAAGAATTGAAAATCATATCATCACATAAATGAACTCTCACAAAAAAAAAAAAAACAAGTTCCCGTAGAACAAAACTCCCCCTTTAAAACAAACTCAAACATTATGTCAAAACATTATGCCATGCGGAATATAAAATTATAAAAACTGAAAGAACTTGGTTGCCAGCCAGCCAACCTAATAGAATGTCACTAAAGTTGTATTTTGTACATTGTTATATTAAAATAAATACCATATTATTGCATGCATATTTTATATAAATAAAATTAGGCCTGTTGTTATAAGATAATTGGAATTTAAAATGGAAATTAAAAATTTTTGATAATATTTTCTAATTCGCAACATGGCTGCTGCGGCTAGAATCAAACTGTAGTCTGACTAACACTGTAAAATGGCACTCTATAAAAGATGGCTTCCTGTTTCTCTCATTCTGAGACAATTCATAATCTAATATATACATTTATATGTAACATGAAAAAACTTTCAGGCAATCTACAGTGAAATAGAAGGTGAGGTGTAAAGTGGCGCATAATGCGGTACAGAGATGGCTCGCGTGAGCTCCAACAATGGGCCCCGACACCGACTAATGTTAAGCGATTGCGGCATTGGAGGCGTACCTTTTTGTTGTCCATTACATGTAACTTTGATGTAGGTCGCCAGGTGTATTCTAAAAACCTAGCGAGCAAAAATAACGCCTTTATAGTAGTATCCTTAATATTTGACGGCTACCTGGTGTAGTGGTTAAGGTACCCGGCTACTGCGTCGAGGGTCCTGAGTTCAATCCCAGATATTGTTCACACACACAGGAATCACAAATGTCGTTCCTCCCCCGGGAATCGAACCCATGCCCTGCGTCGCAGAAGTCAACTGACCGCTATTTCACCAAGTCGTCAATCGACGTTCAATCGAAAATCCGTCGATTGGCCCCTCAATCTTAACACACGTGGAAACGGCGAAGGCCAAAACTGCGACGTTTGAGTGTTATTAAAAAATACACGGAGAACTGAGTTTCACAGAGGAAACTTTCCACGACAGAGCGAGGTGGAAACCCCGTCGCAGAACGTGAACAACCACTTGTATGCAAATTTATTCAAGAATTATATTAGTCTTATGGTTATTTAGAGATATATTAAATAAAAGGAGACAGTGGATGGATGAGTAAGAAAGGTTCTCGAGTGGCTACCTCGTATTGGCTATCGCAGTGTATTACCACCCCCCACTAGATGAAACGGCGATCTATGCCAGTTTGCTTGAACGTGACGGACGCAGGTGGCTCAGGATTTTACTCTATGGCAGTCTTTGGAAGAGGCTAAGTTCAGCAGTGTGATAGTAATTATTGTATTATTGTTATGAATTTAGTAAATAATATTTATATAGTTGGTTAAAAATTATAAGAATGCCGTAGTCACGTCCGTAGCACTCTCTAGCAATTGCTACATGTAACGGAACTTCTTGTGAATAAATTAGATTCGCAGAAGTAACTCTCAGTCTAAGGTAATATATCACATGCAGCCGCTGTGTTCTCGCTCACAATGTGTTGCCGCGCGCCACAGATTGCCTGATCGATCGGGGCCAAATCTGACAGGGGTCGGTCCGCCGCCCATAGATTATGCACGCGGATTTACAATCAGAGACGCCACTACGTTCAACTGATTCAGAACGGAGAATTGACTCGTTCGTTGAATATTCTAGTTTTGTGCATCTTCAAAAGCAATCCAAAAGCAAAATGTGGACTAGAATAATTGGAGTTATGGATCGCGCATTATATGCAGTTTAATATTATTTAGTTTAGTTTTTTTATTTGTCATTATTTTAGTTTTTTTTACCACAGCCGTGGTAGCTCATTGTCAGTGTCTGTGTCTGAGGAAACCCAGTGCGATTTCCGGTGCGGGGAATGCAAATGGAATTGTTTGTTGCAGTTATAAGTGTTGATTTACCAAGTATTTACAAGTCAATGAAAATACCTGCTGTATGGCCAGCACCTTGCCACTTCAGCTTGCTTATCTTCTAGCGATTACTTCTGGTTAAAACCAGATGACTTGCAACTCAGAATATAAAGATATCTCCCAGAATCCGCGTATATTTCTAAACGAATATTTTTGTGTTTATTTTGACATCTCGTTTCTTTAAATAACTTTAGGGCGTGTATTTATCTGTCATCAAATTTTTGTGTTCTTTAACGCCCGATGTTAACGTTTTTATTTATATTTATGTTTTCTTTCCTCCACATAAAGAAATCCCGGGGGCGACGATAATCCCTACACTCTCCGGATCACACGTACCGTATATATATTTAGAGCGATGCCGCTCTCGAAATATCCCATTTATGTCTGGTGCGTCGTCTCAGGCGGGCCATCATTACGAGGATCAGTTAACGATATCGACCAGTTATATTTATAAACATGTGGCTTCGGTTCTATCTTGTCTCTGTATGAGAGAGTATAGACGATATATAATGGACAATAGCACCTAGTTCCTCATCCTCGATTAGGAATCATAGTGCAGATACCTTGTAACGCCTTAGGATTAACATGGATTCTCTTCATCATTTATAAGGTCCCGTACTGTGTATGCGTATGCTCCGTTTATTAAAAAATCGTATTTTCGTCCTGATGGCAATGGCAAATGAGCTTCAGCACAGTCTTTTTTCCTTTTGTGTTTACTACGGCTTTGTGTTTATTACATTGTTTCAGGAAACACATGTATTATGAGTGTGGGGACCGACATGGAGAACATCATTACCTGTAATATAGTCTGATCCCCCTATCACGTTGCTATTCTGTGAGGCGTGGGCGTTCCCCTGTCGGGCCGACCCATTCATGTTGCGCCTATAAACTAGCTGATGCGTACCACTACCACTGTTAACTATTACTATCATAGATAATGATAAATAAAAAATGCAAAGAATCTTCCTATGTAAATAAATTCTATATATCAAAAGAAGAAGAGCAGGTACACTGCTTGCTTGCACATAACAATCACGGCCCGGTGGAGCCGCTCAATGCGCGCCGCCAGCCCCTGCCGTCGGCGCAGCTCGATTGTTCGCAATCTCAGACAGGTGTCTGAAGTGGAAGGTGAACGAGACCGTACGGGATCTGTGCCGATGTCCAAGATTACCGAGGAAGCGTGTTACACTGATATTTTCTTTATGTGAATAAAACGGATACACGGGTCCACGCGGACCATCTAAAAGTCAAACTTTCACTTAAGTCCAGCCTCAAATCGAGCCAATCAATGAAGATTTAGTATAAGTGCTGCTGTTTACCAGTTCGGGAGAAGGTATTGATGTAAATATATATTTTTAACAGTCGTTTATCTACTTCCTTGTCAAGTGTCTAAAATCAATAATACAAATCGTTCATAGACACATCTGATAAGTGTGTTGCCGTATTTATTTTTCTTTAATAGCTTAGTCTGTGTCTACATTTTAGTTTCAAACGTGATGTCTAGGACACTGACAGTTGCTCTGTATTGATTAAATAGTATCCAAATCTGAATTCAAAATTGATGCTGGACAGGGCGGCACGTGAGTGTATGAGATTATGATATTTTTCGCCGTTAAACTATACCTTACGCACTGTGTATCGTTTTGGTCGATTTGGGAAAATTCATCATTAGTAGGTAATAAACTCCCATGGAATTTGTCGCGTCTGTAACTTAATCTCTAGGTACCCCCCTAGAGGCGCGGGGAGCGGGTGACTTCTCTCGGCTCAAATTAGCGCTTCAGACTGAATTAATTACCGCACGTCGCTTCAGTGACAACCCTCCGCCGTCGCTAGGGTTGCACGATGGGGTTACTTTTTTTTAATCGGGTTTTAATTGGGATGTTGTCGATTATTGCTAGGGTGTAAGGGTTAGATTGCAAATATTTGATTATATTTACATGATTTAGTGAGTGACATTTTTTTTACTGCGATACGCTTTGAAATATGTCGAAGATTGGTTTGGCATAATTTAGTTACGTATGATGTTTTTGACGATCTTGGTTTTGTGGTGACAGTTTGGCCTTATAGTATATTCTACCTCCAATAATCGTCCTTTTTTAAAATTCAAATCTTACGCACACCTGTTGTTAACCCCCGGCCCCGTCACTTAAAATATCGTAGGAATGTCGTGTGGTAATATACTGTCCTGATCTAAATATTACTTTATGTGCAGTTCTTAAATGACCCCACAGTTGTTTATTTATACCTTTTGATTTGTCTGAATGATTGTGATTGTTAATATTATAACGACAATCAGTGAACCCTGTTGTTATTCCAGCCGTCGCTCCTGACGCGACCATACTCAGTCCCACCCTGTATCTACAACGCCACTACCGAGGCTTGAGGCATCCAACGGAGTACAGCACCTCACAATATTAATACCATCATAGCTGATATTAATATATCCAATTGACACTTGGCGTGGTATGAACCCTCAAACAAAAGGCTAGCCGTTCTAACCGCGGGGCAAACGGATGGCTAAGCGGCGGGCGATGTCCAATTTCCCGCAACCCTGACGCGAGTGTCGAGGATCGGGTGTCGACGGCTCGCTCCTTTTCAGAGCCCGCAGCGAGTAATTGATGAGACGCCGCTCAAGTCATGAGCGGAAGCGATTTCTAGAATAATATTTTGAGACTGCTGTATTTTTAGACACAAAATCTTCCAATTATACAGACACGCTACAGTTGAAAAGCTTCACGAGTAATATAATTATAATAGGAATTTTTATTTAAAGATTTGTAGTATACACAGAATCTATAAAATGTATATTTTTAATAATACAGGGGCTAAAAAAGGAGCACACAGTTCACCTGATGCTAAATAAGGACTGTGGCCCATTACGCCTACTTCCACTCTCAAACCCTCGACGACTGAGATGAAATTCCGTTTTAAAAGAAGTATAATATTATGATTAAGTTTTCACACATTGCTATTCAAATTGATACTCACCTCTGAATCGCATCTCCATGTTAAATGGACTGTCCGGACGTGGGGAAGTTTTTGAATAAAATATCAAGTTTCAATAAAATAAAAAGGTAAAAGTATCGGCTTTTACGTTCCAATGGGCCCGAGCGGGGGTATTGAAGCATCTCTGCTACGCGGCGCAGGGACAAATTGAGGGACTAGTCGTAGAAGATATAGTATAAATTATATTAAACAATACAATATATGTTATGGTAACACTGTAAACGGTAAATTCATATTTCTTTTTTTTTGTTTCAGGTAAGATTGAAAACAATAAGAAGTCGCCTGTCCTATAGATTGATGGATGTAAAGTATTTTTGTTATTGTGTTGGGGGTGACAAAACAGTAATCTTCATCCATCTCGGCTAAGATTCAAGATCCACATGGAGACTCTTAAGGACCGAGACGGATTACATCGTTACATGTTATTGGTTCCATGGTTCCTTTACTCACCAAAGAAACAGCAGCGTGTAAGAGCATGCTCCATCCACGGCCGAGCCGACCCATTTATGCCGTAACTAAATTCAAACTGCTGCTTAGAGCACTCCCATACCTATATTAGTGGTTCACCAGCACAAGGGCTCCCGAGAGGGAAGCTCGGCTTGGGCCGTAGCCCTTCGCGCGAACGCGACTTGATCGAGGGTGTCCGAGAGGGCCGAACCTCGGCTCGGTCAGTTAGTTCTAACGCATTACCTATAGTATTTTTAAATTCTAAATTAACGATATTTACCATCACTTCGAAATGCGCTGGCGCTGGAAAAGACGACAACAACTTGTTAGTAGATGAAAACCGATATAATGAGACCGATTAACCAATAAAAAAGATATAGCGGGCACCGTTGGCGGGGGCTGTATGAAGGTGTAGTGTTGATGTGTAGTGTTTGGAGAGGGCCCGGGCCCTGGTGATCGCGTTGACATCGACCTTCTGCCCCCGTGTCCTAGCGAGATTTGCCTTCTTCCGTTCCTACTCAGTGATCTCTTTCTGCACTATCACGGTTTGATGCGTGACCAGCGCCTTTCATATCGATTTCCCCGCAACACGGGAAGCGCTAGCACAGAAAATTGTTGCCTGATCCTCTAAACAAGGATTCATCGCTCGGACACAGTGGTGGCAACGCGTTGTCTGTTCGCGTTCCATCCCGTGTCACATCACTGCTCACCCATTTCCTATCTCAGAGTAGTTAGCATGAGCTACTCCTGCAGATAATTCCTTACTTTCTATGGAACTTTGCTGCTCCCGTTTCAATTATGCTCTATATTTTGCTGCTCCACAAAGGCTGACAAAGATATTAAATATAACTTTGTGGTATATAAAAATGTGACACATTTTTCAATAAAAAATATGTTTATTTGTAATAAGGAAATTCTTGATTAACACTAATGCCTTACCCTCACAGTGAGCTGGCTGGCAATTGTAATTAGCTGCCGCCGGCCCTGACCCTTCAGTATTTGCATATCGTCCTTAAACGGACAAAGGGAAGTCAAATATCTCCACACGTGAACACTAATTATTTGATCCTGTGTAATGTACGGAACCACAAGGAGACTTTAAAAAACACACACAACACATTAAAATTTCGAATGATTATATTCTTACGCCGTCACCAGCAATATATGACTGTAGTTAATTTTATTGTAATATTAGGGGCGATAAACAATGAATACATACGAGAGTAACTGCGACAATAGGTTTGATATGAAACACGTAGCTTCGTATTTAGGTTAAAAGATTTTTTATATATATATTTTACATATATAACAAAATAAACTATTATTATTATTATGTATTAATTTGGTGACGAATGAGCACACAGTTCTCATGAAGGCAAGTGATGACATCTACATGCATCCTCAACAAATATTCAAGATTCACATGCGTTCCGAACCCTGAGGATCGAGATGAAATACCTTACCACACGCTAGTTAGGAGTTGGTCCTTCAGTAGGGCCGACCCATTCATGATGAGCTAGAAACTTACTGCAACGTGACTATAGCACTGTAAATAATTAATCTAATCCTAATGGATAAATAATGGTTTTGATGGGCATTTGAAAAATGACTCATTATACACCATTAGTGCTAGCATATGGTTAATTATAGTTGTGTGTGTATCACGATGCAGTCAGCTCTATCCTGGACCGAACCCCCGACCCCACAATTGACAATTGACCCCGGCGATTAAACGGCCGTCCGCTAACGAATAACGAGACGACGCTCGTTTGACCCCAATGGAACGTTTCAGATGGATATGTGACTCATTGGTTAGAAGACGTCTCTAGTTAAAGTAAAAGCCTATTCGAATTTAAAACATACATTTTGTTCTGACCGAGTGATTTGATGCAATTTCATAAAGATATTTGACAAAGTAACAGGATAAATCCATCTGTGCGTCCATCTGGGACGCACGGTTCACCTGATGGTTAGTGGTTCCTGGCAGTCGTGATGCTAACGTGATCGTCGATAAGGAACCTTAATGTCCTCGCGGTCGTTATCTTCTGGCTTCAAACACGGCGATGTCTTGGCCGGTAACAACTGCATGATAGGAACGGTGCAAGCTCTATTTTTATTCACTCGCTGGCCCAACAGACCTTGGCCTGTTCAAAATTCAATATATATTTTTTAATATAATTTATATATAATTTGTTTATAATTCTTTTGTTATAAATAAAATATTTGTTTATAGATTTATGAAAATTATTTTTATATTACATTAGTTAGTTTTTATTTTTATATATTTAATTAGTTTTTAGTTATCTACAAGTTCATACAAAAAAGAACTTTTAATTTTTCACGAGCTTGTCGATATTCCGATTTTTGTTTCTAAATCTAATTAGAAATATTACGAACATTCATAAAAATTAAACATATCGGTCCAACCGGTCTCAAGTGATACTCTTACCGACGAACAGCTTTTAATACTTATATATGTAGATTTAATGTTCCTTGTATTCGCCATAAAGTTAAAATACCAAAGGGATTGATGTTGTACATATAAATAAATAGAGTACTAGTGATGAGATGAAAAGATGATGAAGAGAAATATTGGCTAAATTAAAATATAATTATTTGTGACATTACTGAGATGCATCAAGAAGGAAGGCGCGAACTAAAAGATTGAAAAATTTGGTCGTCTTCGGTTAAGGAGAGAGGTCCGCACTCTGAACGATAAAGGAGTTCTCAATAAATCCAGTAAAGTGCAATGGAATGATAATATTATAGTGCCGTAAACTTTTTATACTCGTAGTCCCCCTACCTATACCGGTGTAATAACATCCGACGCGAGTTCTGATGCAGCATCAAGAATATGGTACATGTCATAACCAGGATACAACAACAAGCGGCTATGAATACGCCGTCAGTATCATTGATTCACTAAACAGAAAGCAATTACCCCTCTTGAGCCTCCCATGTGGGGCCTCAAACAAGGTCTCTAGTATATGTGATAAAAAGACAAGAAGTAAAGTTCGAGACTGCAACGCGTATTGTGGACTTTTTCGAGAGGTCCGTGGTTGACACTACGGAACCCTGCTAAGAAATGTGTTGCGTATCGAGGGCGAGCGCTAAGGGCAGAAGCAATTCGAGAGGTCACACTCCGTGTCCCTCTAATTGACTCCGTAGATTAATGCGGTCTTCGTTAACTAGCCTCGTTCACATCCCATCTATGTAGTGCGTACTGGTAGTGAGGTCATCGTAAATAGAGATGTTTTTAATAATATTAGTAGTGACTAAAGAGCATACAGCACTCCTGATGGCAAGTGAAGATTGCGTGGCATCCATATCTACATGTATTTGGGCACCGTATAAAATACTGGCGTCATCACTCTGGGGCGTACTGTGAGGACACGGTCCTCCCTCGGTCGAATTGACTCCATGTTGCAGCAGAAACTAATTGCAACGTAGCTCCACTACTGTTCGTGACGATTCCCCACGTTCTTGCCCAATTCGTGGACCTTTGAACTCCGCATACATTAGTCGCTCGTGTGCACAGACCCTCATTTCATGACACAGGTGACTGTAGTGAGACGAAAGCATTTAAGCCAGGCTGATATTTCCATGTTCAGCTCTTAAACCGTTTACCTCTAGCGCTGTTATAGGTATGTTTTTAGGTTAATAAAATATTTCTTACTACATCTGGATACTTTCCACCAATCCACCCTGATTTAGGTATCACCGGTGGGCTGCGGAATATTACCGCAAGATAAACTGTTTGTTTTGTTACCCCCATATCCGCAAAAGAGACATTGTCACAATAGCGTGTATTACCTTAAACGAATCGTTATACTGTCTACCCCGTATCCATGATGCAACAAGGCAGCCGCCCCGTGCTGGTTCGCACCCCTTTTAACGGCGCTCGGGGCGGAAACACGCCATTTGTCGGGGGCTGTGGATGACGTCACGGGCTGCCGTAAATGGATACGTTGCGGTAGTATGTAATGACTGACAAAAAAAAATTGTGGAAACTATTATCTATCCCAACCCGCGCCCAGAGAATGTTAATACAAGTGAAGCATTTTGGAATTTATACAAACAACCCTACCATAAGAATGAATCTGATTGACTGTGAAAACGGTAATAATCTAGAACTAATTAATATTAGCGTCAATATCCTAATGGCTTAGGGCACGATCTGCGAAACTTAAGGAGGTGAAGGTTCGAATCCACCATTAGGCTATTGTCGTGAACCAACTCCAAGAATTATCAGCTTAGTTGGAGTGCTTAACCGTAATGTTGGTAATGTTATAATAGCATTGTTATAATATACTATCATACGTCGTGTCACACATGTAACACTTCTCTGTGGACCCAATACTGAAGTCCACTCCGACGAAGTCGCGGGCGGATGCTAGTACATTATAAATTAGGATAAGTGGTTGTATTCCTTTGTGGGAGTCGAGTCCGATCTAGGTTATTATACCTAGTTCTGACTACATGTCATGCTGAAGCGCTTCATTATTTTACACCAAAATAACCCTCCTACACATAGTATTGAAGCAGATATTTTATTTTATTTTTTATTTTATTTTATTTGGAAAACATACAGCAAAATACAAAATAACTTAGGTTTATATACATACTATAAATAAGCTAGTAACATGTTTTCACATATAAATATCTAAAAATAGACCCCATAAGTACAGACACTTCACCGCGATGCTTTTATAATATATGTATACAGACTTAATTTAAAATAATAAAGAAAACAACAACATTTACTTGAACAGAAAACAAATAAACAGAAGCAAAAAAGAAATAGTAAAAAGAGTATGTTAAGCTACACAGTATCAAACCAATTTCTAGTCAATGTTTTTTTTATAGTGGTGGTTTTTGAGTTAAAGATATCAAAGTTATGTTGTTCTATGTATTTGTTAATTAAAATTGAAGCACGACAGAAAAATGAGTTTTTTCTATATTTTGTTGCGTGAAAGGGTATGTAGAAAACAGGATGTTTCCGTCGTGAAATAGCTTTATATACATATATATGTAGATATTACTTCAATACTTTATATGCTAACTTTGCTGATGTTTTGATAGCATTTTTAGTATTATATAAATGTAATAAAAGCATTAAAATTCCCGAAGTAATAAATAAATCATTCCCGAGCGCCCGGCCACTAGTACTACTACACTGTATCACGTAAAGATGTTTATTGAGAATAAATTACCGATATTAGTTATTCCACGTACAGTGTAATGTTAAATGTTTATTAACATTATAACCAAAAATATATGGTCGGAAAGTTAATAAAGCAGTCGTCGGTCGTGGGTGGGTAGGGGAGTTTTCATGATAATTAAATTTGTCCACAAATATGTTTAGTACATAATTATTTATAGGGATTTTTTCGCACGATCGCACCTTTTATATATTTATATATTTTATTTCACTGAGACTAACAAACGAGCACACAGTTCACCTGATGGTAAATGATTCCTTCGGCCCATGACATCTACATACATACTTGACAAGGAATCATAATGTTGTCATTCTTGAGGAATGAGATAGAATGCCTCGTCACCAGTAACAAACGTCTCTGGATCTCTGCATTCACCAGACGAAACACAGCACCGTTATGCTGCTGGTATTCTGACGTGGTCCTTTACCGGTATGCAACACATGCGTAAACACGAGGGCACGGACCCGTCAATGTATGTATGTATTGTACACCATCGGCTCCTCTATCAATATTCAATTACTCACCCACCCGATATCCGAGGGCGAACCCCACGGCGGCCACAGATTGTTTGTCTTACGTTACCGCACCTCGCCCTCCATATAATTCCGGCACGGTATGTAAGACATTATTGCTTTTCCTAACCTACGAGTGCTTTTTCAATCTCCATGAGATTTTCTTTGACATGAATATAATAATTCCTATTCTGTTTATTTTGTGGAAATTAAATCATTCAATCACTCTACTCATGGGGTATATATTTGCCATAGTTGCCACGCCTGGCTAGCGAGAAAGCAACGGCAGACACATTGCACCTCCCGCGACACAGTTGCTCGTCGTTGGTCCGACTATTAGCGTCTGGCAAATTGAGATGGATATGCCGCCATCTGACGGACACTTGGTCATTGTGCAAATCCTATGGTCGCTTCTTACGACCCAAAGGAAGAGATGGGGTGACTTATTATTCCGCCGACACCACACGGCAAAACACGGGGCGACGACCTATACAAGTCGCAGGATGCAGGTGGCTCGGCTTCGTGATGAGTGGCAATGTATGACTGAGGCTTGTTTGGATTATGGATAGGTTGTGATGATGAAATCATTAAATTAACGGAATGCTCAACTAACGGCTTAAATGTTTGGTTTTTTAAATATTGCAGTTAACGTACCTAAGGATGTCAATCAACAAAAATAATTTTTTGTTGATTTGAAATCGACACGTAAAGCAGAAAATATGTGAATTACAATGTAGATCAAAGCGCAATAACATCGTGTGCTACGTTGTTATCTAATAGTTTTTTTTTATTACATTGAGAGTAACAAGAAAAAGTCACACACGGTTCACCTGATGGTAAGTTATACCTGCGGTCCATGTCATCCTTGAAGAGGAATCATACTGCAGATGCGTAGTCATCTTTGATGACTGAGTTGGAAGGCAGCGTCACCAGAAATCCAGTAAAGGATCCCTACACTCACCAGCGTAAAATAGCAGCGTGATGTACTGTGAGGGCGTGGTCCTACGCTGGTCGAGCTGACCCATTCATTCTGCAGCTAGAAATAAACCGCGGCGTTGCTCTGCCACGTGCGAAGTGTAGTTAGTATATAATGTCTGAGTAAAAGGACTTAAGACCAATGAAAATACACCATTGGATTCTGGTCCTTGACGTTGACAATGCAACTGTATGAGTATCCATATGGAGGAGGTTTGTGGTTCGCTTACCAGTGTGTGTGTACTTACAAGTGAAGTCTTCGGTCTCATTATAATCAGAACAGACAGTTCTTATCTATGTTAAATATGGGTGTGGGCTACAGAAATCATTGCCGTCGCGCTCTGCCCCTCACCGTTGATCCACGTACCAAAAATAAATACGTCACTTTCGTCTATATACGTGGCTACGTATAACATCGTTAACCGCCATCATTCCCTCTTTGCAGGTGTTAGCGCGAACAAGATCGCGAAACGAACGGACCTTGCCCCGAACAAGGGCGGTCCGTTCGCGGCCGCGCTACGGACGCTCGCCAAGAACGCGGGCCCCGACACCAAGGACGGTGAGTGAACACACGCCGCACACCCCCTTCACACACTTGGCCGAGTGACAGGGAACTGTCCGGACTGACGTTATTTCATTATGATCAATACAGCAATAAACATAATATTGATTGGATTCTATCGATAATAGTTTCTTTTGTTTTCCTAATGCCTAAGTTTTATGTCGTTATAGTACATCTGGACAATTTGTCGTAGAGACTTTGTGTCTTTCCATACAAATATTCTCAAATATCCTATATAATACAAAATGATTTGGGGGAGGTAAAAGGAAGGTAATAATGATTCTACTTGATCCTTTAAAAAATGTATTAATCTTTTTTGTAATTCTGACATGTTCAAAGATTAATCTAATATTTTTGATTATAAATTTAGAAATATATATATTTAATAAAAATTGCCACAGGCTTGTTATGTTAGGCCCTAATGAAGTATCATGATATTCTCGTATCTTACGCGTTCCAATTTCATGGTTTCCATTAGCTTAAATAACTAACAGTTCACTGTTACTCGAGCCAAGATTTTTTTTTCTTTATTTGAGTAGAAATAGAAAGCTACCAACAGAACACTTGTTGGGTTCTCACGTCCATTTTCCTATAGTACCAATATACCTTGTGGTTTCAATTGGTATTTACGTATATCGGGTATTAACAACAAACCTAAGATATAAAATTTAGTTTGTATGAAATATTTTTGAAGTTACACTTCCTAAGACGTGGTGAGGCCGACTAGAATGAACGTGCGCTTTGTAAATTAATTTAAGTCGTCAAGTAATAGCCACATACACCAGCAAAGGAAGTATATCTAACGATTTAACTTTGTTTTAAAAATATTGTAATAATTGACCAGAGTGGGAACGTAATTTGTCTTTATCGCATACTTTCCCTCTTGCCAATTAATGTTATCACTGTATGTAATCTAAATTAATATTCCATAGACACCTTTACATCTTATTTTAAATTTAAGGCAGAGATTAGAATACGTTGATAGGTTTATAGTTTAAACTAATCCGTGATTTCTTCCAGGTGTCAATAGTGATCTGAAAGTAAAAAATACTATGTTATTTTTATTCAAAATTATTATTTATTGTGTAATATACATTTTTCGTTTTAATTTTTGTTCCAATTGGCATCTAATATTTGCAATGTTGTTATTATCAAAATTATTATAAAACGTTGGCTTGCGTTCAGCTCTCTGTTATAATCTTTAACGTCAAATATGCCTATTTTAAAGTGAATTGTGGGTTTGTTAGCCTGAGACTGCATCCACGAAAAAAGTTATAAAATATAATACGTACATAAATTCTCTACCTTGCACTTATTAAAAAAATGTCTACAAAAATCACAATGCGTTGTTTATCGCTATTGAATACAAAATATGTTATTGAAATAATTACTAAAAACATTCAATATTTTTCCATTTGATTGATCGATAATGAGAAAAAGTCACAAAGATAATTTATATATTGTATGAAGAGAGCTGGATGCATACAACGATTGACATTGGCAGAGCGAGGTATTTGAAAATATTGTCAGTTAAATTGGCCCTAAAAGACTAAAAAAAATTTTCCAAAGTCTCAAAAGGGTAAGAATTTAATAATAATAACAGTTTACAAACATAGTAAGAATAGAGACAAACACTAATTACGAACTGGCAAGTGTGAAACAGTGTTTCCAATACTGGCAATACTAGCTCTGCCAATGTCAAAGGCCAAGGGGCCGCGTGTCGCGAGCCGTCGTCTGAACCGTCTAGTGTTTAGGGACGGTGGCGGTGGATCGTGAGGTGAAGGAGAAGCCGCCGGCGCCCTCCAAACGCGCCTCCCCGCACCACCTGGCCGCCAGCGGTTTCCAGCCTTATCGACCCGATGACAGGTATTGTTATTTTATTTTCATTCGGTACTCATTTTTTTTAGCATGACAGGTGACAAACGAACAAACGTACTACCCTACAGCTCATATGAGTAACACGCGTAATAATTCCATTGCTGGCCATGAGCCTCTTCCCTAGTGAGAGTGCTGAAACATAGTCCTCATACACCCAATACTGCATAATGAAATGCCTCAGCACCTTAAGTGCGCCAGTTTCCTTCACTCACAAGACTAAACACTACAGTGTCAAGCTGGAGTGTTATTCTGTGAAAAGGTTCAACTTCCGCTATTGTCCACAGATTCTTTTTTTGGCTGATGGCCGCTGTTAGCCCGAGGGCTTTTACAGTTTCACCGGGTTGAGAGGTAGACAGAGTGCTTATAGCACTCAGTCGAGACCTCTATACCGTTATCGTTACCCATAAACCAGCACAAGGGCTCCCGAGAGGGAGCTTCGGCTTGGACCGTTACCCTGTTTCGCGAGTGTGTCCTGACTCAAGGGTGCCCGAGAGGGCCGAACTTCGGCTCGGTCAGTTGCTTCTGGCGGAGGATTCTCTAAATTATTATTAACTATCTGTACCACCACTTCGGAATGCGTGGGCGCTAGAGAAAAAGTGGCACAAGAAACTCCAGCGACGCTTCTACCTGTATGGATTGAATTCCACAGATCTTGAACTGAAATGCAATCGGGTTTTCTTCCCATAACAGCTTTTAGTCCTTTTATTATATTTAGTAATATATAATTTTGTATCTTTGAACATCTGTCTGTATATTTAGAAATTTTGACAGATAATCGGAAATGTAACTCAGATATATACTAGGTACATCGCAATGCAAGGCACAGGCCTCCTTTCTGGAGACAGTATAAGGAGCTTAATCTGTCACATGGCTCCAATACGTATTCGCGGTGTTACGTGGCGGGTCGTCACGTATTAAAATATACACTCATGAGCAAAAAAAATTCGACATGCTTGCGGTAAAATATACTCGTAAAAAATCTGTTGCACTAATGTTTTTTTGGCTATATTAGATTAAAGATGAAGGCTTTAAAATGAGATGAAATTAGTATTAATAAAAATTCTCTTTGATATGATGTATAAAAAAAATATTTCTACAAAACTCTAGACTTGTTGTCGTCTATCGCTGCCATGGAGGCTTTCATCTGAGAAGAGAACAGAGCTCCACTGTTCTTACGTCCCATACACGTATTTTCTTGCGAAACTATAGTCTTTCTTCTGATTGTCCAGCCGCTAATAGCCACTCCTCACGTTTCTCTGAACTCCTGTTGGACTTGTACACCAGACAGGGCCTGATTTCTGACCGAAGTATTGACGATGAATCGGTCATCCCTCTCTGACCTTCTGCTGGATCCACTTCTCAGGTTAAAGCTACGGTAAACAATGGACCCAGCGGACTGGCTCATGTTTAACACACATGCCACATCTCGCTGACTCTGGCCTTGTTCTAATAGGGCAACCGCTTGAGCCACTTCTTCTATAGATGTGTTCATTATTAGGCAATGTCTGTGTAATAATGAGGGATAAATGTACCGGTTGACGTTTGCTGAATAATAATTTAATGATACAGGTAGGTCAGGTCACCAACCCTAATTAGCGTTGTTGTAAACAAAAGCAAACCTGGTAATTAGTATGCTTTATTACAACATGTTTTTGAGTCGTATTCTTGGAAAAGTTAACATTTGTTTACATTATTTAGAAGCCAAGAAATACAACTGAATAATTCAAAATTTCAATTCTAGGCTCAGATATTTTTTTAAATTATACCTCGTGCATGTCGCTTGATTTTTTTTCGATTTTTTTTGCTCACAAGTGTATATATTTTTACTTATCTTTAAGTAATGTAGGTTTCCTCACGATGTTGTGTTTGACCGCCGAGTACGTGACAAATCAACACCATAATTGCGATGAACAAATTCATTCGTATACCAAGGATCGAACTCCGGTCGTGACATTAATAGCGAGCGCTTAAACACTGAGCTACCACGGATTGAGTGAACAATATAAAAAAAAATAGAAAAGTCTGAATGGGTTGCAAACGAAGAGTGAGTGCCAATGACACTATAAATATATACTGCGCCGTTGATATCTGATCTGGTGATAACCTGACATCACATCATCATCCATATTATTTACCCAATACCTTTACCTAATATCTTAAAAACGAAGGACGCAACCATATCTGATAATGTTGATGGTCACCGCAGTGTAATGTTATGGTTGTGATCGGATAATTACAATTGCACTGGTGTAATACTATACTGCAATTTTTTTTTAATATTATGGGTTATAAACGAGCGTATAGTCCACCTGATGGTAAGTGATGGCTGCGGCCAATGACGTCTACATCCGTCCTCAACGAAGTTTTAGGATGCCCATCTGTGATCAACCTTGAACACTGACATGAAATGCCCTCGTTCCTTGTAATCGGGTATTATACGTATATTTTTGAGGCGTGCAGCCGACCCATTCATTGTTCAGCAATAAACTACTTACAACGTGACTCTGCTATTTAAAAAGTGTCAATGCATTAACGTCTCTACAAAATCATCGAAGATTTGGCGGCATGTCTTACAAAACTCCCAGTTGGATCTATCGCAGGCATTTGCATTTTGAATATTGTTTGTTTCTCCAACAGACTGGCCCACCCCGCGGCGGCGTCGTTTCCCCTCCTGGAACCCACCGCATATTCACCCTATGCCCACCCCGGCCTGTACTCCAGTGCGGCGTTGCAGTACAGGTGAGTTTAAACACATGCTCTTTATTTATAATTCCCACAGTTGGACATAGGCCTTTGCCCTGGAAATGGTGTCGGAGCATGGTCCGCCACGCAGCTTCACTGCGTATATATTGCCTTGACGTGATTTCGAAAAAAAAATACTTCTTAGACATGCGGCAGGTTATTTTTTCTTATTTAAAATGTAGGCACTACATTTACCACAATTGTAAAAAAAAGATTGTAATCTCTCGATATTAGTCGGTTACTATAAAATGATCTATTTCTTTATATTATTATAGAATATATTTGGTATTTTATACAAGACTAAAAATTTGATCATATATAAATATATGGAATGGTTTTAATACACTTCCGTCTGTATAACGTCTGTATAACCTGAAACTGTTAAATTTCAGATTATTGAGACGTCCGAAACCCGGAAGAATTTCGATAATAGATAATTACATTCTAAAATCATAAAAATTATTAGTAGTAATGCTTTATCTAAACTTATTATCACACGAACTATTAACTACACTTACTATCACACGAACTATTAACTGTACTGACTATCACACGAATGATAAACTACACTTATTATCAAAAGAACTATTAATTGCATTAACTATCACTCGAACTATTAACTGTACTGACTATCACACGAACGATAAACTACACTTATTATCAAACGAACTATTAATTGCATTAACTATCACACGAACGATAAACAACACTTATTATCACACGAACTATTAATTACATTAACTATCACACGAACTATTAATTACATTAACTATCACACGAACTATTAACTGTACTGACTATCACACGAACGATAAACTACACTTATTATCAAACGAACTATTAATTACATTAACTATCACACGAACGATAAACAACACTTATTATCACACGAACTATTAATTACATTAACTATCACACGAACTATTAACTGTACTGACTATCACACGAACGATAAACTACACTTATTATCAAACGAACTATTAATTACATTAACTATCACACGAACTATTAACTGTACTGACTATCACACGAACGATAAACTACACTTATTATCACACGAACTATTAATTACATTAACTATCACACGAACTATTAACTGTACTGACTATCACACGAACGATAAACTACACTTATTATCAAACGAACTATTAATTACATTAACTATCACACGAACGATAAACAACACTTATTATCACACGAACGATAAACTACACTTATTATCAAATGAACTATTAATTACATTAACTATCACACGAACTATTAACTGTACTGACTATCACACGAACGATAAACTACACTTATTATCAAACGAACTATTAATTACATTAACTATCACACGAACGATAAACAACACTTATTATCACACGAACTATTAATTACATTAACTATCACACGAACTATTAACTGTACTGACTATCACACGAACGATAAACCATAATTTATTATCAAAACGAATCCATTAATTACATTAACTATCACACGAACTATTAACTGTACTGACTATCACACGAACGACAAACTATACTTATTATCAAACGAACTATTAATTGCATTAACTATCACACGAACTATTAACTGTACTGACTATCACACGAACGACAAACTACACTTATTATCAAACGAACTATTAATTGCATTAACTATCACACGAACTATTAACTGTACTGACTATCACACGAACGATAAACTACACTTATTATCAAACGAACTATTAATTACATTAACTATCACACGAACGATAAACAACACTTATTATCCGCACGAACTATTAATTGCATTAACTATCCGCACGAACTATTAATTGCATTAACTATCACACGAACTGTGCTGTACTGACTATCACACGAACGATAAATACACTTATTATCAAACGAACTATTAATTGCATTAACTATCACACGAACTATTAACTGTACTGACTATCCGCACGAACTATTAACTGTACTGGCTATCACACGAACGACAAACTACACTTATTATCAAACGAACTATTAATTGCATTAACTATCACACGAACTATTAACTGTACTGACTATCACACGAACGATAAACAACACTTATTATCACGAACTATTAATTACATTAGCTATCACACGAACTATTAACTGTACTGACTATCACACGAACGATAAACTACACTTATTATCAAACGAACTATTAATTACATTAACTATCACACGAACTATTAATTACATTAACTATCACACGAACTATTAACTGTACTGACTATCACGAACGATAAACAACACTTATTATCACACGAACGATAAACTACACTTATTATCAAACGAACTATTAATTACATTAACTATCACACGAACGATAAACAACACTTATTATCCACACGAACTATTAACTGTACTGACTATCACACGAACTATTAATTACATTAACTATCACACGAACGATAAGCTACACTTATTATCAAACGAACTATTAATTACATTAACTATCACGAACTATTAATTACATTAACTATCACACGAACTATTAACTGTACTGACTATCACACGAACGATAAACTACACTTATTATCAAACGAACTATTAATTACATTAACTATCACACGAACGATAAACTACACTTATTATCAAACGAACTATTAATTACATTAACTATCACACGAACTATTAACTGTACTGACTATCACACGAACGATAAACTACACTTATTATCAAACGAATTTATTAATTACACTCACGATGATGTAAACTACCACCTATCCAATGACTAGTGTAAATGTCATTCCTACATTGCAATAAAACCTGCACGTTCATTAAATGTAGATGAACCAATCTTCTTATTCTGCTTGCAGGCTAGCGGCAGAAGAACAAATGTACCTAGAGCGGGTATTCCGCAGCGGCGTGGGCGTGGGCGTAGGCTGGCTCCCACCCTACGCACTGTACCCCCCGCTAGCCCCACCATTACCTTTAGTCCCCCACGCGCACCCAGCTCACGCTGCCCACGCCGCGCACGCTGCGCACGCGAGCCATGCCCACGGCACGCACCCTGCTCACGCAGTACACGCTGCTCATGCACTACATGAAGATCGAGATAAGGAAATGGCAATGCAAAGAGAGAGGGAACGTGAGAGAGAAAGGGAAAGGTAATCATTTATGTCTAATTCAGAATTATATTGTTTTAATTAGTCTCTCTTTTTAATAATGAAAATATTGGTCACATGTGGAGGCCGTATGGTACGTTATTTCATAAGATCTATAATTAAAATCTGCTAATAGCAACAGAATCAACAAAAGACAAAGAGTCTGGTTAACTGAGAGTAAATAAGTACAATACGTAGTTTTCACCATTCATTTACACTATTTGCATTTAGCAATTGGACTGACAATACATGATAAGCCAACATATGTTCAAACAACAATTTTTTTTTTATTATATTGAGAGTAACAAACGAGCACACACAGTTAACCTGGTGGCTAGTGATTCCTGCGGCCCATGACAAGGAATCATAATGCAGATGCCTTGTCACCCTCGAGGACTGAGATGGAATGCCTCGTCTCCTGTAATAAAGGTCTCCGGATCCCTACACTCACCTGACGAAATACAGCAGAGTTAAGCTGCTATTTTACGCTGGTATTCTGAGGGCGTGGTCCTACCCCGATCGGGCTGACGCATTCATTCTGCGGCAACCTGCGGCTCTTTGGATGTGAGAAGATGCGGCTTCAGTTCCATACGCAAATGTTATTTATTTTATAAAAAAAAAAACAATTAAAAATCGTGAATAATTATGCAAAGCCCATCGCTCCCATTGTAATAGTTTGCTCAATTGTATACTATATTATCTAATTTGTTGTGAAAAAACACTACTTATATATGAATGAATAGATATTTTTGTTATGAATAAAAGATTTTTTTTTTTTACAAGTACTATTTATTGGTGGCGAGATTTTTTCGTGTGTTTCGTTAAAAAGTTTGAAATTTTGTAAATTGTAATTTTTGACTGTACCGACTCAAAAGGTTGCCGACGCCTGCCCCAGGGCATCAAGTGCGCCCTGTGTACCCGCTAGTGTCATGTGACCGCTCAAGTGTAAATAAACATATAATTAAAAACCAATCCCACAATATCATCCACATTGACATACCTTCTCACCTCGCTCGCAGGGAGAGAGAACAGAGGGAGAAGGAGCAACGGGAGCGTATCGCGCGGGACAAGGAGGCGAGACGCGACGAGCAGCGCTCAATGGCCAACCTGCCCACGTACGGGGGCCGCGCGCCCATGCTGTACCGGCCCTACCGCCAGTACGAGCCCGAGCACGACGCGCCCGAGCAGGAGCGCGGTGAGAACGCGGACGCGCCCGCGTGACCGCGCGCACACACGGACACCTTTATTAAACACACACAAACATACACGCACCGACACTGACACTAAAAGTTTGTGCAGCAAACGTTTGCGTGAACGGGGGGGGAACTCACTCATGAACACACGCGCGTACGCACACTTATCGTGGGCGGAGAGACAAGAGTACCCTCTCGTACACACACACTTCCATACGCGCTCGGGACACCGATACAACTTCGTGTGTGATGCTCACGTACAGGTCAACTTATGCTCGTCTCCGGGGAATAGAAGGCACACATACAAACAAACACATATTTAACGTGAATTCGCGTAAACCAGAGATAGGGTAGGGTAACCCTTTCCTACACAGATGTAGCGTTACTCATAAAATACATAAAAGCAAAGATATGTCAATCGATATTAACATTATCGGTTCATGCCCTCCACTAGAAAGAACATATAACCTCGATGAAAGTCCGCCAACTGCCTAAAAAATCACATCGGATGCAGAAGGCGTTAAAAGATCGCAATCCTTTCTTCATTTACCTCTAGCTACATCTGTCGATTTACGATCATTATGTCTATCTCAAACTCAATGAGTTTATTCACACTTTAATTCACATCACCTAAAACACACATTAACATTTTTCATGTAACTTAGGTGATCAAGTAAGTACCTGATGGTATGTAACCCCTGCGACCCATTAACCCCCCATATACCATACGCGATGCGGAATCTAGATGCAGAAGCGGTAACACTTGCGTTTCTAATTTGCATTATGTTAAGACTTGGCTCAGTCCCTGACCCTGTCCATCTGTAGTCATAGTCAAAATATCTTAACGAGTGACCCACACTGGGCCCCAATCCCTAGAGTGTACCACATTAGATCGGCAGCTTCATAACTTGTACATTTAAACAAATCAACCATATTCTACTCTCGATTCTTCCTCTTTCTAGACTGGAGAAATGAAACACCAAAAATATGACAACTCCTTTTACCGAGTTTGTTCCTAAAGTCAATAAAACGACATGAAGTTTGGTTCATTCACTGTAGACGTTACCGAAGCTGGTGCTGTAACCCAATATAGCTTATCTTGTCACACTCTTGTGTGACGTCAAGTAGCTTAATAGATCCTTGACGCTTTGCCTACTCCACGATGGAATAAGCGTGAGTAAGCGTGTATATATTCCACAACACAAGGTTTTGTAAGTACATCAAATACACTTATTTAATTCCCACCAAGACTACATAGACGCAACCATAGACAATCCAGATTATATTTACTCGCAAAACAAAATGTTGTAACTATTAAATACACAATTCAATCTGACACTTACCTGTTGATAGTATGATATAAGAATATACAAGTGTATAAAAATTATAATTTTATGTAAACTTTTATAAAAACAAATGTTAAGGGAGAAAGAATTCTGAGCGCTCAACAAAATTTCTGTAAGAGTCTATTAGAGACGAATTTCGTTGAAATATCAGAGATCTTTCTCTTTCGAAAAAAAAAATGACTGGAAAGGCAATAATGTGCCTTAAAACAATTTCAAAGGCCATAAGATTGTATAATTTTACAGCTTAAGTAGTATACAAAATTAAGAATAATTATTTTGATATTTAACAAAATATGGCAAATGTTTTTTACAAAATGTATAAAGATTGATCAAATCTCTGTCTCTCGAATTTGTAAACGCGGGGAGCTATGTGTCGAATCGAAGTGCAATAGAAACAAATAGAGTTCCTACACTGTTATTAATGAATACGTGTTCTGTCCCCTCTGACAGCTGTTGACATTGACAGGTGACAGCTGTCAAAGTGTTAGTGTAAGTTTCTTTTTGAAACCTAGTGTTGATTAAATCGATGACGTCCGTTTATTTTTTAAAGTTTTGACATCTGTCACATTACAATCGAAGAATGGAGAAAATGTAATGGGTGATTGTTTTAAAGAGGGGGAAGTACTGCCCGGTGCAGGTGTGTAGATAGATAGTCGTGCGATATTTAAACAAAAACTAGGTGTTAATGTATGTATCGGTCTGTCCATCTCGCTTGTTTCCTATACGTAGGAATGGGAAGGCGAGATAGCGCCGAAGTGACGCTTTCGAGTGCAAATGATTTATTTTGAAATAGATTGCCTTGTTTTGTATTTTTTCTTTATTGTTTTTATTATGACTGTTGAAGTTTCCCTGACACGTTTCAAGGTGTTTGACAACTGGCCCTAATTTACTATATCCACATTTTTTTTTATTTCTAACTCGTGACGGATGTTACTGGAGTACATACTACTATGTATATAATATTTTTGTATGTTATGTTGTTTATATTGCTACGAAATGAATTGACTTAACACAATGTGTTACATAATAATTAATAAATTATATAATATTTTGTCATTTAAATTTACTATTCGTTGTTCTCGATGACAGTACCGAGTACTGTGTACTGTCAAAATTATATTTTGATAGTTTCACACCAATCATTGGCAGCTGTCATCACTCCGACGACATGTCAAAGTTGCCGCGAAAGAAAGAGACGGACTTATCATTTCAAAGTATATTCGTTTCACTCGGAAGCGTAATTCTAATGTAAGGTCGGTCGCTCGGTGTCCGTTGTATAAATTAAGTAGGCTAAAAATTGAGGCGATCCGCTTCGCGACAAATTATCTTACTGCATATGTGATAAGACTTAAATTCCCCCGCAGTATTTCCCGCCAAGGGCCGACCCGAGCGTCCGACTGTACCTATATGAGACAAAAAACTTTTTATAAGCAACAAAAAAAACCTCTTTGTACGTTTAACTTAGATAGTTATAATTAATTCTAGCTTTTAATAGGTGTTTCGATAATTTTCACGAATTCATTTTGTTTTCTCGCATTTAGCTGGCGGCCGAAAGTGTCGTCGTGTACATAATACTATAGTTAGACATGATATGGACAATACCTAACAAGTGAAAAGAAAAATATGATTTTATTGAAAAATACATTCAGTGGAATTATAAAGGTGCATGCTTGGTCCGCGGGGGCGATGCAACCCGCTTGCACCCTCCCCGCGGGCTGTAGTTTATTTTTTTTTTGTTTCTCACTCACCCCCCTTTTCCCGCTACCAAAGCTTGAATGTAGAGTTTAGAAAGCATTTGTGGTGTTTTGTGGACATTTCAGATGTACAGATGACGCTAACCGGTGTTGTTTGCGAAGATTCGACGCCACGTGCCGTGATTTGATATGATACAGTGTCATGATATGGAATTTATGTATTGTAAGATGTGAAAAGTTGATAATGTGTACTTTAATACAGATTTTTTTTAAATACAACTTAATATCAAACGAGCACACAGCTTATCTGATGGTAAATTGCTTCCCATGACATCATTGCGCATCCTGGTGGCTGTGACGCAATCCTCGTTACTGGCTCCTCTGGATTCCTACCCTCATGCAATGCACATGTAATGCAGCAGAGTTCTGCTCGTAATCCACGCCGGTATTCTGTCTGTGAAGACTACCCCCCGGTCGGAGCAAAGTTACCGTGCTGCACCTAGAAACCGACTGCATCGTTTCTCTGCCACGGATTAATTAATATTCCGTCTCGTATGGCGAGTGTAGGGTACCGGAGACAAGGGGTCATCCAAGACATTCCATCTCAGTCCTCTGGTGCTGACAATCTCAAACGCATTTTGAATGTATGTTGGAGATGGACCAGGACACCAGGATAACTGTGTACGTTAATATTTTCATAAAAAATTACACAGTAGAGACACTCGGTTATTTGTATAATCTGTAATACAAATGATGAAAAAGTACGGTTTCACGGAATATCAGCGTAAAATAGTAACTCATTTCGCAGCGTTACTGCGTTTCGTCTTGGTGAGTAAAACAAACGGGAGAATATTAGTACGGGTCGTGTGTTGATTCCTTATCAAGGACGAATGGAGACGCGATCTCGTTTGTGAACTCCCTAATAATAAAAAAAAAATATTTGCTTAAAAAACAAATTATCAATGGGCTCAAGTCGCTCGTTTTGCTGGCAAAGTTTCGGACACACCGATACGAGACGTGATTCGTAAAGGGATTCGAGGACCCAATTACAAGTTACGTGACCCGTCATTCCATCTCAATCCTCAAGGTGGACAACGCATGCGCGTATTCAGTGTTAGTTGCGGATTGATGATACCATCACCGTTGATGATCATTATAAATGTCATGCCGCAGTGTTTGTCACAGGTGTACAGGTTTACTATACAGATGCGTTACACCTCTGACTCCTCATCTCAGTCAGATGGGTGAGGATCCCTACACACACTAGAGGAAACACAGCGTTATTCTGCAATTTTACGTCGGTATTCCGTTAGGGCGTAGTCCTTTCCCGTCGAGCCGATATATAGTACTTGATTCAGATGCACTGAGTTATCTAAACTATATAATGTATATAACTATATAAGTGTTTTAAAATGAACCCTCAAGTTTACAAGAATACCTTTATATTAAAAAGTTCAAAAAATAATAATGAACTTTCTCAATGAATAATTCATTTGAAGATCGATGTCCGTGAATACCTAATGAAGTCACTGGTTTTTGTTAATTGTATTAGAAATATATACGCTAACGCATAAACGCTCTCTAACTCGTTTACGTTTTTATTCTGTGAAACCATGGCCTTTTTTTCTACAGGTCGACCTAATTGAGCTACACCTAGTCTATAACTACGGCGTACCTCGTACACAAAATTCGTATATTTACAAATAATTCGGCTATCCATTTCATATTCATCCATCATTAATATTTTTTTAATAAAATTTAGTCTAACAAACCCTCACTCTACACTTGATAACTGCTTCCGTGACATTCTACGTCCATCCTCAATAAAGGTGCTGGATGCACATGTATCGTCACCTTCAGGGCTAAGGTGGAATACCTGAACTGTAATTGGGTCTCCGGATCCTTCCACTCGCCATACGAAACACGACAGCAGTTATGCTTCTAATCCACACTGGTATTCTGTGAGGGCGTCTATCCCCGATCCATTTATGTTGCTACTAGAAACTATCTATAACGTGGCTCTACTACCACAACACAAAAATGACTATAAGAAGGCTCGAATACTTCAACAAGTCGAAGGATGCAGCAGTTGGGGAGCAATCTCTATGGGAGTAGGCCTTTAATCATTGCTATATATTTTTTTAACAAACTAGCACACGTAGTTCAATTGATTGCAAATGATTCCCGCGGCATGACGTCTACATTCATCCTTGACAACGAATCATAATACGAATGCGTTGTCACCCTTGAGGACTGATGGAATGCCTTTTTTACCAGTAATAAAGGTGTTCGGATCCCTATACTCGCCTGACGAAACAGCAGTATTACGTTGGTATTCTGTGAGGGCTTGATCCAACTACGGTCGAGCTGATCCATTCATTCTGCAGCTAGAAACAAACTGCAGTGTAGTTCTACCACTGCTAACAGAGAGCCTATAATATAATATAATCTAATAAAATCTATTATATATTTTGACTAACGGACACTGTTGTTCTGTTAGTAAGTGTTCCTTGGCTCTTGATGCCCTCATTCAAATAAACAATTATAACGCAGAAGCGCCAAGCCTGAGGACTAACACGGAATACCCTAATAATAATAATACAGATGATCTGTAATAACATGGGTTAGATAGTGTTATATAATTTTTTTTCTATATAATTCATATTTAGGTACATTATATAATATATGTTTTATTGGATCGCAATCTTTATAAAATAATATATTTTAAAGTATACTATATATCAGTTCTATGTTCTTAGGCATCCATAAATATTTTGGGCCACGATCTCGTTGGATGCAGGCGGTGTAGGATATTAGTTTGTGCCAATCTATGGGGGAGGTCCATGTGATGATCTCTCTAGGATATAAGATTCTTTGTAACTTTTTGTTACGAACTTGCTCAATTAACAATTCGGCCGTAATTTTTTATTGAGCATGCTCGTGGCGATTACGAAATATATTTTACGATTGTAAAATATTCTTTTTATTAATAACGCTAGCAGTGATATTAAAATTACTAAACTTCCGGTTATCTACTCCAACTAAACTTAAATGCTTGTGCTAGGAGATGGTGGATGGTGAAGTTTTGCAGTCCGTACCCTAAACCATTAGGCTATTGTCGCTTCAATTTAATATTAAGAAAAAGGTCTCGTTTGTTGATGCATTTATCATCATCTCACACAGCCGACAGCAGGCCTTAGCTAAGTGATGGCGGCCCATCACACCTGAAGGTTTTCCTCCGTTTTTTATAATATTAGATCTGATAAACCAACTCACAGTTGGTTGTACATGCATATACGTTGTCACCCCTGAGGACTGGGATGGAATATCCTCGTTACTTATAATTGGATCCATACGCTCGCCATATGAAACACGGCTGTGTTATGCTGTGAGGGCGTGAATGCCCGGCCAAGCTGAAAGTGAGAAGAAACAAGCTGCAACATGACAAAATAAAAGTTAAAATATTTAAAAAAACATATTTAATTAGCGTAAGATAATGATTTGCAGACGAAGTAATAATTAAGAGTTGTCGGGAATTAATGAACTGAACTGACACTGTAATATTTAAGCTATACGTAGTATTACATTAAATCAGCGTCGTGTTGCACACGTGTGTACATCGCACTATCAAAGTTTCCGAGTAAAACATAAACAGAACTGTTTCATGTACACTGACGAACAAAAAATCGACGTAACCGATATATTTTATTTACTTTCCATTTAATTTAAAAACCCTCGATTAAATACCAGTTATTTAGATTCACTTTTAAAGGAGAACGAAAACCGAATAGAAATAATTTCTTTATTTTACAAGAAAAACTTTTCAAAAAAAATTGTGAACTAAAAATGAGTAGTATAAAGAAATTTCATATCAGTCTCCATTCGCACTTCAAGCAGTACACATCGCCATTTTTTATTGTCGATAATTACCTGTAGGACAAACACATCATCCGAAAATCAAATCAAGTTTTTATCATTCGACTTCATCTGAATAAACCTTGATAAACTCGAATTTATGAGCACTTCCATAAAACACTGAAAGTGTCAATGGTAATTGGAAAAATCACGCTATTTTATATCACTGTAAAGATATAAAATAGCGTGAATAAATAATTGATTTTTTATAAAAATATTAAACCTTTTTTAACAATTGGTATGGAAGTTTAATATATTGACGAAAACATTTTTTTTTAATTTTCAATTGAATTCAAGGAAAACAATTTATTGTGATTATCTCTTTGTATAATTTAATATTTACATATTTTTTTTACATAATATCTTTAATACATTTTAATAATATGAACAAGTAAATAACAATCCGGTGGTCAGTTCTACATTCAACAAATTAAAACGAAAATATTGCTGTTGATAATAGTTTAAAAATATTCTTATATTATTGCATACTAATAGTTATTCTTAGTAACACTATGCACACTTAGACATATACATAGTTAGTTTTTGTCTCCTTGATCTTTATCAACGTTATGGTCACCCTACGCACTAGATTTTCAGTTTCACATGTGCGAAAGGGACAAAGTACTTATAGATGAGACACGCTCTAATAATTTCTTCCATTTATGGCGTCGGCCTTTTTACAAAGTACGCCTTCTGTCTGAACTCTTACGTAGACAACGTCACCTCAATTATCTGTCATAACAAAATAGATTGAGTCTCAAAGAAAAAAAAAGCAAAAATACTTTACATAAAACTACATAGTGATAATGTGAGAAAATGCCAAAACCCCATGGCAAAACCGATACCAGAACTCAATCTCTCCGAACTGTCAAAGTATGCGATCAAGCCTAAAGAAGATTCGGTGTTTGACGTTACAATAAATAAGATCACCAAGCATTCTTCTAGCACAAATTTGTTGCTGGGGACCTTTGGAGGTTGGGTGACGGGAGTGGGGGTCTCAAAGGTCGGCAAGGTAGCGGCCTTCGGTTTAGGAGGCGGCGTAATCCTTCTCCACTTTGCTTGCGAGTTTGGCTACATCAACGTGAACTGGGATAAGGTAAGAGAAGGCATCGGCCACAGTCAGCACCTGATGGAGAAGTTTCTTCGTTTTGTAAAGAAGAACAGTTGCTTATCCGTCGGTTTTATGGGCGGATTTTTCTTCGGAGTTGCGTCCGCGTGATATTTTTACCAAATGTTTGTTAGTATATAGTTTTACTTAAATTCAGTAATAAAATAAATTAAACCAGACTAACATCCAATTTATTAAAGTTATGGGTAGCCTTGGTCTTAAATGTAATTGAAGAGATGATGGTGACGTTAAAATAAATATGAAATTTATGTGATGGACCAGCAAATTCTGATCAACAGGATTCTATCGCGAAGAAAACAAAAAATAATCTACTATTGTATATAAGTAAGCACTAACTGTCAAATCGATTTTAGTGCTCTATTTATACTCGAACCGGGAGTGACAGATCTGTTCTAATTGATTTCTATATGGCGTAATGGTGCCTTTGATTGTGGCGCCAGGTGACAGCAATGGCAGTGACAGTACAGTAAAAAAAACAGTAAAGTAACAACCTATAGATAAAAAAGTGGTTTTGGGTAAGGTCTACCGAAACTTAGCACCGCTAGCATTCTTTCTAAATACATGCATATATTAATAAACAAATGTCTGGTCGTAGACCCACTTTGCAGACAGCTTGTGCTGATATAATCTGCATCTGCAATAAGATCGGGGGGATATATCCAGATGCAGTATCAGGGCCATAGAAGATAAATACAACACACTCTGACCGGAAAACAAACAATATACAATGCACAAATATTGTTGCAGGCTGTCAACTTAATGCTAAACCCATAAACCAAGGAAACAATACGATAACCCACACAGAACACCAGCAGAAAGTAGCAGCATAACGTTGTTGTGTTTTGTTTGGTGAGTGTAGGGATGCGAGGACCCTTAGTACTGCTGCCAAGACATTAGATCTTAGTTTTCAAGGGGATAACTCATCTACATTATGATTACTTATCGAGGATGGATCTATATGTCATGGGCCACAAGAATCACCATCAATTACAATAATAATAATAATAGCCACAATAACCAGCTTCTCTAATCACCTGGGGCAGTTGAGACTCCGGTACAGCAGCTCCGGGCTCAAATGCAGAAGGCGGTGCTCCTCGACACCCCTCGTATAGTCCGCAGGTTTCTCTGCCTTTCGCCCAAATCCTCAACCGTTTGGATTTCTCTGCCGAGGGATTTCTGTCTGGTCGGCCCTTATATATGTTTATTTTATTGTATTGTATATACTTGTTATTTATATATATTTATTTAATTGATCAACCAATGTGAATTATAAATGAATCGCCCATAATTATATGAACAATTTTGAGAGGGTTATGGAGGTAGAGGAGTCTTGTCACATATTAGTAATCCACTTAAATTTAGCTGATGCTAATATAAATTTATCGTCCTGCTATATCTGTTTGTACTTCTAGCTCTTTACTAGTTCCGCCCCGTGACGCCGGCGTGTAACAAGTTATGTGGCATTCCTTGTCAGTTCCCAATACAATGTATCTGCTTATATTGTCTGTAAGCTTCGATGAATTATTTGGAGATGAACACGGATCTGGGAATTACGAAGAATAAAAAAAGTCTGAGTGCAAGCTCCCAGAAGTCGCTCTCGCGCACAGGGTAACGGTCCAAGCCGAGGCTCCCTCTCGGGAAACCTTGTGCTGGTTACCCATTAATAAAGGTCTCGGCTGAGTGCCCTAAGTGCTCCACCACATTTCAACCCGGTGAAGCGATAAAAGCCCTCGGGCTCACAGTGGCCATCAGCCATAAAAAAAAGCACAAGCATACCCTTATAAGAAGTTCTCCAAGAGTGAACTCTTCTATGCGTGACAGTGACTTAACATTCCCAAAACAAGACAGTGTCAGGAAAAATAGTTATAAATGGAAGCGACCCAAGCTAGTTTTAAGTTGAGGCAGGAATGGTTTTACTCACTCTGGAAAGGACGCTGGCGTCACTGAATACCATTGTGGAAAACAACATGCAGCTTGCATTGCATATGGCGTGTACAGGGAACCGAAGATCAGATTCCTGGATACGAGGCATTCATTCTGTCGCGGAAAACACATTTATATTTTCTTTATATATATAGATTTTATATAGTCACCAAAAACTAAGCAGGCAATCATCTAAGTTTCCGTTTCCAAGTTTTTTACCTCGGTAACTAAAAGCGATCTCGTTTAAGTACAGCTATGAAAAAAGAGAATCAACAGTGGTAGATTCATGCCACAGTCAGTTTCTAGCTGCAATGAATGTGTCAGCTCGATCATGGAAATGCCAAACCCTCGTACAATACCAACGTAAATGGGTGCATAAAGCTGCCGCCTCGACTGATGAGTGTAGGTATCCGGAGATCCTTACTGGAGACGAGGCATCTAAGTCCTTAGATGTGACAACGTTTCAGCATTATGATTCCTTATCGAGAATGAACCTGGATGCCATGGACCGGTGGAATATCTTACCATCAGGTGAACTGAGCGCTCCTTTGTTATTTCGATCTATTCCTTCAAGCGTGGTTGGGAGTAAATATATCGAAGATAATCTGTTTTCTTTTATGAGTGTAGTAACGTGATGTTTTATAGATAGATTTAAGCTGATAAACTTGGACACAGTTCACATTATGGTGAAATACAACTGATAACAGCATCTCACAATATCCACAACCACTCACAGCAGATATTCAAAATGCTCATGTGCATGCGCGAGCACTAAGATGGAATGGCTCGTTGTCGTTATCGTTCCCCGGTTCCTCTAATATCATTAAACGAAATAAGTCTTGTATACTGTCATATTATATTTGAACGTATATCAGAAAGCATTTACTACGCTTTAACTGTTTACACCTCTCCTCTTAATGGTCCATTACGATCTATCTAGATGTATATAATCTAGAAATCGATAAGATATATTATAGTGCCGTTACCGTTCGCGCAAACACAGATGTATTCACTCATGATCTTCATTACAATTACTTTTCCTTCGTTGATAATCAAACCCAGTACTGAGGCTTCAATAGCCTGCTACTGTGAGGACAACCCTACGTGGCTCTACGCAAATACTTATTTTATGTAAGTTACAATTAAAATTATCGTAACAACTGAAGGTAAAATTAAGAAAAAGTCAAGTTACAGCCAATATATATAAATCCCACTGGTGTGATTAAGGCCTCCTCCCTAAGGAGGCAAGCCTTTATTTTTTTTCACTGCATATTTATTTAAAAAGTTAAAAGGAAAAGTTAAAAGGAATACATATATATATATATATATATATGTATATATATATATATATATATATATATATATATAGAAATCTCACTGTTGGGCCTAGGCCTTCAAATAATTCACCGCTTAGCACGTGTTAAATCAGCAGTTAAAATTACAACTAGCAATCATTGCTGCTGGCTCCGGGGAGCGAACTCGGTTTGCTCGCATGCCGTGAAATAAAAGCGAGAGCTCAGCAATTCTATTCTCACCCCATTCCTTTGTGAAGTAGGAAAACTGTATTTAAAAACTAACTAGCACGAATAGGACAATTGAAGAAGGGGCTAGCACAATAACAGTATTAAATAGTAGCCTAGCAACGATATGTTTCGTATAGTGGCAGAATGGAACGGTAGACATTTTACAGTGATAGAGCTACGCTGCAGTTTGTTTCTAGCTGCCGAATGAATAGGTCAGCTCGACCAAGGTAGGACCACACCCACACAGAATACCAGCGTAAAAGAGCAGTATAATGCTATTGTATTTCGCCTGGTGAGTGTAGGGATCCCGAGACCTTTATTACTGGTGACGAGGCATTCCATCTCAGTCCTCAAGGGACACAACGCATCTGCATTATGATTCCTTGTCAAGAATGAATATATATGTCATTGGAGGAATCACTCACCATCGGGTGAACTGTGCTTGTTTGTTACTCTCAATATAATTTAAAAAAACTTATTCCTGAAGTCGAGACATTCCATCTTTAATCCTCAAGGAGCGTCAACAAACTGCAGTAAATTTCCTTATCGAGGATTAGGTTGCGGTCGAGGTGATCTGGTGTGGCTTTTAGTATGACAATACTTTAATATAAAGTCATCAAAAATTTGCCAAATACCTTCATCCTCCTTCAATTGAAATTAAAACCTATACTAGAAATATATAGATCCCATTGTTGCATAAGCTTTCTCTCTAGATAGCATATACATACTTCGCCACGTGGTTCCTCAAGCTAAAAATATATTTTATATATAATATCATAGACATGTATCCTCGCGATGTTTTCCTTCATAGTGGAACACTTGGTAATTCAGCGCTTATAATTATAATTAAAAATTTCAATAATGCCGGCAGCGGGATCGAACTCGGTTTGCTCGCGTACCGTGTATTTAAAGCAAGTGCAGTACTTCAAAGTACAACCATAAGTATTTTCCAGAGATAATTAAAATTGTCCATTTAGAATCTTCGCAAATAACATCTGTGTACAATTTATATAGTATACTTTGACAAGAATTTTTAATTTAGAGATTTGATCTTTTCGCTGTGAACACTTTTGTATTTTTATAATTTTCATTAAAAAATTGTTACGCTTTTCTTCTAACTTCCCTTTGATTAGAATTTTTGCATGCGTAATATTGCGTTGGTGTTATGTGTAGCGTCTTTATTAGTGTGTTTGGAAATTTTCAGTTTTTGTTTGCTTTATATTTTTAATAGTGCTTTTATCAAAATTAATTAACATGACCTTGTTTTTTTTTACTTCATTAAGCTTAGCTTAAATATTAACTAAGTATTATTGGGCGAAATAAAAGTAGCAATGTATTTCAATTTGTCAATACTTGAATAATTTTTAGACTGTGAAAGAAAGAAAGATCTCTTACAACCCCTACTCAGAATTGCAACGGTCCTACGTACGCCGCTAGAGGAATTTCAATTTACAAGACAAAAGAAAGTACCAACCCTTAAGACATTAAAAACACAATATAGACAGATTGAGAGACTAAATTAAGATCAATCGATTTAATTATCATGGAAAATTTACAGCCATATTTTGTTAATATATATATTACATAAAATAAATTATTTAGATACTTATATTAATATGCAATTTCTATGTTTCCACAGTCAGACCGAAACCGGTGGGGCCTGTTAGCACAGAACAAGAAGAAAGAAAGCCATTGCCACCAGAAACAGTTCCTTCGACAAAACCCTTAGAGCCCTTCAAGCCTAAAGAAGAACCACCTACATTCCTAGACAACCCACCGTTCCTACCGCCTAAACCCATACCACATTCGCCAAAAATCTCACCTTCGTCAATACCTAATCCAAATCCTAGTGTAACGACTACGAAACAAGTAGAAGCAGGTTATCCTAATTACGGAGGGTATATCTACTCAATACCAGGCTATTCAGCTTTCCAACCAGTTTCTTACCCAGGAGTGGTTCAACCATCCCAAGCCGCATTACCACATACAGAACCAGCAAATTCTGAATTCGTACCATATCCAGTAATTTTAAATAAAGAATCAACGCCGGTACCTACTATAGAAGAAAAAATAAACGACCTTAAGGCAGTTGAACAGCCTCAAATAGTAGAAAGTCCTAAACCTCAAATAGACTTTGAAGAAAAGTTTACTCCTGCAATAATCGCAGCAAACCAAGCGCCCGAGCATTGCAAAAACCAAGTTAGTGAATCAAAAATGAGCATAACATCTCTCACTCAAGGTTCTGGAGCAACTGTGACGATACCAACCCAGCATAAGGAGGTTAAGAAGAAACCAAATGAACGATTCAGTTTAAAAACCAGCATACCTATAAGCAAAATTGACATGAAGTGCGTTGGAAACCCTTCAGAAGGTTTTCAAGCTGTTATCAAAAAACCCCCTTTCAACCCTGCGTTTTCTAACCCAAAAACAGAAAGTGGATCTAGGGTTGAAATTAAAAGCAACATTGTTGTTAAGAGTGCACAAAAAGATCCAGAAAGCAAAGAATCAAAAGTTATTCCTTCTGCTACTAACAGTATTAGCACATTAATAAACGCAGCTGAAATGATAAATAAAACCGAGAATCAATTTCAGCAAAAACTTGATAGTTCAAGCGAACCCAAAGAATCGCAATATCCTCCTCAGTTATCCCCAGCCACAACACGATCATTATTTAATCCCAATATGGAATCAAATAAATCAAATTTTGTTAACAAACAACCCGATGCAGCAACTAACGAACAAAAAAATCAAATATTATTTATTCAAAACAAAAATCCTTCAAACTCAAAAATGCTAGTTACTATTCAACAGCAAAATTCACAAGTAATGGTCCAGCGATCCAGTTTCGATTCAAAAAACCTGCAAGCTCCTTCACGACTGTCCAGCCAAGCAAAAAAATGTAAAGAAGATATTCTCAATGACAATGGAACTGCGTCAAAAGTTGTTGCACTAAAGCGATTGCATCAGGAAAACTGTGACGAAAATGATTTTGAGAATTTGATTACTGAAAACCAGATTTACGGTAACAAAATTGTCGTGAAGGAGAAGAGTCAAGGAACTTTACAGGAAAAAGACTTGAAAAATAAGAAAGGGCAAGAAAAATCATCTCATGCAGAGGCTAAGAACGTTGTGCTGCAACCAAATTTTTTATACGTAAATAATGTTCAGTTTCCAAAAAATCTAATGATGGTTAAAAACAATAAATTAAATAACGATGCCAACAAAGTAATCAAAACTTCAGCAAGTGAAAATAAGCCTACTGACACAATAACTATAACAAGTAACAATGAATCTTCAGTAAAGAATGCAAAACCTGCTACTGTGGCTGTTAGCAAAGAAGTCCATGTACTTAAGGCAAACAACAATGTTCTACAGACGCATTCTAATAAAAATAAGCCCGATTTATTATTTCAAACATCAAGTCAAAATGTCATCATGAATCCGCAAATAGTTTATCAAGTCCCAATGATTGAAGATGGTGATAAAAAACTTAATCAAACTTTCATCAACAAAGATTATCCTAAACCAGTCGCACAGAACCACAGTGAATTCCAAAAACCTTTTGATCAAACAAAATCCAATGATAAATTGTTCATAGCTTGTCCATACCAAATGGATTCAAAATTGCAACCCAAGATTGTTATAACCAATATACGACCAAAAATACCTAAATTCGAAGAAGTGAGTTCCTTGGACGTTTATGAGAAAAAGAAACGAATGCGTAGAATGAAGTATTTATCGAATCGAGAAGGAAAGGAAATGCAAAAATCGGAATCAAAGAAAACACAAGATAACCTAAAGAATATTATAACTCCGGATAAAATGAAAGCAGAGATTTATAAAGAATTTACAAAAACAAGAGTCAAACTAGATAATGACACTAGCGACGTTGACAGTGATTATAATGACGATGAATTAAATGAATACAACACTATCATAAAAGACTACGATGAAACAAAATACAAGAATGAAAGTGAAAAAATTGACTTCCTTGCCGGCTTAAATCTAGCTTCTCAAAATGCATATAAAGGTAATTCCTTCAAAGATGATAGATCTTCCACTATAATAAACAAAGATTATTTGTTCAACACGGCAACCTTATCTGTAAGATATTGCCAATAACAATAACATCATTCATGCAGCATGATTATTTTGTTAACTATTATATATTTTTTTGGTGTATTTTTATGATCGTATTTTTTTTATTACATTTAGTGTAACAAACACACACACAGTTAACCTGGTAGCAAGTGATTCCTGTCGCCCATGTCATCTACATTCACATTGTCACTCTTGAGGATTGAAATGGAATGCCTCGACACTAGTTATAAAGGTCTCCGGATCCCCACACTCACCAGACGAACCATAGTAACATTATGCTATTTTACGCTGGTAGTCTGTGAGGGCGTGGTTCTACCCCGGTAGAGCTGACCCATTCATTCTACAGCTTGAGAAAAACTGCAGTGTAGCTCTGCACTGTCTATATTTTTAGTATATTAGTTCAATATTTTGTTAAAAAAACTCGTGTCTGAAGAGATTTAGGCTCTTGTCTAGGCAAGAATCATACTAAGCAAGGCAAACAACTCCTTGTATGGTCTTATACTCTTTATATATAGTTAATATCTATTTAATTTGTAGAAAAAGAATTAGAACGCATGGAGAGGATCTTAAAAAGGGACTCAATAGCTGCTGCCTACATAGCTGCCGGAAGATTGGATCGAATATTTAACGATAACAACCAACCAGTGGTCACCAAAGTGGGGAGTTCCCCGTCAATGTTTCAGAGAAATGTTGATATTAAACCTAACGAGAACGAGGGGATCCATCAACGGAAGCAGATGTTTCTCTCGCAGCTGAGCCTAATGCAAGTTTCACCGAAATATAAACAAGGTTGGTAATATTTTATTTTACGTTTTCCCTCAATCGATAATTTTCATTTTAATCTTATATTATTTAAAACTAACTTTTATTTAAAAACTGTAGAAAAAAGGAAGAGTTTATTTTACTTAAATAATTGTACATAAATACATTAAGTGCTGGGATATATTTCTAGTATAATTTAACGGCCACGTGGTGTAGTGGTTAGAGACTGGCCCCAGCGTTGCAGTTCCTTATTTCGATTCCCAGCCGAGGAACAATATTTATGTATCACAAATTGTTGGTTTTCTGATCTGGGTATGTTTTGTGTTTTTCCAGTGACCCTATCTCTGCATCTGAACCTTCCTACGATCTTATTGTACATGCATTACATTGGAATAGGCAATGAACGACGAGTGAGTGTGGCACTATAAGATATACTGTGTAGTTATTTGGCAATAACCAGAAGATATCGCCCTTGTCCAAATGTACCAGGAGTACATTATCATCACGTTTTCACATGAGTGTCGCGTTCTTCCGTATCTAACAATATTAAACTAGTAGTCCATATATCCCATATATGTCCACTGAGGGGCATAAGCCATATTTGTACCCTGTCCGCCAACACCCTCTGTGTAGGCGGACTTCATATGTGTTCGTAATATTTTTATTTATTTCTGAGACCAGATATTGTTACGATTCTTATTATTATTACCCATTCTATAGATAATAGATGACAAACTTAATAAGAAATAGTCATTGTATGCTTTAAACAAGTTCAATTTACCGTGTTCTTCGCGAATGGCTGCTTAAGCAAACTTACGTTGACGTTGAGAATTTCCTAGAAGTGATCTCTTAATAGTTTTTTATAATTTTATGTTAAAGTATATAATAAACATGCGGCACAATTACACACGCAAACACATATGTACTTCAATACGTGCGCGCGTATTTCACAACACACTATGCGTTTGGGCGCACTTCTTAAAATTTAGTTAATTAGATTGTTAATTATTTAATATGTTATAATCATATATATTTTAGATTTCTTAAAAATGTTCACATATTTTAATAAGGTAATTATATAAGCATATTTATCATAAGTCTTATAACTAGTTCTTGCTTCCTAATATTAAATGCATGTTTATTTTACTTTTTAATTTAATTTTCATCGTATATTTGGCAAATTCTAGTAAACTCTTTGTATAACATAAGTTCTGCAGAGTGGTAACCCGATGTCCTGTGATTTACAGGTTTTTAATACCTACTGCAGGCATCAGTTAGCCACGACTAAGTACTAATGTTTTAATTAAGGAGAACGTGTTTCTATTATGTAAAATATTACGTACTAAGTATTTAAATGTGTTAAAAAAATATATATATTATTTATTTATGATAGACAGTGACTGTTAATCTTGTTTCTACTAGTGCGGATAAAAAATCAAAATGCCATTTGGCAAAAATTCACAGCTTGTTATATAACCTTGTCCAACATGAATTGGTACAATACATGACATTGGTAGAGCCACGCTGCAGCTTGATTCTATCCGCGGAATGAGTCGGCTCGACCGAGGAAGAAGAACCACGCCCTAGCATAACACTGCTGTGTTTCATCTGGTGTGACGAGGCAGTCCAATATAAAACATTATGCTAAAAACATTTAATGCGGATATAAATTTAAAAAACAAACTGAAAGAAATTAGTTACAACTAATATATAATTATCCACTTTCATATTTTATAAAGAATAAATGTAACTTCAATTATAACAAACATTATTAAACCGGTATCTTTTAATAATTTTTAATCTATTGTTAAAGGTTATAAAATGACTTAAAAGATTTTTTATTTATTTATTGAAGCGGCCTATTGGCAAATAGATATCTACACATTTATGTATGACGATGTGCTGCGTCGATTCCGACTACGGCAATATCTTTTGTTTATTGTCGAATGATATGAACTGCACAGAATACTTTTAATTGCGGACACACAGAGGCACTCTCTGATCGTACCCTTCCCTGTTCCGTCCGACGCAATGCGTGTGCAATAAGATCAAGAAAGGAGCAGATGTGGTTTCAGGGATACGGGACATATACACTATATACACAGATCCGGAAAACAAACAATTTGTGGTACAGAAATATTGTTCCTCAGCTGCGAATGGGACTCAATTCTTTTATCGTCGTTGTCTCCCTACTCAGCGGGCCTCCCGCTCGTGAGTCTAATTAGATAAAGGCTGTAAAGGTCTCTACTCCTGTGTATAGGGTAAATAATTGATTGTTTTAATACAGTGGGGAAGACTCCCATGGAAATGGAAAAAATAGCCAGATAACATACTATTAGAGTAATCATAGTTTAGGATAAGGTCATAAGTTTGCCGTTAACTTCTTCAAAGTTAATGTGGGATTTTTATTATTCATTGTCTAATATATTGCTATGGATATCTTTAGGTAGTTGTCGCCCGATGTCAACAAAAAAGATAACAACTGTATTAATTGTTATCTATTTAGAATGCAATGGAATTTTTCAGGACCTGTTAGATTATAATGGATTTATTATTATGGATATTGATTCCAATCCACCCGTCCTAAAACTAAACTTAGCTCAATATATGATTGTAAATTGTTTTACAGGCTATGAAAAAGTATGGCAAGAAATAGTTAAAGAAAGGAAGCGTCGCTACGGTACAATAGAGAACGAAAAAAATGTGAAACAAACAGAATCGATAGAGATAGATCCAAACGGTCAATTACAGTTGTTAACAGAAATCAAGAAACACGTTAACGAAAATAACAATCTTATAAAAAAAAGATTAGATTCCTCATTTGAGGACGGAGACAGCATACGAGTTCTGGCTGAAAAGAATTTTTCAGAATTGAATCGTTTATCAAAAATGGCCGACAGAAGTGTAAAACACTTCAGTGGTCAGGACACGAGAAAGAGAGATCTTAACCCAGGATTTGACAGCGAGAACATCCAAAAGACAGCCTTGAAAATAGAAAAGCCTTTTCATAACTACCCTAGCATAAACATACCTAATATTTCTAAAATAATATCTTTGAAGAGCGCTCAGGATCCAACGACAGTGACGTCTTCCCAAGCTACGTCAATGGATGAGCCTCAGAACTCAGCAGCGGGAGTTAGGGAGATGTTCAATGGCAACACCACTGAAATGGTCCAAGACTTTGGCTGTCAGGTCGATGAGATGAAATCATGGCCGGGCATAGAAGCTGCTATAAGCAATTACAGAGTGTTCGAAGTTGGTAGGTATATTTCACATATTATTAATATCAATATATTTGATTACATAATGATTTTTTTGATGCATAATTCTCAATTTTTATTCGTAAATGTTGTGTTTTAATTGTTAAACCCTATACTGAGCAAACAGTAAAATTTGTGTTTTGTATATTGCTACGTATTTTCCACCACGCGTCATTTTAAGAAAAACCAGTTTATATACCCAGGCTAGGTAAGAGACATCTCTTTTCTCTGAGCGGGTTTTGAAGTGCGTTAAAAATACATTGGTTGGTTTCTTTTTATCTTGGAAAAATGATGCAAAGGTTAAGAAACCCTTGTCTTATTTTCTGTCGTGTATTTCCGATGAGTAAGCTTTAACCTGTTGGTTAATATTTCACGCTACGTATTTCAGCCCGGAAGAAAGAGATAGCAGACTTACACCGCCGCAACACAGGTCTACGCGTTGAAGCGGCGCACATAACTCGAGCCGCGAGCCGGGACGCCGAGCGCGCGCGCGCTCACCTAGCAGAAAGGCATAACCTCGCCTCCGAGGAATCTCGGGTCTCGCATACATTGCATAGACTATACGCAGCCATTGAGCTTGTCAAAAAGTGCTAAGTTTATTTATAGTAGTAATATGTAGTAGCAACCTACTTCAAACTATGACACAACCTTATGTCACTGTCAAATCAACCCGAGAGACCTACTTTTTGGAGTTTATCTCTTTCGGACAATTTGAGAAACCATGAATAATTAGTTCTTATTAATTCCATAATAAATTATTTGTATAACAATAATTTACAAACAAGTTGATGATATAAAACAAATATGTAACACAATTTTAATTTATATTGACTAATATAGGATATGGCATGGTTGACCTATTAGAAAAGGACGCGATACTCTTTTTGAGCCTCTCTGTTTACTTTTACTTATTACTTTGATCACTTGTGTCACAGAAACAAATCCCATTAAACCGGTCAACGGTACGGTTCTACAGTATAACTAATTAACCGTGTTGAAGCTATAACAGCCTATTTATATAGCGATAACATGATGAGTCGGACTGCGACTTAAGACTACTTCGATTGTTTTAAAAGTTTTTTTTTTAGATTAATACGTACGTTATAATACGCACGTTGGTGAATGATGAAGGATAACCTCACCGCTCCCGTCGCTGCATTTTCCTAGGTCTTAAATAATGTTCAGGCCAATTCAGAAATGACAGTATTTGCATATTGATTGTGGCACTTAGTATAAAAGGTAAATGTACATTTTTCATGACAATACATAAATGCAGAAGTTTCACTTCATGAATCAGTGAATAACAATTTAAAACATATCCGAACAGCGAATTATGTGAAAAAAGTTCTTTATTTAAATTGCATACATTTTAAAGAGCAAATCAATTACCATTATTGTGACATGAAAATTAATAAAAAAAACTTGAAAAAACTGTCAATTCATTATATTTATGATGTAGTTCTAGTCCACAGACAATGGTCTAGTCATGTTAACTTTTATTAGAATATAAGAATGGCCATATGTACTGGAAAACGTGCGTTTTCCATTATATGTATTAATTTATTAACATCTTATGTTTTTAATAATTAATAATGTACATAAATGAACATATTTACTACAATTAGCAATTACGTTTTTTTCTTGGACTAAGACATATAACGTGTTTGACGTTATACTTTTAATCTGTATCCCTATAAGGGACAGAATGTAATTATTGTACTTAAAAATATTTTTTATATTTTGCAGAGAATATTAAATGCTTATATTTTTAATTGTCTGTTAATTTTTACAAGCGTTAAGATGTATTTATAGATGCAATAAAAAGAAAATAATATCTCACTCAAAGTTTTTTTGACTAATTACCAATTATCTTTAATACTGATCTCATCCGCGTCAGTTACTAAATTTGTATTGTTGACCACGTCTTCCTTCTTAATAAAATTGTCTAACTTTAAATCGGGTTACTAAAAACGTGGTTGAAGCACAAATGGGTTGGCTGGAATAAGAAATCCTGACGACAAAATTTTTTATTTTATAATAAAATGAATATATCAAAATTACTAATTTTGATATATATTAAAAATCAAAAAACCTTTATAAAAATATTTCTTATAATTTACCATTATATAAAATTTGTAAAATGTTGTCATATAAATAAAATAAATTCTTGTAATATTTTGCGTTTATAATATTTTTACATCTTTGTCGCTGTTTTGTATTAGCTTATAACTATTTTTGTTAACGGTAAATAAATATAGGTATTAAACTAAGATAGCCTTAGTATATATTACTAAATATTAAAATAATAATTATCAAAAGAAAAAGATTTTATTCGGCCATTACAGGTAATGTAGAAAATAAATATTAGCGCGAAAGAAAATAATTGAATCGCGAAAAGAAAAACAGTTCCCCAGCTCAGCATAAATCATTGAAATGAAGCCAGAGCTGGTTTCCAAATCACCTTTCCTTGGCATGATACTGTCGTAAAGTCTTCGTAGATATCCTGCCGGCCAAAAGCTTAAGACCGTACATAAACAACATAATTACACAACAATCTTAACAAAATCCCATAGGATAAATAAAAGAAATTCACAGCTGCATATTTTATTGTTAGTATCGAATATTTAAAGAAGTCATTCTTTTGTTTACTTTCTAGTTAATTGACAATAAACATCTATTTTTTTCAAACACCGACAAACGCTGCGCTAGAGCCAGGTGGTAGAGTCGTAATCATATTTTTCTTTTTTCATTATTATCATGTCCTCATTACTAATTACTTTGCTTTTGATACGTATTGGTCAATAATTAGGTCCTGAAAACATGTGTTTCTGAATTATTATTACCCGAGTTTACTTGGGTTTGTTAACAAACAATCTCAATTAGTCAAAACTTGTGGTTTCTACAGTGAAGACGTCATAAAATGGGAAAGCTCGAGAAATTAGCAGTGAAGTGCGTTCTGCCATTGTTGTTTTACGTTGTTTATGAAGGCAAATCCGAACGTGAGATTGCTTCACAACTGAAGTTATCGAAGACTTGTGTTCATGGCACAATAACTTCATACAGGGAGACAGGCAGTTTTCAAGATCGTCCACGCTCGGGAAGGCCGAGAGCTACCACGTCCAGTGAAGATAATTTCATTGTTGTTACCAGCAAGCGAAATAGACGCTTAACAGCACCAGAATCCGCGTTGAGGTAAACAAATACTCGAGTTAAATTTTTTTCATTCTTTATCATCGACTACAGTAAAACGGCGACGGCGAGAGATGCGAAGTTGTATAGTCGCGTTGCCGTTCGAAAACCTCTGCTAAGGCCGCAAAACAGGAAAAAACGGATGCAGTGGGCTCTTGTTCATCGAGATTGGACTGAAGAAGATTTTAAAAAAGTGCTTTGGACCAATGAATCCAAGTTTGAACTATTCGGTTAAAAACGTAGAATTTACGTCCGACGCAGTGCCCAAGAAAAGTTGATGTCAGATTCTGTAGTCCCAATTATCATGCATGGTGGTGGCTCAGTTATGATCTAGGGTTACTTCTCTAGCCAAGGAACTAGCGATTTAATTAAAATTGAAGGAATTTTGAAAAAGGAACATACAAAAACATTTTAGAACAAAATGCCGTCATTTTCCAACAAGATAATGGTCTAAAGCATAGCTCAAAATTATGTAGAGGATATTTAGATGAGAAAGAGGCACAAGGGATGTTAAAAACATGGTTTGGCCTACTTAGAGGCCGGATCTCAATCGCATTGAACTTTTGTGGGAAAAGCTTGATAGACACGTCCGTAATCGTAGCCCATCCTCGCGAGAAGAAATGTAGAATGCATTATGCGAAATTTGGTACAATATATCACAAGACACCATTAACAAATTGATTGCTCGTATGCTGAGACTTGTGAAAAAGTTATAAGATGTAAAGGAGGATTTTTTAATGAAAAATCAGTTAAGCTAACTATAGCCTTTTTTGGACTGTAAATATTTCTTTACGCTTTTAAAATATATTGATTGTCAATCAATGTTCTATTAGATGATTAAACAAGTTAATTAAACATTTAATATTTTATTGGGGTTTTGCTTTATTTTCCTACTTTAACTAAGGTTGGCTTAAACTTTTGGCCTGCAGCGCACATTATTATAATTTTAACCCAAATGGAATGTGTCCCCAACTTTTTTTATCCCAACAAAATAAAGCAGTTATAATAAACACAATGCCAATAATCGAACCTGCAATAAAAAAAAATTCTGTAAGACCTCAAGTTATAAATTCCACCACGAAACATTCATGTTTAAAGTTCAGAATAAAAATTGCATGAGACTTATAGTCTTTATTAACGAGACTGTATTCGGGTCAAATATTGGTCATTGTTGAAAATCAGTGTTACGGTTTCAACATCAGCCACACTTATGTCCTTCGACATACAAACCATAAGATTAATATAATAACAATGTGTACATTATAACAATTTTGTATCAGTTTGTCGACGCATATACCCATTCCCTCGCAGATCTTGACCAGAAGAAGAAGAAGAAGAAGAAGAACCTGTACGCCCGAGAATACCGATCCAGTCATTTGACCTGGTTAGTTTAATGGCCATACCAATATTTTAAAATATTAATATATTCACAAGGTACACCGGAATCGAATAATTTAGACCATAAAACGTCGTATCTAATCAGGTCATAATCAGGTCATCACTAAGGCAGTGAGGTCCAGGAGAACCGCATAGACAGCAGTCCTCCTATTGGTGTAGTACTTGACAGTATGCTTATAATTATGGACAAAATGGCACATAATCTTGGTATGATTCGAATTATTGTTTGAACAAATCGTGTCATGGCATTGAGGAAAATGATTTATTTTTAAATTCTCATTACAAAAATAACATTTGCTATAACAGCCTAACTTTTTTTATTAGTAGTGATAACATAATGACTAGGACTGCGACTTAAGACTTACTACTTCGATTAAATTAAAAGTTTTTATTTTTCTTATTAATACATACGTTATAATACGTACTATCATACCCCTACACATAAGGGAGTAATGATGACACGAGGAAATAATGAAGCTATCAAGAATTCTATATTGTTTTGTTCGAGAATTCCAAGAAGATATCTTCCGCTCAGATATCTAATTCCCACCGGCGAAGTCAAGTTAGTCTTGGTCGAACCTGTAATAATACTACGAGATGCTTGTCATAACTGCGTTATTGTTCAAATACGAATACCGCCATATAATATTACATTACATCTGTCCCCTTATAAAAACAGAATGTTATTACTGTATAGAAAAGTTGAACACTTGTCTTAAATAAAAAGCAAATCTTAAACAAAACAATAAACTTACAAATCTCTTTTTGTTTTTTTTATTTCTTAATTACCCAGTCATCTCGACTTACTTAAACATGGAACCTGTACGTTCTCTTGCCTTCTCTGCCTCATGCCTACGCAAACGTCCATGCTTGCCCCGCAGAGATTCACTCGCCTTATCATCGACACGCACCGGCTCCGAAGGGTCCACTACGTCACCCGTCCTCTTCCCCACGCAGGAAGGGGAGGGTGTAGTGGTACCTTTGCTTATACTTATCAAATGCCGCCTGTTTCGTCTGTATACTTTACCATAAGTATCAGTAAGGAAATACGACCGCGGCTGCTGCGCTTTCGATTGCACGTGCATACTACGGCGTCGGGACCCGTCGACTACCACTACCTCGTGCCCCGGCCGGAGGCACGGCTGTCCGCGAGAGTGACGATCGTAATATTCTTTATTTCTAAAGCGGTCACTTACAATTTTTTTTATAATCCCCTGTATTGTTTCTATCAGGTTTCAATTTATTAACGTGCGCTGGCAGTCGAGTTCGTAATCTACGCCCAATCAACAATTGGGATGTAACCTTGCAAGGGTGGGTTATGTCGGACTCGCACCGACTAAAACCCCATGGTGTTCCACCTTCGTCGCGTATGGCGGAGCCACGGGAACGCTTTCGCACACCTCCGCGACCCCGTCTGCGCTGGCCGGCAAGCCGGCCCCTCCTTCGGGGGGAGGACATCCCCCTCTCCACCCCTCTCCTGCAAGGCGCGCCGGAACACGGACGCGCCTTCCATCTCGGCCTCCTCTGTAGGTGGGAAACGGACTCCCCCGAGTCCGCCCCCCAGAGGCCATGGGGGCCAGGAAAGCACTAAGCAAACCCAGCCCCCTGCGGCGGATCTGGTCTGCGGCTCCACCGCCGACCGATGTTCGGCCGCGGAGGACAGGGAGAGCGGCAACGAAACACCGACACTCCTCTTCCCCCGCGGCCCCACCACAGCCGCATCATGTGGTGCGACCCCCGCTTGAGTCGCGGAGGATAGGGAGAGCGGCAACGCAACACCGACACTCCTCTCCCTCCGCGACTCCGCCTCGGCTACTGTGGGCGGGTAAAGCGGCCTCGCTCCGCCACTTCCACCCCCAGCAGTCCACCGACACGCTTCCGAGGTGAGCTCATTATGAGCCCTCCTGGAGCGGCCACCTCGGGCCGGCCACAGAGCGCCTTAGGCCGGCCATTTGGGTTCCTCTTAGCTTCACCGTGGGTGACCAAGCCACGGTTACTAAGCCCCCCCCCGCTACGACAAAGCGAGAACCCTTCGGGGGGGATTGGGAAGTAACCTATCCTAACCTATACCGTCACGCGGCGTCGATCGTAAATTAAGAAGGCCAAGATAGAAATCGGATTGCGACTATTCTGTTAGAATATTTTTTACCGTTTGAAAGGCTCTCTCGCTAAGGTAGTTTGACTGGGGATAGTTCGGAGAACTAGTCGTATGTAGAAAACCCCACTCGGTACTAAATTTTGCGAATTTTCTAGTACGAGTCTCGAGTACGCGGGTCCATTGTCAGTGACCAATTCGGTCGGAATTCCATATCTAGCAAATGATGACTTTTCATTGCATTAACCACTGCTTTCGAATTTATATCCGTCAATATATAGACTTCTATAAAATTGGAAAAATAATCAATTAAAACTAAGTAATACTTCTTCCCATATTGGCAGATATCAGATCCGACCTTCGCCCACGGCAATGTCGGAACATAGTGCGATATCATGGGCTCTCGTGGAGACGCGCGGATGTGAAGCGCGCACAGCCTGCTCTACCTCGCGCGACATGCCCCACCAGAACATTACGTCGCGCGCGCGCCTCTTACAGCGGTCGATTCCTAAGTGCCCTCGTGCACTCGATGGATAATATCGTGGTGAAGGGCTTTGGGGATATATACTCTATCGTCCTTAAATGTAATTCCGTCTATGTACTCTAGGGTTTCTCGATGCGCCCGGTGATCACGAACCGCCGGTGGGACTTAACTCTTGTCGACCGGCCATCCCTTTCGTATGTATATTATTAACGTTCGACATTCGTCATCGTTAGCAGTAGCCTCTTTGACTGTCCGCAGCCTCTCTCGACTAAAATTAGCGCTCTCGATCATAAAACAGGACTGATGCTCCAAATCCGTTCTCAGGCACCTTCGAATCAGTCAGTCGCTTTCGCGCACAGGGCAATCCTAGCCGAGGAAGTGCTGGTTACTTATAAAGGGCTCGGCTGAGTGCTCTAAGCTCTCCGTCGCCTTTCAAGCTGATGAAACTGTAAAAGTTTAACCATAAAAAAAAATCTCCACTGTTCTGTTAAATCACTTCATAACTCCGTCCCCTTTCCATCAATGGGTTACTATCCGTACGCTATGAATATTCCTCATATAGCATAAATGAGTACAATGATTTGTTTGTTGCGTTATTTGTTCCAAAAAAAAAAGTGAATAGACTTTAATGAAGTTATGCGCGTTTTCGTCCAATAGATACACTCGGCATTCGTTTTTTCATATTAAAAAAAATATATAAATGACTTTTCCGACATCATAATGATTTAGTTCGCCTTGAGATCCAATTCAGAAAAGAGTAAGATTCGTTTCAAGCACACACAAAATCAGCCGCTATAAGAAAAAAAAGTATCAAAACGTTTTACTCCAACTTCCCCAGTATTGCTAGCGTCAATTTCTTTTTTCCCTTTTTGCCATCAGATCCTGGTAGACCTATAATTCTTAGTTAATTATTCTTGTTAAGACTTTTTTTTTTAAAACTTACGCAGTAGTGTGAACCCGTATTATGTTCTAAATTTGATTTCCACTCAAAAGCAAACATTCGCTGTTATATGTACGTTTATTACCTACGCATTTACATAAAAATTTCTGTACAACTATGTGTTTATTCATGTTAAATGCTATGTACAAATTGCTTAATTTTTGATACTATATGAAATGACCTGTATACTTATTTTTTACTTTACTTAGATTGATACGATTTTCAAAACATCAACCATTTCGGAAGAAGTAAAAAATGCAAAAACCAGCATTATAGCTGCCTTAGTTGAACATAATATTCCTTTTTGCGTAATGGAGCATGTAAGTGAAGTTATTTCAAGAGCATTTTACGACTCCGAAATCGCAAAACGTTTTTCCTGTAAAAGAACTAAATCTGCCGCAATTTCCTACAACGTCTTAGGCAATAACTTCGAAGAAAAAATGCTTGCAACTAACGTCCAAGACTGAAATATGAAACTAAGCTCAGTATTTTCGCTCGTTATCAACGAGAGCACAGATGTCAGTACTACCAAGGTACTTGCAGCAGCAATAAAGTACTACTCCGAAAAAATGCAATCTCCACAAATAAAATTTTTGTGTATCGTGGACTTAAAAGGTGATACTGCGCAAGATTTGTTTGATAGTTTAACATGTGCCTTATCTGAAAGAAACCTAAACATAGCTAATTTAATAGGGTTCGCTGCTGATACCACGAATGTTATGTTCGGCGAAAGGAATAGCATGGTATCTAAAATTATGGAAGTCATCCCAAAATTCCAGTTTTTTCAAATGTATTTCCCACTCAACAAACCTTTCAGTGAGTTATGCTATTACCTCGTTCTATAGAGTCGTTTGTCAAAGATGTTTTTGATACTTCTCCCACAGTAGCTAACGACAAAAAGAGTTTGCGGAATTTCAAAATTTCACTGACACTCCAACTCACCATATGCTTCGTCATTATGATATCAGGTGGCTTTCTCTACATCAATGCATTCACCGAACTATAGAACTGTGATCAGCATTAAAACTTTTTTTTTCAAAATGAAATCAGCCAAATCTTTGATACGAATAGCAAACCAAAGTATGGCAATTTGTCCCGATTTGTGAAGCCAATGACGATACTACCTTTGTCAAACGCCAAAGTAGAAAGAATATTTTCCGATATTAATAGGATTAAAAATCAAGATCGAAATCGATTTAATAAGAAGAATGTTGCTGCAATAATGCATGGAAAAGAGGGGCTACGACAGTTGGAAGGAGGATGTAGCAGATTTGATCCTGACAGAAGTATGATCAAGATAATGGACTCGAAACAGCCTTATGACAATGTTACCCAACATAAAGACGAAGAATCTTAACTTCAGAATTTAATTTCAAAAAATGACATTAGTTTCTTTAATTAATGGTAGTTTCTTTTTTATTTTTATTATTTTATCATTTAATCAAAAAAACATTCATGTTTTTACGTTGTAACACGACAAAAATATATAACAGATTTTTAGTATTTTCTCGTTCTCTTTTGGTAGAATTCAGTAGCTTTTAACTTCCACAAGCAGTCGATTCGTCAAATGAAATCTGGTCACACTGATCCCTTGGAATGTATTGCGTAGCGTATTGAAAAAATGTTGAACTTCGGAATTGTCAAAACTTATCGGTAATGGAGTTTCAGACCAACCATCATACGAATAATACCTGGCTGTATGGATTTAAGTCCTTTGCCTTTCCCATTAGGGATAAATTAATATCAGCATCATTATCGGTAATGTTTTATGATAAAATATTTTTTCTATTTTTAAACGTTGTATCAGGTCGATAATGTGTAATTAATAGCCAATTAAATGTGGTAATTGTCTTAATGACTGTTGTGCCATTGCTGAAATGTTGGTGAGCCTAGGTAAGCCTAGCACACGGTTACTTATTATTTAATTATGGTGCCGGTTGCAACGTACGTGTTCTTGGATCTTGAAACTACTGGTTTACCGGTAGAAGAGATGAATCGTACCAAAATTACGGAGTTGAGTATGGTGGCTGTAAAACGGCAACATTTACTTAGAACGGTTGCGGGCGCCTCTCCTAGGGTTCAAAATAAACTTACCCTGTGTTTCAATCCAGGTAGATTAGTGCAGCCTGGTTCTACAGATACTACTGGCCTCTGCAACGATCTACTGGAACACGAAACATATTTTAATCTTAACGCATTTACAGCTATTAATTCTTTTCTTAACATTCTCACAAAACCAGTGTGCCTGATCTCACAGAATGGCCATGATTTCGATTTCCCGATTCTTAGAAATCATTTAGAAAAATTGTCTGTTAATTTCTCTGATGATCTTTTATGTGCTGACTGCTTACATGCCTTTTATGATATATTGGCGATAAACAAAAGTTCCCTATCACATTTGGAACCTTCTGAGCTAGAAACTAAAGAAGAAAAAGACAAGACTATTACAACAGATTCCATAAAACATCAAGAATTAAATAATTTGGATAATCATTTGTCTATGCAAAAAATAAATGAAACTACTCCAAAACAGAAAAGAACAATTAGGGTAGGACTAAAAATTGTGGAAAGGAAGAAGCTTTCAAATGTTCGTAGAAAATTATATTGGGGTGAAGGTTCCAAGCCTAAAGAAAGTTACAAATTAAAGAATATTTACGAAAGAGTGTTGAATCGTCCAGGTATTGAAGCTCATCGTGCTGAAAATGATTGCATATTGGCACTAGAAATATCAGCTGCACTACCTGAAGAGTTTACAAACTGGGTTGATTTAAATCATTGTTTATTTGCTGATGTAAAACCTATGACTATTGGAGTGCGGCTCGGGGAATAATAACACTGGTGCATTGACTTGATGTGGATAAATAAAAATAAGAAAGTAGAAAGAAGTATGAAAATGTCTAATATACAATCTAGTAAAGTTTTGAACATAACAATGAAGAGTAAATTGTAAAAGTATATTGAACTATATTGATAGACGAATTATACAATGTTGCAATGATTGCAAAAGTAAACCTAAAAATTTACATTTGCACAAGTGAATGTCATTAAAGATTCATGAAGATATGTACAATTTTTATATTTTGTTTTATCTTTACAGATATTGTAGTATCTTTGTGATCTTTGAATGGTTTATCTATATTTAATTATTAAGCAGATTGTGACATTATTACTATAATATTTTTTTAGTAACTTATATTATTTTTTTAGTAACATAGTTTATTATTTTGAGTTTAAAATATTTAATTTTTATTTTACCATGTTTTTAACTTCTATGTTTGTGTGTTCTGTACAAATTTTGCAATTGATGTTAAGCTAACTTTAAACATAGCTATGAACAATACTAAAAAAGACAAAAGAAATGGACTATAAGTTGTTAAATTATTTCTCTTAGTTCCATAGAAATATTATACATTCAGATAGTCTGAAAATTTGTGATTGTGAAAAATTTATATTAAAATTAAAAATATGGGGTACTTGCAATACTAAAGAGTGTAGGGAAAAACTGTCAAAGAGAAAACACACAAGGTGAACTATTTATATAACAATTAATTAAAAACTTTGACATAATCATAAATTATAATTATACTTATTATGTTAGTAACTTTCTTCATTATAAAAATGGAAGTCTGAATTTTTAAAAAGACCTATCAGCAACTCTGAGAAGTAGTGCTACTACATGATTATTTTACAATTACATGTAAGCACTTGCAAGATTAAAAATGTTGCTGTCATTAAAAAAAAAGCTATGTTTATTTAAAGTAATACAATGTAATAGATGTGGTTTCTTTACAAAATCTTGCCTGGTCCCATGTAATGTAATAAAGTAGATTGATGAAAGGTCCATAATTTAGTAATCAAGGTTAGATCTATACTAACCCATGTAGCTTTTTTATATGATATTTGTGAGGCAGTATTTGAAAAATAATATTTTTTTTAAATACTTTTATTCATAAGGTTTTTTTGATATATTTTCATGAAGAATTATTTGGTACTGGGATGTTTTAATGGTGCTATGAATTCATACGATTATATATTAAAATAATAGCATAATTTATAGTAAATTTTTTTGCAATAAATATTTTTTTACATAATTTATTATTTTGTTGCAAAAGTCTGCAATGTCTATCATCATCATCACAGCCCATGCATAGTCCACTGCCTCCATAGACTCCCACAAACAAAGCACTATCCTGAGCCACCTGCATCCATCAACTTCCCATAAACTTGCATAGGTCATCGATTCACCAAGTATGGGGTCATCCTACACTTCGAATGTCAGTTTGGTCTATCCAAATAGAGGTAGGTCTTTATCTGAAAATAATTTCATAGGTTCAGTATCATAGAGAAAAGACCATTGACAAGAATCTAAGATCTTTTAAAAAATAACACGAATATAGAGGAATCACAATAGAAACATCAAAACAATTTGTGTATGCAAATATTTTACAGAGAATTGATCTTTAGATTAGCAATAGGTGATCTATCACCAAAGGCCACATGGGAACATGCTTTGTGGTAATCGATGAGGTATATCCCGGATTTGAATTATCCAAGATAATGCGACAATCTTTTGTTTTATAATACTTGGGTATAAAATATTATTTGTAACATTTCAGTGTGTATTTGTTTCTTTTTTAATTGTATTTAGGGTAACAAACTAAACACACAGTTGTGAGCCACATTTGACTTTAATAAGGAATCACAACACAGTTAATTGTCACCCCTGGGGGCTACGATAATGCCTCGTCACCAGTTTTAATAGTTTCAAGCGAAAACTAAATAATCCCTGATTAGAGTACTTGTAAGTATTAGTGAGATCTACTACAGTAAATATACTAAATATAGTACATTAAAACATCTAAAAAAAAAGTGCGCAAAATATTCTAATTTTTAGTTACAAACCTATAACCTGACTTGATTTCATTCATAAAACAACTTTAAGCCATTTCATACATTTAAGGTCGGATTTTTATTACTTTGATGTTTTGCTTTGACAGATACTATCTTCAAATGAAACAGTACTAATCAATAAGCTGTGACAAAATAACTTGTTGTTTAGCTATAAGAAAATATAATAACATAAATATATTAAACACTAATGTAGATAACAATATAGTGCATTCTCAATAAATAACGTTTATTTCTACTGAGGGCAATTGCAACTCACTAAAACTATCTTAAAATCATTATAATTCGTGTTGTTCCTATGTGGGCATAACTCTGCTCAAATTATAGTAACTTTGTATATATAAGGCTTTCGTATAACAATAACTGTTAGTATATTTTATTATTATTAGTGTTGACGTGGAAAGTTTTTCCGATTTTATATACAAATTCAAGATTTTTTTTTATCATAGTTAATTTACATTTTATTACAATATCCGCGAGACTACTTTATGAAATCAGCTAGCGCTTGTGGTATTACCGAATCGATACGACATAGGGGCATGTGCATCTTGAATCATTCATGAGGATGGATGCAAGTTTATGGGCCACATACATCAATCTCCATCAGTCGAACTGCGTGGTCAATTGTCACTCATAGGTTCATACAAGAACGAATCCAGCATATCTATGTATACAAGTTATTTATAATGCACTATAATATATTATATATATATTTTAAATTGAGAGTAACAAATATATATATATAGTTTACCTGATGGTAAGTGATTCATGCGGCCCATGACACCTACATTCATCCTTGACAAGGAATCATAATGCAGATGCGTTGTCACCTTTGAGGACTGAGATGGAATGTCTCATCACTAATAATAAAGATCTCCGGATCCCTGCACTCAGCAGACGAAATACAGCAGCAATATGCAGATATTTTACGCTGGTATTCTGTGAGGGCGTGTTCCTACCCCGATCGAGCTGACCCATTCATTCTGCAGGTACGTAAAACTATTGTGGGTCGTGGACATTGCTGCAATGTTGACGATAATACTTTCCAGATCGATTTCGGCAACATTCACATCTGGGTTCCCTCATCCGGAAACTAATAAATTATGTTATTAGTTTTGATCTGGTCGTGAATCGTATCATACGATATTTGACGAAGACTCGACCGTCATATGGTCTAATACCATTTTTGTTCGCCGTTGTTATCTTTACTAGCGAGGAACAGGAATTTTACGATATGCCTCAACTAACTACAGGCAGAACACCTGTGGTGCGCGTCGAGCAGACATTTTAATGAGCTCTGTGAGCAGCACAATCTAGATCTATTTTCAACTAGTGTGTCTTCAGCAAGGAGATATTTGAGCTCGGAGAGCTTTAAATAATGTAGTATTGTCAAGGAATAAGTACATATATATTTCTTTTCTTTTTTACCCATTGTTGATATCCTTGTGTTTATGTCTTTTTAAAATGCCTATACTTTTAACTGTGTGAATTGTTTCATGGTTTGTTTGCTCACATTTCTGTACTTGTTAATCTGTACCGATAAGTGAAGACTTTGTGAAGAGAAGTGATTGACTGTATAATTACTATATTAATGCTACTCTTGTTAAATTTAAGCTGTAAGTCTACCATGCCTAAATAAATAAATAACTCCGGTTTAATTGGTGCTTCAGATGACGAGGCATTCCATCTCAGTCCTCAGGTGTGACGACGCATGTACATCTTAACTCTTTGTTAACTGACTAACTTGATGTAGATGTCATGACACTTCAAATGGTGGCCCATTTAACGTCAGGCGAAATGTGTGTCGTCCCTAATAATATACAAAAAGATCACCTCCCACCATTTGAGTGGAATTGGTTTATTATCATTAGCACCCGCCTGAACCACTTCCGTTAGCCAGCAGTTTCGGTCGGAGCTTAAGAGAAAGTTTAAGTATATTTTACATTGGTAATAACTAATTGTAACAGATAAACAATTAACTAAATAAAGGGAGGGATTGTCAAGATGATTGTGGAAAGATGTCTATTCTTCCGTACGTTGGGAAGAGTTCTGGCATCTTCTATGGAAGGTTCCGGTACCCTCTTCACTGAGCCTGAGCACGTCCCAAGGAAGGCAACGCCTCTCCCTAGAATCCGTGCTAAGCTACGGCATAAAGCGCGCACTCGAAGATGCCTTATATCACAGCCTAGGGATGGGGATAGCAATCTAAACTTCCAAGCCCATGTTCATGCTGAGTATCTCTTGCAGGTCTGTTGGTGCTGACCGGAATACTTTGGGGATGTACAAACCCTTTTATCCGGCAAGGAACGAAAGGTCTACGTTCCGTCCAAGCGAAGACGAGGCTGGGTCAAGCTTACGCTGAAATTGTTTTCCTCTTGAGCAACTGGCGGGTACGCATCCTGTGTACCACCCGTATTTAACATTAATCACAAAACTGACATATTTCAATGGCATCGAATATTTTCGTCAGTTATATATAATTTTTTTTTGCTAGACTATTCTATGTATGCAGGATATATAGCGCTATGTCTACTGTCAGACATAGCGCACCCCCTTTTTTTAATACGTCACTAGTTTTTTTTAATAACGAATAATCGTTATTAAAAAGTGATTAATCGAATGGTCCTTCCAAGCGATAGGTGAGGAGTAAAGAAAAAAATCATCAAATCACCAGTATGACTAAAAGAAAAATAAAAAAATACTCCAATGGCCAGTGACTCTTAAGTGTAAGCGCTCACCTATCATCAGGTATACTGTAATCCTCACTTGTCACGTATTCTTATCCTGATTCTAGTATGTGGTACCATTCCTGGTGAACCAGTGCGGCTCCTTGGTGTACCTGATGGCTGTACAGCGCGCGCCACTTTCCCTGGCCGTGCCTGCATCGAACAGCTTGGCTTTCGCATTCACCGCGATAACTGGATCTTTTGTCGGAACTGAAGAAGCCCTGGATCGTGGTAATTGTTTGTTCACTGAATTCACGTCGTGGTGGTACATAATATAATGATCTTGGTGATAGTCCTTCACCATAGATTGCTACAAGGGGTGGTTCTAACACTCATTGGAACTTGATTATCGTCAATAAAAATAAATTATTTCTGTGTTTCGAACAGTAGAACCTAACAAATGAACTAAGTTTCATAATTATTAAGAAAAATAAACCGGTTCGGTGTTTCGGGGGCTTGAGAATCCTTATGACGTCGGCTTCCTTCCTGGTGTTCGGGAAGGTGCTTTTGAATACGACTGCGTTGTAGATTATCACCAGTAATTGTAAAATGGAATTTAATCCCTTGTTAGTTATGCTCGCTTTTAATTTACGGTATGCGAATAACCAGTGAATTGTTAATTACAATTGTAACTGCTCGGCGGTATAGAATAACGTCAGGAATATTGTCTAAAAATTAATAAAAAAAAATATTTCGAAGACACGCGAAGTCTAATCCTCAGTGAAGTCGAAGTGAAGATTGTGCTCTTTCACCCTCGCTAGAGAGAAGGATTTTGCCCAACAGTGGGATTTATAATATGGGGTGTTATTTTACTTTAATTGTTACAGTAAAGGTTATATTAATATATCACTCAAAACCACATGGAATATTATCCAGCCGTTGTTAAGGTTACCGCGCACATAACAATAATAATTCTTAATTTCTCACCACAAACATTAATTAAATGACGAGTAATGGTACGGTATGGTATGGTAAGGTAGGTATGGAAAAAAAGTTAATACAAGTGTTTGTTTTTTTTTTTCGGGCTGATGGCCGCTGTTAGCCCCAGGGCTTTTAGTAGTTTTTACTTTAGTTTCACCGGGTTGAACAAGTGTTTGTGAGAGCTCGAGCTTGTACTAGGTTTTCACCTATAACACAAGTCACCAGGCCCGCCTCATATTAACCAGTTTCTTCTTTTTCTTCTTCGAGCGTGCTAATTTATTATGGAGTATTTTTTGAATTTGAATTTACGACTAAACTTACAAGTAAACACAGAATAACTGGGATAACAAAGCCGTAGTGCAACTGCATGCAACGCGAACCATCGCTAGTCCCTTTTCAGTGCTTAACTTTGAGATGGCAGCTTCAGAATTAATCTTGATTATATTTTCGTCCGCTTGAAGTCCAACAGTACTTATAGTTGTTTCTGTTCGCGTAATCCCGGGTCAGGTAAAATAGTTTTTTTGCATTATTTGTGAGGGATTCTGAAATATATATTGGTTTTATCGGCCCATCCGTCTGTATATGTTTTGTGTTAAGCTTTTCTTTATCTTCATGCTTGTTACATTTTTGTATCCTTTGAGAATACATTATTTTTCGTAGTGGCAGTTGTTAATTCTAATAGAAAAATCTAAAGAATAGTTAATTTATTGGCCCCTATTTTTGTACAAAGCCCGTTTACGTTCCTGATTACTGAATCCTGTATATTTGCCTTAATTGTTGAACAAATTGTTTTAACGGTTCCATGCGAACCTTAGTTTCATTAGTTCGAAGCATAGGGAACATTACATATTTCTATTTCCGTACATCGGCTTTTTATTTCCAATAGTTCGTTTCTTTTTTCAAGCATCTGAATATAATTAAAGGTTTCTTTTCTTTCAGTCTCATATTTGTTCATCTTTATTCTCATCTCTTCATACATTTGGCTTAAAATCCGAAAGATTTTGAAATTTCGTGGAAGACTTTCTATCTTGTGTTTCTGTGAAGGAAGATAGCATTCATCTCATTACGTCCATAAAAGACTGTATAGAGCTTTCTTCGTCGCTAATGTACTGGCGCTTGCTGCGTGTTTTAACATTTTCAACACGGTTTAACGTCGAATCTGAGCTTGCATGATAGATCGGGTGCACTTAAAGATGTTGAAGCGGCGGGGAGGGTAGAAGAATTTTTTGTTGGCATTCGTTTTGACGGCATATCGTCACCAGCGAGGTACCAGGCTGGCAGCAATAGTTATCAACACAGGAGTTAATACGAAGATACTCCAAGAGGTCCAAATTTTTTTCAGCGATCGATACTTTCATATAAATTTATGAATCGTCCAGTATAATAAGACATTTGCGAGTTGAGTAGTTACAAATGATTGAGACAGTTTTACTCACATCAATTAACAGTTCACCACGTGTTTGTGATGATACTTCCTGATTTTTATACACTCCCAATATCTATTAAGATTTAAATTAAATTAAAGAACAAGTTTTTAACAAATAAACACACGTCTACACTGATCAAGATCTGCGAGGGAATGGGAATACGCGCGGTCAAACTGATACAAAATTGTTATTATGTACACATTGTTATTATATTAATCTTATGGTTTGTATGTGGAAGGACATAAGTGTGGCTGATGTTGAAACCGTAACGCTGATTTTCATCAATGACCAATATTTGACCAGAATACAGTCTCGTTAATAAAGACTAAAAGTCTCATGCAATTTTTATTCTGAACTTTAAACATGAATGTTTCGTGGTGGAATTTATAACTTGAGGTCTTACAGAATTTTTTTTTATTGCAGGTTCGATTATTGGCATTGTGCTTATTATAATTGGGACTGCTTTATGTTGTTGGGATAAAAGTAACTAAAAGTTGGGGACACATTCCGTTTGGGTTAAAATTATATTAATGTGGTAAGTATATCTACGAAGACTTTACGGCAGTATCGTGCTATAGAAATAAAGGAAAGGTGATTTGGAAACCAGCTCTGGCTTCATTTCACTGACTTATGCTGAGCTGGGGAACTGTTTTTCTTCTCGCGTTTCAATTATTTTGTTTCTCGCTAATATTTATTTTGTACATTACTTGTAATGGCCGAATAAAATCTTTTTCTTTTGATAATTATTATTTTAATATTTAGTAATATATACTAAGGCTATCTTAGTTTAATACCTATATTTATTTACCGTTAACAAAAAATGTTATAAGCTAATACAAAACAGCAACAAAGATGTAAAAATATTATAAACGCAAAATATTAAATTTATTTTATTTATATGACAACATTTTACAAATTTTATATAATGGCAAATTATAAGAAGTATTTTGATTTTAAATATATATCAAAATTAGTAATTTTGATATATTCATTTTATTATAAAATAAAAAATATTGTCGTCAGGATTTCTTATTCCAGCCAACCCATTTGTGCTTCAACCACGTTTTTAGTAACCCGATGTAAAGTTAGACAATTTTATTAAGAAGGAAGACGAGGTCAAAAATACAAATTTAGAAACTGACACACTGGAGCATGCTAAGAGATGAGACCACCTTCGGAATTATGTTTACATGGTGGCCCGGTCAGCCGCACCGACGCGTGGCGCAAATGGCAGATACAATTTTTTATATTTTTAAAGGCCCGAACGTTCATAAGGAACCGGCGGAAATCCAAGCCAGTCTTTTAATAAATTTGATTAGTTCCGATGGATACGATATATACACCACTTTTAAATTTACCAAGGATGAAGACAAAGATGATATCAGAGAAATCATAAGAAAATTTGATGATCACTTTGCAACCGGGCAAAATACAACAATGGCCCGTTTTAAGTTTTTTACCAGAAGTCAGGAGCGAGCGGAAAAGATTGACGACTACGTGACGGCTTTGAGGCTGCTCGGCCAGCATTGTAAATTCGAGCATCTGGAGGACGGCTTGATAAGAGATCGGATTGTTTCCGATCCAAATTGGGAACCTTGGCTTGGTCAATTGCTTTTGACGGATTAACAAGAGAGAGTATGCAGAGGCATACTCTCTCTTGTTAATGTAATGGAACTTTTTAGGGTAGAGTAAGAATGAAATGTCGATTTAGGGAAATTTGATAGGTTACAATTTGGCAATAACATAGTTTCTATGATTATGTAATATAGAAATGATAGTAGACATGACTGCACTTTTGCAGCCGACTGTACACAACTTGTTTATTCCTTTAATTTTGTTGCCTAAATTTTAATAATACTTAAAATTAATAATTATTTATTATTATTTCTTTTATTTACTTACTTATTATTATAACTTTTTCATTTACTCTTTTTTTATATTAAATGTAAAATCAACCAATACAAAATATATCATTGTAGAGATCAACTCCCCCTTAAGGGACCTAACGTATAAAAGCGCGCCTACGATAAGTGTAACGCTTAACCAGCTCACGGACCCCTCAGTTCCGCGAGCCCTGTGTCCGATGAAGCTGTAAGAACCGCATAGGCTAACAGCATCAACATCATCAGAATTTAGGTGAACGGCTTTGTGGAGCTCGGTGTGTGTCGTTCGTGACGTCGGTCGGTGATTTTTCGTTTTGGTTCTGATTACAACTACACCTACAATGTCACCGGTCAGCATATATTATATATATTGTAGCACTTGCGACCGGGTATTCAAGAGAAAGTTCGGCTTCGCAAGCCATATCAGGGCTCATGCCCCAAACTAGTCAGGGTCGCCGTCACCGGTCACGGTGTGGACAACAATAATTCCTTTGTAATTTGTTAATACTTAAGAACAAACGAAGAGTTTTATATTTTAGTTTACAAATAAATGTTTTTCTTTTAATTAAAATTCAGATTAAGAACTTATATATCTTATATCAGCAGTGGGATACTAATCCAGGCAATACCGCCTTGACTGTTCAACCAAATTCGTGATAAATCCGATAAAACAAAGGAATTGATTCATACTCAACTTACTACCCACTTTTGTGTCGAATATGCCTATTACGCATAATTCGCGTAAGAGATCGCGTAGCAGATCACACCGACGTCGTCCACATCACAGATCTCGCGAATATTCTAGAAACAGGTCGCATAAAAGTCACGATGTCTCAACGCGATCCCGGGTGCGTAAATCGCCCTCACGACTACCGTCTAAGTCGCGGGCACGCGATGCCTCTAATTCTCGATCTAGTTTAAGACCGAACAGTCCGTTGGCAACTATTAATAAAATTTTAGATTCCGTTCTGTCGTCGGACGTATCGGCACCGTCCGTCGCTCAAGGTATTATCGAAGCGATCCACTCCATAAACCCAGAGCTTTCACGAAACTACTGCCTAATTTTGATCAAACATTGATCCCACTATTCATGACATAGACGCCTGGTGTGATGAGGTGGACCGCGCTCGATTGGCTAACCGTTGGGAGAACAAAGATTGTCTATCGTGAATACAGTGTTTGAAGGGCGATGCTAAAACGTGACTAAACGAGTGAGTAACCAGCGACCGTGGCTGGTCTAGTTTAAAACGCGAGTTTCGGACCCTTTTTTCACGTAAGTTAGATTATGTGAATATTTATCGTCGTACGCCGACTACGAGGCGTACGTAGCGCCTGTGGTTGCGGAGGCTAGTGCCCGGACTAGGCTGGAGCCTAGGCGTCGGGTGTGGCTGCGGCCGTGCTTGCGGTTGCGGTTTTGATTGTTGTACGATATGTATTTGTGTTTAGACGTACTAAGGATTATTTAGTTTTAATTATATACATATACTCCCCAATGCCATGTTGCCTTGCTGTTTCGATGTCAAATTATTATAAATAAAAAAAACTTTATTACACTCAAACCTGATTATGTACTTATTTTTTATTCGTGAGACTGTTTCCTAACTTTAAGTTATATTACCTAACTTGATATTGTTTTAATGAGAATTTATTTAAAACTCACCATGATGACCTCAAAGTGTCAATTGAACGATCTGCGAAAATAATCCCGTAACGTAACCCCCCAATAGCATTTTAAGCATAGTTGGGGGGAACCATTGAGCTGGTTACCTTTAAATAAATGTCACGGCAGAGTTCCATAAGCGCTAAACCACCTCGGTTTTCAACATTCACCATTCAACTCGGTGAAGCTATAAAATCGGGCTAAATGTCCATCAGCCATAAAAAAAAGCTTAGTTGGAGCGGTTAAAAGGAAGGTTAGTGAAGTTTATAACAATTTTATTTAAAAAAAAAAAATATCTTCATCACCATATCATAGACATTGCTTACCTAATTGTTGATAATCGGGTCTGGGTGTCTTTGTAAAATATTCATGGAGCTGACAATGCATCCGATAGATTTTCAATTTATAAAATTCAATGGCATGTCAATGGACGCGGGGCTCGGCATCATGCTCTGTGGGGGTATGGAATCATAGTTCAGCAGTGACCTGAAATGATGATGACGATTGAGAAATGCTTCCATACGGGTGAACACTTAGTGTTAAAAATCATCATTATATCATAACCTATATGTATGTGCTTATGGATTTGACCACTTTTACCAAAATATATGTATATTATTTTTGATTACGCATAAAAATAATAGTTTAGTAATTTTCAAATGCCTTTTATTTTATGTCTTTTACAAAATTTTCTAAGCTCTAAAACTAACATAGTTCTTATGTTTATAAAATTAAATATGCTATTAAAACAATTATATATTTATTTAATAACATTGGTCTATTTATTTCCTTGTTTCCCAACCATTTTCATGTCGCGACCCACGAAAAAGGCAAAAAGCGACCCTTTCACTAGAAATTAATAGCAACAATTTAATTATTAGTTTAAAACTAAATACAGAAATCGTATTATAACTCGAAAATAATTTATTTATGTGTAAGTTGATCCACGTATAGAAAAACTTACTCGTATAAGTGAAAAACAAAGCCAACCGTCGCATTGATTCATGAATTCTAATGATAAATCACGTCAAACAAAGCAAGGTATAAGTTTATTTTTTCATGTTGCTATTACATGGTAAAACTACCTTTTTTTTATACTGGTCTTATTTATTGAACAGATTGCTACCCCCGATAATAAAAAAACGCGACCTCCAGGTTGAGATATGATGGTCTATTGTAATCAATCAAATAGTGAAGTGTACATAAAGAAAAAAAGAAAGCAAGATTGCTAATAACAAGTACATTGGTGCTGTCACAGGGGATCGAAGTCAATTTGCCGTGAGATAAAAGAGTGCACTTAGACAAGCTAAAATACAAACATTTAATTATTATTATTTTAATTAATTATAAGCTTTAGTGGTTACATTGGATCAAAGTAACAAGTTATATATAAATTGTGAAAACACAAGAAACTTGAAGATCATACTTCAGAATCCATTGGTCCATTTAAGGCAATGATGATGTTTTAGATAACAGACAACATATTTGTTCTTTCCTAAATGTCCATCAGCAAAGTTTTGGATTCAAGGTTCTGTTTTTTCTTCATAGTCAACATAGTGAATTTTTCTATTAAACATTGCACGTCTACAAACATTTCCAGTTTTTTATAATGCTTCTATAAATAATTATATTGTAAATATATTAAACTAAATAATTGTATGAGTATGTTTTTTGTGTAGTAATAGTGTGTGTGTGATGATAAATTTTATTTATGTATTAGTTAATAACTGAATAATGTGTCATATGTATAGAACATAATATAAAAATGCTGTCATTAAAATTATTGTTGATAGAATTATAATCCAATATTTCTGAAACCAATTCCTTTCATCTCTATTAATTGCAACTTTCTTTTCTTTATACTTTTTCTTTTTGCCACTCAACTTCCACTCATACTCTGCTAATTCTTTTCGGTTTCTTTCTTCTTCCAACTCCTTTAGCCTCTTTTCTTCCCTCTCTCTTTCTATCTTAGCTGCTATCTGTTTAGCTTCACAACTTTTATCACAAATAACTTTTATTTCTTGTTGTTGGACAGCTTTACATGGAGCTTCTTTTTTCAGGTTGCCACAGATGCACTGGACTTTGGTCTTTTTCAAGCAAATTTGGTTTTCATTACATTGGTTTGGATGGCAAAGTTTCTTACATCTGTGACCGCATTCCAACATCTTGGGACATTGTTGCTGACAACTGAGTTTTTCTTCAGTAGCCTTACAAAGTTCTCTGCATCTTAAATATAATTCTGTAATACCACAATGGCAGCGGATTCTCTCTAAAACATCACATGGGGGACAAGGCCCAGGGTGACAACCGCGCTTAGAACATTTATGAGTGCATTTTTCTGGACGGACTACCATACATTCTTTATCACAAGGTTTGCAAGAATAAGGCACATTTGGGTAATCAGGATTGTGGCTATAAAAATGGCAAAGAAGTGCACAAGAATGATTTGTGCATGCAAGTGGTCGGTCACATTCTCTGCCACATGGTCTACGGGTGGCTGAGTGACAAGGTTGATCTTCTATTTCATGCTCACCATAACAAGCAACCGAGATGGGCATTTCACATGGTGGACAGTCTAAAGTCATTATTTTAGATTTCGGAGGTTGGATCTCCCATGGTGTGGCAGGTTTCTCTACCTGCTTGAATACAACTGTCACATATTTGTGACAGGTTGCCTTACATTGATGTCCACATTTCTCGTGTGACTTGAAGCAGGTAGCTTTACAAGGTGGACAGTCACCGAAATGACATGTATGTTGATTTTCATCAAAGTGGCCACATTTATATTTGATCTTGCAAGGTAGACTACATTTTGGTGGCTTTATGTTCTTTTCTCTCCCACATGGTACTGTTACATATGTTTCTTTGCATCTGCAAGTAATTTTTGACTCTCGTGGACATGGATAACAAGGGCCATGGTGACAAACTGAAGTGCATTTGTGACGGCCACACTGCAACGGTTTATCACAGACCTTTTCACATGGTGGACAATTACCATTGCAACACTTACGTCCACATGTATGCTTGCCACAGGGCCGAGTTCCTCTGCATTTTGAATCACATTTGAACTCTTTACTGCATGGTAGAGACTTTGTGTGTGTTGAACATTGACATATTTTTTCTACCATTACCTGACAGGGTGGGCAAGTGCCTTTATGGCATTTTTCTGGGCAGTTATGTTCACAATTTTCATGTTTCTTACCACATGTTCCTAAACATGTTTCTATCATGTCCGGGCATTGCACATAAACCTGATTCGCTCCACACGGACATGACATTAAACCTGAATTAGGGCACAAACCACAGCTCCCTGCATGACAGACTTCTTCACATTTGTGGTAGCCACATGTGAATGGCTGGTTACACTTTCTCTGACATTGCCATTCTAGATCATTACATGGACGTTTTATCTTTTGAGCTCCACATTGACATGGTTGTATGCTTGTGTAACTGCATGGAGGGCAGTCACCTTCGTGACAAATACTTTCACATTTGTGAGATTTACATGGCAGGGTCTTCTTACACTGTAATCCACATGACCATTTTCCAGCACTACATCTGATTCTTTTACGCTCCTTCTCACAATAGCAAGCTTCATTAACTGTTTGTGGACAAGGTGGACAAGGCCCAGGGTGGCAAAGCAAAAGGCATTTATGTTTACAATTATTTCCTATTGAAAGTCTTTTTTCACATACCTCTCCACATGTGTGTGGTATTAACCAAGGGTGAAATGGAGGATCGTCGGTTTTGGTACAAAAACAACGGTATTTACGTGGGATTTCATCCTTGCTGTATGCATGGCGACATTTTGGACAGCACCATTCAACTTTCTTTGGTAAAAAAACTGCAATAGGTCCACGATTGTCATCACTTTTAAGGCTCACACAGTCATTCGCCCATTTTTGTATACACGGAAGATGAAAATACGAATAACAATGCTCGCAACTCCATATAGCTTGGACCCTTTTTATAGAGCCTATGCAAATAAGACAGGTTACGTTTCGACCGCTTATCGCTTCTTCTAGTAAATTTCTAGTTCTATTTAGTAATTGTGTGTCACCTCCACCTCTGCAGTAACTCTGGAAAACGCCGTCCAGTACGCTGGGTTCGAAAGGTTCTTCATCCTCTGAAGACGAAAGATCTTTCATTTCCTTTAAATGCTTTTGTACATTTTGCTGCAATTTTGCAGCAGCGTCGCGGTATCTTCGAGCCATAGTAAGAACTTTTTGACCAGCTTGTTACGGACATTGGTAGAAACAAATGTACATCTATTTTTGCGAACGATTTCTCTCCATGTCGGCGTTTTGTCGAGATGACGTCTAGTGACGTCTACATATTTTTTTAGGAATGATTGATTAAAACGAATGCAAAAGAGAATCTTGTATTAGAAAAATATTTAATTCTATTTTAAGATAAACGTGTTTCAACACCTACAAGTACATACATTCACTTGATTGAAAAACTAAGATGAAATTTAAGATGGTACATGATTAGCATAAAAATCTCTTTTTAGTTTAGCCATAAACGACTTACGCCTAAAAGGCCATTCTATCACTCGGCAAACGTTACTGAATTAATTTTATATTTTAAATAAAACCATAATCACCTCGAGGTATAAAAGTTGTACAGTGGGTATCTGTGGGTATGTTTAAGTATGTTAGTATTTGTATCTATCTAAATAGGGTGACCATGTTTTATAGAAGTACTCTCCTAATAGTATTGAAATTAGTTACAGTGGTCAACAGGATTGATAGTAATATGAATAGCGTTGAAAAATATCCTACAGAGTATATAGTATAGTATATTTTATGCTAGCACAATATTATGTTAATATTGTCCCAATAAAAACTTCAACGATAATGGAAATAATACATAACCATCGATTTTTCTAGTATACGCTGGAACATTTTCATTTGCGTATATTTTTCTTGTCACTAGATGTCGTTATTTGATGTATTTCTTAATAATAATATAGTTTATCTATACAAAAAGACTAAAACAATTTGCTTTTATAGTACATATCGATAAATAAAGATTCAGATTTTTTTTAAAGGGAGGATATGATAAAATCTATGTTCTAGTTTCACCTTAACTGGAATAACACGTCAGTGTATTCGAGAAATTGCTACTGGGCACTAGATGTCGAAGCTGTATATAAAGCGAAGTTTCGCCGACGTGATGTTTATTTGTAAATTGAAGAACGTAGAGATTTGTGTGGAGTTAAAAAATTCCGTATTAAGTGCTGATTGTGACTGGAAGGGATAGGTAAATAAGTCGAAATGAAGTTCTTTACAAGTTCATTTATCGCATTATATATTATTTTGATTGTCAGAGTTCACGGCGAAGAGGAATGTCCAAAAAAAGGTAACACAATGCCAGACCAAGTCTTCGGAATGGCGTTGACGGCTCATGATATACTAACATCTATGTCATCCCCATGGATGTACCATGATTACATGCGGCCCTGGAGATATCTTGAATCTATCAATAAAGATCTAGGTTCTACCATAAAGACCGATAAGGATAAATTCCATATTAATTTAGACGTTCAGCATTTCGCGCCGGAAGAGATTATTGTAAAAACTTCTGATGGTTACGTGGTGATTGAGGCCAAGCATGAGGAAAAGAAGGATGAACATGGACACATTTCGAGGCAGTTTGTGCGTAAATATGCTTTGCCTGAAGGTACCGAGTCTGATGACGTCGTTTCTGAACTTTCAAGTGATGGGGTCTTGACCATTACTGCACCACGAAAGGAAATTGACACAAAGGGTGAAAGAGTTGTACCGATCACAAAAACAGGTCCTATTAGATTGGAGTCCATGGAGAAGAAAAAGTCTACGTGTTCTGGTGATGAGAAATGTGAATTGTAGAGCGTTTCTTTTTTTATATGTGTGATGGCTTTAAATATATATGTGTGTATGTTTATTTCAATAAGCGATTGCTTGCTTTGTTTGTTTTTAACTTTGTAATATCTTAATTTGGATTTCAAATTAAAATGTGTTTATGAAAAACTAGTTTTATTTGAATAAGTACCCTATCATTTATAAATATACTATGTTTTTTTATAAAACTCGGGGTGACAAACGAGCACACAGTTTACCTAAGGGTAACAAGTGATGACTGCAGGCCCTAAGCGTCCACACACATAATCAACAAAGATTCAGGAAGCACAGATGTTTTCACCTCCAGGGCTGAGATGGAATGCTTCGGTACCAGCTACCTTACCAAATGGAACATCATTATGCTGTTATTTTACATTGGTATATTTTTTAAAGAATATTTTCAATGCTATTAATATTTCCGGTTAACCCTTCCCACTAAACTTAAAATGCTTGTACTAGGTGTTTACTACAGCAGGCGAATGGCAGATTGATTAATCTTCGTAGAACTTACCCTAAAACATTACGCTATTACCGATTATTTTATGAGGGCGTGGTACTTTCTCGTTCGAACCGATCCATTTCATAGCTAGAAACAATCTAGAGCATGGGCTTGTCGAAATTAAAAAGGTTTACCATCATCTCATTTAGAAAAAAAGTTGTTATAATCCTTCTTACTTCAATTCTTAATATGTATAGATACAATATTGACTTCATCTGTAATTCATACATAAGTACAATAATAATTCATGGAAACTAACCTATGTTATATTAGTAGGTTAGGTACTCTAACCGAAAAGGCACTCGAATGTATCATTATAATATTAAATCGTGTTTTTTATTTCTTATCAAGAAAGGTGCCTATAGAAAAGTGGGCCTCCCTCTCGCGAGTCTAATTAGATAAAGCTGGTAAAGGTTTCTGGTCCAACAGCAATATTCACACACAAAAAAAAAATATGTTAGAAATACATGAAAATAACACGTAAATTGACGTCTTGTGACGGTGTTCCTTAGACTTGTACGAAACGTGTATAAATTAAAGATATAATAAAATTAAGTGATTTATTCATTATTCGACAAACGACACCAAATAACACTTAACTTCTTACAAAACATTATTTTATTAAATCTGGTATTTAGAGATCTTACATATATTATATTACGTAATATGCACAGATAAAATTAATAAAATAAACTCGATTTTTCTTATTAGTTATTAGAAGCATATTTGTTACAATAGATAAAAAATTAAGATGACTAAATTACTAAACATGGTAACATTTATTAAGACAATATACGGATGGCACTCGATATACCTTTAAAATTATTTTAATTTTATTACTTCTTTTAGAATCTCTATTTTCAAATTATTTTTTACGTCTTTAGAAAAAGAGAATTCAGAGCTAAAAATAGGATAATTCCTAGCAACATGCTACTTGATTCTGACAGTTCTTTTGTTTGTATTATTAAAAGAAATAGCAAGTCCAAGTGTTATGTTTATAATTATATTAGATGTATGATGTTAGACGCAAAATTCTAGAACTAATTCTAATATTCAGTAATCTAAAAATTAAAGTAGATTTGTATGAAACAGAATTGTTTTGTTTATATCTATAGGCAGTTTTTGCTTGCTTTTATGTTCTCTCACTAAAAATTTCATAGTTATAATGTATCAGTTTAAATTATGGTATACGGTATTTAATTTTTATCGCATAAATTATAATCTAATTAATGCGATAAAAAAATGAAATACTTCAATTATCACACGGTTATCACATAATCTCAATAAAAATTACATGGTAAACTACACGGGTAAAGATGTGGTGTAGATAACACTTGCACAATTTTTTTGTTTTCGTGGAATTATAAACTGAGTCAATTAGGAATTTGGTTAATTTTAGATTGAATAAAAATAATAGATTAATTAAAGGTTGGTTTGTTTTGGAACGAAACCTTAGTGTAAAATTACTCTGTGTTATATATAATATATGGTTTAAAATAATATGTAAAACTAATCTTTTACAAAAAAGTTTCAATGATGTCTAACTACCTATAACTGTCAATACGAAATGATTATGAAAATTAAAGCGTTAATTATTTTTACTACACAATCAACGGACACGCGTATTTAGCTCGGGTTTTTTATTTTTATTCGATAGTTTAAACCATCCAGCTTTTTTATTTTGGTCCTTCGGCATTGAAATAGATCGAGAAACCCTTTCTCGCTCGTCTCGATTTAATATCTCGCTCGATTGGCTTTTTTTTCCATTTGGAACTTTGCGAGATATAGTACTTTCGCTGGCGCTTTCTTTCCCGTTTCTTTTATCCCTACGGTATAGTGTTGAGCTGGAGCTTGTTAATCGATTTTGACTCTGTGGTCGACGACTTAACGTTGTTTGACTGTAGGATTTATTTTTTTGTAATGTCGATGGTCGCTCGTCGTTTTTCGAGGTTGCCTTTTTAAATACACTTTCTTTTTGTTTAGTTTTCTTCGGTTTCTGTGCGTAGTGTACGTCTTGCTGTTCACTGTAGTGTCGGGGCGTCCACGGTGCGAACAGTGAGAAGCTTTTGGTCGTGCTTTTCACTTGTATGTTGGACGACATAACGGAGGACACGTCGTCCCTCGATCGGTTGCGGGTCAACCTGCCCGGATCCGGGATGTCGCCAACTGTGAATATACCAGAATTGTTTAAATTTTAATGTCGTACAATAAATAAAAACTAAGTAATAATGAATCATAGTTTACTATCAAATCATAACTGTTTTATGTTCAGCAATGGATTATTGATAGACTGCGGTGATATGTTGTTTATGGTCGGGTAGGCGGCACACGATAAGGTTTTGTTTTACATAAATGATTTAGGCTATTATTATCATGTTATACGTCAATTACATATAACACAATCTGATTGATTATATATAATTAGTGGTTACCTTTATCATCATTATCAGCATCAGCCCACTGCTGGATTTTGGATTTCACGGCCCTAAGCACTGACAAAAGCTGGATAATCGAGAATCGTGCTCTCATTGCGCTTCTTCTCATCATCTCATTGATCGTTGCTCCACCCAGTGTGATCCTACGTTATCCCGTCTCAAATCCAGACATTCAAGTCCTATAGTTTTTAAATACAAACTATTGATTAAATCTTCTTCAGCTTATGCTGTGCTCGTCTCTAATGTATTTGATATCACTGCAAATGTGTTCATGAATGGTATCTGCCGCATGATGTAGCCAATCCGGTATCACCAGTTAAGTTGATCAGCAATAAAATTTATATTTTTACGAGTAACCTCAAAAGACATCCGATCCTTGCGTAAGTATCGAATTCGATGTTCCTCCTGGTCGATTTAGAACACAACGATACCTTCGTCACTGCGGGACATCAACTGTGCAGTATAAATTATAGTACGTAAGCATTTTCGCGACAGCAAATTTACTCGCCACACTCGGAAGAAGCGTTAAGGCGACACGACATATTCATAAAATTGAAACCGAAGCATATTTTTCCGGTTAGGAATCTAACGCAGTACCCACAACTCAGAAACTAGTTACTCTGACCACTACGCCATTCGGTTCGGTAATATTGCATTAGCGAACAGTGGTAAAGGTGACTATACTATGTGAGGTCGTACTAAATAATAAAAAAGAAAATTCACCGGTAGTTGCGTGCAAGTAGACCACGCTACGCTGGCTCTGGTGGCTGGAGTCACCCTCTGTGCTGCTCTCACCGGAGTTGGTTAGGGGCGTACGTCGACGGGGCCTGAAAATATTATCGGTTCGTAATATATTTAATAAATACTAATGTGATATAATGGTAAGTGATCATCGCTACCCACGAAGGTTTGCAACACCAGAACAGACGTAACTCCGCTGTCGGCCTTTAAGAAAGGCCTTTCTTTTCTTGATAGTACTTATTCCCCGTTGTATATTATTGTGATCGTCGAAGTATCGAATAGGTAGAGCTACGTCGCAGCTAATAACTTGCTAGCATTATCAGATTAGCTCGATTGGGTAAATACCAAGCACAAAATAAGCGGAAACTAACTTAATGCTGCTGTTTCGTATGCTGAATGAAAGAAACCACAGACTACTGGTAACGAGGTATTCCATTTCCGTCCTCGGGGATGACTATCCTGATGATTCCTTATCCTTATGGACAGCTATATCCTGAGGGGTCATGGGCTGTAAGGATCACTTCCCATCCTCACATATGTTCACCCCCAAGTATTGAGACGGAATCATCATAGTAAACATGGTCTAGTTACGCTGCTAATTCAAGATGAGATTTTTAAAGGGCGTTCCACAGTCGAGCCGACCCATGCTGCAATTAGAAACATCTTGCAAAGTCGCAACACACTGTCTAAACCGATGAGTCTAGAAGCAAATTGAAATTTTAAAGGGGAGTTTCTTATATACCGTTTATATACATTATTTATAACATGGGATGGGATGGAAGTTTGAATGGAAAAAACCATTTGAGGAAACTCGGATCCCTGAGATGTTTCCGATTGGAAATTCCATCGGGCACAAGATTAGTATAATAATAAATTCTTACTTCGAATCTCTGCTTAATTCATGTTTACTGCTCCTTAGTTCCGAGGAGCTACCCCTATCATCTCCTCTGTTATGTCTTCTTATATCATTCTTGCTGCCTTTTAATGTCTTCGAGCTGCTGTGACTTCTAGATCTATCATATGGACTGATGGGTGGTTTGGTATTCTTCTTCCTGTCAAATTGACTCTCTGTCTCCGAGTTACTTTGAATTTCTGATATATTTTGCAGGTTCCTCTTGTAGTATTGTTTCGTTCGAGGCGATTCGTTTAAGTCATCTCTGTGTAGATTGGACATGGAGTAGCTTTTGTTTGATACTTCACTGTGGTCAATCTCATCCAACCCTGTGCTTGAATTGGAAATTGTCTTCCTCAAAGTACTGTGGGTTTTGGACTGTGGGTGACTTTTGGATTTTGTAACTGTGTGTTTGGTGTTTCCCTCTGATTCTTGGTCTGTGTCACCGAAGAAGCGAAGGTTTTTGGCTGGTGAATTAAGTGGTTTGGCTGGTTTGGACCAGACTCGGCGTGATGATTCATCTTCTGTGGTGATGATGCTGTCCTTTTCAACCTGGAATGTTAGATGTTAAAAAGTTTAGTGATAGCTTAGAAATATATAAATGCCATTATTGAGCACAATTCGCCACACACCTTCACAGCGGATCTGTGGCTTTGGTATTACCGTCACATCCTTGGCCGTCGAAGGCGTGATAATTCAGCACTTTTTATTGGTGGCGGCACCGGGGTTCAAGTTCGTCGGGTTCCGTCGAATTAAAAAAGAGTGCTCGAAAGAGTGTCCAGATTTTATTTAATTTTTGCTTTATGATAGCGAGTTAAGAACTTTCATCAATGTATTTCCAGAATTATTTAATTTTTCATCTTAAATTGTTGCTGACATTATTAACGCACTGTGTCAACTGTATTATTATGGTAATGTGAAAATTCGATGACAGTGTCACGGGACAACTAACTTACTTTTTTTTTTTTTTTTTATAATGACCACCATTTCTGGGGGTCCCCCTATTATATTCCCCTGACATGTGTACTCAGGGAATTTTGTGTGCATTTAATAATTATTTATTATCTGTGTATATAATTTTTTTATCATCTTTAAAATATACGTTTCTTCATTATTGCCTTTTATATAATATCTTTTTACTTTTCATGTACAAATTTCCATCTTACCTTAATGACTATGTACCTATCATATATCTAAATCTAATAAAGCTTATATCTATATATTATAACTATATATTTACTATTCTTCTATTTCTATTATTTTAATTACATTTTTTTTATTTATTTTTTTATTAATTGTACTTCTTCATATGTATATATAAAACTAAATGTATGTAGAAATAAACATAGTAGAATACAGTATATAATATATCTGTCTCCGTATTGTTTACACACCCTCTTATTTGTTCTTACTTATTACTTTGCTGGCTATATATTTACAGAAACTAATAAATTTATCCCTAGATTCCTTATTTCCTATAATTTTATTTATTTATTTATTTACTTTATTAGGAAACTTCACAGCATACAAGAAACATTAAACATAAATACAATTAACAAGGATATTTAGCCATCAAAGAAGTTACAACTATATACATTTTTTTTTTAAAAGTATGTGCAACAGGAGTAACATACATTTTAATCTGTAGAGTAGTGTATGTGTGTGCGTGTGTGTATGTGCGTGTGTGTGTGCGTATGCATCTTGTTAAGGCAAATTCAGGAGTGCTTCAGAAACATCGTTTAGAAACTGATTTCGTTTAAGATGGAATATGTCAATATTTCCAAACATATCATTATAGACCTGCATACATCTATATAAGACTGAGCTCCGGGCATATTTCGTTTTTGTAAGAGGGACATGAAATAAATTTGTACTTCGTAGGCGGCGTGTTGGGATACGAAGATGCAATTTTTCTATCAAGGTAGGACAGTCTACGTGGCCATTTAATATATTATATAATAACCGCATATCGGAAATACGTCGTCTATTAGATAAAGATTCGTCTATTAGATAAAGATTCGTCTATTAGATAAAGTATGTATATTATTAATGTGTGTGTATGTAAGATGTATATTATTTATACAAATTTTTATATCTAGTTGTATCTCCATATCCATTCGCTCTCTGCTGTATATGGGACATTTTGTGGTAAGGTGGATCACACTTTCCACCTTCTCATCGTCACAGGCGCACGCAGCGCTCTCCTTGCACTTGAATCTGTGCAAGTACTCGGAGAACCCGCCGTGCCCTGTCATCACTTGTGTTGTCAGAGAGTTCATCTGTAGCGTCCTAACTACAGGGTACTCTTCGATTGCGTCTGGAAAAAAGATCTTTGTTGTGTACCCCGTTTTCTCCTCTTTATATCGCCGGTTCCATTCCCCAAGCGGTTCCAAGCGGATTTGTCATTTGACGAATGAGACCGGGACTTTATCATAGTCTGATCGTCGTTTAAGTTTCAGTGCTGCCTCTTTTGCCAGCATGTCTGCTCTTTCGTTTCCCTCCAATCCGGCATGGGCCTTTATCCAAAAAAGATTTACTTCTTTACCTAATATTGTTGCTTGAGTGATGTTCTCTCTTGCTTTTACCGCTAGGGGATGGAGGGAAACGGCCTGTGTAACAGTTTGAAGAGCTGACCTTGAGTCACTATAGATGTTACAGTTGATGCTGCGTCTTCTAGTGTGTACTTCGTTGCTTCGAGCAGGGCTAGCAATTCTGCCTGGTAAACAGTGCAAAAGTGTTCCAATTTTAATTTCCGGGTTTTGATCTCTGCGGCGTCATACCAAATCGATAACGCCGCGCCGACTTTACCATCAATTTTGCTCCCATACGTGAATATTTTTAAGCTGTTGTCATGTTGGTACACTTGTGCACTATCCCCCAGACATATGAATTGCAGCCCAAGTTGGTGCGCGGGGTGTGGTTTCTCTTTAAAACTTATCCCTGTCTCTATATCCCGATCCTGCACTACTCGCCGGGAGAACCCTGTCTTGATCTCATAGAGTGAGGCTGCTTCCCGGATCCTCAAGTCCAGGGGAAGCAGTCCGGCAAGCAATAAGGCTGAGTTCAGGGAAACAGTTCTGTGTGCCTTAATAATTTTTTGAAAGAAGCCGCGTTGCACTGCGTTGAATTGTTTCTTCACACCTACTTTATTTGTTGCCGTTGCCCAGGCGCTTGCCGCATACATTATGGTCGGCTCCACCACGGCAACGTAAATGGACCATACCACATCGGAGTTCAGGCCCCAGTGAACTCTTGCAGCTCTCGACAGTTGACTGCATAGGTTTTGTGCCTTACGGCACACATTCTTCACGTGAGTGTTAAATGTTAACCTATCGTCAACTGTGAGGCCGAGTACTTTTACTTCACGGGACAGCCTAATTCCTTCCCCACCCATGCTTAGAGATGGCAAGTCATATTTTAATTTATTTGTAATTAAGATTTCCTTGGTCTTTTGCGGCGCGAATTGGAGTTTATTTTTGACTCCCCATCTCCTAACATGTTCGAGGGCGGCATTGGCCCGCGCCTGCATTTCTAGTGCTGTGTTACCCGAGAATATCAGGACCACATCGTCGGCGAACGCCTGACAATACTCGCCCATGTACTCCAGCTCTCTCAGTAGTGGATTCAATAGCAAGTTCCAAAATATGGGACCACCTATAGAGCCCTGCACGCACCCTTTGTTGGTTTCTCTGGCCCACTCTGCCCCTGCATACCTGACGCGCACTGTCCTATCTTTAAGATAGCTGTCTATCAGGCGCCTCAGATTTGCTGGGCACTATGTTTCTGCCAGCCTACACCGTATTGCCGGCCACCACGCGTTATCGAAAGCTCCCTCTATGTCAAGTGATACAAGCACTGTCAATTTTTTATTTTTAAGACTCGTATTTATAAGCTGCAACATGTCATAGAGGGAGTCCTCGGTGCTGCGTTGCGGCATAAACCCATACTGCCTCTTGCTGATCACGGATTCGGTGTGCCATCTGATCCTCCGGATGGTCATCTTTTCCAGGATCTTACCTAGAACAGGCAATAGCCCAATCGGTCTATAAGATTTTGGGTGCGTGTAATCATCTTTACCCGGCTTCCTCAGCACCACTACAGCGGCTTCCTTCCACTTAGTAGGGAAGTGGGCAATACAAAACATTTGTTTATTAGGATCAGAAACAGCGTCGGGTCCAGATCAATAGCCGCTACACAAATATCCGCCTTGAGGCCATCGATGCCTGGGGCCTTTTTTGGGTTAAAACTTGACGCTGCCCACTTTAGTTCTTCCTCCGTAAAGGGTGGATCACAAAGTTCATCATGTATACTCATATTTACGACTTCGGCCCTTTCTCTGGTCAGCTTGTGTTCTGCATCGCCATCTCCATTTCGGTCCTCAGGGTAAAACACCTCAGACAAGATCCTGGCTGACTCTTCCCCTCCCATGTCTCTACCGTCTCTCACTAAGGGGGTATCCTCCTGTCGGTACGGCCTATCACTCTGTAAATGCCGTTCCACATTGATTCCCGCTCTTGCGTACAACAAAACTCTTTCCAACTAGTGGTCTGAGCCCGTTTTGACTCCAACTGGTATTGTTCTTTTGCTTTCGTATATTGCTCGACGACCAATTCTCGGCGGACAGGCGCGGCGTAAGATATACGTCGCTTCAACCTGGAGACTACTCTTTTGAGTTTAGATAGCTCTTTGGTCCACCAGGGCAACCCAATTCGTCTTTTATTTCCTAATTTTGGTATTGTACTTTCACATGTTTCTATAATGCTCTCTGAATAGTTATCTACTACTTTATCTAATTCCTCGCTGTTCGATATATTTTCTATTTCCATTTTGGTGATGTTTTTATACTTCCAAGTTTGGCCGAGTTTCTCACGAAACTCACTCCAATTTGCCTTCTTTGTATTAAATGTCCTTGTTGTCCTTTTTATATCTAACCCTATTGATTTTTCCAAATTGATGCTGAATAGGATTGCCTTGTGTTCCGAGCTAGTCATCTCTTCTGAGACTCTCCAGTTTTCCACTTTACCGAGCAGATTCGTCGAGCAGGTGGTTATGTCAACGCAGCTGGTGAACCTTTTTCCTCCTCTAATGGTATCAAAAGTGGGCGCAGTCCCCTGGTTAAGTATATGGAGCTCCAGTTCATCCAATGTGGCCGCTACCTCTAATCCCCTGTTGTCCACTTCCCGGCTTCCCCACCACGTATTCCACGCGTTCACGTCTCCACCCAGTATCACGTTTCCAGTCCCCAAACCCTCCACGGCCGCTTTAATAGAGTCCAGGTATGGATCAATGCGCTTATCACCCTCCAGGTACACCGACACCACTCCTATCTCCCAGGCCCCTGTTCACTAACATACATTCGGACTTGGCACCGTACCAGCGTTTTGGAGAATTTGATCTCTTCTTATTCGATTCTGGTCTATAGGAAATACAGTGGCGGGTAAGAGTTGGGGATACCTTAACTCAAACCAGTCTCAGACCGTCCTCAGGAAAAAGGTAATATAGAATAAATTATACATGTAACTAATAAACTATTAACTATTAACGTACCCTATTGCTAATACTCTTCTCCCGCTTCTTGCCAATCCTATCCATGGACTTGAACCAGCTACCGCTAGTGGGGTGCGCGGGTTGCGGTGCGGGCTGGCGACGTGGTGGGGACGGCGTTGGGCTGGGTGTTGCCAGGCGACGTCTCTCGCGGTATCTTTCAGCCTGAAAACAAACGAAAGTCATAGATACAATCCGCCTGTGAAATATAATAAACAAGAGTAAAGTAACACCCTGTATATATAAATATTTATGTATGTGGGCGTGTGTTGGAGTAAACATCGCCATGCGGCTCCAATGCGGATGGATTGTCTTGCAGATTTAATGTTAATTATGTATTTATATATTATTTTAATGTTATATAGTTTTATTATTTTTTTTTTTTATATTATTATCGTATTCGTACAGAGTTTATTCACTTTTCTTTATTTATCCAATCTACTCTTCTGTGGAATGAGCTACCTCTTGGAGTCAGAATGACTGAGAATCGTTTTGTGTTTAAAAGGAAGGCGCGTGAGTATGTTTTGATTGAACAGTGGTTTATAAAAAGAAATCCTCACCGTGTGTAAACAAGACTGGTAATTTATTCGGTGTCGATACCAGGAATCCAAATCGGCATGAACTATGCTTTAATAACTGTTAAAATAATAAATGTCCTGATAAAAATCCACGTAGAGTTATCGGGTGAAGATCAAACAGAGAATTAGCAGTTTAAAGTCGTCTTTAAATTGTCCGTCTGGTATCGTCGGGTCGTTGGCATGGCTTCTAGTGTAAATATTAATATAAATCATACCATTAGAGTTCCTTTTATAAATCCATTATATATATATATATATATATATATAAATATATATATATATATATATATATATATATATAAATATATATATATATATATATATATAAATATATATATATATATATATATATTTTTTTTCTTCTGAATTATAAAACGATTAAACACTGGTTACTTATCAACATTAATACAACAATTATCGGTCAAAATTTAAAAATCACGACGAAAACAATATTATTTCAATATTTTTATGAGATTATTTTTCCCTATAATGCCTTAAAAACAATAAAAACGTTATGAAACTTAGAAGAGACTTTGAAGGAAGCAGGCTTTTATATAGATTTTAAATCTATACGTAAATATATATATATATATATATATATATATATATATATATATATATATATATATATATATATAAGAATGGTAGGCGTACAAATTTCGTGTTATAAATATCAGCCAGAAGACTATTATTACATACTGAACCCGGCATCTATTTTCGGTGTACCATCACCTTTTTTGCGCTCCGGTCCCATCAATTACCCCCCTCCGTTTGCTATTTGATGTATTTCATTTCGACACATTCGTAATAAGGCAATAGCCGTTAGCGAAGCAAAAAGCTCTGTTTTTTTTTAATTTAATTACCTTTAACAGATCTTATACATGATGTTTCTATACGTTTTATTTTCAATAGCGAATTTTAAGTATAGTTTGCCATACTTTACTATTCTATTATCACGTGTTTAAAACTAACTTTCCGATGTGCTAGAAACTTTAAATGTAGTTCAAATATTATTGACTAAAGAGCAGAAATTGGTTTATATATTATATTTTTAAAGTATAACCTAATATCCCAGAACCCCTAGGTGCACGGTTAATAATTAAAAAAATATCGTCAGAAATGACTTCTTTAAGCTGTTAAGGTGTGACAAACACGCAGTTCACCTGATGGCAAGTGATTCGTGCGGTCCATGATATCATCATTTATCCCCTGTTAAGATGATGTGTTGTCTACTCTGAGAAATAAGATAGAATACCTTATCACAAGTTATGGAGATCTAGGAGTTATTACATACACCAGACGAAAACGAAAACGAAACATCGGTTAGCTATAGTACTGGCAGAACGTTATTACACTGTGTAAGCCTGATACTTTAGATTGAGCCGACCAATGCATGTTACACGATCTTTTTATTACATTCGGAAAGACGAACGAGCACGCAGTTCACCTGATGGGAAGTTATTCCTACGGCCCATGACATCTACATTCATCCTTGACAAGGAATCATAATGCAGATGCGTTGTCACCCTTGAGGAGTGAGATGGAAAGCCTCGTCACCAGCAATAAAGGTCTCCGGATCCCTACACTCATCAGACGAAACACAGCAGCATTATGCTGCTATTTTACGCTGGTATTCTCTGAGGGCGTGGTCGTACCCCAGTCGAGCTGACCCATTCATTCTGCAGCTAGAAACAAACTGCGGTGTTGCTCTACCACATTTTACTTAGTTTGTAGCGTCGTCGTAGCTCTACGACGTAAGAAAGAGAACCACGTAAATACGTCTCATTGTAGTAAAATTTAAAGGCTCTTCTTTCTGTACCCTAACCCTTCTGCCAGCATTGGAAGGTTAAAATGACCTTTTGTGAGACTCGTAAATGAAGACCAAAAATAAATTTATCAATTAAACAAAGGATGACTTCAATGTCATTGAGGTTAAGAACCTTTGTCCGCTTCACACAAGTTTGGACTAAGCAAACATCGGCTCAGGTCGACGCACCAAATGGCCAAGATAACTTGGTATTTAAAAAAAAGTGTTAATAATTGAAGCCCAAGCGTTAATGGTGTTATTTTATTTTTATCACGACTAATACTTATAATACCATCGCTTTGTACGCTATCTGTTTAGGTATATAACTCTTTTTTTTGCACGTGAGGATATTGTCATGGATATCTCTAATAGCGGTAGGGCCAAGGGTGAAACCCCACGGTGTTCATTGCCTTGTCCTTGGTCGGCACTTTTGGATTCTACGGCAGTGCCGTCTACGCTTGGCGCATTTTGGCCCTTCTAGGACATGAGTTAGAGTTGGAACTTTTCGCCACCTCAAGGCCTCCCCTATCAGATGGCTGATGTTTGGACTAAGCGAATTGGAAATCGGTGCACCAAGTGTCCAAGATAACTTGGTATTAACGTATAACAAAATCATTATGGAGCTGAATTGAGATCCAAACCTTAATGGTATTAATTTAGTTATCAACATAAGGTATATTATATTGTTATATTGTTTCGTTACGTGCCTTATATAATCATGAATGAGTGGGATAGACTGGGAATTAACAATGCTCAAACAGAATCATAGTGAGATAGCATATCTCTGCTGTATTTCGTATGGTGAGTATTGGGAACCGATTATAAGAAACGAGGCATTAGACCTCAGTCCTCATAGGCAACAATGCAGTGGATATCTTGAATTTTTGTTACGGATAGATGTAGGTGTTTATGGAGAGCAGTCGTCATTTACTAACAGGGAACTGTCTGCTTGTTTGTCATCATTAGATAAGGTAAGCATAAAAAGAAAGGCCTCTATAATCAAAGACCAAATTATGACGATTTAACGTGACATAGTGTACCACGTTGACGTACCAACTTCATCCCCGATTAGAATCATAATGCAATAATGCGTTCTCACCCCTGCAGACTAAGATGGAATACTTTAACAGCAATAAGGGTCTCCGGGTTCCTACACCACCATCGCCTACATCAACCTTATGGTATATCAGGCAGGAATCTATGAACTATTATTGAAATATTTTCAAGTAATATGTGTATTTCTGTGATAATTAATTGAGTTCGCAATATCAAAGGTGGGTGTAAGGCCATTTTGTTTATTCAAATAATTTGCAGACCACTCGATTTGCGAGTAACTTAGGTAGCACTCAAAGGTCACGTGCCATATGGCATACCGGTCGACCTCGCGGTGTAATCAATGAAATTGTTTGCTCGTCTGTTCCGGTTAAATTTAACTAATTTGTTTTGTCCGAACTTAAACTTGAATTAACAAGCTTATTATGTTTTCTATTCAATAAGCTACTTATGAATTTTTGTTGAAAGACACTCGTTGATTTGGACCTGTTGTTATTAATATGTAATCGGTGAGATCATCGGTGCCTTTCATTATGGATGTTTTTTTATGGATTTCGTTTTATTACTTATTATAAAGATATTTCAATAACATTGATATTAAAATACATATAGAGGAAGTTGTTTTCTCAGTAATTGGCTACTTGTTTTAAATTATGTGTCGACATGAGCGTTTATTACTGTTTTCACGTCACTACGAACGTTCTTATACGATATATATGTATGTATAAATGTCGGTGAATAAAACCATGTGTTGCTCTGTAATCAAAGAAACGACATTTAACGTTTATTATTCACAATCTCAATCTTTTCTTCAATATTTTTTACACTTGAACACAATAATAAATTACACTCTTATATCTTCAAACCTCTCAGACAATGACAGCCCCGCTTTACCAACGTAGTAGATTGCATCCCTTATACCGCCATCTGTCGACCGAGCCCGACTCCACACTTCTTTACCAACGGAGTGAGTCACGGCTAAATTCAAATTAAAGAAATGTTCTATAATAACTATTTCTTTATATATATATATCTTATATGTATTTCTTATTTTTTGGTTAGAACCAGTGGGCCACGTGGTAGTCTGACTATGACGTCACCAGAACTTGAGTGTGAATATTTCTGGTAAAGTACACCCACTTAGTACGAGCCAATTGACTATAGTCTACATAATAATAAATTGGGCAAGCGCGACACGAATTCGCGTTGAAAGGGTTCTGTACCAAAGTGTTTTCCGTGAGAACCTTAAGATTGAGATTTTCGCTAAGATTAAACGTCAAACTATGAGTGCGGCCTTATATTTAAATATTTATAAATTTTAATAAATAATGCAATAATAAATTTTTAATTTTAGAATTGCAGTTACGGATTTCAGGGGAGGAAGCAAAGGTCAATTTTCGTATATTTTATTTAATGTTATTTAAAATGTGCATATAAAAAATATATTTATATATCGTCCCTTCATTTGCTACGTCACAAGATGCCCTTATTTTATTCAATTTTCAAATTAGCCAACAAAAGCGAAATTGTTTTATTTACGCTGTACATTCATAATTGGGCCCTCTAAATACAGTATATAAAGAATACAAACGAATTAATTATAAATAAAAATACAAGAGATATTTTTATCGAATATTGTGTACATATAGCAACTAAGGCAATAAAAAGATATAAGTAATGTAAGGTAATAGTCCCACTTTGGGCATTACTGTTAGTTAATAGCCCCACTTTGGGCACTACTGTTAGTTAATAACCCCACTTTGGGCACTACTGTTAGTTAATAGCCCCACGTTGGGCACTACTGCTGGTTAATAGCCCCACTTTGGGCACTACTGTTAGTTAATAGCCCCACTTTGGGCACTACTGTAAGTTAATAGAGTTGGGATCTCGGTAAAACACGGGTGAGATTGGAAGAACAGATTTTATTATACTTAACAAAATCATATAGGTAAAAGGCACAATATAGAAAATACGAATTGAAAATGGAACGGTGAGCGAAGAAAGAAGACTGCCTACGCGCGTCGGAGCGATTGCTTTGCGACTCCGCGACTGACGAGCGGGCGCGGGAACGCGGTGTGAGAGGTGAGGTGCGGGAGGCGAGGCGTCGGCACGCTAGCCAACCCACTGTGTGCCACGTCGTAACGGGAATTAACCCTATGGGTGCGATCGTATAATGTGTCGCGTTACAGTAGTTAAAAAAAAGTTATAATAATGTTTATATATTTATTGATTTACCTAAAGAACACGCATAAATATAAGAATAGAATAAGAAGAATTAGATTGCAGTAACGCAAATTGCAAATGAATAGTACAAGAGATAAAATAAATTAGTAATGGCAGTAAAAAGGACTCTGAGAAACTTTGTCAGAGGAAATAAAAGCGTTTAATAAAAAAAAAGGGAAGGTTTTACTTTTTCGTCCAGTAGATTCGGGGATCTATGACAGACGGACAGATGGACAAGAGAGGGAGAGGGTTCCGTCGCGGTCATCGGATATACGGAACCCCAAAAAGATACATTATCCTAGACATATATTTAGGATTAGGAATGTGCACGATTTTAGGAGTGTCGGGCCGACCGAGTTTCTAGATCGCTCAATTTGGTCCTAAGAGATTCTGAATGGCAGTTACGATCTTAATTTGGCTGTGAAGCCTTATTTGAACCTTAGACCTAAGTAACATATGTTATGTTACCTGCTAACCTAACATTACAAATTTCATAGAACTGAACTCCATATTTCAAGTTTTTTATGATATTAAGGGTGAGAAATGAGCACAGAATACCAGCGAGAAATAGAAGATAATCGCTTCTGTGTTTCGTATATTCCTTGTTGTGTGATTCCTCAGATTCAATTACAGGTATGGAGACATTCCATCTTATTTCTCAAGTACGACAACAGGTGTATCTTGAATCTTTGTTGAGAATGGACATATGACCGTATGTTCGTTAGACACACTTTATTGTATAAAAAACGCATGCTGCGGGATGAATGGTGACCAGGGAGGACCAGTCTCTCAAAGAATAGCAGTGTAAAATAGGAGCATAGTACTCCTGTGTTTCGTCTGGTGAGTGTAGGGATCCGGAGACCTTTAATACCGATGACGAGGCATTCCATCTCATTCCTCGAGGGTGACAACGCAACGTCTCTTACCGTCGGTGAACTGTGTGCTTGTTTGTCACACTCAATACAAAAGTGAATTTTTCTTTCCAATTAGTGATCAGTTCAGATGATGATGATGACGATAATATCCACCTGGTCAATTTCGACCACTACGATATCTTCTGGTTATTACCAGATGATAATAACTGCGCGGAATATGTTATAGTGCCGTAAATATATATAATAAATATATAATACAATGCACCCAGATCCGAAACCTAACAATTTGTTGTACACAAATATTGTTCCTCATCTGGGAATAGAACCCAGGCCCTCGATGTAGTAGCCTGGTATCTTAACCACTTAACTAAGCAGCCGTCAAACTATAAGTTCTAACTACAATGCAGTTAGGTTATTTGCCTGCTTACGGAACCCTACTTGCAATGATAATAATTTATTTACCGTCAGTAAAATAGACCATTTAATGTTACCGTTCTAATTGATAAAAGAACTAACTAATACCATAATCAGATCGATGGGAACTGAGTAAATTACTAACAATTGATATTCAACCTAACTTCCTTCGGCATACGTCTGAACTCGGTATAGCGAAATAAAATCATATTGGTTTTTTTAGCCTTCGGGTGTAATTTTATTTTTCTTATTTCAGTCGTGTGGGAAAGGAAATTGAGTTGAATTTCAATTATACATGAATTTTATTTACTTTTTAATCTATAAACGAGTTAGGGAGCTTCAAGAAAAGAGCCCACACTTTCCTGAAAGGCCGGGAACACATTAGCGACTCCTCTGGTGTTGCGAATGTCCATGAGCGGCCGTGAGCACTTACCATCAGGTGGGATGCATGCTATATATATATATATATATATTCTTTACGGTCTATGAATTCTTTCACGGAATATAACGTTTGTTCTAAGAGCGATATAGATAGATAGAGATTTTTTTTTCATTTGTATTGCACAATGGCAGTTATATTATAATTTGTGTTATTTCATTAAAGAATTAGCATCTGCCCCCAACTCCGTCTGAGTGGCTATCAGAATAGGGTCTAGAGAGAATAAGAAGAGGTGCCGAGTCTCGGGCACTCCTTGCTTCACACTTGGTCATCTGCACAAGATTATCAAGGGTCCAAAACGTAAACGTATTGAAAATTATAAATCATACAGTGGCCAACGCAGACAAAGTTGCGGGCAGATGTTAGATTTAACTAAATTTTTTTGAACTGTCATTAATACATCTCTATTACCGGGATAAATAAAATCCTATCTGTTAATCCAGGTTATAAACTATATGTATGCTAAATTTTATAATATATAAATGTATTATTAAATCCATTCAGCTATTATTGCATTATTATGATATTTTTTATAACAAACATCCAAACATGCAAACTTTCAATTGTAATATTAATCACAGAAGAATATTTAACTCATCCATTAACATTTTACTTGAAATCCTTTAGTTCTAGGCATATCCTATATTTTTAATTTATCTGGGTATCTAGTAATCTTGTGAGCGATATGAACCATTGATATCGCTATATATAATAATAATAAATATTATAGAAAATAAGATATTTATAATTAAGGTGCCGCTTCACAATTTTTTTATAGTCATTTCTAGAATATATATGCTAGGACTTAAATTAGTAGTGGTTTTTAATTCTTTAGAACATTATTTCTTAAGCCCTTAATTATGAAAAACCCATGAAAAAGTCAAAAGGATAAATAAAAAACCTTGCGACCCCTTTATAATAAAATTATAGTAACGTTATGATTGATACTTTATCTAAATAAAGCAACACATTATGTATTTAATTTTATGGAACTACATTAAAATTCATTCCTTTAATAAATGAGTATTTTGTATACATGTCTTACTTATCGAGGGGGGCCTAGGGGTCACGACCCTCAGGTAGTGAAACGGTACAAATTGCTCGAACACATCACCGCTACTCCGTCAGTCCGCGGTGACCCTTAAGAGAACCGTAAACGAAACATGTTGACAATTGTCGAGAATTAATTTTTATTTTATCTCGCCTCCTTCCTAGAATAAATTATCTGTTTGGTCTCTTCATCTTATTGACACAGATGGTAATCATCGATATAATCAGGTATCATTTGAGCAGTAGTCAATGAAAATATCATAGTGACCTCACCATCAGGGAAAAGTACAAATCCTGTCCGGATCACAGGTCAGTGATATATCTTCATATGATCTGCTTACTTTAGGCTCGGCCGGGGAAAGACATCGCCCAATTATCAACCCGGTGAAGCTGTAAAAGCCCCCGGGATAACAGACGCCATCAGACAATAAAAAGACCCCATTACTGATGACGGAGTATTCCATCTCAAACCTCAGAGGTTTATCTTGATTCTTTTTTGAGGATAGATGTAGATGCCATCGGTCGCACTTACCATGTGTGCTCGTTTGTCACCGATGAAATTATATAAAAAAAATATTTTGCCCTAAATACGAAGCTACGTGTTTCAGATCGAATCCGTTGTCACAGTTATTTCTCACGTTACTTTTCCATTTTACCAACTTTAAGAGCAAATACGTTTTGTATTAGATATTTTATTAACAGTAGAGTCACGCCACAGTTTGTCAATAGAAGAATAACATTGACGCGTTTCGACTGATGCGTGTAGGGAGGCTTTTATTACTGGCGATGGCCACCCATTTCTTATCCAGGTTGAATGTAGGTGTCACGGTCGCAATAATCACTAACTTAGTAGGCTGTGTGCTGTATTATCACCCTCAATACAAAAATCAAAGTAATTAATGACAGTAAGTGATGTTTTAAAAATAATCCGCGACTCCTGCATTATTTGACGGAGATGAACTCATACGTACAGAATACAAGTGTCAAATAGAAGCACAGTGTTACCGTACACGCTATGTGTACGAAATAAAAACAGAGACCCCATAGCTGTTAAAAGATTTATCAATAGCCACGACGCAGCTTCCTCTTGATTTATCAGTAGCTTAACATCAAGAACTGTGTCCTAGTTTATAATCGCTTGTAAATTAGTTCAAGTGTGAAGTGTTTTTTTTGGCAATCTGATCTGAACCTTAAATTGCATATAGTAATATTACATATATATATATATATATATATATATATATAAAGTAAATGATGGATGGCAGTTTGTCGAGAGGTCTATACTCAGCATTGGACAAGTGATGGACTGAAATGTGATGACGATGAAGTGATGTAAAATTATATAAAGAGGAGAAGTGAGAAGCGGAAGAACATCCTAAGCACTATACTACATTGCTTAGTTTGTTCTTTTCTCCGCTTATCTCTTCTTCTTTAATATAATAAAACTTTAGTATGTTTTTCTAAGATTCCAGTTAAAGGTACCCTTGCAAGTTAATAACATTAAGCACATTAAACAATTCCTGTTAAGTTTACCAACTAAGTTTAAATGCTAGGAGAGGATTCCCTATAGTAGCCGAATGGCGAATCGAAACCTATAGCGCATTAGTTTTGCAGACCGTACCCTAAACGATGCCAGGATATTGATGCTTATACTGAACAGTACTTATTTTCGTCTGAAAGGTACATGTCGCCCTCAAATTCAACCCTTTTTTACTCACTTTTTACTCTCATCGTGCCCAACGAAGTCTTATTTCAAGAAGTCATTAGTTTTCAGTATATTCGGCTTTTTATTTTACTTCGATGTAGATCACTTATATAACCCGATATAGTAGTAGCCATGTTGCAGCTTCTTTCAAGCTACGGCACGAATTAACCGGCTCGACCGGGGCAGAGGTTCGACCTCACAGAATACAAGCGTGAATATAATAACGTAGGTATGTGTTAACGCATGTAACTTTGATATTGGCTCGTCATAGGTTGCATTACTTGCCATAAGACGACCTTTGTGCTCATGTATCACCCTTAATATAATAAAAATAACTCTTATTATAAAATTTAGGTTACGACGTCCCTTATGCATTATATAGCCGTGGTAAGATTGTAACAACTTAGAGAGTCATAAGTTATAGAATAGAAAATATATTTATATATTTATTTTTTAATATTATTGGTGAAAAAAGGGCACACAGTTGACCTGCTGGTCCTGACAATGGCCCATGACATCTGGAGCATATGAGTAGTCACCCTGAGGAATGAGATGGAATGCCTGGGGTACATCTAATCGGGCTCATTTATATATTACATATATAATGTACATATACATAATATGGATACTTTTTTATTTGGCTTCGTAAGAGACAATAGACAATTTACAATCCAGTGTTGCCAATTAAAAATACCGGTAGCCAGAAGTCAAACATTTGTCTGAATACGTGCAGATTTTTTTGTCTCAAGATGAAATCACAGTATTATGAAGGAGCCTGTCAACGAATGTTGCCAGTACATGAGACACAAAAAACCTTAAGGCAACGTATCGTATTACACGTATATATATATATATATATATATATATATATCGAGACGAAAAAAAACCTGTAGCCAACGGTTCAACAGCCTCCGGGGTCAATGTCATCGTATTGACATCCCGATGACGTCAGCCTGACGCCTCGGTAACGGAGATGTGCTAAATTAATTTGGAATTAACTGATATACATGTGTATGTACACATATGGGCATGTATTATATATTCTAGTGAAGGTTAGGAGGGTACACTACAGTTCTCAGGAAAGTCAAGGCTTCTGCATCATGATTGCCTAACGAGGATGAATGAATGACTATCACGTGAAAAGTATGCTCATTTGTAAACCCTGAATACCATAAAAAAAAATAGGTCCATAAAGTATGGTTGCTAGTAAAAAAGAAACAGTTGAGTTCCTTCCCGCTAGCGAAGCGGCGGTAGCCACCTATTAGCTATCTCAACGAATCGAATATTTTATATAAACCTATTTGAATAAAGCTTATTTTGATTAGATTTTATTATCTCTGGCTAATCAATGATTCCCATGCGATACCATACTGTGGCGCACTCCTCGACTTCCTGAAACTTTTGTGAACTTCATACTCGTAGAATCCCAACGGTTCGGTCTATAGGCAAACAGGAGATAAGGCATAAAATAGATTGAGATAATGTGTAATGCTAGTTAAAAACAACTTATTTTTTATTACTTTAAGAGTTACAAACGAGCACACAGTTCATCTGATGTTAAGTGATTCCTGCAGCCCATGATATCTACATTCATCCTTGACAAGGAATCATAATGCAGATGCGTTGTCACCCTTGAGGACTGAGATGGAATGCCTCAACACCAGTAATAAAGGTCTCCGGATCCCTTCACTCACCAGGCGAAACACAGCAGCGTTATGCTGCTATTTCACGCCGGTATTCTGTGAGGGTGTGGTCCTACCCCGGCCGAGCGGACCCACTCATTCTGCAGTTAGAAACAAACTGCAGTGTAGCTCTACCACTGTTTTAACGGTTATAACTAATACGGTAGAGGCGTTGATTTTTTTTTGTTGGTTTTCAGGTCTTGGTGTACTGTGCATGTGTCGTGTGTTTGACATTGCATCTGAATATTCATAGGTTTATTGTAAATAGGAAATGTGGAATCGGAATAGGAAAGCGGACTAGGAGTGAGTTTGAGATTGACTGAGTGAGTCTCTGTGTTTGGGCAAATGCTTACGAGACTATAAGATATTATACGTAGTTGATGTGTAAAAGACTAGAAGATATAGTCGCGATCGAAATTGGCCAGGAGTTCGTCGGCATTATCGTCAATTTTTTCCAGTCTAGATTACGTTGGGAATTTATGATCTAGTTGGACTCGTTGACGCTGTACTAGGTCTGGCTTACCACCCTGTATCAAATACAAGGCAGGCTGGTTAATAAAACGACTCATGGCGATCGTTGTATCCTAAACACAAAGGCAATCGCCCATCGCATCAATACTCTGCAGTATCGATGCATGATTGTATGCAGATGGAATCGCAATGCGGTACAGTCTACTGCGTAAATGCCGTATTCAGGTTAATACATTATAAACAATTATGCGTAGTACCTCACAAGTAAATACAAGCATATATATATATATGATATGGACTATAATAAAACATTTATTGTTTTTATTGACAAAGGTTAAGGGATCGATTATATTTTCTCATATTGATAGGTCCTTTTGCTACAATGCGAAGTACCTTCGCGTTGTCCAATAATTTTAATTGATGATATTTTCTTGATATTTTGATATACTTTTGATGATATATTTTACTCTCAGATCCTTTTTTATATAACCCTAGCAGTGGTTAACCGGAATGTGAACAACATCCGAATCACTCCGATTAAGCTTAAAAAGCTGATTCTATGAGATTTATTACATAAAAAGCAGTACAACAGTGCAGCATGAAACCGGGAAGAACAATGCCCTCAGAGAATACCCAAAATATTATCATGACTCTGAAGAGTGAAGAGAAGAGAGGGATCCAGATATGCCTATCACTTGCAACGAACCCTTCTTAGTCCTAATGAGTGACAACGCGTCTGCAATACGATTCCTTATCAATGATAATTAAGTGTGTCATGGTCGGAAGGAAACCCTTACCATCGGATGAACTATGTGCCAGTTTGTCACACTCAATACAAAAATAAAACTATTTGGCAACTTTACGCAGGTGTACGGCATCGAACTGTACCGCGTGCAAACGTGAGTACGGGAACAATTGCGATCACGTACCAGACTCGTGTACCCCTGATCCCTGTGCCAAGTACTTGGTACAGCCAGCATAGCGGTGGCTAAATTATGACATCACATATCCACGTAAACACTATACCTCTAACTAATTTTACGGTTTTTATCGCGTTTATTTTAAATTTATACAAAAATTCGTAGTAATTTACAGCACACGAGCATAGGGCCAACCGACGTATTTTTTTTCAAATATCAGAAGTGACATCTGTGGCCCTGACAATATCCATTATAAACAAATATTCAAGATAAATTTGTTGATGCATTGTTATTATTTCGTTACGTAACAAAAAGAATCTACATACACCGTGAGGGATTGACTAAGGAAATCATGTCATAATGGGAAACGTAAAAAATTCTAGTATATTTGGACTTTATCAGCTGACGGTATTCCGGGTTAACCAGTGCATTAGGAAGTCAAACAGTGAAAAAGTGCTATAAGTTGAACAGAGGTTGTGCCACGTTGCAGCTAATTTCTAGTTGAAATATTTTTTTTATCACATTGAGAGTAACAAAAATGAGCACACAGTTCACCTGATGGCAAGAGATCCCTGCGACCCATGACTTCTACATTCATCCTTGACAAGTCATAATGCAGATGCGTTGCCACCCTTGAGAAATATGCAAATAATGTTGGTAAATTAAATGTTTGTAAAAGTTTGAATTCAGTTTATACTAAAAAAAAAAGGAAAAGTTGCCCGGAAAATTGGCAAATTGCGGAGGACTTATTTTTTATATGAACTCAAAACCATAGTTCATGATACGCATAACGCATAATTTTCTCAAACTAACAAAACGGTCATAGACAAGTTTATTGAAATTTGGATAGGACAACATTCTTAATAAAATCACGCGCTAATAATATTTTATTAACGAGAGTAACACTTGAAGCACTTGGTATTTAAATGGTACTAAATAAAAGGAAGGTGTCCTTCCTTAATGTGTAATCTAATAATACATATTCATTAAGACTGGAATTAATTACAATGTAATTAATTAATAGGATCTATTGAATATCAAATAGCACGAAGCATTTCCTGTAGGAGATTATTGATGAAGTGCTTGTATTCTTCAATGGGACACGGACATTTTGTCAGTGGAAGAGGCAGGATGCAGCATGAATGGGTCAGTTCGATCTGGGAAGGAATTCCCTCACAGCATATCAGCGTGAACTAACAGGATAAAGCTACAGTTTTCGTTTAGAGGTCTCTTTGTCTCGAGGGTTTTTTTTCAATATGTGTATTGCTATCGTCACTGGGCTTATCGAGAAAAGACTCACAAGCAGAAGGCCTATGTAGGTAGACAAGGACGGTGCTGATGAAGACGACTACAACACCGCTGCACTTCAACCCCTGGAGGTGAAGAATGATGACAAGAACAGAGAGGGCGAATAGAGATCCGAGAACACCCGTTAAGAGGGACAAGCATGTGCATCTTGAATGTTTAATGAGAATGGATGTACGTATGTATGGGCCGCAGTCAGCACTAATCATCAGATTAACTGCATACTCGATTGTCACTCGTAGTTTCATAAAGAAAGAACATCATTCCTCATGGGTATTATTTAGTTAATTTCTACGGATCTTTCCATGATTCCAAGTGGAATATTTTTTTATGAAAACATCACACTGTTTTCTTTTACGGAATCATAATGAGTTTTTACTTGCAGCGTCATTTTACTATGACGAAAGACTATAATCTAGTTTTATTTTAAATTTAATCTCGTGACAAGTGTTTATTTCTAGCAAAGTTTTATTATTTATATATATTAGAAACATTACTCTACACTACTGTATCTAAATATTACTGTAATAAACTTACGTTTCGAATTTACGTCATTATTAATTGGTTTTGTAACCAACCGTACAAATGTATAAATATTGTAAAATATATTACAACAGCGTTTGAAGTCATGACATCTTCGTAATCATTCTATTTTATGTTAAATAACCATGGTAAATTGCCATAATATAGTATTTCTCACGCTTGGTGTTCAAAACAATTTTTTACATTTACAGTGTACATAAACATGATTTGATAATAAAAAAGTTACTTAATTAAAAATGTAAATTAAAATTGCTCTTTGTTAATTGCGTATTTGAGCTTTGCGTATATTAAAAAAAAAGGAAATTTACGATTGCCTAACATTGATTTAGTGTAAAAAAAAATATATAGGTATATTTAATTAACAAAAACAAAATGACATTTACGTTTTCGTGAAAACCGTTAAATTCGTTATGTGAAAATATTAAAAATAAAAAGCACTTAAAATTTGAATAATAATTAATAATTTGAATAATAATAATCAAATAAAATGAACTTGTAATAAACAAAATGCTTTAGTGGCGCTTTAATAGCTTTGTATAATCTGTATTGTAAATAATGGAGGGTTAAATGCAAATCTTTGAAATTAAGACTTATTTTTTGCCAAAACGAGTTGAGGTCAACAGCATTAGACAATGATCCTCGAGTGTGTGAGCCACTTGAAGAATATATTATCCTTTGTTACAAATAACATGTGGAATTATTGATTACGTTTAGGACTCCGAAAATACAAAAAACAACTTATTGCCAATATTATTTTAATTTAAGAATAAAGAAAATTTTAACAACAATTTTGGGCAATTGAAAATAATGTAATTTCAATTAGCATAAACTTAAGTATTGCTTATCAATAATTTGCTTAATCAAGGTCTTGTTTTTATTTTATAACTGTGCCGGTACCGGGGATTAAAATCGGTATGGTTGCGTACCGTGAATTAAAAGAGAGAATTTAGATACTGAGCTCCCACGGCATGGCCAAGCATGTAAACACATATTCTACGCGCAATATATTTGCGATTTCGACGAAGACCCACTCAGTGGTTGTGAAAACGGCCTCACGATATTTTCACAATGTGCCAAATTCACACGTGGGATTGATATATCGACAATTGCGGTTTTGGCAATGTCTCATTTGTAATGGTTTATTTAAGGTGGCAAATGAGAAATAAAGAACGTAAGTTTTACAGTGGTTTTACGTTGCTGCTAGATTCTAGCTACAACACGGAATGAGCTGGTACATTGTCAGAGTGAAGCCGTGGAATAGTACCATAATGCCGCTGTTTCGTATAGTGGTGAGAGTGGGGATCCTCTCCGGACCGCTACATTCAATTACAGGAAATGGGGCATTGTAAGTTCTCCGTGGTGCCATCACATTTGCATCTTGAATCTTCCTTGAGGATTGATGTGGATACCACGGTAGGCAATCATCATACCATTAAGTAGACCGCGCTCATTTAAATGCGTTGTTATACCTCAAGACTAAAATGTAATGTATATAAATATATATAAAAAAAGGGTTCCTTCTCTTTCTTTACCATAACGAAATATAGGCGCTAAACCAATGTTTTTCTTATACGGCCTGTTGAGACTTTACAATTTATCAAATATATGCACAAGTGATCGGACAGTGTATAAGTAGTACAAAAAAAAATAAACCAATACAATTGTGACACTGACATTTTCGGTGCAACGCGGAAACCGTAAGGTTTTATTATCACGGATTGTGTACCGAGTTATCGAGGCTGTGGATATCGAGTGTAGTGTTTTGAACAGGAGCGGTTCGTCCGTGTTTTAACTTTCACTTTTGTTGCGACAGCTGGCGCAAGTTATGGTATTCGAGCGGATTCTTTTTATGAATACAAAACATAAGTGTGTTTGTTTACGATCTCATCCGATGTTAAGTATAGGTTGATGCTAGACGTCACAAGTAACATAGACAGCAGAGATTTTTGTTAAATGAATATTGCTTGTCTATAATAACACCTGGTACTAAGTGTTGGTAAGAGGTTGATGGTAGACTCCACTAGCTCAGCAAAAGCTTATTTACTATTCTCTTGAAGACACTCATAATAAACTTCGACGTAAAGTCTGTCGTGGGCAAATTGTTCCTACTCTTATTATTTTGTAAATTATATATATATATACAAACAACATATACATACATATATATATTTTTTTTATAGTTGGATTTATTATTGATAGAATTATACTGCTTTATGAACGGTCGACCTGATACTTAGATACGAACCACACTCCCATAGAAGTTCCCGGTGGTACTTTTTACGGGCGTGACTGGCACAGCCGAGCTATTCACGATGGAGCTAAAAAGAAGATGTACCGTGGTTTTCTCATTGTGATCTTTGTATGTGGGTGACTAAATGGAGTATCTAATTTCAGGACATCCTGCTTTCCTTTTAGCAATCGTAAAGTTATTTATTGTAAACGCTACCTCTTGTCACTTAATGACCATATCAATTTAGTTGAACTTCAGTCGAAACATAAAGACCGTTGTGGGACATTCCTTTACAATATATGTAATTTATTGTACTCAACAATAAATTACATAGTCTGTTTTGCCATGCCGTCATGGTGGGCCCAGGTTTAGTGGTCTTGGTTATAATAATTGGGTAATTCCAAACCTAATTTAATCTACCTTAATTCTATGTATCTACTTATATAGTTGGGGTTTATAACAGCGGCAGAGCCAAGCTTTAGGTTATTTCTAGTTGCAGCATAAATGGATTGGTGGCCAGATCAGGTAAGGACCACGTCATCACAGAACACTATCGTGAGTTAGCAGCAAACCGCTGCTGTTCTGTATGTAAGGAGTCCGAGGATACAATTTCTGGTAGATGTTCTCTCTCAGTCTTCAGGAATGATGCTACCAGTGCATCTTAAATCTTTGCTTTGGGTAAATGTAAGCTGCAATCATCACTTGCATCAGAAGTGTGTGCTGGTTTGTCACCCTTAGTATCATAAAAAAATCAATATCAAAAGCCTATTTCAGTCCCCCCGTTTTCTTCTCGACGCTGTAAGGTTTTTTTTTATATAATTGAGAGTAACAAACGAGCACACAGTTCACCTGACGGCAAGTGATTGCTGCAGCCCATGACGTCTGCCTTCATCCTTGACAAGGAATCATAATGCATATGCGCTGTCACCCGTGGTATTCTGTGAGGGTATGGTCCTTCCCCGGTCGAGCTGCACCCATTCATTCTGCAGCTAGAAATAAACTGCAGTTGTAGCTCTACCACTACGGTTAAGTAATCTTTTGTATTGTGTAAATATGGTCCAACCATGGTCTTAAACCACCGCCTCAGGTAAAACAGGAAATAATTCCAAAACAAAAAAATTATTTTATAAAAAACAAATTATAAAAATAAATGAGACTTCTATCCTCTCATCTCTCCTATGCACCGGGGTAATGGTGAACAACCCTGGTCTTCCGTGAAGTCTACAAGAGCAGTGGTGGTCCTTATTTTATCATTAATAGTCAAAAATAACAATAATTCATAAAAAAAAAGATGAAGGTTGACTAACCTTGTCAGTCAGTCAGTTATTATGTATTTGACAAGTTTAAAAAAGAATAGAAACATAATAGAAAAAATTAAAATTCCATATTGGGTGTCCACATCATAAACTCATTTGCTGTGGTTCTCGTATATTATTGCGAACCATTTATTTATTATATTTATTTATTTACGGAGAATTCTTCTTGATGCTCGACACAATCACTTCGCGCTAACCTATCCAAGAATTCGAAGCAAAGGTCAAACGTTCAAATACTAACGCAACCACATCTTACAGTTCTAATTGTCTGTCCGTACAATTTGTAACAATAAAACTTCAATTGATCATTCATAGATCTATGGTAAGAGATCTAGGCCATAAGACATATTTAATAAAATAATGGGATCTATACGTGTCATATTTTGATTGAAATGGAACGAAAAAAAATGGAAAAGGACAAACAGATAGAATGGTTTGTGATCTTAATCTGATCCATTGATATCCTTTTATTACAACCAAGTTATACTATATATTATTTATAGTATTTAATTCGATGGATGCTGGTGGCCAAGGACCTGGAGTAGCATATTATGATGATATTGGGAAACGATTGCATAAATCTTTCTTCATTAACATCATCTAGACTGGTGGCTGACGAGGTATTCCTATGTAGGTGTTAATATATTTTCTTCATTGTATATATTCGGTTTTATATAATTAATTCTATCCAATGTTATTATATAGTTATTTCTTTTATAATAAATATATCCTAATCAATAACAATTTGTTTACTTTTGATCTGGGTGGTTTATGTTGCATTTGTTTAGCTCTAAGTAACAAAAAGCGGTCAATAGCCTTATGGTTTAGAGTACGGTTTGCGAAACTTAAGGTCGTAGGTTCACCACCATTCGACTATTGTCTTGAACCATCTACTAGCACAAGCATTTTTAGCTTAGAATGCGTCTCCACTTTGGATTGACGGACTACTACTATGTTACTTACTTAAATTTATAATTGACAATGTTCTCTGACGCCGTCACAATTGATCGAACTCGCTATGCTCGCGTACCGTGAATTAAAAGCGAGTACTTTGACACTGATTTACCACAGCTAATAAAATAATTATAATTTTACTTCCTTCGTGTGTATATTAAAATCACAACAATCAATGAAGTGTTTCCGCAGAATTTCGGCGGCCATTTTAAATGTTCTCTCTTTCGTAAAATCTAATAAAACGATGATATTATTTTATCCATGATAATCAGATAAAAGTTTAGAAAAGTAAAATAACCACACAGTCTCTGTCTGAACAATGATTATGATATTGGCTCATTTGGAACTTCACAATTTCTGAGTTTTACTAGAATTTTCAACTGCTAGGATATACCTTAACAGTGGTAGAGCTACACATTTTGTTTCTAACTGCAGAATGAATGGGTCAGCTCGACCGGGTTAGGAGCACACCCTAGCAGAATACCAGTGTGAAATAGCAGGATGAATATAGATGTCATGGGTCGGAGGAATAATTTACCTTCAGATGAACTGTGTAATCGTTTATTACTCTCAATTATGTCTAAAAAATTAACGCTTTTAATTTATATTACTCGAGTAAACCGAACCTAAGTCGAGCCCCGATGCCGAATAATAGCCTATATACATATATACCTAGTCCGACCATAAGTTCTGTTACAAATAAAACTGCGTTTTTTTTAATGAAGTAATGTAATATTATTAAAATGTATACCTACATATTTATTAGTCTCAGCAAAAAATAAAAAAATATTCTATTCGAAAGGTGGCTCCTTTTATACAGGCCGTTAATCTGTTTGGCCACGAATCTATGGATTTACGCACTGTTTCCAAGGGAAATTTCGCCACTGCTTGCTCCAAAGATTTTTTAAGAGACTCAATGTCGCCGTGTCTTTTAGAGCAGGCCATGTCCTCTAAAACTGACCATAATTTGGTCTAAAGGGTTGAGGTCTGGGCTAGATAAGGGCCAATCTTCAGCTTTTATAAAGTCCGGAACTTTGGTTTCAAGCCAGGCTTTGTTAGTTCGTGCCTTGTGACCAGGTGCAGAGTCCTGTTGGAACGGTATATTTTTAAAAAGTGTATTGCTGAGAGGTTTCACAATGATAAATCTTGGATCATGTTTCACCATCACATGATCCAAGATTTATCTTGATACACTTTGGCTGAAGTTTTCACTCCTTTTTCACAAAAATGTAGTTTTCTGACTCCTTGATAAGACGCCCCACCAAATCATCACTGACGCAGGATGATGACCACGTTGTACCTTTCCGACCACTTGAGCAGCTTCTTTAGAACTGTGAGCGTACACTTTATCATTTTGCTTATTGTAGTGTTCTTCAATCGTGAAACATTTTTCATCGGTAAAGAGGATATTTCTGTGCCTTTCACCTGCGTATCGTGACAGAAGGCGTTTTGATCGATCCACTCTCTTTAATTGTAAAGATTGATTTAGGCCCTAAATTTTAGGGCATGTCCTGTATATCGACGATAAGCACCGAGCTTCAGGTCTTGTTTTATAATACGCAACAGAGTCCTAGCGGGAATCTTAATTTCTCGCAATGAGATTTTTTGCTTCCTAATGGGGTTTCGTCGAATTCTGGCTTTAACAGCATTAACAGCCTTTGTAGTTCTAACAGCACGCGGCTGCCTCGATCTTTTCTGGTCTTCAACATAGGAAGTGTTGCTGTAACTATTGATAGTACGATATACGAATATAGGGCTGATACCAAGCTTTTTAAGTGTCTAGAGTATGACCGACGGCTCCATACCCACTTTGTGCAAGGCGATCACTGCAATCCTATTTTCTTTAACACATGGGGTGTGTCCAAATTGTAATTTGATAATGAACACGAAAATATATGTGAAATGGCGCTGAACTTTTTAAAATAAAATACGTGTTCCAAATTCAAAATAATTAAAAATTAAGTAAAAGACCAGACTATGTATATATATATCTTTACATATATATATATAAATTCCCCTGCCGGGCATAACAAGGTGTTAGAGCCTAGTACACGTATAGCTAAATTGCGGATTTGCGGACCTCATATGTCTTTACATATTTGTTTTTATCATTATTTAATTAAATTGCGATTAATTAGTATGGTTTGAACTCGGTTTGCACGCGTACTGTAAATTAAAAGTGAGCGTTTGTAAACTGATCTAACATGGCCGTAATGAAATTGTAAATTTTAATTTTAGCGTTGATTTACCACGTGTTTGGTGAAAGAAAACTTTATAGACTAAACTTAGTTAGTAACTCTACTCCTCCCTAAGTTTACTTAGAATTAACTTTTTTTTTATACCTCTAATAACAATTTTCCGTTAGAACAAATATAAACAACTGTCTTATCGATGTATCGTGCATACAAAAATAGTTTTAAAAGTAATCGTCATAAGACTTAATTCCCGTAATGCTAACGCTGAACATTACCAATCGTTAGGAAATCCTGCAGTAGCGTAACATTTAATTTATTAACTCGTTCGAAGTTGTCCATGTTGCGAGAACTTTAAGTTCGTTGCTCTACATTCGAACTTTGAGTGCATTATAGATAACTTATAATTGTAACTTAAGGTATACATAGATATAGATACAACTACTGATGGTGATGAGGCGTTCCATCTCAACCCTCAGATGTGACAGCGCATGTGTGTCTTGAATCTTTGTTGAGGATCTGAGTGTTATGGATTGCAGTAGCCAGTAATTTTTGTGTTCGATCCCTCACATCCACACCATAATGCTGCAATGCTGATATTCTGTGTGAGTCTTTCCGCGGTCCATTTGATCCAAACATGCTACATATATAGACTAGGTGCTGTATTAATTTTATTTATAATATTACGGCTGGCATACGCTGATGGTAAGTGAAGACTTTTAATGAGATCTCGCTTTACTTGTTATCGAGTCTCCGGAACCCCATTGATTAACGAAACACAGTTGGTCATGCTGATACTTTACTCTGGCTATCTGTGGGGGCGGTCCCCAGAACTGGTGACCCATTAACGATACAGCTACATACAAAGTGCAGCATGATTCTTCCACTGATCATTGAAACTAGAGGATAACCAAAATTACAAAATATCTTAGAATAAGATTTCTACTTTCTAGATCCTATCTTTTCCGGTTATCGGTCCTATAAGACCTAAGGCTTTCTGGGAAATTAACAACACAAAAATTCACTTACCAAAGCAGGTGAGTCAAGAGGCCCAGCTGTCCTCGATCTGGTCTTTCTTCTATTACTCTCGATATCTGAAGGTCTTGCTTGGTGGTCACTTTCCCTATCCGAGGAGTTGTAACGTCTCTTTTCTTCTTCATGGCTTTTATATCTTCTCTCTCCTTTTAATGTTCTGTCATACCTGCGTTGAAGAGGTTTATTAACGTTACTCAACTCTCAGGGGTAGTTAATAGCATTAAGTAAGTCAAAAATGGATGGGGTTATGGTGAGGGCTTTGCTCGGTGTTTCTCTGCTTGTTACACAAACGTGGATATATCCGCAGAAGATCTAAAGTAACAGACATTGCTCAAAGGATCAGTAAGCTGAAATGGTAATAGGCTCGTAGATGGCTCGTAGAACCGATAACAGACGGGGAAGGTAGGTTTTCGAGCGGCAACCTTTTATTAGCCATCGCAGCGTAGAACCACCCCCCGCTAGAGGTTGTGACTACCTATGCAAGTCTGTGGGAAGTCGATGGAAGCAGCTGGCTTAGGGTCTTACACTGCGGCAGTGGACTAGTGATGGAATAAGATGATGATGATGAAGTTAAAAGTTCTATAACGTGCATTTAAAAGTTCGATAATAAAATTAAATTGGAATTACTTTGGTAGGAAAATCTAAGTTAATGGCGAGTTTGTCTTCATTCCATCAATTGTATATTTTTATTACAAATAATTTACCATTTTTTGTTATTTGAGGGACGGAATAGAATGTTAGGAATGGACATTTTTTTATTACGTTGAGAGTAACAAACGACAGCACACAGTTCACCTGATGGTAAGTGATTCCTGCGACATCGACATTCATTCTTGACAAGAAATCGTAATGCAGATGCATTATGATTTCCTTCCATCCCTTCCCTTGAGGACTGAGATGGAATGCCTCGTCACCAGTAATAATAAAGGTTTCCGGATCTCTACACAGGGTGTGTGCCTACCCCGGTCGAGTTGATACATTCATTCTGCAGTTAGAAATTGCAGCGTAGCTCTACTACTATAAGTGTAGAATATTAATCGAGAAATGAAATATACGCGACGTGGTAATCCAAATTAATTATTCAAACGCGTTGATTGAAAAAAAGTCTTAGTGAGACAAAAAATCATAAAAAAATCAATAACAAAAATTCTAGCAGAGAACATCATAATATATTCGAGCGAAGGTCAAAGAGAATGTTAACCGCTCTTTAACTTTATTACATATAGATTTATCTTACCTTCCTTCATAGTCGGTATCTCTGTATTTTTCTGTGTACTTTTTCTCGTTGATATCGCTAGGATCGGGGCTTGTGTATTTGTCTAAATCTTCCCTTGAGTGCTTATACCTTCTTTCTATTTCTTTAGGATTATAATCTCTCTTCCTGATGTCTATATCACTCGGTTCAGGGTCAGTGTACCTGTTAATATAATAAAAATATTAGTCTGTATATATTCAGTTTTAAAATGTATTTTTGTACAGTTTTAAAATTTTTTGTATCTTAAAATGTGTTGTGGAAATTTGTCGTCAGTACCGAACCGATACGACGTAGGAACCTTCAAGAAAAGGGCCTATAACATACGTAAAGACCCTCAACTTCTTTGTTGTTGCTGATGTGCATTGTCGGAGGTGATCATTTACCATCAGGTAAACTGCTAGATTTTTTTGTTATCTGCGTTTGCCACCTTTTCTACAACAAATAAGTTTCCATAATATTGACATATTAATTCGGTAGTACCGTGATTCAGTTCCAAACCAGATAGACGTAGCGCATTGTAATATATAATGTATCTTTTCAATAGTTGTCACCTTAGAAAAATTCTGGCCCAGTTCAGTTCAGTTTTTCAGTTGTAAAAATTTGAACACTAATTCAATAACACAGTTCATCACTAAAACAGTTGTGATTTACATACCTTCTGTACTCAGAATCGTCTCTGGCAAGATGTTCAGGGCTCTTGAGTACCCGGGTGCGAGTCTTTGGCTGGACTACCTCTTTCTCTTTCTTGCTCTTCTTAGAAGAGTCGCGAGAGAACAGTTGTTTCACCTAAAACAATAATTTCATTGATGTTTACGTTAAAATTACTATTGGCAGTAGACCCTACAGTATCAGTCCTATATAGTAGTCACCAGTTATGATAATTAATTTAAGAAGGTCACTTACTTTTTCAAGTCCAGAAAGCTTCTTTGTAGCCTTTGGAGGTTTCGCACTGACTTTGTCGTTGTGTCTACTTGGACTCTTATCGTACCTATTATGCTTCGGTTCAAAGTTGGAACCGTCATCACCACTCCTTTCCCTTGAAATATATTCCTTTCTATCATCTGGTTTATAGTCTTTGAATGAAGCAAGATATTCTCCATTTGCGTATATTTGCTCTGTTGGATAATTGTCTTCAGTGTGTCTTCTTTCGCTCGCTAGAAATAGAGATGTGTTTTGTGCATCGTCAACGCTATCGTGTCTCCTGTGTCTAGATCTATGTATTTCACCGCTTGAATCTTTTCGAAAATCGTTTTCGATCCCAGAATCGACTAGTCTATTGTCAAAGTCGAATCTGCGCGGTGATCGTTCTTCTCTATAATAATCTCGACTGTCGCCAGAATCGTGGCGACGTATGCCAAAATCTTCTTTATAGTGTCTATCTTTGTTCTTTACTCGTCTCAAAGAGTTATGGTATGAATCACTATACTTTCCGTTGTACCGAAGGTTCGCATAATCGTCTTCACGCTCCTGAGCGATCTCCGGATTCGATGCGTAATGTCCCTTTCTCTTACCGAACCACTCTTCTTTTCCCTTATATTTCTGACCTGTTTGGAGAAGGTCGTGACTAGAAGTGAAGTGTTTTTTAACTTTGTACTTCTTTTCTGTATACTCGTCTGGCGAATGAATAGGTTTTCTTGGGTTTGATTCTAGGCTAGGAGGTTCGTATTCAGGCTCTGGAGGAAACACTTTTCTTCCTTCCTTGTATCTTGGTTCTGGACTCCTATTATACACTCGTTTGTCAACATCTTTATGAATTTTTTGGAATGTTCTACTTTCCGTATTATATTTAACATTATGATTATCTGAATCATACTTATTAATATCTTCTGTAACGTTACTTTCAACGTAGCCATCTCTTTCTAATGTACGGTGGTAATATCTAGCCGTCTCATTTACATATTTTTCTGTTGCTTTCATACGTTTCTCTGCTTCATATATAGGATCATTTTCAACGATAAATTTTGTAATAGGCTCTTCTAAGTTTATTTTTCCACGTTCTAACCGACGAGCGTTTAAACGAGATTCTAACAGTTGACGTCGATGGCTCAGTTCGTTAAAGTCTAAATCAATTTTGGTGTGTTCAGGTTCGGTTTGCTTTCTTTTAGTATCCATGCCATCTCCTCTACCCCTGAAACTGTTTAAATTGTTTCGAGAATCTTCCTTAGTTGGGTATTCGTTGGCATAAGTTGGTTCAAAATCTTCAAAATTCATTAACTTATATTCTCTAAATCTGGGCCGTATAGGTGATTCTGGAATATTATGTCTCTCGAAGGTATTAAAGTTTTCATTTTCTTTATTCTTGTAATTATAATCATAACTACGGTCAGCGGAGTATTTGTATCTTTCTTCGTATCCGAGACCTTCGTCTTCATCGGAATATTTACCATGTTTATCCACCGGCGGGGAGTAGGTTTTTGATTTAAAAATTGGCATATTGGTATCTTTAGAATCTCTTACTACTTGAGCATACACAATGCCCTTTTGCATAATATTCACCGGAGTTGGTGCTCTATCGGGACTTGTGGTCCTTACAAACAAATTAGGGTCAGGACTTGCACTTGGTTTAGTGTAGGAAAAAGGTTGATTAATATTACTTCCGTTGGCTGGAATAATCAAGTGTGTTTTAGGTGGTGGAGAATCTTGATCTTCTTTTAAAATTTTAACGAGTTGATCGACTGTTTGTCCTCTTGTTAATGGCGGTTTTTCTGGTGGTAGTTGGCTACTATGTTGCATTTCCGTACCACCATAGATATTATCCTCAATTTTTTTGATGCTATCTTTAATTTTCTCTTTAATTACTTCTTGTTTATTTGTTTCTTTATTCTTTGTTGAATCAATCTCATCAACTAAAATAGTTTTCTTTATATCTGTTTTGCGTTTTGGAGTATTTTCTATGGGCGGTGAAGACTCTTTTTCTTTCTCACTCGATTTCCCTCTTTTGGTATGGCCTCTGGAAGGTGGTTTAGGGTCGTGTTTATCAGGAGTTTTGTATCTGGGGGGTTTTTCGAGAGGATTAACTTTTTTAATATCTGTTGTATTTACGTTTTTGTCTTCGGATTTTTTACAATTCTTGTGATTTATACGTTCTCTCTGAAATACGTCTAATGGCGGAGTCTTTTTGAAATAATCTTCCCTGGGTGAACTCTCAATAATGGGGGATAATTGTGACTTCTTGTTTCTTAAAGACTTAAGAAATTCTTCAGTTTCACTGCCAGACCTCTTACGAATAGGCTTGATTTGAGTGTTCAAGGTTGTATTGGATTTCAAATCAGAAACGTCACTCTTGCTGCGTTTAACTACCACTACAGGCTTTGTGGTAACAACTACAGGTACATCGGGGCTCTTATTTCTTTGAGCTCTTCTGAATAAGGTCGATAAAGACGTACGATCTTTTCTTTTCTTAGACGTTACATCACTGGTAGATCTACCAAGAGGTGATTTAACTGTGCCTTCGGACGATCCAGCGTCGTCGCTGTTCCGCCTGCCAGATCTGTCTTCTTTAAATTTTCGTCGGTGTGGTAAGGAGAAGAATTTTTCTGGTGGATGGTCGGCGGTGCAAGTGACGCTTTTAGCTTGAGCGAGTACTCTGTTAGCTTCTTCTATTAACTCTTGTTCGGAAAGATGAGTAAATGGTTCTTTTCGAATAGATGGTGATTGATGTTCAGATGAGGCACCCCGCTCTCGGGGTTTACCTGTAAAAAAGACGTGGTGATGAGGAACTATCTTATATTTCTCTTTTCTATAAGAGCATTTTTCTACATAGTATAAATTTTATTTTCCTATTTAATTTAATATACCTTTATAGTTCTCAACACAATTTTTTGGTTTTTTAAAATAACGACCGTAAAAACATTTATTGGAATAATGTTAAATTCATTTAGTATAGTATTTTAAATTTTTTAACAAAATATACGTACAAAATGTTTAACAAACTGTTTCGTGAAATGGCAAAGTAATTCCTAAAGATATAGATTAGTTTGAAAAATTCTCTTATAGTTTTGATTTATTGTCATTTAGTGAATTGTTTTCAATAGTTAACGTTATATAGCGTGTTTCACGTAGTTAACGTGAAATAGTTGATTAATAATGTTAATCTAGTGGTAGGTATATATAAACAGTCAGTATTAGGTTTACATTTTGTAAAACGTTAGTTGCAGATGTTATTTCTTATACTAATTTGTTTTAACACAAGAAGAAGAAAATATTTTTTCAGCATTTATTTATAATATGACTGAATTCAGAAGTGACATCAAAAAAGTCCCTGGATTTTAATTTTTTGACAATGTTTCCAAGTAAAATGGCTTTTTTATTTGAACCTTAGAATTTTGTCATTGAAAAATTATGTTACACTTCGTACTTGAGGATGATCTTGTTAATGATAATGTCGAGTAGGGTTGGTTTTATCACCATCTTGATACGTCGAACCTGTTTCTGCGGCATCTGGTTAAATTACCAGATGATGTGCCTGGTAAGGACAAATGGTGGTGACGTAAACAGTCTCACACAGAGGCACTTACTAGTCGCTCCCATCCCTAGTCCAATGTGTACAATATGATATAATGTGTAAGATTCAGAAGCTGTATTAGGGCCATGGGAATTATATGCATCACACCTGACAAAAGTAACAATTTGTGATGCACAAATATTCCTCTTTTTTCCTCCTCTTTTGTCTTTTCCCAGTCGAGCCTACCCTGAATGGCTATCTAAATGAGCACACAAGACACGTGATATCACTCTTGAGGACTGGATGGAATCTCTCGTTACCTCAGTCTCCGGATACCTACATTAACTAGTCGGAATAAAACATTGTTATGTTGCTATTAAACGCTGTTATATGAGGTTGTGGTCTGCTCAAGCCAAACCATTCATTCAGCGTGGCACTACAACTGTGACGAGGCATTCCATCTTAGTCCTCAGGGGTGACACGCATCTTCGTTATGATTCCTTATCGAAGATGAATGTAGGTGCCATGGGCTGCAGGAAACATTTATCTTCACGTGAACGGTGTGCTTGTCACTCATAATTCAATATAGAAATATATTGGTAACTAAGTATAAGTGTTATAAGTAACAACATTAATATCACTGAAACAACTTTAGTAGCATCGTATAGGGATTGTATACCATAAGCATCCCCGTATGGTAAACTAAACCAACTTTAAAAAAAGAAAAACTATCAGTAGTGACAGGCATAAGACTCTTTATAAACATAAACGTATATTTTTTCCATTTTGGCGCCTAAGACCTATTATCTGTGTAAGACTCGATATGATATGTTTTTGCACGGTTGGTTGGAGTTGCATTGGATTTGTTGGTTTTTAGTAACGTTTTTTGGCGTTTTTAACATAGGTACTTCATAAGATTTGCCATGTCTTGAAAAATAAAAATATGATTACTCATTGTGGGCAAAAAGGCAAATATATAATGTTTTTTTTAGAATGAAAAGAATCCGCCCTATGCAGATCCATTGCGTAGTGGCGGTAGTAATTTATAATACAGAGCTTCGCAGCATGTTGGGAATCAAGCTTCACAACATTCGGAGCAGCACTAAATTTTCCAAAACCAAAGTCGTTGACGTCAGTACCAAGTCTGTCAAGATCAAGTAAAAGTGGTTAGTGATCATCGCCGCACATTGGCAAAACCAGAGAAGTCGCAGAGCCGCTGCCGGCCTTTAAGAAAGGTCTAGGCTCTTTTCTTGAAGGTAATTTGGTAATTTGGACAATAATCATAAACCATCTCCTAGCAGAAGCGTTTTAAAATTAGTTGATGTGGTTAACCGAAATGTTGGTAGTTTTAATAGCACTGCTAATATTAAAAAAAAACCTTCAGTTCAACAATGCGTTCATTTGTCAACACTTAAAATCTTTATAAAAAACAAAGGTCGTTACTTGTATTGGTCCATTACTCCCTATCTATTTATCACTATAGTGTGGCTTCGTAACTTTTTAAAAATGCGCAAACAGTTCGAAAGTGTAGAGTGAAATTTTCAATTAATCTGTTTAATTTGTTTCACGTTTTACGTCGAAACTAACAAGTGAGACTCTGTAGCGAATATTTTCCGGGTTGTCGTAAGAATTGGTTTGGTAGTCGTAAACGAGAGGCTTGCAAAAAGTCTATAATCGAACGCACTCAAGGACAGACGTACAGACGTGATTGTAATGTGGTATGGTCGGCGATGTTTCGTAAGTTTTAACTTCTTGAATCAGAGTGACGAATTATCAAATCCACCTGATGCGAAGATGAAAGAAGCCTACATAGGTGTATACTAATTAGTTAAAGATGCTATACTAGCATAAATAAGTGATTCCTTTGGTGGAGATCCAAAGACTTGTATCATTGGTTATACTGGATAAGACATTACATCTTAGTACTCAGCTTTGATAACGCGTCTGCATTATCAATTCTTATCGAGAATTAATGCTCCGTAGGAATCAATTGCAATCAAGTGAACTGTGTGCTAGTTTGTCAAAGCAATAAAAAAAGAACCTATTGAATATTCAAATCTTCATATTAAAAATACTAGGCAAACACTAAATGATTTATAAATAAATGTCAATAATCAAAACAATATAAAAAGTTTTTATAAGTTTTTTGTGGAACATGATATTTCTATAATATCATAATAGATAATTATCGTGCCGACCCATTCGGGTTGCAGCCTGAACAATGAGCAGCATGACTTTAACATGATGGAATGATTTGCCTCTGTTGGTCATTCCGTCCTAATAAAATATTTAATGTACATGTAGCGAGGTAGTTTTTACAAATTCAAGATGCTCATGCGTTGTCATTCCTGAGGACTGAGATCGAATGTCTCGTTACCAACAGTTGCTGCTACGGTTACCCATAGCATTGTTTCTCAACTATTTTTGCGACGCGATCCACTAGAAGCCTTACTTACGACCTCATCACTAAAAAATTGTAATTACATTTTAATCAATAGTTAATTTAGACAAAGGAAGCTATAAGCTTATTTTTTATTTATTTCATCTCCACTGTTCTTTGTTTTAGAAATCATCAGATAAATGAAAGACGACCACCCGGCCAGCTAAGACCCTCTGGCATTCGACTCTCACTGACTATTGTTTGATTAGCTATCCTTATGAGTGTAGTGTGCAACGCTATACTAGCTGATGCCCGAAGCATCACATGCGTAAATATATGTGTATTAAAATAAGGCTAGTAGTTGGAGTAGTCAGAAAAGCTAAAAGCCGCGTAACGAAACAATAGCGCGATTCAGAAACAGTGCACGGCGCCATCCATCGAGCTTAGATGTAAACTTATTTATAATAAGTTTTCTAAACTTTATGGAAGATTTCATATTGAATTTTTTGCTTCTTCTTTCGAAAGTGACGAACTACCGATAGAAACTTTCAACTCCTAATTCTTTTGAAAAACGCCGATTTACGTAGACATTTATTTCTAAACAGAAGTAGGTATATGAAATTTCGTATTTCTTACTTCGACTTCGGATTTCCCTACAACAGTTCAGGTCCTATTATACCCCCTTAGGGGGCAAATTTTTAGCGAATGCTTATAATATAAAAGGCATGAACTACCGAAATTTCAAGTTTGTAGCCCTAACAATTTAGGCTCTGTCTTGATGTATCAGTCAGTCTGTCAGAACAAGTAATTATATATATGTATAACAGATTACTTTACGACGCCGTGGCGTAATGGATAGTGTCCCTGGCTACTGCGTGGTGGGTTCAGTTATTCGTCAATATTTTCGTATCATAAATTGTCGTTTTTCGGGTTTGGGTGTGTTATTTGTATATCTAGTGTCACTGACGGAAAGGAACGACAAGTGAGTGGCTATATTCTGCGAAGTGAATGTCATCTGGTAAGATGTCGCTGGGTCGAAATAAATTCGGAGGATATTTTCATATAATATATATAACATTATATATTGTATGATATTAGATGTAGGTGGGGAATCTGTAACGTCTTATATACTTTAGTATTATTTAAAAACTAAAATATAAATGCATATTGCAACGGTTCTTAATACGTCTGTAAAATTACATATTATTATGATGTCCGAAAGTGGTTGAAAATTCATAAATACTTATCTTTATTTTAATTTTATTTTAATAGAACCACCAACAGAATTACATGTAAGTTCATTTGTCGAAAAAAATGGCCATAGGGTTGCTAAATACACATTATTCCACTTACAGGTAGTTACATCATGCTAATTACTACATATAAGTATATACGCAGGTCAAGCTAATGAAAGCGTTTTTTTTTTCGGGATGATGGCAGCTTATAGCCCGAGGGCTTTTACAGTTTCACCGGGTTGAGAGGTGACCGAGAGCTTATGGCACTCAGTGAGACCTTTATATATAGGTAACCAGCACAAGGGCTCCCGAGAGGGAGCCTCGGCTTGGAACGTCACCCTGTTTCGCGAGAGCGTCTGACTCGAGGGTGCCCGAGAGGGCCGAACCTCGGCTCGGTCAGTTGCTTCTGACATAGGATTCTTTAAATTCGCTATTATTATTAGCTATCTGTACCACTACTTCGGAATGCGTGGGCGCTGGAGAAGAAGTGGCGCAAGAAACTCCAGCGACGCTTCTATCTGTATGTACTGGAGAGAACTGGCCAGTGACATTGCGGTATCGCGAATAACCTTGTTTGCGACGCCCTCGCCCCATGATAGCTTACTATAGAGAAGATGTATGAGACATTTCTAATACATTTTGCATGTTGTATGTTATAGAATGTACATAGCAACCAGACGATACCATCTTTATTAAAATTTGTCAGAAGAATACCATCCTATGTAATATTCTTATTATAACTTTTTAAGTATCAACACAGTAGCTGTTTACGAATTCTGTGAAGCCACGAGATGTCCTTAGAGAGCACAGTAATTCAATCATCTTTATTTTTGGCATCGCGTTTCGCCGAAAACCACTTTTTTGTGTGTTCTGTTTTTTCTTTTTAATCTCATCGAGATACTTTTTTAAGGATCCTCTGAAATTATTGCCATTTAAACTTTATTCGGGGACTCGTTCGGCAACTGAACTCGTTAACGAAGCTTTTTTGGTTGTTTGTTCGTAAGCTCCCATTGGGAGGTTGGTTGCGGTAAAAAGAGTCTAAATAAAATATTTGTCTCCCTGATTAAGCTCTCGGTCGATTTCGACTACCATCATTACTAGATGTCAATTATGCAGAACTTATTGTAGTACATGAGCTGTTCGACTGGAGTCAGAGGACCACGCCCTCAAATAATATCAGCAGTTTCTATCATAGTAGTATAATAACAGATCAACGCTGTTGTGTTTTGCCTAATTTGTGTCACGAGATCCTTATTCTCATGGCGATGAACATTCCATCTTAGTTCTCAGGTGTAACAACGGATGTGCAACATGATTCCTTATGGAGTCTATCAGACGAAACACAGCAGCATTATGCTGCTTTTTTACGCTGGTATTCTGTGGAGACGTGGTCCTACCCCGATCGAGCTGGCACATTCATTCTGGAGCTAGTAACAAACTGCAGAGTAGCTCTACCACTGTAAAACCAGCACTACCTCTACCACTGTAGTTCTTATTTTATATTAAAAAAAAGTTGCCACTGTTACAAAATAAACTGGCGACTGATACTGGTATTTAAGGTGCGGGTCGTATGCACCAATCTGCATGCCAAACATTGAGATTACTTCAGATCTTTCCAAGTTAGGTCCGGCCGTTCTCATCTAGGCATGGACTGCAGCAACGACTATTTACGTTGTGGTTATGCGGTCATTCGTGATAGGAATGTTTTCATCATCATTAAGTATTTCCTATTCCAACATTTCCTAATTTATCGATGTTCCCAAATCATAATTGTTGGTATAATATATATTTATTAGAGATGACAAATATGTACACAGGTCAACTGATGGTGGTTACTGCGCTCGCGCTTATATCCTAGTAAGGAATCATAATGCAGATGCGTTGGCATTAATTCGTGGGAAAGCTCAGAGACACTCAGCGAGCTATGTAGCGGGCTATGCTCCGAGTGTCTACCACGCGGAGCATAGCCCGCTCCATAGTGTCTCACGCGACACAAACATCTGCAGTAGTGCGAGGGTGACCGAAGTAGCTCAAAAGATTAACAAACTGAAGTGGCAATGTGCTGACCATATCGCTCTTTTTTATGTGTTTGTGTGATGCTGCTGGTCCTTTGACCTCTACAGCTTTACCGGAATAGACTCGCGAGCGGGGGCCCGCTGAGTAGGGAGACAACGGCGACGCTGGTACGATGAGCTGCTACACCACCGCTTCACTCCGACCTCTGTGGACGAAGAACTTAGACGATTCCGAGGGCCACTCAGAAGGAGGTTCGAACCTCGGCTCGGATCGCTATCGAAAAAACGGGAGATGACCATATAGCTCGTAGAACGGATGAACTATAACCGATAATAAATTAAAATTACGCATTGCAAATAATTATTGTTTATTAATAAATTTAAATATAATAAATTTAAAGTTATTATTTGCAATACGTTCGTCCGTCGAGACGATTCATTCGTATCAAGTATATAATAATATTTGAAAGTATATAAGTATATTCCAAGCGGTATAATAGACTAATTATTTGGTGCACAGTCTGCGAAGTTTAAGGTCGATCTAATCCACCGTCTTATCACTTTCGTGAAGCATCTTCTCACACAATCATTTTTAACATAGTCGGCGTGGTTTACGGCAATATTAGTAATGTTATTAATAATATATAATCACTACTAGCATATTATAAAAAAATATATGATTTTTATATTTACACAAAAAAATTATTTTTATATTTACACAGAAAAAAATTAAAGTATTATACGGAACCCATACAAATAGAAATACAACGTAGCATGATTTCCTTAAAACTAACATGGATTGTTAACTTGATACAGTTGCAAATTATATTATAATTAACTGTATTATTGCATGTTGATGGCGTGGTCAGAATACCGTTGGCTACTCGGTCGCGGCCGAGTTCAATTCCCAGTCTAGATTATTCAGAACGACAGACATATTTTATCTTGGGTTTGTATGTTTTGTCTACAGTCTAGAAGAGATCGAGTCTAGTCTCGTACAGAATTTTTCTTTCATTTTTATTTGGGACAACACACAATAGCACAATATATATTACAGAGAAATAAAAAAAAACACAAATGATAGATAATTGTTACACATCTTACTCAAGTTATTCGTTGTTGACAATTATTACTTGGCAATGGCGGGGCATATTATATACAATATACGTAGAAAATAATTCACTTTGTTAATAAGGTACATCGTTTAGTACATTTTAAACAGATATTTTAGCTAATTTTATGTCTGTATATAGCAAAAATATCAATATGGGTAAATCGATCGTTAAAAATACATAGATACCAATCTGCGCAGCGGCATGCGTTTCCCAGCATTAGTGTGACAAGCACTAACCGCAAAAACTGGTCGCTGACCACAACTGCGCTGGTAAGTATTTCGTGGTAGTCTTAGTTCTATTTGATTTGACTGAGCTGAACAGTCAAATTTATTATTACATATATTATATAGAAACATAAGCTGCAGCAATATACGTCTCGATCGCATTGTAATTAAGTTATATTTATCACAAAGCTGGTCGTATGGTAAATTAAAATGATTAAGTCGATAATGCATGGCACGTGAAGATTTGTTTTGGACTTTTTCAATAACTTCAATATATTTTACATAAAAAGGATCCCATATAACATCGCGTATTCCACCTGCGGCACTATCGATGAACTATAAAGATGTAAGTATGTTGAAGATTTCTTAAATTTATCTGAATGAGATTGATGGTTCATATAATAAAACTATAAAGTTGATAAGATTTATTATCAATCTCGATGTGTAAATCTAAGTGTAGTGTTTTTATCTAAAGTTACACCATGTCCTTTTAGCAAGCAGAGATGTTTTTCTTAAACAATATCGTGGTATTTTGGTATTTAAAAAATAATATATGTCTATTACTTTATAACGAATGTGCACCTTGAATATTTATTGAGGATTACTGTAATTGTTTAGGGGCTGCAGTCATATCTTACTGTCAAGTGAACTGTGAGCTCGTTTGTCACTCATAAAATAAGATTGTTCTTGACTACGGAGATGAGATCTGTACAAAAGGAGATAGAAACCAAGAACTATCCATATAATTAACCTTGATGGCAGTGAAGGGATTATTGCTGTACACCTGGCGTAAATGTTAGCAAATTTTGTTAATTTTTTTATAATATAAGTAGGTGAAGCTTGGCCATGCATCTTCCGCAGGCCCGTACAGAAGAAGGAAGAATTTACTTCCATTCTCAACAAATGTTCAGAATGCACATGCGTTGTTAGTCCCGCGGACAGAGCTGTCTAGTTACCTGTAATTGTGAACCGGATCCCTACACTGCGAAATGTTGATGATTTTAATGTATGCAAGAATCAGAGAAACATAAAATCATTGAAGCAAGTAAAGTGATAGTGGTGGAACTACACTATAGTTTGTATCTATCTACAGAATGAATGGGTCAACAAGCCCGCACAGAATACCACTGTAAAATGGTACCATAATGCTGCTGTGTCCCGTCTGTTGAGTGTGGGGATCTGGAGACATTTATTACTGGTGACGAGGCATTCAATCTCAGTCCTCAAGGGTGACGAACGCGTCTGCGTTATGATTCCTTGTCCTGGATGAATGTGGATGTCATGTGCCGCAGGAATCACTTGCCATCAGGTGAACTGTGTGCGAGTTTGTTACTCTCAATGTAATAAAAAAAAAGCTACCACTCTCTTTGACACTATTAATGCAAAAAAAAACGTTATTTCCTATATTATAAATAGTATGTGTTCGAAAGTATGATTTTTTATTATATTTCTTTTTAAATATACTTGAAAGATATATTTTACATATATTTAAAAAGTTATATATAAGATATAAGTATAATAATACTAAGTGAAACCAGGAGGATCTTGAGTTCAACGGCTGATCATAGGGTGATCACCACGTATCGTTGTGCATACAGGATATATATGTAGATCGTTTAACGATATACGATGGAGGAAAAGAATACGTATGCCATATGCCAATACATAACAAGACATCATATCTGGTCCTAATCCTCGCATAATGCAGTCAAGACTCGTCCATCCCTCATAGATAGCCTCGAGTACGACTCCGCCTGCATCTATCAATTTTCAGCAAACTAACGAGAGATAAGATCCCGGAGGATGGAGTAAAACCAGCTGGACCATTGATTTAACCGAAGCGTACACTCGTGCCAAGATCCGGTTCTGCGACAAGCCAGTTTAGAAGTAAATGTGCACTAATTACATCGTTAGGAGCGACTCCGAGCGATCGTTTTGTAACGTTCGTTCATTTATTGGATGTGGAAATCGAAGTTGTGCCGTGTGGTAATTTGTTTGATATATAAATTAAACATTGAACGATGAAGATTATTTTTTTATATTTTATAAAACTGGTGGTACACGTGACAAGTGATTACTGTACGTACATAAATATATACGTCTATACTTAACACGGCGAGTGCTACGTCAACCAATGGTGACATTGTGAAATAGGATCAGAAACTAAATAACTTAAGTTCCGCACACCGTATTAGGGTACGGTCTGCGAAACATAAGGTCGTAGCACCAATTAAGTAAAACCATTCGACTATGTTCGTGAACCATCTCCTAGCGCAAGCATTGCGCATATTATAGCATGATAATATTCTTCCAGAAAAAAAAATATAAAAATAAATAAACATATACTTATAAAAAACTCTTATAATAGGTCCCTTTTTTACCACAAGTTAGTAACGTCGATTCTACGCAGAAAGACCGAGTAGAAAAACAAAAAATAATGTGAATATGTGGGATCAGCAGTGGACTGCTGATGGACTCAGATAATGCCGATGAATGTAAACAAATCAAAATAAGCACAGGCTTAATAAACTTCCCTTAATTATTATTTACTAGATGAACTTAGAATCTTTTTCGTTTAACTAAATTGACAACTAAACATCAGTTCGTCTCACCTTAGACATATTTCTATATAGTAGAATGAACGTGCTAGTGAGGATATCCCGTATCCCCGATACTGCTTCTGAACATACTTTACTTTACGTTGAAATAAGAAAAGGTGACGTGGGACGTCGAGCGAGTGCCTTAGTGTTTGCACGAATACTTACAGCACTATATTTATATACTCGCAGTTGATATCGTCTGGTAAAAACCATATGATATCCTCGTGATCTAAATCGGACCACAGATACCATCAGAGACAGGAAATCATCGTAGTTTCCACCGTTTTCCAATTACAGACGTTTCTTTCGTTTTGCATCTGTCAACACAACTTGACTTTGACTTTTTATAATTGATGTATTAAGGGTGACAAATAGTAGTACGCAGATCACCTGATGGTAAGCAATCGTTGCGGGGTATAACACCTACATTCATCCTTGGTAAGCAATCGTTGCGGGGTATAACACCTACATTCATCCTTGGTAAGCAATCGTTGCGGGGTATAACACCTACATTCATCCTTAGTAAGCAATCGTTGCGGGGTATAACACCTACATTCATCCTTGGTAAGCAATCGTTGCGGGGTATAACACCTACATTCATCCTTGGTAAGCAATCGTTGCGGGGTATAACACCTACATTCATCCTTGGTAAGCAATCGTTGCGGGGTATAACACCTACATTCATCCTTGGTAAGCAATCGTTGCGGGCATAACACCTACATTCATCCTTAGTAAGCAATCGTTGCGGTATAACACCTACATTCATCCTTGGTAAGCAATCGTTGCGGGGTATAACACCTACATTCATCCTTGGTAAGCAATCGTTGCGGGGTATAACACCTACATTCATCCTTAGTAAGCAATCGTTGCGGGGTATAACACCTACATTCATCCTTGGTAAGCAATCGTTGCGGGGTATAACACCTACATTCATCCTTGGTAAGCAATCGTTGCGGGGTATAACACCTACATTCATCCTTGGTAAGCAATAATGCAAATGCAGGGTTATCCCTAAGGACTAAGATTAAATGCCTCGTCGTCTTTTCGTCTAGAAAGCGTATTCCTGCTCCGTTCTCGCCGATCCATACCCACGATCGGTAGCTCATATCTGCGGCATGACTCTAGCACGTAAAAAATATAAGATCATTCAATGCGGATGTGATGTTAATTATTCGTAAGTTGAATCATTGGGGCCATCTGTCATACATGTTGCTGTCATGAAAAAAATATGATTTATTATACAAAGACAATATTAGATATGCTTTTTTTTATTGTACTGAGGGTGACAAACGAGCACACAATTCACCTGCATTGTGTAGTGGTTAGAGTGCGTGGATGCTGCGTAGCGGAACCTGGGTTTGATTCCCTACTGAGGAACCATATTTTTGTATTACAAATTATTTATTTTCGGGCCTTCCTGCGATCTCATTGCACTTGCATTAAATCGGAATAGAGAAGGTAACGAGAGAATGATTTGCTTGCGCTTGCGCAAATGAACGATCCTAAAGAAAAGAGCCTACACCTTTATTTAAAGCCGGCAGCGCATTTACGACTCCTCTAGCGCTGCGGATGTTCCTGGGCGATGGTATTCACTTGCCATCAGGTAAGTTCCTCGACTCATTTGTCACCTATGTATAAAAAAATCTTATGGAACTATAAAATATTCTCCGCAATGTCATATGGTAATAAACAGAAACAATCTAACAGCAGGACGTCATTGTCACCTGATAGTATGTGATTCCTGTGGGCCATGGATATACTACACACACCCACATATATCCTCGAACTATCTAAGGACTCATAATGCAGATGCGTGTTACCCCTGAGGAATAAGTTGGAATACCACGTCACCATAAGGGTCGCTGGATCCGTACGCCGAGCTTTATAGTGTCATTTTATGCTGGTAATCTGTGAAGTTGCACGGCGCAGGTAGAAACAAACTTCGAGTTAGCTGTACAATAAAAATAAAATTGGACAGTGGTAGAGCTACACTACAGTTTATTTCTAACTGCAATATAAATGGGTCAGCTCGGCCGGAGTAGGACTACGCCCTCACAGAATACCGGCGTGAAATAGCAGCATAACGCTGCTTTGTTTCATCTGGTATAGGGATCAGGAGACCTTTATTACCGGTGACGAGGCATTCCATTTCAGTCCTCAAGGGTGACAACGCATCTGTATTATGATTCCTTGTCAAGGATGAATGTAGATGTCATGGGCCGCAGGAATCGCTTACCATTAGGTGAACTGTTTGCTCGTTTATTACTCGCAATGTAATAAAAAAAAGTAATTTCCTATATTCTATTATATTTCTTTATAAACATACACAAATATCTATTTTAGATATGTTTATAAAGATAAAAGTTATATATAGGATATAAGTATGTGTGAGTGAACACACTCTTCGGATGATGACTTCATACTATGACCAAGTCCACGGCGGTCTTTTTTCTTCCGACTTCGTGGTGTATTGACTTTTTTGGTTTGGGGTGATTAACACGTGTGGGTGGTTGGTGCTCGTTCTATACTAAAGTGAATTATGTTGTGTTGTAAATATGAATAAGTATTATTAATGTTCTTTTCCTTATTAATTTTTAATCAGTCGCTTTATATCAATATAAAAGTAAAAAGGCTTTAGATAGAGCCTTACAGCGTATTTTTTTCGGGCTTATGGCCGCTGTTAGCCCAAGGGCTTGTACAGTTTCACCGGGTTGAGAGGTGACCGAGCGCTAATGACACTCAGTCGAGAGTCAGATATGGGGGACCAGGACAAGGGCTGCCGAGAGGGAGCCTCGGCTTGGACCGTTACCCTGTTTCTCAAGAGCGTCTGACTTTAGGGTGCCCGAGGGGGCAGACCTCAGCTCAGTCAGTTGCTTCTAACAGAGGATTATTTAAATTGATATAATATCGTTATTATTATTACCCATCTGTGCCACCACTTCGGAATGCGTGGGCGCTGGAGAAGAAGTGGCGCAAGAAACTCCAGCAACGCTTCTATCTGTATGCACTAGGTAGAGCGTAAACAACCACAAGGCTTCACTGAGATTTGATCGAATTCACATGCCTTTAAAATATACTTTTTTAATTATTTTTAAGCGTGCAGATTGCTTTACGACGTATTCCTTCACCACCGAGCACGTAAAACTTAAAATGGCGATTAACAATTTATTTCGGCACCGGGAATCGAACTCGGTTTGCTCGGGTGCCGTGAATTAAACGCGAGTGCTTAGACACTGAGCTACTACGTCTAGATATATTATATATAATGAGAAAACGAAACTGATCTTAAATGGTAGAGCCACGTTGCAGTTTGTTTCTAGACGTTGCACGTATAAATCAGTTCGACTAGGGAAGGACAAAGCCCTCACAAAATATCAGCGTAAAATAGAAGCATGACTTACGTGTTATTGTGTTACGTCTGGTGAGTGTAGGGATCCGGAGATTGTTATTACTGGTGACGAGGCAATCTCCATCTTTATTACTTATCCTGGATTAATGTTGGTATCATGGGCAGTAGGAATCACTTACTATCAGTTGAACTGTATTTTCGTTTCTCAAGCTAGTACCTAGATTCTGTTGATGTTGATGCTGTTAGCCTATGCGGCTCTTACAGCTTCATCGGACACAGGGCTCACGGAACTGAGGGGTCCGTGAGCTATGGTCCTCAAGCTAGTCTAAAGGCCGTTTAGAGCCTAATAAAGGATACTTAGAATTTGATATCATCCTGTATATATGAACAATGAGGTCTCCGACTAAACGCATTTCGAACATTAAAGATAAGTTATTATATTATGTAAATAAATTATAAACGTCTTAACGTGACACAACCAGCGAGTACAGTTAGAAACCTGTTGGGTGGTATTCGACGATAAAAAAATCTGATAACTAGAACTGATATATCACTTGAGACTTCCCAATAAGGATATTATGATATTATATTTCTTTTTTATTTATTTATTTATTTTTGTCTCTTTTATAAAGATACATAAAATTTATAAAGCAGTATAATACAACATATAAAATAAAAATTATAAATAAACTATGAGGTAACTATTTTTATATCTTTTCTCACTTAAATAAGGTGTAGAAGGTCGGACTTAACGCCTAGTGGCATACTCTATGAGTCAACTGTGGGTGAGTGCGAGAAATTATAGGTAACGTATATTAGTAAAAATATATTATATATACATACATATGAATATATATATATATATATATACATTGACAAATAGACATTTTCATATATAGAAATACATGTACATATAGTATACAATAGGTAAGTATATATCAGATGTTATTTGCCTTTAAACATTGTTGACGTAGAAGTTTTTAAGTAAGATGAACTGTAACAATTTTTTTTTATTATTACATCGAGAGGAACAAACTCGTACACAGTTCACCTGATGGTAAGTGATTCCTGCGCCCATGATACTACATACATACTTGACAAGGAATCATAATGCAGATGCGTTGTCTCCCTCGAGAACTGAGATGGTATGCCTCGTCACCAGTGATAAAGTTCTCCGGATCCCTACCACTCACCAGACGAAACGCAGCGACATTATGCTGCTATTTTACGAGTTGAACTGACACATTCACTCTGCAGCCAGAAACAAACTCAACAACAAAAAAAAATGTAACTCTACAACTACACGAGCTATAGCCATATAGCTCGTGGAACCTATAACCTCGACAATCGCAGAGTAGAACGACCCCTCACTAGATGGAACGACGACCTACTAGATTCTGTTGATGTTGATGCTGTTAGCCTATGCGGCTTTTAGAGCTTCATCGGACACAGGGCTCACGGAACTGAGAGGTCCGTGAGCTGGTTAGAGTGTTTGGTTCTCTTACTTACACCAAACCGCTCATACACTGAGCATGTCGGTCTGCTCTGATCATGTTCCTATCTGAGTGCCACCTAAGTTGCCCGTTCCCTAGCTATTGGAAGATTCTCCAGAGTGGAGAATGGATGGTGGTGTCTGCTGACCGTCCGAGGTTAGGTATGCGAGCGACGACCTGTGCAAGTTTGCTGGAAGTCGATGGATGCAGGTGGGTCGGGGTCGTGCTTTGTGGTAATCAATGGGGGAGGCCTACGTTCAGCAGCGGACCATGGACAGGTAGTGATGCTGATGATGAAATAATCGTCAATATTTGATAATTGAATCTACAAGTTCTACTTTACGATGTTATTAAACAAACTGACAGTCAGTCAATAACCTATGTCTATACAAGTGTTTCATTAAATAGAGTTTATATTGCATACTTCGGACGTCGTTGTGCTCTATAATCGGTCATATAGAACATGTGATTTATTCAGCTTTTATCGTCGCCACTAATTTTATATATCATTTGTACAGTTACGAAAGTTCACTATTATGTAGATGCGGAAGGGAAGATTTTTGACAGTAGCAGAGTTACGCTGCAGTTTGTTTCTAGCTGCAGAATGAACGCACGCCATCACAGAATGCCAACCGTAAAATAGTAGCATAATGGTGCTCTGCTTCGTCTGATGAGTGCAGGGATCTGGAGACTCCTATTACTGGTGACGAGGCATTAAAGTAAATATCACTGCTCAAGGATGACAACGAATGCATTATGATTCCTTATCAAGGATGAATGTAGATGTCATAGGCTGCAGTAATCACTTACTATCAGATGAACTGTGTGCTCGTTTGTTACTCTCAATGTAATAAAAAAGCTCAAGATTTTACTGCCAACCTATGGAGCTCAAGAGATTCCTACTATCCGCGATAACATTGCACGCCAATATGCCAGGTGTTGAAGGCTGGTCAAGTTTATACGGTTCAATGAATTCTCTATTTCTGCACCTGCAGATTCTGAGTGAACCATAGCGGAAGGAATATATTTCGCACTATATCGCGAGTGTCGAGATACTGCAATGCCACGACCATGTTTGCGGAGGATTCAAGATTTCTTTGCTGTTGGTAGGGGGTGCATTGCTTCCTTGAAGTGGAGCCTATGTTACTCTGTCAAAAGCATACTAAAAAACTATTTTTTTTGCGGAAGTGCACTAGTATTTTGGATGAGTTAGATACGCTCATGTATACATCATGTAGATAAAAAATTGTAGAGGCTCAATAAATTATCCTTCATTTACCTTTTAAAGGTCCATTACATGACTTTCTTATCTTCGATACATTTTAGTATTATACGACTTTATGACTAATACGACTAATTCTTAGTCATTCTCCTGTATTCGACGATAAATTGAATACGACATTGCTCTATATATGTCTAGGCAGAAACAAAAATAGAATATTTGCAGTAACAAAGTCAGTCCTTGTTCGTATTATTAAGGCATTACCACACTTGTGCCAACGAGACTTGTGAAACGGTGACGTCAACACAGATAAGTCCGTTTAGTATTCCGGTCTATTGAGTGGTAATGTATTGGTATCGCGGTTGAGTATTGTGGGGTGCGAGTGTAAGCGGGCGGTAACAATTTTTTACGTGTTCTGTTATATAAATTTATTTTATTTGGTGTGATTCTTTTCCATTTGCGTAAAAAAACAGTTTTTGACGGACGGAGAGTTTATCTAATGGCATGTGATCAACATAGTCAATAAATACCTTCTACAAAAGTCAATAAAATAAATCATAATGTAATTTTTTCAGGAATTGGATCTATGATTATGTTTATATTTATTCTTTACAACAAAACATCCCAACAAAATATTTACATACAAATTACACACATTACAAAAGGCATTCTTAATGCTTAAACGCATTCTTGACTTCTTGTTACAGGATGTTTTAGCTATGTCGTGAATAGCAAGAGAAAGTTAACGCTTCAAAATATCAAAGGAAATATATATTTTTAATTTAAAACCTCTGAGATAAGTAGGTGGATCGATGGTGGTTCAGTGTCTGCCGTGCTTCGTGGCTATCTCTGGAGAAGGCCTTTGCACAACAGTGGAAATAATAATCGAAAGTCTAAGTAATAGTCAAAAAGGAATATTATTGCAGCTATGAAATATACCTAACATTATTATGTACCTCAAAAAGAATTAAAACTTAGGTAAACAAGCTATAGTCCGAACTATCGATCAAATATTCAATTAAAGAAAGAAAGCAAGGCTCCCTTGAAAACCTAGTTGAAAACTAGCACTAAAATTGCAATCAACATCGCTCTCGCATGAGTCGAACTACCGAATAGATACCATCACCCCATATAATCTAAAAGATTATGAAGATACCAAACAGTCTCAATAAAGAAATAAAAACATAAACTCAAGCCCGTTAAATCAAAAGCCTTAAATTACCCCTTTTAAATCGCTACCGCCTGTGCTGTAGGCACGCCCTTACCGCTGGACACAGCGCCGTTATGGCACGGAGTTTCCTTGTATTCTCTGCGAGTAAACAGCGTAGGCGCTAACTGGACCTCGAGAGCAGAAGAGTGGTCCATGGAGAGACGTTACTCCATCGTTAGCGGCAGCAGACCTTGACTGCTTCCGTTTTACGTACAATCACAAATTTAACTGATACAGACTGTACAACATATATATATATATATATATACGTGGTGGTCGTATAATTAGAAACACTTCTTATGAATAAAGTATAACTTCAACGTACAAATGTTCGTAAAAAATATACACATTCAATAATTAATAATCATGCAATAATATCATAATCATATATTCAAATAAAAAACTCATTAAATGCATAAAATATAAAACATATCTTACTTTAATTTACAAAATGAATCTTACACATGTAGCAGTTTATTTTCTGTTACTGGCCGCTTGGACGCCTAATTAGAAACATTAAAAAAAAGCATCCATGGCTCGTTCTTTTTTTGAAATTGGAGAATAACATTTCTTTCTTGGCTTTTTCTATTATTTTGGTGGCAATTCAAATATAATCTTAATTTTATTTTGTTTAAAATGGGCAAAAATAGAAGTTGTGAGGCGTCAACTAGGCAAACAATTGTTAATTTACATATAGATCATAAGTGGTCGTACAGAAGAATAGCTGAGCATTTAAATTGATGTGTTAATAAAGTTTTTAATGCAATAGATCATTATAAAACACATGGAACTGTCGAAAATGTTCTTAGAAAGGCTCGACTAAGAAAAATCTCTCCCAGAGAAGATACGCTAACCGTTCGTGTTGCTAAAATAGATTCAAGTAAAGGCTCCAACCAGAATAAAAATGAAGTTTTTTGATGACCCGGGAATATATAAAAATATATAAATTGGACGGTACGAGAATGGTAAAAAGTGTTATTTTCAGTTGAAACAAAAAATAAATATGCTATGTTAGACGTCCTGTAAACCATTTTTTCATTCGGCGATGAACAATAATATTAGTGCATTAAAAAGAAAAAACTGTTAACACTACTAAGGTAGCAGGCAGGTATACCTGGTTGTTGTTTACAGGAGATTTCTATATTCCATGCTGGGCGGTAACTTCGATTAATTCACAAGTTAAATGTTCTAATAAGTGTAACGAAAAGTGTAAAGTTTCTCAGCTAGAAGCAACAATAAAATGTAACTTATTTTTTAACTCTTTAATTTGAACGTAGACTAATAAATTATGAAAAATGTGGTTTTATTTGTTTAGTATTTAACCAGTGCATGTATAACAACCACACGGACCATGTAGACACCTTGGATTTAGACTCCGTCTCTCTTGTTTGACTCTTCTCTTTTTATTATATATATTCAGATTAATATATATATATATATATATATATATATATATATATATATATACTATAGAGATATGCATCTCTACTACATATTAATATGTATAAATAGAGAGGCATATATCTCTTTTCTGGAGGCAATATAAAGAACTACATTTATCACAGAATACTAACCTTAAATTTATATAATCTAAAAATTATATGTCAGCAACCAACAAAAGAGAATGAACCAAATCCTCAGGAGCTATGTATTACAGTTCTGTCTTCTGAACCAATAAGATTAACGGTTCAAGCTTTTGTTAAAAGAAAAAAAAGAAATATAATGGTAATAAAACTTACCTTAGGCCATACTCACATAATATATCTAGATTTTAAATCTATGCTTACAACTATAAATACTTAGAAAAACTATAAAAGATAAGCCGTATATTTATAAAACCTCTTTCCTTACGAGAAATGTAAACAATATAATTTTATCTACGTGTAAGGAACATGAAGGTATTCAGTGCTGATATAAAATGCTTTACGCGTTTAGTGCCGACTGTACAATCATATAACAAATTGATTGATGTTGCATTATGATCTAATGAAATGTACAGCGTACCGGCGACACGCTAGCTACTCCCTGTAAGTACATAACTAATTAATTGAATGTAGATTTTATACCATTGTGCATAAGTCGTAAAATCTGCTGACATTATTTGCAAACGCGGAAAAACTTACCGGTTCAACTATTTTTACACGTATGAAACAAAGCATTGCGTTCAAGTGTTCGAATCCAAAACCAGTTGTGAAGGTCAATGCAATGGAATTCATCATGTGGGATGAATGTCATATTACAATGGCGGCAAACGGTGTCTGACATGTCGCATTTTGAAGATATGTAGTTCGTGGTGAAATGACAAAACCTTTTTGATATATTTTATAATATTAAAGGTGACGAATGAGCACACAGCTGGCGATGATGGTAGGTGAAGGCAACGCTTCATGTCACTACACGACATCCACATTTATAATTAACAGAGATTCAAGACGCAAATGTGTTTTCATCTCTGCGGAGCTAGATGGAAAATGTTGTTACCTGTTTTTTTTTAACTTTCTAAGCAAGTGCTTGACCACGATCCCACGTGATGTTAAGCGGAAATGCAGTCCTGGATGGTAAGGCGCACTAGCTCAGTAAATGCTTATTCACTCTACTCTTGAAAACACCCACATTGTAATCGGAGGGAAAGACAGACGCGGGCAAACTATTCCATTCCTTTGCTGTACGAATAAAAACATTCATATGTGAATAAAGTCATTGGGTCCAGAATCCCTACTCTCACCATACGAAACACTGCTATAATACACTTATATTGAGTGAGGGTTTGGTAGGAACAAGCTGCAGTAAGGCTCATTAAGCCAGTTTTCCTTACACCCAGTAAGGTTTGTAAATACTATAGCTTAGAAAATGGAGCGAGCATATGTACAAGTTGGCAGAAATTTGATTCATATGTTAATTCCTTACATTAAATTGCTTAACTCGGTTTAATACTCAAAAAAAATTATCTCCATAGGTTACAGTGTGTAACTTTGCAATTGTATTTCCTGAAAGTTGATATTTATAGCTTAAATCGTTCGTTATGTCTTTTATTAATTTATTTTTTAAAGTTCTTAAATTGTTTCGTTTAGTTCCCTATTCCGTGTTAGGGTAAGCCTAATTTTGCATTTAAGTAAGATAATCAAAAATCGTAACCGGTATATAAAATAATATAACTATATAATAACGATGTTTAAGTCCGTCCTATATTTTTCCAGTTAATTTTTCAAATAAACATTATAGAATGTAATAATTTTTTTATTAGATGACATCAAAATTTATTAATTACTAGATTTTTTTTGAGGAATACACGATGCCGATGTATGTAAGTTTCGATACTGCAACAACATTTTTGGATGAAGCCAATTAATATGGATTTTACTGCGTTAACTATTTGGTAATTCGGGCTAACAATGACGTCAAAACATCACCCAAGTGTTGTAAAGAACTTGGAAAGTCAGGATAAAATTTAAAAATGATAGTGATAAGATCCATATTAATTAGTTATTCAATAAATAATTACAATTCGCGTAGTTATAGGAAAATATCATAAAACATTTTTAAGTATATATTTATAATATTTAACTTGCAATCGTTTTTATAACAGTTTTGGGCTTTTTGATAAATATGTCGAAAATATGTTGGTACGGAACCGCGTATAGTATGCTCTGTATACATAAGAAATTTAATTTATACGGAATACCTGACGCTGTAGAGATTGTGAACTGTTTGTGGAGATGTCGACGTAGCGCCTATTATATGCAAATATAAATGCAGAACCAGTCTTACTTTAGAGTACAAAGTAGAATTTGTTTTCATCTTTGTCAGTTTCACGATCGCCTGGCTCATTGCTCAATAACTAGCTACCGAATGCCTGGATGCAGTTCTCGGCTGATTACAATTTTTTTTTTGTTATTCAGTTTGACAAACGAACATTTATGATGATAAGTAACCCCTGCAACTCATGAGAACAACATTAATCCTCGATGAGGAACCATAATGGAGATACTCTGCGTCTAAGATAGAGATAAGAATGCTTCATCACTACTATTATAGTTGTTTATATTACTACACCAAATTACATTAGCGCCAACTACTAATTTACGATGTTATTCTGTAAAACGTGTCTGTCAGGTTGAGCTGATCCATCTGGTTCCACAAATCGTATGAGCTATATTAGTTCGCCGTAAAACTAAACTGAACGTGGATCATGTCAGGTCATCTCACCGATTGGAGAAAGACGTGAAAGTTTAGTTCATTACATTTTTAAACATGCTGTTATGTTAAAAACCAATTCATAGTTCTACTTCAGACTTAATAGAATATTCAATCATGTTATTTGTTGAACATTAATAGGGCGTGGCATCAGTTTCTTAAAATGAGGACATACATAAACGCTGATATTTTAACTATAATAGATCAAGTTTGGGTACTCATTTAACATAAATTTGTTTGCAATTAAACCAAAAGAATAATGTCATATGTATTTTATAATGATTTGATGAAAATAATATTTAGTTTTTAACATTTAGCTGTACGATGATTTCTCATATTTAAAATAAAACTTGATATTTAATGAAACATTTGAATGACTTCATCGTATTTAAAAATAACCTAATTTTACTTGAGAAAATAGCGGAGTTTTGGTATTAATGTCAATATGGGCTTATTGATTGGCCAAAGATTCATCTAAATCCAAACCTATCACTACGATACTTCAAGTTAGTGAGATCTTTCTGCGGAGATGAGACAAAAATTTTACTTATTAACCGTCGGTAGCACAGGTTAACTATTATATCAGGACGTCAAACACCTTAATCTTCCTGATAACCATAAGTGCGGTAAAGCAGACTACACTTTACTTGAAGTTTTTAATTTTTAGTTTACAATTTTAATTTTTCAATTCAATATTTAGTCATATATTACTTTGTATTGTCTCTGACTGTTCTCTCCATTTTTCCCTTTCGGTTAAATATTACACCTGAATTACTGAAACAAAAGTTTTTGAATGTCCTTTGTCATCATTAATCTGTAAACAGTCTATTGCAGGAGACAAAACTCCATGTGTATCCGTAATCGGACTTTAAGATGCTTCACACCCCCTGCTCGTCAAGAATATGGTTATTTATAAATTTTATCACCATATACAAGTCCATAGCAAATGTTTGTAAATAACTTCTTAATCATTGAGAAAAACGTGTAGGAATCATAATTAGTTGAATATTATTAAAATAACTATATTTATAGCTGTATAAAATGAAATAAGCCGACTCATAAATAAAATATTTACATTTGAATTAGGCCCGAGCCAACAAACATTTGTAATCAATATATATTAACATATAGGAGTGGTGTAGATCGGAATAACGCTTTCGAAAGTGTCGACCACATATGGACGTGCTGTTCAGGTCATTGCCGACTGAGAATCGATCCATATGTCTTTCTAATCGTCATCGACAACCTTTTTAGGATCGTCTGAGCACTGTCTGATTAAAATCCGCTCGCCTCCGCTTATGTCTTGTTAGGATATCAAAAAGTTTGCCTCAGGGTGTTAACCTTGGACCACTATTATTGCATCTTTCAAATGCCTTCGATCAAGTTAATGAAATGTCTTAAAATAAATTTATGTAAGTTTAAATTGCTATTCATTAGTAAATTAGGTACGTAGAGTCTTAGAATAAGGATTATACAATTTGCCCAAACATTAGAACGTAGACTTGCTGAAATGTTATTTATAATTATATTAAAATTAACAAGTTTAATAACATGTTCTATTTTAATGTAAGCAAACTGTGTCGAAACGTTTGAATTAACGACCTAACGAAATATTTTAAAAGCGTTAAATTACCAATAAGTTAATAGACTAAGAATAAAAGTATATAATTAATTTGTGTTTATAAATAGAAATTTATTTGCATGCAATGTAAGAGTTTTAAGATTAATTTAGTTGAAATAACTGTAGACAGTGTTCAAAAGGGCAGGTAGTAAACTACAAGTATATTGGTTAACAGTGACAGGTTATCAGCATATTATATAGAATACACAAATATCCTCACATCCCGTTCTTGGCTTTTACAAGATGCCCGGGAAAAAAGACAGTTAAGCCATAAATCTGAGTTTAGTATGTAAGAAAATTATAAAGTAAATTAAAATTGATAATTTGAATATTAAAATTTTAAGGAGCTGAGGGTGACAATCTGGTACACATGATATAGGTGATGATCGCGATCCAGTAAACTCTTACGTCCATCCTCATCAAATATTCAAGATGCACCTGCGTTGTCATCCCTGCAAGACTACTGATATGGAATGGATCACCTTCTGTAAACGGGTTTCCAGATTTCTACACTTATCATATGAAAACCAGAAGTGTTACACCGTTATTCCAGATTCAATCGGACCCGTTTATGTTACAGCAAGAAATTGTTACAGCGTAGCTCGATATCATATTCACCGTCGAGATTTACCTAGTTTTAGTTATTCCAAGAGAACTCGTATTTATACGATTCTGTTTTCCCCATGAATTAGTCAAATAAGTTCTTGCTTATTAATATTAATTAGTCTTCTACTAAGCTGTATAGTTTTATATTTACGATCGTATGCATATATCCCTCTATTTGTATCATAATGTAGTTCTCAAAACATTGGTTTAACAGATACTATGTCAAGGATATAACAGATTTGTCAAGTGGTAATAATTCTAAATGGATAACTAAATAATCATATTCTTTATCATTAATGTATCGATTACAAGTTAATTATGAAGTTGTCGTATTGAATGAATAAGAAAACCTATTTTTTTTATAGAATAGGCTATATAATTTTTCTTTTCTTTAGGCTATATAATGCTTGTATAATTTTTTATGGAATGTTGGCTCTTTCTGTCTTGATGTACGGTGTTTAAACTCCGAGACTGGAATTAATTCGAACAACTCATCAGAACATTGCATGGTAAATTCAGCAAAAAAACATAGAGATGCATCTCTTCCCAATGCCAGTGAATCAAGCCGATCGGAAAGTACCTAATCATAAACGATTCAAGCTGCTCTCAGTTGAATGTGGTCAAATGGAAGGAGTTGGTACTGGGGTGCCTTGGCCCAGGGATGAGATCTGTAGTACTTGACAGGGAAGGGCAGATTTGTAAGGATTAATATGCTGTGGCCACGCAGTCGTGCTAAACATTTTTTTAATAATATCAACGGTAAACAACGAGCACGTAGTCCCCCTGACGGTAATTGACGTGATCCAAGATGCGACGTCATTCTTTGCGAATGAAACGGAATACTAAATTATCTATAATAGGGTCTCCGGGTAGGGAACTCATCATGCGAAACATAAAAACGTTACGTTTTATTACAAGATTTCGCCATCACATTCTGTGAGGCCCTTCCCCGGTCGTGTCGCCTTCCATGCTGCAGCTTGATATAAACTGACTTAGGTCTATCACTGTTATAAACAAGCTTAGCTTGAAAGCTTGTCTTAAATGTCTTAAGGAAATAATTTGTAAAATAATTAGAATGGCATTTAATTTCATAAAGCATTAAAACTTAGCGCCGTATACAGCCTGTTACTAATCAAAAAAGGAGCAAAAAAACTGACATATCCTTGGCAAACAGCGCCTTAGGTACCAACTGCAAACTCTAATGCCACTAAATCGATTCACTGCAGATGTTTTTGTGCGAAGTCTCACGATTTTATATTATTGTATTGTCGTTTTTGTTGTAGGCAAAAACTTTCGTTCCGGATTGAGACGTTAAAGTTGACAAGGTTTGCGATGTTATTGTCTTACGATGTTATAATTCTCCTTTTTGTATGAAAAAAAGAGATTGGACAGTTGAGTAAATGTTGCGCAAGAAGTACTCAATATTTTTTAGAGTATTGCGAGTGATAAATGATTACAAAGTTCATCTGATGGTAAGTGATGACTGACTCACGATATTGATATCAATCCTCAACAAAGATTCAAGATGCGTTGACATAACTCAAGATTGAGATGGAATGCCTCGGTATCTAATTACGTCTCCAGATCCCCTCCACGAAACGAAACACAACAGCATTATGCTGCTTTTCCATTCTAGGATTCTATGCTCATTTAGTTCCCTTACGACCAAGTCTTCTAGTTGCAGCAACAAACTATTTGTACTGTAGCTCTACCCCTACTATCATCATCGTCGTCATCACAACTTATTCTTGAAAAAAGGCCTTCCCATAGATTTCTACAAAATATGATCCTGACATACCCTATCTATTAATCTATTGACTTCCTGCAAACCTGAATAGGCCGTTGCGCTGTATCCGATGAAGCTGTAAGAGCCGCATAGGCTAACAGTGTCAACATCAAAAGAATCTAGAGGCCGTCACTCCATCTAGTGAGGGGTCATCCAACATTTCATTTGAGGTATGTCATTCTACCTCGTTCTACTGCAGATGAATGTGAAAAGAGAACAGTTCACCGAGTCTCTCACTGTTCTCTTTTATTTACCAGTGTTACAAAAAAACTACATTTCGTAGGTGCCTAATGTATAGAATTATTAATAATCCATGAAATCATTTTTTTTTTTAAATTGAGGTCAATAACACTCTGCGAACGCTAATAGATTTCGGACTGGTGAATTTAAGCGAAACGAATTTGAATGATTGTTACATCATTTAACATTTAATTTCAAGTAAAACTAGTAGCGATGTTCATTATGATGACGACGGCCTCGTGGAGTAATGGTGGTTAGAATAATCGGTGGATGTATCGCGGGTCGTAGGTTCGATACCCAGCTGATGAACGATATTTGTGTATCACAATACTTTCAAAATTGCAAATTCCTTTTTTCCTTACATACAGCAATAAGGTGAACAGCATCCTTGACATAAATGTGGGTGTCGTTTGCAGGTACGCGGGTTAACTGTAAAATTGCTTGGAATACCCGATAAAATTAAAAAACTTTTTTATAGTCAGGGCTTCGGTTCAGAAACATTACAGCAAACAACGATATCGTTCTCCTTCCGGAGGACCTTTTTGCCTCCATTATCGTTATCACAGTCCATGATCGCTAAAGATAGGACCCATATATTGCCACAAGGCTCGATCCTGAGCTGCTTCCCCCAAACCTGCATAGGAAGTCGCCTTATTTAGTGGGGCGTCGATCTTCATTGCGACTGCCAGTCCGAGGTTATCGCTCCAGAACCTATCTGGTTCTATGAAATATGAACCCTATTTAGTCTCATATATATATATATCAATGACCCTCATTCCTAATAATACTGAGCAATAATAATAGAATGCATTTATGTTAAATAACGAAAAAGTTATACCAATATCAATTAAAATACAAATAATTGTATTATTAATTTGACATACGCATATGTTGCATATACTATGTACAATATTATGTTAATATATATATATATATGAATTTAAATAAGTATAGGCAATATATTCTAATATATTCTTCCTGAAAAAAAATCGTGCCTGGAGTTGTGCTATTTAAAAAAACTAGTGAAGGAACACTACTTATCTTAACCCAGTTGAATATATAATGAAATATTATGTTATCTTTATTGTATGCTATATATATATTTATTATTTATGTTTACATTATATATTATATGTATTATTATTTATGTATATATATACATGTGTTTGTCAATAAATATAGTCCTGTATTATTTTTATCTATTTTTTTTGAGTTTTTCATTTTTCATTTCATTTTTCCGATAATATGTCCAAGCGCAGGCCTGCTAGAATATATTTTTGTTGTAAAATAAGCTGCGCCTATGTACATACTTTATCTTAGTTTCCTTATGTAAATGTTAATTTTATATAAAAGATAGATAAATAAATAAATAAATATTCAGTTTATTTATCTGTACAGTTTAAGTACATGTGAATTATTAAATAATATTGTTGTTGTGTTATATACATATATTGTTAAATTCTTGATACGCAACCTACCCTCGAGGTTACTTTAAATAATACATATCGGTTCCCACGATACAGGCTTCCCTGGTGTAAGAACTTCTGTATATATATCTACAATACTATGTTATTCTAATTTTACTAAATTCATTCATTAAAGTTGTTAATGCGGCAATTAATACTTGTTCCTTTTTTCGTTCTCGCCTTGAAAAAAAAAACACAAAATTCGAAAGCTTCAAATTGTTGCAAAATTCTAACTATGTTAATCTAATTTTACTAAATTCATATTAATTAAAGTAGTTTATGCGGCAATTAATACTTGTTCTTTTTTTCTTTCTTGCATTGCAAAAAAAACATGTTAAATTCGAAAGCTTGAAATTGTTGCAAAATTCAAAACCAAAACAAGTAACATTGCAGATTCGTCGTTACTCTGCATTATAAGCCGATGTATGACGTTACACGCTCCTTTCTCCCTCAATTGTAATTCAAGATCCGATTGTCGACCACGTAACTGTAAGGAAACAATAGTCTCTCTATATAGAATCAATCTTTCGATCAAACGTTGGCATTGATCCCTACCACAATGGTCGGTGTATCGTTCATTATGTTTCCTTTTTTATCTTTCGCTATTTATATGCAACCATTCATCGAATCGTGGTCATCTTGACCTTCGACAGCCATCCATCGACGTTCATTGTCACCGTCGGATTAACAAATTGTAACTTATGAAGCGTACATTCTTTCCTTACGTTGTTATTTTTTTTTACCACTCTGTGGTTTATTGATAACTCAGTTTTTGCGTAAGTTCTCGACAACCTTGGGGAATGCGTTAGTGGTTATTGTTATATTTACTACAATGATGTCCGAAGGGTAGGTATATTTTACTTTATGACTGAGGGCCACTGTTATCCCGAGGGCTTATACAACTTCACTGGGTTGAAAGGTGGCCGAGCGCTTAGGGCACTCAGCCGAGACCTTTATTTATGGGTAACCAGCACAAGAGTTCCCGAGAGTGAGCCTCGGCTTGGACCGCTACACTGCAAGCGAAAGCGATTCACTCGAGGGTGCACGAGGGGGCCGAACCCCGGCTCGGTAGTTGCTTATGATGGATTAACTAAATTAATATCATTATTATTATTAACGACCTTTACCACCGCCTCGGAATGCGTTGGCGCCGGAGAAGAAGTGGCGCTAGAAACTCCAGGGATGCGCCTACCTATACTAATTGGTGACAACCGGCCTGAAATATGGCGGTTATGTGAATAATTTAGTTTGCGACCGGCCAAAACTATCAATTCGGATTCTGCCAACAGCTGATTCGACTTAAGCAAGAAATATAGAAAAAACGTCCGGAATTGATCAAAAGAAAAAAAAAGGTATATCGCTTGATATATGGTATATCACATGATAACGCCAGACCACGCAAATTTTTATATATATAATAGGTGGCAAACGAGCAACCAGCTAAGCTTATGATAAGTGATTACCGCATCCCGTGGACATCCGCAATACCAGAGGAGTCGCTGATGCTTTGCCGGCCTTTAAGAAAGATGTAGACTCTTCCTCAGCAACTCAGTAGATATCGAGAGTGTGGACATTTGGGACCCAATTACAGGTTAACGATTCTTTCCATCAATTTTGCATCTTCTTGATGATGGATGGATGTAGATGTCATTGTTGATAGGTTTTTACCATCTAGTGAATTGTGTGCTCGTATGTTCGCTGTAATAGCAAACAACTGACAACGATTAGTTACGGTGCATCGTTTATGTATATTAAAAGTAATTAATGTATGTTTAGATGAATTAAAAACTTCGCAAAAATACTAAGGTATACTAATATACATATGCATCTTATATCGTTATAGTCGTGTGACCAGACGTTTACGCCGGACTTAAAACAAAAAGAAAACGTGAAAGCCGAACAATTTTGTGCAGTTTTTTTGCTATCGGTTTCGAATCGTATCTGAATAATAATACCTTCGCTGACTGTACCAGCGGTTGTATCTCACTGTCTAAGCGGTCGCTTTTAACTCACGGTACGCAAGTTAATCGAGTTTCTATACCAGATTCCGGCACCATAGTTATTATTAATTAATTGCATTTTTATTTTAATAGAAATTAATATCAATAATAAAGTATTTTGCTCAAATATCCACTCTAGGATGAAGCCCGGTAGTGAGATTATATATATAGGCCGTCGTATTTTCTTTAAAATTTAAACCATGTTTTGAAAGTAATAAGACAAGAATACTTAGCTTCTATCACAGTGTACAACTAAAAGGCAAGAAGCGGAAAAAAGAAGAAAAAATATTACACAAGGAAACAGAGACTCGGTAAAAGATGAATTGCTAACACTACGGTCACGGTCAAACTCCCATACACAGTTGTAAAACGAAGATTGAGTAACATTGAAAAAAAAATAGATACAGACAGATCTCTATGTTAGAATTAGTCACTCCAAATCAGTCACAGTTAGTCATTACAAGTGATTAATTGAAGATAACCTAGAAGAAAACTACCACGAGACGCTCGTCAGTTGTTAAGTCTACAAAAAGTTAAACGTACAATAACCACTCCAGCGAATTCTATGTGCTTAGTGGTTACATGAAGATTAGTTAGTTACATAACCATTTTAATATTTATTATATTTTTTTCTGGTGTGAAATAGCGTAAGGGGTTATGCTGATGCGTCCCATGCTTTTAAAGCATAACCCAAAATGAAGCTCGGTTAATAGGAGAAATTTGAGTGATTTTGGTACAATCCTCGACAATAATTTGTATGCAACCATATCTATAAAATATTAATTATATTGATTGTCCATAGAGAATAATATGGTGTCATAGTACAGTACTTTTTTTTTGACCATCACAATTCTATTGTATTTCACATTAACAATACTGTTTTTATCTAAACGATCACTTCCTTCCTGTATGTTTCATACTTCGATAATTAAACATTTTTTATTATAGATATAGACTTTTCTAACGAAGGGAAAACTACTTAGATTTACAAAATAGATGCCTTATCTATCGCTGTCCAATTAATCAATTACTTAAGATATACTGACCTAAAAATCTAGATAGCAATAGAAAGGCTATGTTAGGAATGTCTTGGACATTCAATTCACTAAAATGTAATCTATGTACAATGTTGATTGTTATACAAAATTATTGTCTATTAATTGACCAAATTCAATCAAATTCTTTTCTTTTAACCGAGCATGGACTCACCGAATCGTTTTACGTGTACGTCTCTATTAAAAGACACGGATCTCTGTTTAGGCTCTTTGGGTTCCTTCGTTTCGCTATCGTTCCTTGTTTCGTCTTTAGCTACTTTATCGCCATCAGTGGCGTTGTCTGCCTTGGTACCAATTTCATCTGACATCGGATGGTGAGGTACCCGATTGTTGGTACCTCGAATTTTCGGTTTTTCGGTTACAATGAACACGGCGGTTTCGTTATCATGGATTCGTTTATCTGTGAACAGTTTACCGATTGAATGAAACCGGTTTCCACTAAACAAGTCTACGCTGTTCTCTTGTAACATCACTAGAAATTGAGTCAATATTTTTAGTTTTATCTCTTTTATGTTAAATCTCTGAAATTTGATATAAATTTCCAAAATGAACTATCGATTATACAAACTTACACTGTTTTTTAACACCACTAAAATTCAAATTCATTTGTTCTTTTTTCGGTCTAAGTCTGTGATGTCTTAGAATCTAATTACGGTTAGTCGTATTTGTTTTGAATGAAGTACAATATATGAATAACCGGGGCATTATTATGGTCTATTGTTCTCGACGGTCACTATATCAGCAGCACTAAAATGATTACCAGGAAGTCTCAGCTGACAACCGGCAATTTATAGAACACTGATCTTATCTAGGAACCGGCATAACAATATCCTTTTATCATTCGTAGAAGTAATTATGCATCGAATCGTACAGTGTGATGGTACTAACCTCCTTACGGTCTTCATAAACATTACGCTCGTTGTACTTTCGGTTTTAATATATTCGGCTCGGCATTTTGGTCTGAAACAAACAAATAATCGCATTAGTTTATTAATATAGAAAGTTTTGGAAACGATAGAGCCAGATTTTCGTTGGAATGAAGCTGTTTTACGAATGGAAGGAGAGAAACCCATATTCGCGACACGTTATTGATGTTAAATAGCAGTTTAGCGCTGCTGTGTTTCGTGTGGTGAGTGAAGAAGAGCAGGGGCCGTGTTATTAGTATTGAGGTGACATTCGATTTTTTTTCGATATAGATACAGCGCCGCTTTTTATATAGATACCACCTGATCCTGGTGATTGAACCCCGCCACCCACGAACGTCCGCAACCAGAGGCACAAGAGTTACAATTGCGTTGTCGACAGCTGAGAATGAAATGGACTTCTTGAATGGCCCCAAGTAGTGTCGGTTCGAAAATACCGCTGGCGACACAGCTGATTCCGCAAAGTGGTAAAAACTAAGTAAAAACGCACAGCGCTGGATTGCAAACCATCGAGATGGCATAACTTTTTTATTTATTTGTTTACAGAAAAGACATGACATCAGCAACCCGTAGAACAGTTTGTTGGCGAAAATTATACTCAATGTACAAATTTTTATCCTACGTGATGCTATACATTATAGTGATTTCCTTTTTTTATATTTTATACACTACACATACGCGCACAACTTCTTCATTATTATTTTTTGTCCTACATAATTAGGGTTTTTTTTTCTGTTTAGACAATTAATGACGAATCAAGATATCTTGTCAATGATAAATGTGTGTGTCCGAACACAAAAAACATTCACAAACAGGTGAAATGTGTGCTTGTTTGTCGGCTTTAATTTTGCCAAAATAAAACTAGTTTAACTAGTACTTTAACTAGTACTGAGAGGCGAGAGTTTTAATATGTTTTTTTATAGATTTTTATTTTTTTATTCTAGGGCAAACGGACGAACAGCTCACCTGATAGTAGCCACGTAAATCCGTAACACCAGAGGAGTTGGAACGCACCTGGCGTTTGAAAAAAATGTAGGCTTTTCTTAAAGGTCCCTAAGTCATATGACCGTTCGGATATACCGCTGGCTGATTCCACAGTGTAGTTGTGCGTGGCTGAAAGTTTTGTGTGAATGCGCCGTGGTGAATTATAATTCACATCTATAATGGAAAATTATTTTATCATCATTATATTAGATTATCACTTGCCCAATCCCACTCCTATTTGAACTCCCACTGCTGAACTTAGTGTAGTGTAAACAACATAACGTAACGTAAATAACATAATTCAAACATTTTATTTATATATTGGACGCGAAAACAAATAACTGGTGCGTAACTAAACTGCCTTAAAAAAATCATAGGTAAAGGCATTGGCCTCCTCTATAGAGAAAGTGTTATACTGTACTCCATCACAAGGCTCCTCTGCGGATTGGTGGACTTCACATGTGTTCCAAATACTTTTGTTTTCGTTTAATTTATTTCTTAGACATCCAGATCCTCACGATTTATCCTTTCATCAGTAAGCACGTAGTAAATCAGTTTTTAAAATCGTAATTACAAATTTCATTATTATGCAAAGGGGATGGAAGATGTCTTGCTTCAAGGCAGGCAAAGTGTTTCAATATATTTTTATTGTATGTTACACGAGCACTTATCACTTGAAGGTTACCGATAACACACATGTATAATCGGTAAGGCGTATTGCATATGCTTTCCCACCCCTGAAGACACGGGTCGTGTTCACCAGACGACATAGCACTCTTTGGTCTGATTGGCCACAATTAGCCCCCTAGCCTCACCGGCTCACAGGTGACCGAGCATTTATGAAGGTCAGACTAACTATCCCTTATGAAGGTGATGTGTAGCGTGACCCTACCACGTGAGATAAATTATAAATTTTGGAATTAATGAAATTGGAATTTGTGAATGTGACAGTACACACCTGAGATTGGTGTATATATCAGAATATAATATATTAATAATATATAAAGAACCTTTGAAATGTGCACGCCGTTAGTGTGTCTTTTTTAAAACAAATTCAGTAAATATTAAATGGCTTGCAGCGATCATGTTGTAAATAACTTATTCGATCGTTACTCATACCGGTTTCCGAGCGCGTCGTTATCTTTTTGGGTCAAATTAAAAAAAAACGTTTCGTTAATTAATAGATGCAAAGCGATAAACAAAATTAGTTGTTCGATAATGGTGTTTGATAGTTTATTATTACATTTAGTTGTTATCTTACTTATAGCATGGGAATGTCTCGTGGATATTTATATAGCTATCGCCTACAACCGCGGTTGTTACTATCAGACGTGACAGTTGACTCTATTAGAGTCAATTGTCACGTAACCCCCTCATTCACCACCCTATATCGTACTCCTTAGGGGCTCTTCTTTGAACGTTAAGAATTCATTAAATTCTTTTTAAAGAACAGTAGTATTATTAACATTTCAACTAAGCTTAAATTACTTGTGCTAGGAGATGGTCGTACACAATAGACGAATGGTGGATTTGATTCTATTGACCTTAACATTTACGACCTAAAAGTATAATGATGTTGCCACTTTAAGATGTACAACAAATATTTATGTCCATGGTGTCAGCTGTCGCCAGCGGTGTTTCCGAACCGATACGACTTAGGGACTTCCATGATTCAAATCCGGCAACTCATCTGCAACTCCTGCAGTGTTGCGGATGTTCATGCGCGGATCACTAACCATCTGTACTGTATCAAGTGTACTGTTTGCTTGATTGCCACTTATTGCAATTTAAGGCGGTATTACTGTTCAATTAGTACTTAGGTAAAAGTACCGAATTTAGAAAAAGAAAAAAAAGATGCCTTTAGTTCGTTGATTTAACTGGGCTAGTAAAATAAACATAACTTGCTAACAAATATAAATATAATATAATTTTTCATTAAACTAATATTGTCGAATTTTTAATATGACGGTCGACCTTGATACAATGCAGATTATTAATTTGCAAAATGTCGCAAGTGAGCGCGGAATAAAAATCGTATTATTTTTTTCTTCAACTCTTAAGCCAGTTTCATTATCGCTAGCAATAACATATTAATCATAATTCATTATAATGTGCACAAAGCATTTCTCAAAAGACCGTCTTGCGTGTTTCGCCTCACTGTATCTTAGATGCTGATCTTTTATAACATTAATAATACTGTAATGTGTCTTTTTTTGATCGATAATTTAAGTTTAAATAAAAGGAAAGTAAAGTAACAATCTATAAATATATATATATATATATATATATATATATATATATATATAAATCCCACTGCTGAGCCTAGATCACCTCACAACAAAAGGTACTCCATCGATAGAAAGACAAACAAACAAAAAAAGCTAACAAATTAGCAATTTCATTGGAGCCACCTCCACGGATCGAGTGACGTGAATTAAAACGATTGCTTATACACTGTGTTAATTTTAGTTAATGTTATAATTCCATCATTCTTGTATTGATGTAGTGACGACAGCGATTATTGACCGTAGGCTCAATTTTTTTTGTACATTTTTGATCGTCGCGATATCTGGAAATTTTAACGGCTCAGATATTGAGCAACGAGTCCTATATTAGAATCAGAATCATAATATTCTAGTATCCTATTGTTTTTTGCATGATAATATATTGGCAAGCAAAATTTCAGCATCATCATTTATTAATAATATTTTAGTTACCTAAAATTTTACTAAATAAATATAATTATAATATGTAAATTTTATTAAATATTAATAATTTAGTGTTAGTCGTACAGGCAGAAAGACATTTTTTATGTCTATATCCACTAAGCTGGCACACAAGATTAAAGATCTAAATAGATAACAGATGCTGTAGTCAATTACATAATTTATAAATTATCTTTATTTTCATTAACTCAGATCAACTACTACTAATTGCGGGAAACTCTTTGTAAGTATGTACATATATATGCTTGAGCCAGGGAGCCCAGCGCTTCCATATTTTATATATATTTATTTATTTAAACTTTATTGGTCACACCTTACATAAAGTGTAATAATAACTTAAAACTTAGAGGTAAGTGTATATATATATATATATATATATATATATATATATATGTATATACATCTATGTTTATCCAATGTAGTTTATATACAAAAATATAAATAATGCACTACACACAACATTCTAGTGCGTTATTTTTTTATTATACAATGTGTGACAATCTTACTTTGAATAGTAAAAAATTATAATATAATTTATCTTTTAATTTCAGTTTAATTGTTTAGCAAAATTTGGAAGTTTTATGAATATTTCGAAACTCAAATGTGTTAATTATAAAAATATCAGAAATTATTATTGGTGACTTATTAAAAAAAAAGAAATTTCATAACTTTAATATTGGATTATGAATTATTAATATTTTTCAATGATATAAGGGTGAAAGGAAATATATATATATATATATATAAAAGTAAAGCATTGATTTTTTTCTTTTATAAAAGATTATACCCGATATTGAAAGACCGAGAACGCGTTCCGCGGACCTACCGTCAGGTGCTTAGCCGTATTGCGTCAAATCAGCGAATGTGGTCAAACACCGGACTTGCAACACGGCGCGGCTAAAGTTGTTCGAAGTTGTGTGTGGTACAAATCACAAGTAGAGAATGTAATAAATAACCTCTCACTTATTAAAGAAAGAGATGCTGCAAATACCATTTTCAATAAGACATGTTTATGTGCATCAGAGAATTTTCAAATGAATGTAAGCTCATCAATAATTTAATATAGTAAATCTGAAGATTTTGATCCCCATCAGTCAGCCCTGGTTCTGAGATTCAATGTCTTGTTACCAATAACTGAGTTACCGAATCACTCACCATAAGCGATACGGCAGAGCTTATGCTGCTATTTCACGTTCGAATTTAGTAAAGGCATAGGTCTTCCCCGGTCGAGTAGACTGATTCTAACTGCCAGCTAGTTACTAGCTGTAGCATGCCATCACCACTGTTAAATTTGTCGCACCCAAACGGGTAAGGAAGCTAACAAGATTTTGCCGTTTTTGGGTTTTGTGTTTCGTAACGAGAGTAAACCGAATTGGTGACCCTATTATTGGTGACCAAGCAGACCGTCTTAGTGGGTCCTGAAGTTATTCATTGTGTGTTAATGCATCTGAATCTTGATTCCTTACCTAGGCAGATGTAAGAGCTGAAAGTGTCCTCATTATCAGATTGACCGTGTGGGCGATTATGAAATTTATTTTCGTAGAAAAACAACATCATTTGAATATCCTTAATCGCTACCGCTTAACAACTCGCTGACCGCTTACACTTGCACCGTTCCTAACCACTTTTACTCCCCGCACATATCATTACGAGACTGATATTTTGTTATCTATTTCCACTGCTTGGTTTTTTGCGGTTTCCATGTAAATGTTGCCTTTATGATTTATTATACGCGTTTGTACTAACGATAGCTATGCAATTTAAGTTACTACGCTAATATATGTAATAACTTTGTTGTAATAGTTTTAAGATATTTACGGAATAGAGAACGTCAATAGTTTAAGTTTAGCGTACGTTCTTAACGTTGTCGTAGCTTTTAATTCACCATTCGACTATTATCACCATCTCTCTAGCACAAATATAGTTTATTTGGAATGATTAACATGAATGTTAGAGGTAGTATTTAATATACTAGTAATTTATTTTCATGTTAGCATATGATACCTATGAAATTCGTTTAATAATGAGATACCAATTATTAAAAGTTTACTCGACTACGGCTTAGCCAAATAAAGAATTATGAATCTCACATGCTAGTTACCTTGTGAAGCATACACTTAATGAATATTTTTTTTGTAAACCCCTAGCATGTGGTATTGTAGGTCAGAATACCACCCGAGCTTACGAGGCGTATTTCACGGAGGTGTTTTTGGATTAACTTTGTTTTGGAACGTGCTTTAAGATGTGTAACGTCACAGTGAATCCCATATAGAATGTAGATCGAGATAGATAGCGGGGACCTTTGAAAATGTTTAATATGTCACAATATCTAGTCGTGTCTAAAAGTATTTTTAATATTTCAAATGTACAACGTACGTAAGTACAGCCACACAAGGAAAACTGTTTTTGTCTCCGGGTCAGGAGCTCTATGTCTAGTACCAGCTCCTTCCATTTGACCGAATTCAAAGAAGAGCGACTCGAATGGTCGACGATCAGGTACTTTTCAGTCGACTTGATTCACTGGCTTTGCGAAGAGTTAGGTACATTCCTTTGCCAATCTTTACCGCGTTTACTACGGCGAGTGTTCTGAGGAATTGTTAAGATTCAGTCCAGCCTCTGAGTTTAAGCGTCGCACATCGCGTTAGAATTTATAATATCAACCTTATAATCTTGTTTTATATTTATATTTTCTGACACGCACAATTTTTTTGGCTTTCGCCTGCGTTACTGAATCGATATCAACTTAGTGGTTTTTAGGAACATTGCCTACACTTTTCTTGAAGCTCGGCAACCGACTTGCAATTCCACTGGTGTTTTAGATGTTCTTAGGCGTAGGTGATTACTTACTATCAGGTGAAGCAGTTTACTTGGTTGTAAGTAATCACCTCCGCCATTTGACCTATTCTATAAAAGAAATGTATTGCGTATACGAGGTCACATATTGAATCTTGTAATTGAAGGTAAGGGCGTGATTTTAGGAGTGATGATGGAAGTAGCGTGGGCAGACGGGCGTTAAGCACGTGGGAAGGCAGAAACGCGCCAAGGTGCCAACGACCTTGGCAAGTCCTCGTAACTTCTGATTTCCTGGTAGCCGATATTTGTCACTTCTATTTGCACCGATATTACCGAATGAAATGTAAGTTCAATATAAAGATGAGTTAATGTTGTCGTAATAAGATATAGTTACATTACAAAACCCGCTGGATTTTTGCCGGTTCTCCCAGGAATGCGCTATTATTTCGAATAAATTGTAAAAGACGACTATGAAATATAGTAGTTCGACGTTGCATGTCGTTCAGCAAGGACGTTCTGATTACTTTAGTTTTTAAGCTATAGCCCCTTATTGACTAGAAGAGATCGTTCTATAGCGATAAGGCTGCCTATTGTTATACATTCTAAAATAAGTATTTATTTTAGTTTTGTACGTTTGTATGGTAATAAAAAATATGTTTTATCTTTGTTTAGTTACTCTGTATGTAAGAAAACATGTAAAACAATTATTGAAGAGAAGCTGATCGATGAGAAACTCAACAAATGCTCTGCTGAATTTCTATTCAGCAATAAATCATTCTCAGTTTGAGTTAGGGGACTACTGTTAAACAGTTTTAGTAAAAATTTTCACAAGATGTCACAAACAAAAGTAAAATAATTTAACTGTAAACCTTTCAAAACGTATGAACGGCTGCATTTATGAACGCGTAACTCCCATGTTTGGGTACTCGAAGTCCAGATGACGTCTCTCGGCCAGTGGATGACGTCTGACGTCATCCAGCCATCGGTTCGTAAGAACCCAATTAGTCACTGCTACGGTGCCCACACAGTTATACGGACATGACCAAATAAATGCGGTTTTTTTTTGACTTAGTAATCAAGAGTTGTGAGTACTTGTTTTTTTATGAAAATAGTGCAAATTGTACAATAAAATTACAAATATTGTCATAAATACAATTAAGTTTAAACATTCGTGCAAGGGTGATTACGGACAGTTGTCGAATAAAAAAACTCGAAACTACGACGTTAAGTTTTACAGTACTTAATCGTAGGTTCTGAATTTTATGCCCAGGTTATTTTAAAGTTTTTGAATCGGACTACTTGACCTTCTAAAAAATAGAATCAGATCTCAGTTATGAAATAGCTGTTAAACGCATGGGTCATTTTCGACCGCGGTAGGATCTCGTTTACGAATTAAACTGAAATAAAAAGTAACTTCGATATATATTAATCGCACTGGTGGAATAGACCTCCTCTCTGCAGACAGTTTGGTGCATAGTCCACCAAGCGTCTCCACTGTGGATTGTTGAGCTCCGTAATATTTTTATTTATTATTCCACAGCAATCTTCCAGCGAAGTTTTCCTTCACCGTCGAGCACTAAGTAATTGCAATAAACAACTAAATTCATTGGTGCCGACGCTAAGAATCGAATTCGGTTTGCTCGCGTATCGTAAAGTTAAAACCAAGACCATAGACACTGAGTTACGATTCGGTTCATTCCGGAATGCCAGCGTCAATATGGTGATACTATTGTTTATTGTCGTGTGAAAGAAAGAAACCGAAAATATTATAATATGCATGTAGCTTAGGGTCGTTGGTTCGAATCCGCAATTAGCTATTGTCGTGAACAATTACCTAGCACAAGCATTTAAGCTTAGGCGAAGTGGTTAACGGTGATGTTAGTGATTATAGTACTGCAAGAAAAAAACAATCCTTATCAAGGATGATTAGTGTTTATCAGAATTATTTACTGTTGGTTGAACTGTGTGCATGTTAGTCACACCTAAATGCCTTCAAACTTAACTTACTTATCGGATGTAAGAAAACGATTGGGTACCTCCTTGTGCTGATGTTATATCTGTGAGCTGGAACTATAATATACGAATGTCTTGTGTTGTTGCCAGATGCCAGACACATTCTATTCTAGACTTACTTAGACTACATTCCAGAATTGTGAAACAAATGAAAAAAGCAAAACAACACCACGTTTCAACATAATCATCACCAATGAGAGATGATCTAATTCTCAAAGACTCTTGTATTAACAAAATAATTTTCTTGTTTTATGAATACATTTACAAATTGTAATTTGTATCATGATAGGTGATTGTTTGGAGTGATTTCAATTGATCTAAACAAAACTGTATTTTGTTCAACAACTTGGTGGTTTGAATACCTAGTATTTGCGTCACGAGTCCTAGATTCCATTCCCAGCTGAAAACAGTATCTCTTTCGTATCTGTGTGTTTTCGTATCGTATGTTTTTCTTAGTCTCTATTCCCTGATACATAAATCTACCGATTTTGTTGTACGTGTTACATCGGACTATCGGAATTCACGACGGGTAAGCGCAATTAAATCACAACCTTTTTAATTATAATAATTAATTATTACAATTTAAGAAACATATTTATATATGTCAAATTCTGAGTTTTCATCTCTGAGTGTATTGTGTGTATATCGCGTGTCCCCGACTCTGCATCTGAACCTTCCTATGATCTTATTGCACAAGGTGGTAGCGGAAATGCTGTGGTACTATAACATATCCTGTCGATATGATGTTATGTGGTAATAATCAATATCGCCGTGGTCGATATCAGCCAGAAGGAGGTAACTATTCTATATTTCACGCAGCAACCAAAGATCAACTAAAGTAAAAATATTTTTGCTAATTATTTTGTATTATATACACAAAAGAATCGTAAAAAATCTGTTGATCACATTTATTTTTTGACTGCAGTAAATTAAAAGTAAAGGTTTTAGCTTTAAAATAAGATGAAATTAATATACCAAATCCTTTTTAATTATTAAAAAAAATCGTCTTGAACTCTAAAATAAGGAAACATTCACAAATGCTAAAGAAAATACAGACAAAAAGACAAATCATTTATAAATTACGTCATAAAAATACCATGCAATATTTATTATTACCCCCTGGCTATAATTACATGTCGTAAACAGTTCTTCATAGACCGTATAATATTTTTCACTGTGTCTTGAGAAACGCCAACCCATTCTTCAGCGAGTGTGGCTTGAAGCCCCTACTACCTCGTAGCTGGCGTAGGATTTCTAATCTGAACTTTTCTTTTAAGCTTGTCCCATAAATAATCAATAGTTTTTCAGTTCAGACTACGTGCTGACCACTCCATGCACTCAGTTTAGCCCTCCTGCAAAACCGAACCACCGAACAGAAGATGCAGTATGTGAACGGACATAGTCCTGCATCAGCCCACGGTTTTCACCGATAAAGCCTGCGTAAGGAATGACATGATCTCCAATTATCCCTTCAATATATCGGTTCACCGTCAAACCTTCAAATCTGCCGCACGTCTCGATGAGTCTTCTACTGACTGGCCACAGCCACTCTTAGTGTTTCTCTGAGATCCTGTTAAACTAGACTCGATGGAGAGCCGATATCTGAGCGAAGTACTGGCGATGAATCGGTCATCCCTCTCTGATGTACACCTTCTACAGCCGGATCCGCTGCTTCGGTTTAATTTACTAGTCTCCTGGTACCGCCGGTAAACTCTGGATACAGCAGACTAGCTCATGTTTAACACACGAGCTACATCTCGCTGACTCTGGCCTCGTTCCGATAGGGCAACCTATTGAGCTACTACTCCAATAGATGTGTCCATTTTTAGGCAACGTTTGTATTTAATAGTAGGTGTACAGGTTGACGTTTGACGACTTATCAGCTATAAGGGTAGGTTCTGGTAAATGACCTTCTATAGGCCATAGAAACCTCTTATTAGCGTTACTGTAAACAGGTGCAAAAATGGTGATTAGCAATAACAACATGTTTTTGGGTCGTATTCTTGGAAAATATAACATTAGTTTACATTATTTAGAGGCCAAAACATACTGCGTTCAATTATTCAAAAGAAAATTATAATTCAGAGCTCATTTATTTTTTAAAGCCATTAAACCGTGCATGTCGCTTGAGCCTTTTGCTCGTGTATCAGTGTAATTTTGTTAATTTTTATTTTTATTAAAAATAAATATAATAAAGAGGACCAACCGGTTTTACCTTTCGATATAAGGCAATATAATACAATAATATAAACAACCATAACAAATATTAAAATAAATTAAAAACCTTGATACGATAAAAATTATACTCAATACTCAGAAATTATAGCAATCGTTGTAAATTTTGTATAGCGAAGTAGTCATCCATCCGGAGAAAAGTGCACGTGAAATACTAGAGGTCACGGAAAAACAACCGGACAACCTTGTATCAACAATGCCATGACAAAAGAACCTATTTGTCACTGCATTTTTTTACGAATACGACGAAATGACGTAAGCTCGTTGAACTCTTTTATACGGAATATATAAATTTTTGTAATAGTAAATAGGCAAACGAGTAAGAGTTAGGTAATCACACCCGCACATGAACATCTGTAGTACAATGGAAGCTGTCAATGCATTGACTGCCTTTAAGGAAAACATACGCTTTTGAAGACCCCCTTTGAATCTGGAAGGGAATAATTGTTTTTGGTAATTGCTGCTGGTAATTTTCTATAGTGCTATATTATTATTATGGCGGTATAAAGTGAAACTTAAACCGCACTGTGGTGGTCCATCAATCATCAAAATGGCGCTGATGGAATATAGTCGCAGCATTTGGGTCGTAATATGGTGAAATTACATAGTAGGTATGATATTAAAAACCTCTTCAGAACTGTACACTGTACATGCGGTCAAAGATGCACAAGGAAGCAACATTCAAACGTAAATCAGGCTTAGTTGAAACCTCATTATGACCAAAGACTCGAGCAGCTCTGCGTTGTATGACGTCAAGCGGAAGAGTTGATATTTAGGTGCTCCTGGCCAGAAATGAGAATATAACTTCTTGTGCGACCAAACTTGTGCCTTGTAAAGTTGAAGACGATATTCTGGCATGGGGTATCTTTTTCCAATAGAACTGATCTGTTGGGGACACAGTTGGGACACAAAAGTTGGGGTTCATTGTAATTGGGGTTACAGAATTATTGCTAAGCGGTATAGTAATTAGAGAATGTGGTCCCAGGAGATATCGACATAGTTGAACAAAAGATTACAGATGAAAAAGAAATAATTGCATAATGTTCAACTAAAACAGTGCTAGAACCACATTGCTGCTTATTTGTATCTGCAGCTAGAAGGTGTTGGCTCTATCCGCGTAGAACTATGCTCTCATAGAACGCGTGAAATAACAGTATCCTCACCACTCATACTCATATACTGTACACTACGTACTCTACATTCACCAAACAAATGAACCAAACAGAGCAGCGCGTTTCGTTTGGTGAGTCTAGAGATCCGGCGACCCTGTAGTGCAGGTACTAAGGAATTCCATTTTTGTCCTCAGGTGACAGCGCATGCGCAACCTATGTTGAGGTCGGATGTCGAAAGGTCAATACCATCAGATGATCTGTGTGCTCCTTTATCACCCTTAATATTGTTAAACACTTTTAAAGTAATTGTGAGTAAACGAATATCAACAATATTACATTGTCCATTAATTCACATTGTGACGGTATTTTGATGAATCTTACGGTTAATAAATAGATGGTGATGAATTACGTTAGTCTGCTAAATATAAAACGGCTACTCATAGCTATATTTATGTGCTAAAAATAAATATTTATTCTCCAGAGAAACCTATAAAAATAATAAACCAGTATGATATCTTCGAGAAAACCCCAAGACATATTTCTTGGAAATATACCATACGTATTGAATGATGACCGCACACTCGTATCGACACGTGATAAGAATCTGGTTTCTGGTAAACATCAACATTACTGGTTCGTAACACATAATCACATAATCAATTTGTAAAATAAGTGATATTTTACAAATAGGTTATTTTTAGGTGACAAAAGAGAATAAAGGTTACCTGATGGTCAGTGATACTTATGGCCCTGTGGTATGACGCGCACAATCAATATCGATGAGCAAATGTGATGCAGATGCATCGTCACTCCTAAGGATTGAAGTGGCGTTGCTAATCAATATAGTCGACGCATTATGAACTGAGGCTTCGGGTCATTAATCATATTTATCTGTCTGTCTCGCTCGCACTTACAGGTCTTATGGAGAGACGTAGTGATGTGCGTAAGAATTGTAGAGGTGCATATCGATAACGAGATAGGTACGATCGATGTGCTAAATTATTTTACGTATAATAGGAATAATTTTTCGCTATCTGAAAATATTTCTTAAAAACCACGTTAGAAAATAAATTCACCATTATGCGTATTGCGTATCGAAGCGTAAGTAATGTAATGAGTGTCATAAAAAATAATCTTATATTTATAGAAAAACAACAACCCTTACTCGTAACGAGCAATCAGGAGTCAGAGTGCTAATGAAGGTCACGATGACGCATCGACCCCGTGTGCGCAGGTAGCTAAGTATCGACAACGGGTTGCATTGCTACTGTCAGTGACATTTATTGCCCGACGAGTCAGTTCAAAATGCGTCGACTATAGTTATTATGTCACGTTTCTTTTGATTATTGACATGCATAATAAATACTTTCTTTTAAAGGTGGGAAACGAGCACATACACTTGATGATAAATTATTAATAAGGCACGTGATTTCCAAATCCATCTTCAATAAAGATTAAGATTATATCAGTATATATCAGTCCTCAAGGATTACAACGCATGTGGCGTTGTCATCCTTGAGGACTGATATAAAAACTCTGGTTGCCTGTGATCGTGTCCCCGGATCTCTACAATCGCATGAAGAATAATAGTAATAATAATAACAATAATAACGAGAACCTCGTGAAAGCCGAAACAGACAAAAACGAAAATCTGGACCTGGCACACGAAACACGAGTTAATCGACATTTGGGGTGGTATGCCGACGAAATTATTCCTATATTCATATCTGCAAACGGGTTAACCCCAACCAGCCTTTCCAATCATCTGAGTCGGTTGGGACTCCGGCTGGGACGTGCAGCTCCGGGCTCTGATGCAGAAGGCATTGATCCACAACACCGCTTGTATAGGCCACAGGTTTCTCTCCCTTTTGTCCTAACCCTCGACCGTTTGGACTCCCCCATCGAGATATTCCCATCTGCTTGGTGTTTATCTATTTTGTCTATTTGGTATTTGTGTTTATTTATTTATATATATCTCTCTATTATACTGTATATTATATATTTGTTAATAATATTTTATTTATTGACTAACCAGGCGGAGATTAAAAAAAATATCCTACCTAAACATTAATAATAATATAACATAATAACATTATAATTCTATTTTACACTGGTACTCTATGAGGGCGTGATACCTTCTCCGTCTATTCGAACTAATCACGTTGCAGCTACGATGTATGCGATAACCATACGTGTTAACCAAAGCCACTGTTAAAATCATCTGATTCAGAGTTCACAAAACTGGGAAATTTGCCCTCTACGGTCGAAGTTTCCATACTGTAACAGTAAACTTAATAATTTTTATCTATCTCCTTGTTCTAAATATTCCTTAGCCTATACCAATTTAGTAATAAGTGGTTTCCAAATGCACGGGTTCGACTTATGGCTAGCTTAACCGAATTACTAACACTTAACTATACAATTGGTAATGGTTTAAATATTTGCAGACGTTACCTACTTGTATTTTATTAGACGAGTTTTTTTTTCTCTCACGGTACTAAACATTACGGAGGTATTACGTTTCATTTTACGTTCCTTCTACTTCTGAGCCCTCATAACTCCGACTTTATCCACTCCTCCTTCTTTGTTCAATCTGTTCTTCTCTGGAATGCTCTTCATCCTGAAACGATGGCTACAAATCGTAACGCGCTTAAGGCGAAGGTTCGGGGGTTATTTGTCAACAGATTGACAGAATAATCTCAATATTAAATAATTATGTATTTATATGTATTTGTGTATATATCATATATGAGTATGTATATTTGTATTTGTTATATATGTCTAGTTATATATGTATTTTATAGTTACGCTATATTGTTTATTTATAAAATATAATTAAAATAATAGTATTTTACGACAAGTTCTTTAAGCATACACCTACCTCATTTCATCTCTGCATCACCCTAAGGTTGACTGGTAGAGAATGCCTAAGGTATTAAGTCCACCTTGATATATACTGTATATAAAGCTTAAATAAATAAATACATATTTTGAAAAAGCGTTCCCCTATTACACTGCAGCCAGGTTTTATCTGTATGGTGGCACTACCATGAATTTGAATGTCGTCGTTTTAACATGAAACAGGCCGAGAGGTTTTAACGAGCGAAACTCGCTAATCTTTTTTACGCACACCCGGAGTGTCGCCTCATGAATTATTACAAAAGAAATATGGCTGAAGGTACATTAAAATTCAGATGGTGTCCGACGTGGCATTAAAATGTCGACCACTCGTAAGCTTGTTATTCGGTTCCAATTTAGGCAAAGTTTGGTAGCTTGGGGAAAAAGAAACACTGGGACGGCAGGGAGTCTTGACTTTTTGGTCACGTTTGTGTTGTCGCTTGTTATGTTTCAGCGAAAGTCTTGGGCTTAAACTAACGGAATAGTTTTAATTCGTCTATCTGCGGATAACGGTCCAAGCCATAGTCCCTCTTGAAAGCCCTTGTGCTGGTTACCCACTAACAGACGTATCGAGCGCCATAAGCGTTCGGTCACCTCTCAACGCGGTAAAAGCCCTCGGGGTAACAGCGGCCATCCGCCCGAAAAACAAAATCTGTTAAACATTTCTAGCGTCATTAGCCTAATGGCTTAGGCCAGGGGTGAGCAACCGTTTTTTAGCAACGGGCCTATCAAAATTTGAATTTTTCTATATAGTAATTAAAATTGTATTCATATTATTAACTTTAGATTACAACTTAATATATAAGCGGGAGAATATCTGTAATATAAATAAATGCTTGGCGGGCCTCATAAAATTATTAAGCGGGTCGTGGGTTGCTCACCCCTGGTTAAAGTCATTGTTTCGCAACCATTTTTATGTAGCGACACGCGAAAAAACCATAAAGGTAAGTAAAAACCCTCGCAACCCCTTCACTATAATTCTATAATAATATTTTAATTAATAGTTTAAAACTGAATACAGAAATCTTCTAAATAAGAAACAAACCCAGAAGTCACATTAAATAATCTTAATGATACAAAATTTAATTCAGGTAAGATTTAATTTCATGAAATTACATTAAAATTCATTATTTAAACAAACCGATCTATTGTATACAGGTCTTTTAGATGGAACAGATTGCGACCCCCTTTTATAATACACGTGTACCCCATGTCGAGAAATATTGGCTTAGGGTATGGGAAGCCTAAGGTAGTAAGTTTGGCTCTGCTATTTGACTATTGCCGTAGCCCATCGCCCAGCACAAGCTTGAACCGGTTAATGGAAGATTTACTGACCTTCCATATTTATTAAGAAAAAATTCCATTTTTTTAAGAAAAAAAATATTACAAAGACATGTGAAGTCCGCCAATCCGCAGCAGAGGCGCATGGTGGACTATGCTCTAATACCGTCTCTAGAGGTTTCCTGTTCCCAGCATTGGGATTTATATATATATGTAACTTTTTATTAAAATAACATTAAATCAATAATTATTATTTAATATGCGTTTTAAATTGATGAAACGGCAAATGTAAAAGATAGTTGGAATCGTATCTAAAATATAATATATACGATTCCAGCTATATTAAATATATAAAATATGTTATATAAGACAATGGTAGCAGTTTGTTTCTAGCTGCAGTATAAATGGGTCAGCTCGACCGGGGGACCACGCCGTAAAAGAGCAGCATAATGCTGTGTGTCTGGTGAGTATAGGAATTACTGTTAACGAGGCATTTCATTTCAGTCGTCAAGGGTAACAACGCATCTGCATTATGATTCCTTGTCAAGGGTGAATTTTGACGTCATGGGCCGCAGGAATCACTTGCCATCAGGTGAACTTTGTGCTCGTTTGTTACTGTCAACGTAAAAATATAAATAATAGGGATAGAAAATGAGTGCACAGTTCATCTGATGTAAGTATTGACTCTTACCTCAACGTCTTCGTCCATGCTCAATAAAGATTCAAGATTGCACATGCATTGTCACCCTTGGTCACTGAGATGAAAATCTCGTTACCTGTAGGATCCCATCAGTTATAAAATTATTATAAAGTAATAATAGTAATAGTGTTTGTTTGTAATATTCTAGTAATTATTATTATGTTTACATCATTTATCAAGTTGTTATTAAATATAAATTAATGTTAATGAAGTCTGTTTGCGGCAACATATAAAAGAGACTGTACTTAACGAGTTTTGTTGGTAATATTTATAGTACAAACACAGTTCAACTATTTGTCCATCCATACGGTCGTGGTGGATCGCTTAGAGTTCAGAATACCTGTTTGCTGGTTGTTCTAAGCGTGATTAGAAGCCGAGGAAAACAATATTTGTGCCATACAAATGGCTGATGACATTCCGTGTATCTAAACATTTATTCAATCTAATTAAATTACATAACATGCTTCAGACTAGGCAAGGTGACGATGGTAGAGTGTCTCTATGTTAACATGAATTCTTACGATACTATAATAAATCCAGTGCTTCATGTCATCTGGTAATAACATAAAATATCGCTGTAGACAAAATCAATAGACAAGAGCGATATTTAATTAATATAATTTCAGTGATACGTTGCAGCTTTCCCTGTCCTCCGCAATCGAACTATAGTCGATGGCGGAGACATAGACCTGATCCGCTGCTCGGGGATGAAATTTTTGGTGCAGTGCACGCATTCCTGATTCCCGTAGTCTCTAAGTGGTGAGCTTTCAGGGGTCTGTTATCTATTTGCAGACGAGAGGCGGTGAAGAATGGCGCGCATCTGTCTTGCTGGAGAGGTGGAGGGGGAGGGGGGTGACATTTCCTCTCGTTTAAAATAAGGGGTGACAACCCGTGTACAGAGTCAGTTGTGTGTTGAATGTATGATGAATGTGAGTGTCACCTACCATCAGGTGACCTGTGTGCGCGTTTGTCACCGGCAATGTTTGTTTCGTTAAAAAAATATATAGTTAACGAACCACTAGGTTACTAATACTCGTAGGATAGTAGAATCGTACCATTACTGGTATAATTAAATATACGCTTAAAATAATTACAGGATCAATTCCACCCAGTAATAAAATAAGATTTATAAACAATAAAATACGAGGAAATCGCACGCATGCCATGCCACTGTTGTGCTTTTTTTATTTTAGTGAAAGGAATTAAATGTTATTCGGCTTATGTCATGTCGCGTGATAACTTACGAAATAAAATAAAAATATATTTTAGAAAATGATATTGAAAATAAATTAAAAATAAATATAATAAAAGAACGAATAAAGAAGTCGTATGTCGGTATTATGTCAATATGAAACGTGTCGAAATTAAACGTTTCTAACGTCATAAAGTCTGTTATAAAAAATGTGGTGTGGGAGCAAGTAGTTCCCTCTAATATTTTAACTCTCACACACTGTAAACATTTCACTTCCATCACGTGTACTGAGTATTTATAATTTGTTTTTCAATTAATTTTATAGAAATCGTATTTTTGCCCAATAAATGGCAGAAACCAAAATCCCAAAGCTATATAATGCAGATGCGTTGTCACCCTTGAGGATAGAGATGAAATACTTCGTCACCAGTAATAAAGGTCTCCGGATCCCTGCACTCAACAGACGAAACAGAGAAGCATTGTGCTGCTATTTTACGCTGGTATTCTGTGAGGGCGTGGTATTACCGGTCGAGCTGACCCATTCATTCTTCAGCTAGAAACAACACTGAAATAAACTGCAGTGTAGCTGTACCACTGTTATTAAACTGTATGTACTGTATTCTTAGACTAACGTACTTTAATCCTTGAGTGTTGTTATAGGTGCCTATAGTCTACAGGCATATAGTCCCGGGCTTATAGTATATAAGGTTAAGGTATCCCACCTGTTGTGCCTATAGGGCTATACAAAAGGGGTTGGTTACGGGTTGACGGGTGATCAGGCTGAAGGCTCTGATCGTGTACTAAAATTCGAAGCAGCATGGAGTGGTCGTGTGTTGCTGTAGATCAGCGAAGTTCAACAGATAGGAACAGGGGCACCGGTACGTTTCATAGGAGATCCCAAAGGCGAATCCAATAGTCATATTCAAGGAGAGCTGGGGAGTTATAATGAATTGAGGATGGCTATCGAGGGGGCTTTAGTGCGAAAGGCGAAGTGAAGTTTAGTTTAGTGCGAACATATATCCTGTCTTCTCTCTTAGAGACAAGGATTTATATAATAAGGATTTCCCCTCCCCTATAAAACACCGCATAAACGCAACCGGACAAACAGGTGGTTTTTATGATATTTTTACATCCGTAAACAATTACTAAAATCATACCATTTTATACTACGGTGACCGGCCATTCTGAAGTGGCAATAGGTTGAGCAGTTAGCTCTTAGAACCGATAAATGGTAAAGAAAAAGTTCTTGAGTGCCGTGGACTGGACTTTGTAGGACCACCCCCCACTAGATGGCGTGATGCACTATGCAAGTCTGCCGGAAGTCGATGAATGTGAGCCACCCTCACGATCATGTCTATGGGTGAGGCTTATGTATAACAGTGGACTAGTGCTGGGATGTGATCGTGATGATGATGATGTCATTTTGTAATAAACCGTTGAAAAAGGCACATTCTCGAGTTTTTACCCAAATGGCGGACGTCCCAAAATGGCGGTGCAAGGTCCGTTGACCCATTATACTTTTGGACATGATCACCTTGTTCTGTACCTGTGAGAGAACGCGCGTGTTGAACTGTCGATTTCTGATATTTAATTCTTCGAATGTTTATACATCTAAATAATTCTTTACTCATTTTCCGTTATTGCAAAAGTAGATTCTTACAATTGCTTATTGCGTCAATAACATTTTAAAATTAATTTTGAAGGTAACGAAAAATTATTAAGAAAACTAAAATATAATAATAAAAATATATAGGAACAAACTGTATTATAAAAGTAAAGTCACAGCCTATATATATGATTCCCACTGCTGGGCATAACCCTTCTACCTAGATAGGGTGTTAGAGTATAGTCCGCCACATGGCTCTATTGCGGGATTGTCGAACTTCACTTGTTTATGATTTTTTTTAAATTTATTTCTTAGACAGGTCTCCCTACGACATTACTCCTTCGCCGCTTAACACGTGGTAAATCAGCACTTTAGCCATTTTGTCTTTATAATTGCTTATATATTTGGACTATAATGAAGTATATAGATGGTTCAGGGTTATAAATTCTCAATAATAAAAACAATATTTTGTATGGATGGAACTTAAGATCATAAATAGGTAGATAATAAAATTCCTCGGATCCCTTCTACAACCACCCAACAAACTACAGCGTTATGCTGCTATTTAAGTTGGTAATCGGCAAGGGCGTGTTCTTACCTTGGTTGCGCTAACCATATTGCAGCTAGACACAAAACGAAACTTGATACCACCGTTGTAAATAGCAGTGTGGCTCTACTACTGTTGTAGACTGCAGCGTGGTAATACCACTGTTATAAATAGCAGTGCGGCTTTACCACTGTTGTAGACTGCAGCGTGGCTCTACCACTATCGTAGACTGCTGCGTGGTAATACCACTGTTATAAATAGCAGTGTGGCTCTACCACTGTTGTAGACTGCAGGGTATCTTTTAATAACAACATATTTATTTTATTTTTGCTCCTCCACTGTAAACAATTTGCAATTAGCTGCGAAGCAACGATTATAATCGGTTCAGTAACGTTCGACACAATCAGGTTGCATACGTAACGGCCGGTTCACCTTGACCGTACTACAATATGCTCGATTGACAGCCAACATGGCTACCATTATATAGTGGAAGGTTCTATTGGCTAGTGAATAGGTTTTGATTTATTTTTTATAATATTAGGGGGCGAGAAACGAGTTCACTGTCACCTGATGGAAAGCAATGACTGCGGCTGACGATGATTGATTCAAGATAACTTTGCATTAATATCTTCGATATATACAGAATGGAATGCCCCGCTACCTGTAACCTCTCTGGATCCAAGCACACACCATACGAAACACAGCAGGGTTATGCTGCTGTGTCACGCTGGTATTCCTAGAGGCCATGGCTCGGGTTGAATTGACCAATTCATGCTGCAGTTAGGAACGTGGCTCTGCCACATAAATATTTAGATTGTTTTAATTGATTTTTTCAAATAATAATAAGATGATCGGTCTGTCAACGCAAATGTATATGTAAATAACGGTGACAAACGAGCACACAGTTTTTATATTGACATAATTGAGTATTTTAGCTTGTATATTTGAACTTGAATTTCAAACATATCGATATCTATCTTTAGCAAAGATTCAGGCGTTTTCATCCCTGAGGACTGAGATGATATACTTCGTTACGAGTAATTATTGGGTTCCCTACACTCACCACACGAAACACAGCAGCGTAATGTTACTATCTAACTTAAAACATATCAATTTAACTAGAAAATGACTTAATAATATATGATGAGTAAGCCACAGGTGTAACATATTTGTATAACGTCTACATCGTAATAACTTTATGTCTGTAGGAATTTTATATCATAAACAGAGGCGTCAATAGGCTAATGTTCTATGGTGTGCGAAACTTAAGATCGCAGGATCGAATCCCCAATTCAACTTTTATCGTGAACCATCTCCCAGCACAAGCATTTAAGCTTAGTTGGAGTGATTAACTGGAATTTTGGTAATTTTATAGCATTGCTAGCATACTTTAAGAAAATAGTGTAATGCACGCGCCTAAACAACTTTTAATTTATTATATTAATATTACAGTATGTTATACTCCGTCCTTTTTGGACAGAGGATCGTCTCAAGTTGAAGCTTTTACCTAAAGCTCCACGGTTGGTACCTCAGCACCATTGATGCTGACATCATCAGTCTAGAATTGTATAATCCAGAACTACGCTGCAGTTTGTTTCTAGCTGCAGAATTAATGGGTCAGCTTGTCCGGGGATAGACCACGAAGGATTAGGAGACCATAAGGATCATTACTGGTTTTGAGGTATTCCATCTCAGTCCTCAAGGGTGACAACGCATCTACATTATGATTCGTTGTCAAAGATGAATGTAGATGTCATGGGCCGGAGGAATCACTTGCCATCAGGTGAATTGTGTGTGATTTTGTTACTCTAAATGTAATAACAATAATAATTAAAAAAAACTTAGCGCTAACATATGAACGGGCTTTGAATTTGTTTAATATATTTTCGGAACTAAATTGTGGGTAATATCTTAATATTCGGTGCTAAATTGTGGGCACATGCGTCACGGGAAAACAACACTTAGTTAAACGTATAATAACGGCTTCAATAGCCTAATGGTATAGCTCATGTAGTTATGCGAAACTTAACGTGGGTTCGAATCCGCCATTCAATTATTGTCGTAAACCATCTCTCAGCAAACATTAAAGCTTAATTAGAGTAGTTAACGGGACATTTAGTAAATTTAAATGGTGTTAAGCTCACAATTAAAAAAAAATACAAGTATTCAACAATATTACATATTTATGTTTCAACATCAGAACCTCTTCTCGAAGTCGGTAAAAATATAATTAATATAATTAATTTTTTTTTTTTTTATAGCATTAAGAGTAACAAACGAGCACACAGTTCACCTGATGGTAAGTGATTCCTGCGGTCCATGACATCTACATTCATACTTGACAAGAAATCATAATGCAGATGCGTTGTCACCCTTGAGGAATGAGATGGAATGCCTCGTCTCCAGTAATAAAGGTCTCCGGATCCCTGCACTCACCAGACGAAACACAGCAGCGTTAAGCTGCTATTTTACGCTGGTATTCTATGAGTGCGTGGTCCTACCCCGGTCGAGCTGACCCATTCATTCTGCAGCTAGAAACAAACTGCAGTGTAGCTCTACCACTGTTATACTCAAGTCTATGTACTGTTTAGATATATACATGAATATGTCGGTCAGGTACATTGACAACAGCACGTTCACAGTCATTATTATAATTAATGACGCTTGGCGTGACAAATCTCTTGTGACGTGACACAAAGAAAACACATAACTTATTTGCACGTCATTCAAGATTGCGACCACGTAGCTCAACGTTCTTTGTCTAATACCTATTGTATTGCTAATGCGTAAGTCCTAGATTCGAATCCAATGTCAATATACATGTCGCAACTAGCTGTCCGAGACAGAATTCGACTCCACCTGGGAAGGAGCACACTCTCACGCAATAGCAGCTTGGAACAGCACCATTAGGCCGATGTGCTGCCATGATCGATGTAGGCAACCGGAGACCCTACTACGGATAACGAGGTATACCGTCTCAGTCTTCGAGGGTGTCAACGCAAGTGTATCTTAAACATGTTAAGAATGGATGTAGTTTACTTACATCAAATGTACTGTGTTGGTTGTCACCTCTAATACTGTGCTATATGCAGTTTAATATTTAATGTTACTACCTAATAGTAAAAACGTACACAAACACTTTAAATGAGTTACCTATTTTTGCATAATCTAATATTTGACAGTTAATTTATTATAGAAAAGTAAAATAAGTTAGTAATTATGTGAAACCTATTATTGGGCACTGTTAATTTATTATAGAAAGTAAACCTTAAAGTGAATTACTAATTTTGTGGAGTATGGATTAGGTACAGTTAATTTGTTTTGTTTTTCAAGTATTTGATATCACTGTTTCTCTGTAAAACACTGCATTTCGAAATCCGTCTTGTGATCTTATTGTAGGTTCGCTCATTGGCAGCATCCTTGTACAAATGACTGGTTTGATTCATATATTTGAATTCTGACATTTTGATCTCAGTGAAGGCCAAAGCAAGTTCCGATGATTATATTTGGCAATAAAATTGTTTGATCTGGTAGTTTTTTAATCAATTTTGTTTTAATTCCAAATAGAATATAAAAGATCATAATGAATGTAGATGGGAAACGTCGAGTTGGACGTGAAACACGACTGCGATAGGCATTGACATGCCTATCGCAGCATCCTGACGGATATCAGGGGATGATAAACGATGACAGAATACAGAGCTATGTTTATATTGAAAGGGCTGCGTAAAATTTGACTTCTGGATAACGAATAATTTCGAATTACAGCTTTTAAACGGTGAACATTGCCTGGCGGCCGATAATATCAAACAGGGAAATTTAAAGCTCATGTACCCGCGTGGGATGGAATTCCCCTACCTGTTATCGATGATCCAAAGAGACCCGAAGTATTTAAGCGTGTAATTCCTTACAATACGTAACCCATAAGGTCCCGTTATAGGAACAGTTTCACGATCCCGATAGTGTATTGTTTGTTGTACAAATAAACACGAACATTATTTGTTCGTTTGTCAGTCAGGAATGAGATATATTGATAATAAAAAAAAATGGTTTTAAGTTTTTCAGGTTTCTAAGGTCTGAGTAGAAATGACGGTACATGTAATTGTTTTGTTCCCCGGATTTTTTCTACGCTCACCATACTAAATGCTGATATTCTGTAAGAGCGTGGTACTCTGTTATTGCATATGTCGTCGGTTCATGTGGAAGGAGATCGTCGTACATTAAAGCTGCCAATTTCACGTAAAATGATAATTAACGTCAATCAAATATTAATCGTCACCACACAATCTCAGCTCGTCACTAATTCACTTCCCTACTCAGCGGGCCTCCTGTCTCGTGAGTCTGTTCCGTCAAAGCTGTAGTGGCCAAAGGCCAACGGCATCACACAAACATAAAATAAAAACTAATACACTGCTGAACGTAGACCTTTCCCAAACAGACAGACTAACACAAACCGCAAACCCGAGCCACTTGCATTCGTCGAGTTCCCGCAGACTCTCATAGCTCTTCGTAAACTGCGATTGCGAATACGTAATAATGAATTAATAATTAAATTATTTATAAAGTTCTATCAGGTTATTTCCCGTCTTTAAATTATTTTAAATATCTTTATAAATATGCAAGTAGATCTCAACAAAATCTTTCATAAAGTCAGTCCTGTTCATTTTAGTCTGACATTTAAATGCACTGGTGAGACTGTATCGTAAATAATGCTTTATGCCTCTCATATCATTGTTACGAACTGGTGGTTCAGGAAGTGGGCAACCGGTCGCCGATATTACGTAAATACCGGTACTGATCTGTCCGTTTGTTGCGATCTCTGAGCGATGCACCCGTCGCAACGAGGAAGGCATCCCTAGTATGGTATTGTTGTTATTAAATTAACTTTTTTTTTTGTTTTCAAAAGATTTTAAATGTAGGTTTTGTATTTAATTATACTCGTATTTGATTTTTTTTTATTATTAACATATTGATACAAAATTTGGAATATAAAAAACTATTCCAGTGCGGTTGGGAGGTGAAGAGCTTGTTTGTTCAATAAAATAAGTAAAACGATTACAGTACAGCGATTTTTGTTGTAAAAAAAAAGCTGCGCCTTTGTTGCCTTTTCTTATCTTAGTTTCCTTGTATATATGCTTTGGGCACATATAATAATAAATACTACGGTAGATAAGAAGATTATTTTTATTACTTTGAGATTTCACTTGATGGCAAGTGATTCCTGCGGTGTGACATCTAGGTTCATCCTCGACACAGAATCATAATGCAGTACGGGGTCACCTTATAGGACTGTATTGGAATGCCTCGTCACCAGTTATAAAGGTCTCCGAATCCCTACAATCTCCAGACGAAACACAGCAGCATTATGCATAATGCTATTTCACGCTGGTATTCTGTGAGTGCCCCGGTCGAGCTGACCCATTCATTCTGCAGCTAGAAACAAACTGCAGTATAGCTCCTCCACTGTTAATATCCTCCTATAATATAGTTGGTTTCGTAGACGGCTATATCTTCTGGGTTTTACCAGATTACATAAACGGTGCACGATATTTTACACCTATAAAATCAACAATTTGAGAGGAACAAATCAAAACAGTGATATGCTCTAGTGATAAGCAGGTACAGGAATGTTGAACGCACCATTAATGTTGGCACGGTCGGGACAATTTCATACTCTTAGACCCCTCCCCCCTCATCCCTGGAATATAATCTTGAAATTGCAGTATAACGCTGCTGTGTTTCGTCTGGTGAGTGTAGGGATCCGGAGACCTTTATAATTGGTTTCGAAGAATTCCATCTCATCTCTCAAGGGTGACAACATCACAATACAAATGTATTATGATTTATTATGTAGCAGCGCAATAACTGCACGATTAGCTTGCTATCAGGTGAACTGTGTGGCCGGTTATCACCTTCAATGCAATAAAACCTTTCTTTTATAATGTCAGAGCTGACAACGAGAAAAATGATACCATTACGAAAATAGATGACCGTGGCCCATGACATCTACATCCGTTCCCAACTAAGATTCAAAACGCATCAGCGTTGTCAGCCCTAAGAACTGCGTTGGATTTTTCTTTTCGGGCTGATGGCCGCTTTTAGCCCGAGGGCTTTTACAGTTTCACCGGGTTGATAGTTGCACCCTGCGTTGGAATGCCTCGTTTCCTGGAAAAGGATTGCTACTATTTTACGCTAGTATTCTGTAAGGGCGTGGTCCTTTCTCAGCCAACCGATTCATGTTTAACTAGTTTCTAGCTACATCGTGACTTTACCACTGCGAAAGTACTACACAGTAGAATTACGATTTGATGACAATAATTATTCTTATATTAACAATAACTTCTTATATACTTGTTCCGGTTTCTTGGGCGTTGATAACACAATACCCATTTTTTTTTAAACTTTCTAAGCAAATGCTTGACCACGATCCCCCAGGTCCTGGACGGTAAGGCGCACTAGCTCAGTAAATGCCTATTCACTCTACTCTTGAAAACATCCATTGTGTTTAACATTACAATTTGTAATTATGACTAATTGTTAAAATATATATTTGCATTGTTATGTTTTATGAATTCTAATTAGGTATTGTTAAAAAACATCGACTAGTCTCCGGTTGTTCTAAGAAGAGGCGAATTATCTGTACGTTACGATACTTACAGATAATTCGTACGATGGATGTTGTTTAGTTTGTTTGTCCGTGTATGTATTGTCATTTTTGAATTGAAATTGTTAGCCTTTTTGTATATATTTTCATTATATTAGTTAGTTTATTTTATAATATTGGTGATGGTAAATACAGTTCACCTGATAATTCATCCTTAACCAATATTCAAGATGCACAAGCGTTGTCACTGAGGGCTGAGAGGATACCTAGTTACACGTAACCGCCGACCCATTCATGCTACGGCTAGAATAATTAACTGAAACGTGGCTCTACTCTAGAAATGTTAGCTCTGTAAAAAATACTTATCATAATTTTAAAATGTATTAGATGCGCTTAGTTTGTTTATAATTAATGTTTTTTGGCATTTCTATCTATTTACGACTAATAATAATTAGTAACTTATCGGTTATTTTATATACCAAAAACTGTATCTTGATTATTAGTTTTGTTTATAAGGACCGAGGTTGCTACTCGAGAACCTTTAGGACGACCCCCCACTAGATGGAGCGATGACCTATTCAAGTTTGCGGGAAGTCGATGTATGCAGGTGGCCCATAGTTCGTCCTTGTGGCAATCCATGTGGGAGGCTTGTGATGTGTGGACTGTGGCCAGGCTGTGATGGTGATGACGATGATGAATGAAGTCAAGGATTAAAAGAGTTAAAAATGAAAAAGCGATAAAATTCGTTAAATTATTATTTGATTGATTTGTAGACATTTGTTGTAACTTTATTCCAAATTTTAATAACGTTGATCGTTTATTTCATCATAACGATATGGGAGGGGGAGGGGGCACGAAAACAATTCGGCTTAGGATAGAGCGAGCGCAAAGAGCGATTTTAAAAGTGTGCTACTTTTTACCATTTTTCCACCCTACCAATGAACTCTATCAAATTTGCAAAGTGCTCTCAGTCCGCCAAATATTTCATTTGTTTGTTTGCAGAATCGTATTTAATTTGATGCTAATGCTATTAACTTTACTAGTATTCCGGTCAACTAAGCATACAGTGCAAATGGCGGATTCAAAGCTACCTTAACCATTCTCCACTCGGGAGAATCTTTCGATATCTAGGGAACTGGCAACTTGGGTGGCACCATCAGATAGGTACGAGTTCAGAGCAGACCGACACGCTCAGTTAATGAGCGCTTTGTTTAAGTAAGAGAACCTCAAATAGGGAACACTATAACCAGCTCACGGACCCTTCAGTTCCGTGAGCCCTGTGTCCGATGAAGCTGTAAGAACCGCATAGGCTAACAGCATCAACATCAAGAGAATCTGGAAACCTACCTTAACTTTCGTAGACCGTAACTCAAACTATTAGGGTATTGATGCTTCAATTTATTATTGACTGCAATTCAAATTAATAACTCTAATTATATATTAAGAATCAATATACTACTAATAGCCGTTGTAGCCCAGTGTCTAAGCTCTCGCTCTTAATTCACGGGCAAACAGAGTTCGATCCCCAGTGTCGGCAACGATTAAATTATTAGTTGCTTATTTGTCACGTGTTCGGCGTAAGGAAAACATCGTGAGGAAACCGGCAAACTTAAGAAAAAAAAATCGAAGACAAGTGAAGTCCGTCAAGTAAAGCCACGGAGCGTGGCAGTGGCCCCGAGAATCGAAGCCTTTGCCCAACAGTGGAATTTTTATATATAATAGCTGGTACTTTATATCACTAACAAATTATCGACATGATCTGGAATAAATGTCATTATTATTATTACAAACAAAACATGCGCGCACATCGATCCACATGTCGTTTAATGAATTTGTCTCAGTCTGTCCGCACCTTTCAGTCTGTCCAACGTCCATGGCCGCACGACCGCGACAACAAAATTACGTGCCAATAAATTGATATGCGATACCTTTCAAATCGGCCCGTTACCGTTCATAATGACATCTCATTAACAGCCTATATACTTTTGACAAACTTCGTTAAGCGGATAATGTAGGAGAGGGATAGACGACTGTCAAATACAAACTCATTTCTTTTTTGTTTAACTTTTCTAATATAAGAGCTGCGCATGCATTGATATATGCATATTAAAATATAGCTCGTAGTTTGAGTAGTCAACGTAACGAAACCATAGCGCGATTCAGAAACGCTCAAAGTGCACAACGCCATCTATCGATCTTAGAATTAAACCTATTAGTAACATTTTTTTTCCTAAACTTTATATAATACGCTTTCATATTGAATTTCACTCTTTTTCCTTTAATGTATGTACGTTCACATTAATTTTTAACGTATAAGCATGTTTATGAGATTTCGTGTTTCTTACTTTGAAACTTTGGACTTCCATTTCAAACCGTTCATCCTTTATTTTACCCCATTAGGGATGAAATTTCCGAAAATCCCTCTTTAGCGGATGCTTAAAACCGCAACTGCCAAAACATCAAGTTTATAGCGCCAGCACTTTAGGTTCTGCGTTGATGAAACAGTCAGTCAGTCAAGACAAGTAATTATATATGTATAGATAAATTAATGGAATATGGATATCTTGTTTTTTTTACAATAATATTAGGGGTGACTTATAATAAGCCATAAATAATGATAACCTTTATCTTAACCGCTTTAGAATATTGAGAAAGTTTTTACTTTTCCTTTTCAAGTTTGAACTATTTCAGAAGGTTCATTCATCATCTATTTAAGGCCTTTGTCGAATTATACGTACTCCAAAAAAAAAAAGTTAAGAGATCCCGAAAAATCTGATAACTGATGAGAGTTTTCAGACCAACCATCATACGAACAAGACCTGGCTGTATAGACTAAAGTCCTTTGCCTTTCCCATTAGGGATAAATTAATATCATCATCATCATGATAACTTATGATGATTCCAAAACATATAAAAATAAAAATCTAGGGAAATAACCTATAATAAGTTATCAACATTTTAACATTTATTAAAACATAATCCTCTAATACAAACTATATATAATCTGTGATATATAAATGGCGTTCCATTAGCGCGGCAAAATGCTTGAATTCGATTATACGGACACGACATTTCGGTTTCACGTTTACTCATTAGTTTTGGTTAGAATTAGTTTTGAATTTGATTTAGTCTACGATATTATATACCAAGGTTGTTTATTTAATTGATATGCAGATCGAGATAAAATATTGAACGATATCTGGCTGTTTTATCGAATGTTATTGTTAAAAATGTGTTATTGTAACACTTAGTAAGATATACCTTACCCACGTAAGGTTTTATGAAACGTAGTTCTCATTTTTGAAATATTGTATTCGTAACTTACATACATTTATAAGAAATAAGGAAAATTAATCTCAATTTAATTTAATCTTTTAAATTATATAAAATATCTTTAAAAAAATAAAAAAATCAGGACAACATTATCGATTAAGGAAATGTACTATGCCACTTTTTGTTTTTTTTTTTTACAATAACATGCACAGTAAGGTTAATGTAAATACTATAAATATAACAAAGAATTAGAACCAGACCTTTGTTCGCATGTTCTCATTCATTTTATGTACTTTTTATCTTGTAGTTTGTTTCTAGCTGCAGAATAATTGGGTCAGCTTGACCAGGATATGACCACGCCCTCACAGAATACCAGCGTGAAATAGCAGCATAATGCTTCCGTGTTTCGTCTGGTGAGGGTAGGAGACCTTTATTACTGCTGACGATGCATTCTATCTCAGTCCTCAAGGTTGACAACCCATCTGCATTATGATTCCTTGTCAAGAATGAGTGTAGATGTCATGGGCCGCGGGAATCACTTAGCATCAGGTAAACTGTGTGCTCGTTCGTTACTCTGAATGTAATAAAAAAAACACGCTGCAGTTATTATTTGGCAGTGGCATGAATGGGTCGGCATAACGGAGGGAGGAACACACCCTCATAGACTACCAGAGTAAAATATCAACTGCTGTGCGTGGTTAGTGTCTCGATTACAATAAAGGTATGTATGTAGAATCTTTGCAGTGGTCAGATGTGGGTATTTATAGATTGGCTGTCATGTCTTAAATATATTAAAAAAAACAATTAACCTTTAGAGAAAAAAAAGATCTAACATTGTTTGTTGTAGCAGTTCCACAGATTACCATATTTTAATATTCACTGCGGTTATTATACATCTACACTCATCCTAGCGGAAGAGTTCAAAGGGAATGCGTTCTCTTAGTTGTGAATTTACGACGGCCTTCAGGACTTTTTGTAATAATAACATCTCACATCCCTGAAATGTTTCAGATCGTGCTTGTTGGCCACATATCCCCTGGATGGGTAAATTACCAACGCGATGATTTAATTTCATCACTTCAATTCGTTCATCACTCTCTTTGCATTGTAGGATAATCGGATAAATGAGTTTTACTACTATTCATTTTATTGTTATTTGTGATTAAATTATGTGCTGGTTTCAATACGTTTAGAGTTCTCCGACTGCACTGTTCATTGTTTACAATAGGCATGCCGCTGATTCGTTGGGTGATTCGAGGGTTCGGTACTTCTGACTGAAATAGCGTCCAGAACATCCATCGGAAAAACAACCGCGGTGTTCTTTTTTTTTTACAAAAATATAGAAGTTTTCCTCCTTTGGGACGTTTGAAGACTTTATGATCAGGGTGAGGTCCAGATCTGATAATCCTTTAAAGTGAACCCGGGGCGGAGGTCAACATGAAGTGATCCCGTTTTGCCGTAACACAGCGAGGCCTAAGAGGGATACCGGAAAGCACTTCCGTAGAGGATTCCTAAGCGCCTCAGTTCTGTTATAGTTGGTATAAGTCCCCCAAACACTGTCTCTCCTTTCCCTTCCTCTTCCTCTCAAGACGCAGGGCATCTTTTAATATACCCTGTTGCAAACTAACTTCAAATATGGTTATTATAACATAATAAATAAAAAGGTACTATCATATATTAATAATGTTAAAGTGGATATTCTGTGAGAGCATAGCTTTTCTAATAATCATAAGACACCTGTTCTATTAATATGTATAAATTCTTATTCCAATAATGAGTCAGTGAAGGCGAAACTAGTGACGCGACCTTGCCCCGCTCGCGACCGGTGAGCGCTCTAAATTGCCCGTGTTCACATGTTGCCAGTGATCTGATCAAAACGATTTATTTAATAAAGCAACACTGACTGTGCTCTCGATATGGTCGTTTGACAGGCCATTGTCACATTATCAAGTTATATTAAGCTTGTAATTGGCTTGATTATTTTTAATGTAACGGATGAGAAACGAGCGGACAGTTCACCTGATGAGTTCAGCTCATGATTTATTTGTTCACAAAGTATTTGTACAAGGAAACTAATATAAGAAAAGTATGTACAGAGGCTTAAGTTTTTATTTATTTAACAATAAAAATCGTTTCTATCAATCCAATCTGCTGTTGGGCATATCATCGTAAATAGGAAAAGACAATGTACTCACAAAAAATAGAAAAAAAAATCAACACATGCGTATAAGTACATACATAATAATATAATGTAAACATGATATTATTATACACAAATAATACATTTAAATATATTATAGCATACAATAAAGCTGACATAATATTTAATTATGTATACAACAGGATAAAGATAAGTAGTGTTCCTGACGAGTTTTGTTAAAAATATTTACATCCATCCCCAACATTGTATTACTACATGTAACCGTGTCTCCGGTAAGAAGCACTCACCATATGAAACACAGCAAAGTTGTGATTCTATTTCACACTTGTGTTCCTCAGTCGAGCAGACACATTCATGTTGCTAGAAAGTAGCTGTAGCTATATAACAGTTAAAATATATTTATTAATTCTCAGTTCAAACACGTAGGTTAGAAAAAAGTGAGAAAAAATAATCAAAGGGGTGGATTATTTTTTGTAGATATGACGTGGCTTTCACAAATGCTTTTCTTTTCGCTATATTTTTAACACGTGCACTATTTGTTGAATGTTATCGGTAGCACCTGACTATGTTTATGCGAATAAATATATTATTCCAATTCTATAAGCACGGGAATAAAAGCCGTCAATAACTTTTTACTCCATAGGATTAAGATGGAACGTTCCCATTCTATTTCCCATCTTCTATCAGCCTTACTTAACGCAGCAGATGTTCTCGGTGGAGATGGTGATACCGATAAATATAAATGAATAACACAATAATGATAGAAGCGTTGCTGGAGTTTCTTGCGCCATTTCTTCTCCAGCGCCCACGCATTCCGAAGTGGTGGTACAGATAGACAATAATAATAGCGATATTAATTTAGATAATTCTTAGTCACAAGCAACAGACCGAACTGAGGTACGGCCCTCCCGGGCACCCTCGAGTCGGACGCTTTGGCGAAATAGGGTAACGGTACAAGCCTAGGCTAGCCCTTGTACTGGTTACCCACTAATTGAGGTCTCGACTGAGGGCTATAAGCGCTCGGTCACCTCTGTACCCGGTGAAACTGTTAGCTCTCGGGCTAACAGCGGCCATCAGCCCGAAAAAAAAAGCAGATGTTCTGTGAAAAAGTTGTCCTCATTCGGTTTACATTCGATCCATTTACAATGAGGTTCTACAGATTAAGTTTCTTCTTTATTTGTAGGCATTGAGAAAGGGGCATTCGTTATCCTTCTACTGAATAATTTTCAAATTACCTAGACTAAAACAAGTATACAATAAAACCCAATAATACTTCTCGTACAAAAACTTTAATCTTAACATCCATTTTTTGTATTGGCACTTAGAGAAGTAAACTTAGATAAAATAATATAAGTACATTTTTATTTGCAATATTTTTGTATGGCATAGATCTCGCACCAGGATATAGTTGCCATTTTAGACTCTTGAAGTAAACATGAGATTATCTTTGCGTGTCCAAAACTCGCCGACCCAGGATAACCTTGAACTAAGTCAACCGACTTGTCACGAAGGGGCTGAGGCTATGTGCTGAGTGACACCACTCGACAAGGTCATCTAATGTGATCGTGTTTTGTGGTAACAAAGCATTCGCCATTTTACAGGTTTGACAGCTTCTGTCTGTGATTTTTTAATAAATTGGTGCAGAACACCTGATGGTAATTACCACATTCATTCTCGATAGGAAATCATAATGCAAATACCTAGACATGACTGATGTAGCCGAACTATTAATACTATTTAAAGCTGCATTTAAAGTTTTAAATTGATTTAACTTACAATCAATTTGAGTTAACTAAGTGATATGCGGTAAAGCTGTGCTCTAGAAACGAAAATTCGAAATAGAAGAGATGATGCTGCAACCAGAGACAAAAACCGAATCTACCTCCGCTTGTCTCTGAACATTTGATTAGACTAACAGGCATCATCCTTACAGATTATTAAAAAATACAATAAATACATTTAAAAACTAAATAACCAAGAAATAAGAACTTACCAGTTCAATATAAAAAAACAGATACACAGAATTATTAAATTAAAACCAGAAAACACACGAAATAAAACAAAACTCAAGTAATTCCAGAAAAGTGGGTGCAGATAATAACATAAATATAAAATCACGCAATGTTACTAAAGTGTCTATAGAAAATTACAAACGTCAGAAAATAGCATGAAATACGGGCGTCAGATTTAACCCTTAAATGCATCTTGTATCAATATTGATACATCACATTATAATAGTTTTTTTATTTGAAGTACAGCATAGGCTGAATGTTTACACGTTTCTTTGCCTTATTGCCCACAAAAAAAATGTCATGTATCAATATCATTTCTGAAGGATGATTTTCTGAGAGTTTCAGACCAACCATCATACGAACAAGACCTGGCTGTATGGACTATAGTCCTTTGCCTTTCCCATTAGGGGGGGATGATTTTCAGAGCTTCAGACCAACCATCATACGAACAAGACCTGGCTGTATGGACTAAAGTCCTTGCCTTTCCCATTAGGGATAAATTAATATCATCATCATCGGATGATTTTCTTGTCTGTGCTAAGGACATCAATGAGGTGCGCATAATCATAAAACTGAGTTTATCATTTAGCGGCGAAAACGAAAATAAGTCGAATTTTTACCAATAAAAATCACAAAATGGATGGTAAGTCCTTCATTTACTTGAAAACATTTGAAATTGCATGACTTTTATGTGTTTACGTGAGCAAATATCGCATTTTATGGTTGTATCGCAAACAATACAGCATGCATTTGATTCCCGCCTAAACCCAATTCAATTGTTTATTCATAACGGTTTTGCTTATGATTTTGCTTGCTTTAAGATACACTAAAACTATACGTTTACGTTGTTAAGATATAGCTGAATACATATTTTTGCTTTTCAGAGCAACAAATAGAGGATATGCTTAGGAGGTTGGAGAATGGTGACATTTCGGAAGATGATTTAGAGTCAGATGGAGAAGATTTTCCTTATTAACCATCTCTAGGAGCCTTATCAGCTGAATTAGAGGATGATGAAGACATTCTTATGGGACAGGACAATTCAGAAGATTTTCTGGACCCTTTATTGATTCAGGATGAGCAGCTTGTGCAAGGCGCACAGTCGTTGGAGCGAGTGGAAGCAAAACCGACTGAATCTCTCATGTTCTCACAATTTTAGGAATTTACTGTGGAGAAAACAGTCTTTTCTATTTGATGAGAATAACATCAAATTTGGTGGGTCTGAAGAGTTAACTTCATCTATAATGGAACTGCAAAGTCTGTGTCAGTTTTTTACCTACTTTTTCACAAATCCGTTCGTGGAAAACATTGTTACTGAATCAGCATGCTATGCTGTCCAGAAACAACCTGACAGACCTTAAATATTCACAGTGGGTGAACTTCGCAAATATTTTGGTATTTTAATATTTATGTCTGTTTACCATTATCCGAGCACAAGGTCGTAATGGTCTAATAAATTTGGCTTCAGTCCCATCAAAGGAAATAGGATTCAAATGAAGAGCAGAAAGTGGTACATGAGAATCTTCTATCACCTGTTTGATTTGACTGTAATAAATTTGTGGGTGTTATATAAAAAAGTTGAAGAAAAAAAAGGTAACCACAAAAAAATCATGACCCTTGCAGACTTTCGAAACACATGGTCGATGTATGATGCCATCATGTAATTTATTAAGTATAATTAAATGTTTTAAGTGCAATGTTCACTTATGTAGTAAGAAATCCAAAGATTGTTTCACCCATTTTCACAATTCTTCAAATCATGATTATTTTGTAAAGCTAATGCATACTGTATCGAAAACAAACAAAAATATTTTTATAAAAAAATAAATGTTCCCACTAATATAGACTTTTTATTTTATTTTTTTCAGTAAATGTTACGCCTTTATGAGACAAAATAATTTTTTTTGGGTAAAAATCTTTTATCATGCATTTAAGGGTTAAGAGTAAAAATAATAGCAGCATACGTGTTAAGTAAAACCATAAACATAATATTGAAATAGACCTGACTGACAATACTGAGAATGAGAGAAATGTGTGTGACTTGTTACAAAAAAGTTAAAAGTGAGGCACAGACAACATTTTTGTCTCTGTTTATCAATGAACAACACCAGACGAAGTAATTAAAGTAGCCAATTTTTTATTCACTTATATAAATTTTTTGATATAAATTAATACCATGATTTTGAATTTGTCAGTGTCATAAGTCGTCTTTATCGTACTGTGATAATATATGTTCTGTCCTTTACTGATATAAACTAAAGTAACAACTTATACACATATAGATCCCACTGATCCCACTTGTCTCTTAAGAGGGTTTTAGGAGATAGTCTACGCGGCTCTATTGTGACACAAGTCTTCAAAATATATTTTTTTCATTTATTTGTTAGACATACATTTTCCTCGCAATATTTTACCTCACTGTCATATATTGTATATCAGTACCACTTCAAATTAGTAAAAAAAAAGTAATTTAGAATTTTATTGGTGCCGGAACCAAAGATTGAAATAAGTTTATAAGCGAACTCCTTACCATAGACACTGAACTGCCACGGCTCTAACAGTTGAATGTGGATGTCAAATCTATATATTACTCTATTTAAGAGCAGAGCATAAGACCAGAGATAAAACACTTGTGACAATAACATCGTCACCTACAGCGCGACCTTGCATCGATGGCCATTATGTACATGTAAAGGTTTTACTCGATTTTCCTTCATTAGCCACTTACTTCACGTATGGACAATAAGAAATAAGACCACCATTCCGTTCATTATTTCTAGATGCTATTTATAGATGTATAGGAAATACTTTTATAGGAATATCAAAAGACTGAGAAAGAAAATGAGTGGTCACTGAAGAATGCCTTGTAAAAAAATGGAACGTCGCCAGTTATAAGGTTTTCGGTTTTTCTCAACGATCAGACGAAACATAATTAGCTATTAGATTACGAGGCCGGGAGTGGTCTTTCTCCAATCGAGATGACTTATACGTTCTTCAGCTAGTTGACACCCATTGACTGCGACTGCGTCTCATGGACATCAACATCCACCCTCAATAAAGAATCAAGAATCACGCTTGCCACCGGAGTTGAATACGATGGAACGCTTCGTAATTGAGTCCCGTGGACGTGAAACTCATTAAGCAATACAGCATGTTATTCTACGTTCTGTAAGAGCATGGTCTTTCCCCGATCTAGCCGCATTCGTGCAGCGTCTAGAAATTAGCTGCAGCGAAGCTCTACCATTCCTAAAAACTGCGATATGGCTTCACACCAAAACCCACTTGCTATATTTAAGAGATACAAAGACAATTTCAATCGCGGCTTTAATTTCCAACGCTGTCTAATACAAATCATTTTTGTTTTTCTGCTTACGGGGCAATATCTAGAATTAATGAGTCAGCAGATTTTCTTTTAATAACATTCAGAGTAACAAACGAGCACACAGTTTACCTGACGGCAAGTGATTCCTGCGGCGCATGGCATCTACATTCATCCTTGACAAGGAACATACTGTAGAGTAGTGCTATCTCTATCTATCTATAGCTTATCGATGATAGCAAACGTGACGAGTAGTTTCTGTCCTTTGTCTATTCTATTCAATCATCTTTTTTGTTAGGTCATCTAAGGAATGTTTATAGTTCACAGGTCTCTGTGGACTTGATGGCATGCCTCGGTACCACTATCAGGGTCTCTGTTCATTCACCAAACGAAAAACAGTGGAGTATGTTGGTATTCTGTGAGATGTGTTGTGATCCTTTGTCTTCTCACGAGTATATATATATATATATAGATATATATATATATATATATAGATATATATATATATATATATATATATTACAAGTTATGATTACACGTGCGCTGCCCTTACCTTATTTAGGCGCATAAGTAATTATTCTAGTATAAAGTAGTTGTTCTCGTCATGTGTAAATGCATTACTTACTGCTATAAATATCGTAGAGTAGTCTATTACACACATTATTGACGGACTTGGACAAGGAATGTAGTATATCCGATTTTTAGCACCAAACGAATGGCTACCTAGAATACACTGATAGTGGCGTAATTTTTAGAGTAACGTAACTTCCAAATACCGCATTCCGAGTTAAATTTCCTAGCAAAGCACAATGTTTTGTCATATATAACATATGTACATATATAGAGAAGAGGATACCAATAAGTGCCTCTGCCTCTCAAATGCTTACGGCACTATATGACGTAATGACGATATGACATTATAATGATAATAGTCCGATTAATTATAGTATGTTGGCCACCCTAGCGAAGGCTGTGGGGCGCAGGTTGGATGACGTCAGGTCACCTCGCCGCGCCCACGTGCACCGATATGCGCTAACCTGCTCCCGACTGAACAAGAACTGCAGTCAGTTGTCGTATAATATTTATTTATTTATTCTTTATGTGCACAACTAAAACAAACATTGTACAAATAGGTGGACTTTTCGTCCGTGTGTGTCAAAAGCTATTCTCTACCAGCCCACCTTTGGGTTGAGCAAAGAATATATATAGTCTGTGCAAGAAAAACTTTTTATTTGAATAGTACATATATGTAATAGAATAATGTTATAATAAACTTGATTCTAGATGCATGATCGAAGAGCCTCGCACTCACAGAAAACCGACGTGAAACAGCAATATAACGCTAATTGGTTACAAATGGTGAGGCATTCCATCTCCGAACTAAGGGGTGATAACGCTGAACATGCGTTATCACCCCTTGAATATTTGTTCATCAGTCGATCATCCAGTCATCACTTACCGCCAGGTGAGCTGTGAGCTCTTTTATCGTCCGTATTATAATAATAAAAGAACCTGCGCTTTTGAATTATTAATGACGTATATAACCTGTATCGTAAACACCCATATAAGTGTATACAATACATCATGTATGTATGTATATATATATATATATATATATATATATATATACTACGGACACTATATGAATGCGATATTATGTAAAACACAATCGCCATGACTTGAATGTTTTTGTAAGCAATGTTAAAAATTCTTTATCGTAACTTTGCGAAAATCCATAAACATATGGAAAATATAGGTACATATATATAAATTCCGTCTGTCTTTATATAAAAATCTGATAAAGCTATTAAAGCATACTTTACATAAAATATAAACACGAACTTTAAAACCAACTCAGTTTTTTTATCTTAACATCTTAAAAGATTAGGTTGTCACGCGTTCTACAATGGCGCGAGCAATGCGAATTTAAAAATCTTTAAATAACAGACAGACGGACAAACACGAGATCCTATGGATGTTCGGTTTATTGATCAGACCTACGGTATCCTAAGTATTATACGTCCATGGCATACGAAAAAAATTATTAAGAATTCGATCAAAATTCTAAGAAGTCATTCGCGATATCGTGACCTTATATGGTTCCGCGTTACAAGAATCTTTGTCACTTAACAAATAAACCCACGCGGTTACGTCTATTCAAACATTACAGAAAAACTACTTATACAATGTTATTTGTAAACTCCTACTGAGTGTAATAAAAGCGGAGTATTATGCAAAAAATAGGTAAATAGTGTTTCTTGTGTAGGTTCCGCGGCAAGGTGACACCGTCGGCCAATCACGGGCCGCTGTCGTCTGACGTCACAAGGATGGCGCCGGAGCACTGCGCAGTTATAGACAAATTTATGTTATTTAATTCTTACCAAACTAAAGTATAACAGTGATAGAGCCTCGTTATTTTTTTTTTATATTCAGAATGAATGTGTCAGCTCGTCTGGGACCAGACCAGCATAACTATGCTGCATCTCGTCTGGTAAATGTTGGGAGTCGTAGATCTTATTACTGGAATTCCTCAGGTCAGTAATTATTCCACAACGCACTATTAGTAATATCAGAAAATAGTTTGCATTTTTGTTATAAAAAAGGGTATGTAAACCGAACACGGGCTTCACGTTTTATAGTGTTGAAATCGATCAGCGGCACCGAGATCAAGGATTATATCCTGAGAAAGCCTTTGAGTTGGAGAAATAAATTAAAAAGATGGCAAGTTAAAATCGCCAATCCGTGCTTGGGCAGACTATATATATCATAATAAATAAGAAAAATAAAACGCAAACGCATAAAGATAATGTATTAAATAAAACGTAAGTAACATCAGGATACGTGGATTTGTGAGTGATGTTGAGGAAAAAATAATAAGTTGCTGGTAATTCCATCACGAAACCACTATTTATCGGAAGGATCTTCCACCGACGCAACAGGGAATGAAATACTTTCGTTCAGATGTACACCGAACTATTGGTGAGCGTCTATATATAGCTTCTGTACCGGTTAGCATCGATTAAAAACATGAAACGATGTAAAAGAAACATATTTTTCAAATTATTAATATAAGTTTTATTAAACTATTAACGGCGGTAGCCACACTCCAGTTAGTATCTATTTGTAAATGAATGGATCGGCCCGACCGGGAAACTAACACGACTTCACTGAATGCCACCGTAAAGAAGCAGAATTTTAACATTTTAAGGAGCAGGTGAGTTCGAATAATCATGGCATTCCATCTCAGTCCACATCATTTAGATAGCGATCCGAGTCGAGGTTTCGTGCCGCCTTATGAGGGGATCCTCGGATCGTATTATCGCCCCCGTCTGTTGTCGTCAACGTTCTTCGTTACAGGGGTCGGAGTGCACCGGTGGTGCAGCAGCAGTCTCCGCGCCAGCTTCGCAGTATCGTCGTTGTCTCCCTACTTAGCGGGGAAGCCCGCTCACGAGTCTAATTAGATAAAGCTGTCTCTGGACCAAAAGTAATACTCACACAAAAAAAAATCTCAGTCCACACGGATGACGACCTTGATTCTTTATTGCAGATGGATGAATGGTTTGCAGTCATTACTTACCATTAGGTGAACTGCGCGCTCGTTGGCCACCCCAGTATTATTTAAAAAGTTGCCTCCATTACTATGTATTCCAACTTGGTCCTCCTTATCGAGGATAGATGTAGGATGAGTGGTAGAGATACAGTGCAGTTTGATTCTAGCTGCAGAATGAATGGGTCAGCTCGATCGGGGTAGGACCACACCCTCACAGAATACCAGCGTAATTCCATCTCGGTTTTTGATTTATTGTCAAGGATGAATGTAGAAGTCATGGGCCGCAGGAATCATTTACCATCATATGTGTGCTCGTATGTTACTTTTAATGTAAAAATTATTTTAAAAAAATGAGTCACCAGTTTTACGAACATTCAGATGAACAATATTAAAAAAAAAACGCCAAGCGAAGTTAATAATTAATAAATTCTTATTATTCAAACTACTAATTACATTTAATTCTTACGAAGATCTTTCTTTGATGGCCTATAATGACCAAAAGGGCGTTGGTCATAGCAGATACTCGACCAGGGAACTATCACTCGATAACAGAATATCAACGTGGATCCTGTGCATCTTGATTCTTTGTTGAAGATATAGTATGTAGGTTTTCATCGGATTCTCATCGCTTACCATCAGGAGAACAGTGTGCTCATTTGTCACCCTTCTTGTTATATGAACAGAGCAAAGATTATTTTAGTGCCGACTTAGTGTAAACGGAGAAGGATATAATCGTCTCCTATTCTAAAACCTATTCGGTAAGATCGGAGAAGTTTTATTAAGTCCGCCTTTATACATACTGTATATAAAGCTTTAATAAATAAATAAAAATTGAATAACAATAAGGGATAAAGGAAAACAAACTATTAACTCCCTTTCAGTGGTCGGGTAACCTTTTGTCAAACTTCGTGGTCAAAATCGTGACATCTTTAGTGAAGTCTTTTATAAAAGCAAGCATCACAAGTAAGTTACACAATCGCAAGTAGGGCAGGCTTTAGGCCATGGTCATGTATTATCGTCCTTATCTTCACAAAAGAAGTTGCCATGTCGCGCTCATTACCCTGGAACGGTGCAGGGTTGCCAACTATTTTCATATTAAAATCATCCTATTGTAAAGTAAGTAACCAAGAAAGTATTTATCGTATATTTCTTATGGTTTTAATATTCTATAACTTGAATGCGTTGACTCGATCAGAGAAGGAGCATGCTATCGCAGTATACTGACGTTAAATACCAACATAACGTTGCCGTGTTCCGTATGGTGAGTCATTGAATTTGTCTTCAAGGTTTGCAACGCATGTGCATCTTGACTATTTGTTGGGGATGAATGGAGATGTCATGGACTGCATTCATCTCTTATCATCAGGTGAACAAACGGGCACACCTAATATTAAAAAGAAAATATATATAAAAAATAGAGTGTGATAATTTAAAAAATATTCACTGACTTAAGTCGTTTCTCATGTCTTTAAGTAATGGATTTACTCAAATTAACGCTCCGTTCTATTAAGTACGATAGTTTAATAAAAAGTTTGAATGACAACCCTAATGTCATGTATATTTCTTTCTAACCTGTCACACACAAACAACTCCGATCGCAACGAATGCTGTATTCGTGCTTTGAACGTATGGATTTCAGAGTTATATCGCTGTGATGTGTTTTGAAATGTAACGAGCAATTATGCGGTTATTTGTATTCGGAAATAAATAGGGAAATCGTGATGCAGGCACAATGTACGCCACGGTAGAAGCGGGTGAATTGTGATCTATGTATAGGGTTGTCAACATTTACATCTCATCACGATTACATAATCGTGCAAGAGAAAATCGTGAAAACTGATGATATATACCATATATATATATATATATATATATATATATATGTGTGTGTATATATAATAATTCTGTGATATATATACAAATTGGTATATTTTTATACATAGTTGTGATTTATTTTATGCCTACCAACATTTCCTCAAATTCTCCCAGGGTTGATTGACAGAGAATGTCATTGGGAATTGACTCCGACCTCGTAAACCTTATTTAAGGAACAAAAGGAAATAAGTGCAAAAGAAATCAATTCATCTAAGCCATTGTCACCACTAATTACCACGATTGATACTTCGTTATCTTAAATTGAGTAACTACATAATACACCAGCTTTCTATAATTGTAACACAGAATACCTTGCGTTTAAATAACAGAATACCAAACACATCCTTAATAATATTGTGTGTTGGCTGATGGAAAATATTCTGATTTTATTTTTGAACACATCCTATTGGTTTACAGTCTGTACCAAATATGGTTATGTAGACCTTAACGGTAGAGTGAACTAGCTCAGCAAATGCCTGTTCAATCTTCACTTGAAGATTGGGTATCTTCAGGTATCATTATACTCGGACGGAAAGACTGAACACACATATGAGGCTATACTTCGCTGTTACGCGTTGAAAATGACGAAGCATATCGCTTAGTGTGATTGCGAGGAATATCCACAACGAAAGGATGGAAACCATGGTGTATCTAAAAGACCAAAAGTTAATTAATTTTAACCATTGGATCCTTTGAAGTTAAAGCTAAAAGTTAATAATCAACAAGATCCAATCGATCTTAATCCTATGCCTTAGTATCGAAGAATGATTCATATCATAACATCCCAGATCGGGAAACTAATTCAAGAGCTACCAACTTGCAGTTAAAGTGGTATATTTATATGAAACAAAAGGTGACAAACAGGCACATACTTTAGCTGTTGGTAAGTGATGACAGATTCAAGATGACTGAACACGTGTAGTGACTCCCTGAAGACTGAGACCTCTATGTTTCTGGTATTCTATGAGTGCATGGGCCTCCCCTGGTCGGGCCGACCCATACATGGTTTAGCTAGCAATTAGTTGCACCGTGTTTCCGTGTGAAGTTATTCTAAGAAAAATCGAGCAGAAAAGTTAGGGGAATCTTTTGGTAGATGTTACAAAGAGGAATGCCACAGGTTCCATCATTCACTGGTGTTATGTACGATATAAAATATATACCAATGATTTATATATGTATATCGGCCACAGTTGCCACTTTCCACCGTGTTTATTGTGTTAGTTTGTCACCCTTACACGCAAAATAAAAATGACGTAACAGTAAAATAGCCGACATATCATTGGAAGTTCCGTCACATGGTAACCCTATACATTCAGGTCTAGCAAGCATTGCATAAGTAGGCGGTGGGGTTATGTATCTCATTACCCGAGTGTAAGTTGCGTGATTATTATTTTTTTTAAATAAGCACACAGCAGTGTTAGATCTCATAACAATGATTGTTTAAGTTCAATGGCAATTATTAAAAATTATCAGTAAAGCTTTCAATGAAAATAAAATTTAAAAAAAACATATGATGTTACGGTCATGGATTGGGCTCTTTTTCATTGTAGCCTGGCCTCAGAAGACCTCAGACTGTCCTTAGTGTGGATGATGTCTCCTAGCGAGATAAGTATATACGTATATACATTTTTATTATAGTTTATTTACATTTAATCATAATATATGTATGTGCCATTATCTTTGATAACTTGTTGCCAGTTTATACGTAGTGACATAATCCCATTGCTGTAGAAATTTTGCGGACTTCTGATCAAAAAACTGCAATAAGTAGTTTCCACAGTTCTCTCTTTATGTTAATCCAACATTAGCTTAAGAATTCTGAAGAGGCCGAAACAGCTGAAAATCTAAGGGAACAAGGTCAGGGTTATATGGTGGATGCATTAACTATGCTCTCTCAATATTTGCTGAGTGGCTAAAGATGTGTGTGGTCTGGCTTTATTATGATGAAAAACCACACCCTTTCTGTTAATCAATTCCGTCCGTCTTTTCCCTATTTGTTGTTTGAGTCTCATGAGCTGTTGGCAGTAGAGATCCGAAACGATGGGTTTAGCCGGCCGTAAAAGTTTCAACAGAGAATCGCAGAAGAATACACGATTCATTAGGTTTCATTCGGTGAGCTTTTGTGGCGCCCAAATATCGTCCGTTTTTGTATATCCAGACTTTTTTAAAATGGTCAAAACTGTTTTGTGGGCAACCAGCTATATCTTAACTACTAATAAGCTGAACTTGCTCCAGTTTTTCATAAATACCATTCACTTTATAGGTCGATTGGAGCGAGCTTCATCTTTGACATCGAATTCCCACACTGAAAACGATTGAACCAATTTTTTGCTACTCATACTGACATTTCGTCCATAAACGCACAATATTTTTCACGCCTTTTACGCAATTTTTCCTTCTTTGTAATAAAAAATGAATGGAATATCTTCATTAGATTCACTTTGGCGGACGGAAAAACAATAGAAAAATGACGGGAAGCCATTTTTACTTTTAATCTTTGATTTTAAAAATAAATACCAAAAACCAGCCAAGTACAAATAGTACCAAACCAATGAGATGTTACTGCAATGAGATTTTACTCATAAAATACCAAAAATGCTTTTTTCCTGACCCATTTTATAGGTATACCAGTAATAATTATAGTTGAACTTATTAATTTTAATTCGAAAACTCTAGCCCACTAGAAAAAGGAAATATACTTTTTCTTTTCTTGGCCTTTCTTTTCAAAGTTGTTATGATCAACTGCATCGTAATCCATGGTAGTCCTGTCTTTAAAAACGAATGGATCTCTGTCTGAAGTTACTTAGAGGAGAATAATTTATGCCAAAGCTTGACGCAAACGACTTAGATGCTTTAGAGCAAAACGACTTTAAGGAATTACCCAACGTCGAATGTAGACCACGCCGTGTACCGTCCGTTGCGACAGCCGACCTTCGATTAAGTCGACAGGTGCTTTACTTGTCTCACTTAACAGTCCACTCTACATTTGAGGGTAATACATTAGTAAGTTCGAATACTCTTAATACGTACATAAGCTTTTGTTTCTTATACAATGTTAAGGGTGCCAAATGAGCACAATTCACATTATTTCATATATCTAGAATTAGATGTCATGTGACACTAGCTTTTGCCGGTAGCTTGGCAGTATGTATGTATATTAAAATCAGATTCGTAGATTTTGTCTTAAAATAAACAAGTAACGAACTATTAAATATTTTTTTAAACCGTGTCTAAGTCTTTATTTATGTTGTAAGTAATCAATAACTCAATTTGCTATCGCAACTACCATAATTATAATGATATGTTGCATAGCACAATTCATGAATAAGAATTAAAAAAATATTTTGCTAATTTGGCGCTTACAACGTTCTTTCTTCGATACGACGGCACAAGCCACGATCCGGACATACCTTGTAATTAAGCTTATATTTCGTAATGCAGGACATTACAAGTAATAATTTCAATTACAAGGTAACTCCGGAATCATGTCCGGAGTGTAATTAAAATTATTATTCCGGACAACAGCACGGTTCCATTCTAGTTTCGATAAATCAAGGCTGACTTTTTCGTTCCCGAGTCCCGGAGCAGGTAAAACAATGAGTTCGTTGTATGAATTGTATAATGAATGCGTCGGTTAGACAGACCAGTCCAGTTTTTTAATGTCAGTGTATAACTTATCTCAGTTTTATAAATAGAAGATTATTATGTATATTTTGTTTAACTAGCGTCATCTATCATCATTCACGGTTCCACTGAAAACATGCATTCACGAAGTTTTGTCAACTCCGTGATTTAAAGATTTTGAAGAGAGAGAGAAGAAGAAGACCATTTTGGTTTTAATTATAGTAATGTTGTTATTGGTTACTGCTTTATGTTGTTTTATATATTCCAAATAAATGTTTATCTTTCTTTCTTTCTTTCATCTGGGATTAAGTGTTGCTGGCATACCTAGGATAAATTAAGATCTCATGTGCTAGCTATATGGGTTGCATTGATTACTTCTATGTAAGCATAGTTCTGGTGGGTCGCTTTTAAATTCATGGAACGCTAGCAAATAAAGATCGCTCCACGCTGCCATCACCAATAGAATTGTCAATTACAGCAAGTGGTTTATGACACGCTCGGGGGTTAAGGAAAACGTAACGACGAAACTCTTTATCATTATATCTGCGTACATGTTTAAAAAATAAATAAATACTTCGACGACATGTATATGCGCGGATCCGCAGTGAAGCCGCGTGATGGCTTATCCTCCAATTGGATCTCTAGGATTGAAAGCTTCGTTCAGCAGATGGATGTATAAAGACTATTTTATATTTTATTTAATTAGGTGAACTATGTGCTCGTATATCAAACATTATATAGGCGTAGTAGTGTAGGCATTGAACACACCAATCCACTTGCCCACCATTATGCTGGTTACAGCAAAAACTTTTTTTTTTCCAATCCACAATTTCATAATTACCCGACCGAATGAAAGGAAAATTTTAAATATAACTTTATTAACTTCACCTTACAAATGAGTAAAATACGGTAATTTCTTTAAATTTTAATTAGCTTCTTTTTATTATGAACTTTATCTATTATATCTGCATACACGCAGTTAAATTTTATTATCAATAAATGTGGATTTCTATGGTCTATAGCATGACCGACCCCTGGGGGCTCGCAACTTGTTTAATAAATAAGACCTATATCCATCCACCAGCACCATCTAGTGATTTTACATAATAATTAAATTGTAAACATGCAGAGATGGCAGATAATGATATGTTTCATACTATATATATATATATATATATATATATATATTATAAGAGGAACAGAATATCTCATCTCATTTATCACGCAACTCGTTTTAAGTATAATGGATTTTTTATCTCCATTCGTTACACCTTTTAATCCTTCGGCGCATTTAAATTCAGGATCTCTAATTAGATCTCTGGAAAAAAATGTGAATATAATCCATAAATTTTGTATTCATATCAATTCAATTGTTATACGCAACTTAGTTGTGAGTCTTAGTAGATATTTGTGCACGCAGTCACAAAAGTCAGGTTGAAGGGGGGGCTTTTTGAAGAAGAAATAACTCAGTCTGTCGTGCTACTTACTATATATGTTTATATATATATATATATATATATTTATATATATTATCCCATCTAGTTGTTGTGTTCTGTGTGTCAGTACCGTTGTGTCAGTGTGAAATCTTCCCCAAAGTTGAAGCATAATTTATAATCGCTCTAACGTCTGATTTTGCATAATTCTTCCTGAACATGTCTGTACTCGAATTATAATTTTTTTATAAAAAGAATATAACGTTACTAATATTACGGTTAATCGCTCCAACTTTGCTTTAAATGCTTCTGCTAGAAGGTTAATAACAATCCTCGGGTGGATGGAATGAAAACTACGACCTTAAGTGTCGCAGAACGTACTCTAAGCCATTGGGCTATTGACGCTTCAAATTTGATTTTCATCTCTTGGTATAATCGTGAACTCCAGGTCAAGGATGCCCAATATAGATACGGCCAACGAATCAAAATTACAACGCAATAAAGGTATTCGGTTGTATAAATGCAAATAAATATAGACACTAAATTAAAATAGCGATTTATTTGTCTTAGGTCTGTAACTGTGACCTAAATCTAGGAAACAGTCACGACTCTATCCTTTATTAATGTCAAGAATCATAAATCAGAGTAAATTACACTTTATGTGCCTATTAAGGTAACGGAATGTAATTATAAAAAATCTTTTCTTATTAAAAAAAATATATATATATTGCAAGATTTTCTTATTAAATAATAAACTCCATTACCTTTAAGAAAAGACCTTTTTAAAGGCATATTATATTTAATAGAAGCTTTTATAGAAAGGTTTTCGAGAGGCAACCTCGAATAGAGTAAATCAATTAATTAAAAGATACTTTTAAATTCTACAAATAATAGACGCACAAAATAATTTCATTTTGATTATGTGTAAAAAAACCATTAATTAAGTGTTAATTAACTAATTAACTCGAAAATCTATAAATGTATTACATAAAACATAAAAGTTTTTTTTAGTTTGTTGTTTTTTTTTTGTAGTTTTGAGACGCAATAAATTCTACGAGGATAAGCGCCTAAAATGGCGGCATTCACCTGGCCTATTTTTTTATTCAATAATATATGGCTGTGTATATTTTTATTTCAAGCAATAAGTTATCTCGACTGCGGACTAAAATTAAACCTATCGTTACCAGTAATACGTTTCTGGTTATGGTATTGCGTATTGTACGCACTTGATGCAGTTTTTGAAGTTTTACTCGCTTCCTCCATGCGGGCACCGTTTTATTAAACAAAACTAATATCTAAACTTTGATACGATAATGTTTTTCAAATTCCATTTGTCATTTATCACAAAATAATTAACAATAACTTAAATTTGTTTGCGCAGGCGGGGCGTAGGCCGCCCGTCGAGGCAGTCCGGCGTTGTCTGACGTCAGCTTATACGACGGGAAGGTCCAATAGACCGCGGAGTTGAGGGGAAGAGGTGTAGGGGATATTTATGATAACATGAACAGTGGTGGTGAGAAATTTCCCGAAAGTCATCATCTTGATCACAACCTGTCAATAGTGAACTGCTGAACATATAGACCCTTCCCTCATAGATTGCCATAAAGCACGATTCTGCTTCCATCTATTCACCGAGAACTTGCATAGATCGTCGCTTCATCTAGTGGGCCATTCCTGGTAAAGTCTCTAAAATTAGTCTAAAGTCTAAAATCATTAAAATGGCTAACGTTTATGGAGCTTGCACGAGGACCTGGGCACCCTCGAGTCAGACACTCTCGCGTAACAAGGCAACGGTCCAAGCCGAGGCTCTACCTCGGGAGCCCTTGTGCTGGTTACCCACTAATAGAGGTCTCGACTGAGCTCCATAAACCCTCGGTCACCATCCAACCCGGTGAAACTGTTAAAGCCCTCGGGCTAACAGCGGACACCCGCCCAAAGAAAAAAACCAGGTCCCGGTGCAACAATAATTTACAATTAGCAAAGTTTATTCGATAATGAAAGAGAATCGATTAAAACCGACGTCCGTCATAAGCGGTCATTTAGAGCCGGTAATACACTAGACATAAAAAAAATTACTATTGTTAAATACCCGTCTAAACAAAAATAGCTATATGATAACATAAGATGGATTTTGATATTCAAACCCTGAATATAACAGATTGGTGACGAGAATGCACACTCAAGAACAACAGCGAATCAACACGTCAAAGCAACTATCCCAATCTGGACCGATTGTGACAGACGTGAAACTTGGGTTCATAAGTTCGAGCTTGAATCAAAACAAGAGTTGATGTAATGAAAAGGGCACATCGCCTCAAAACAATTTATTGCGTCGGAATCAGCCGAAAAATTGATAGCTAGTGTAGCCATAATTTTTTTAAGATTGGAAGGAAATAAAATTAATACTACAATTAATTATGTGTGCTAAGCCTGCTACCTACATCCTAGTGTTATTGTTAATCAAAGAGCACTAACTACGTCTCTGTTTTGAATCGATATTTGCTGTTAGGTCACTAATTTTTAATTTTATTTCGTGATAGTTAGATAGTAGATAGATATAGATAAAATTGTCTTTGAAATTAGTAACTTCCAATTTTTACGTAAAATATGGGCGTGACCGCGCTCGCGATATATAAGGAAAGGCTATAAAGAATCCTTCATTATTACCCGCAACTGTATCTCCTTTAAACCAGGATCGAGCGTTGCACACAAATTTAAAAAAATAACGTTGAGATCGAATGTAGTGAAAGAATTTTAAATGTTTTGAGATCCGTATAGAATTTATTTAAGAAGAATGAGAAGTAGGAACTACGTTACACTATGAGGTTTTACGTGGCCGAACAGACTTATCCGTGATACAGTTACCTGAGGTGTGGTTCTACTGCATAAATTATATTAAGACACACTCTTACAGAATAACAATATAACTCTGATGTGTATCGTTTATTGAGTGTACGGACCCAATTACAGATAACGAAGGATTCAATCTGTCTTTTTTTTAAAATATAGGCGGCAAACGACCATTCAGTCCACCTGGTGATAAGTGATCACCGCCACCCATCAGCGCATGTTGATGGGTGGACACGAGAGGAGTCGCAGATGCGCTGCCGGTCTTCAAAAAAGGTGTAGGCTCTTTTCTTGAAGGTCCCTAAGTGGTATCGATTCGGAAACACCGCTGGCGACAGCTGATTCCACAGACAGCACCGCAGTCATCTGTTGCCATCAGTTCAACTGTAGATATTAATGATTATTAAGCTTAATATATTATTATTTAGAATATCACTAGATAACAAGTCGATGGCGATAGTGTGATGTAATATTTTCTACCTGATAAGGGTATAGGAGCAAAGATCTAGATAATACCTTATTAAAGTTTGAAGAGTCAACCTCTACTAGTTTAGGGTACGGTCTGCGAAACTTAAATTCGTAAGTTTAAATTCCCCATGCGTTTATTGTCGTTAACCATTTCCTAGCACAAGCATTTTAAGCATAGTAATAAAGGTTAACCGGAATCTTAGTAATGATAATAAATAGCTATGCTTACCATTCATATAAAAAAGTGACATTAGAGTGTTGCCACATTGCTGACATAAATGTGAGCTTGCTACGATTGTCTCCTTGACTCAGGTTACTAGGAACTCCTGTGATGTTGCCAAGGTCTTCGATATAATGTTACATAATGTTCTAGGTAATCAAATGCATAATATCCTACGATTATACACTTTTTTGCTTTAACGACTCGGGCAAGTAGATGTTTTAATACCATCTTTTTGATGTTTTATTATATTCAGGGTGATAGACAAGCTCACAGTTCACCTGTATGTGAGTGATTCCTACGGCCCATCACACTCACGTTCCTACTAGATAAGGAATCATAATGCAACTGAGTTATTGAAAATTTCGATATTAAATCTGGTCATCAAGCAGGTATTCTATCATACATGATATTTTTAGGTATCATATACCATTGTATTACGACCATAACTTTTCACTTATTTGGTCTAAGTTATACGAAGTGTTATTATCCGTAGCCAATATTGTATCAATTAGAAGTATATTCACTATTCAATATATTTAAGTACAAAACCGAAGCAGAATAAGGGTCGGCTCGATTGGGGCCTCTGAATGTCATCGTAAAATGGCAGCATAACGCTGCTGTGTTTCGAATGATAATAAGTTATTAGACATTCCATCTACTCGTAAGTCCTCAAGGGTGACAAGGCATGTCCATCTTCAATCTTTGTAGAGGAAGCATGTCATTAGCCTCAATTATCACTTATCATCAGGCGGACTGCGTTAGTCCACTCTAATATAAAAAAATAAAAAGAAATTTTAATTCTATACTAATGTGTAATTAAGCCAGCTCTGGACATTGAGGAACCAATTAGGGCTGACTACGAAGAAACCTTTCTCACAATAACTGAACAGTGCTTAAACTACGATGCTGAATCCGAGGACGGAACAAGACCTCATAGGATACCAATTGGATGTATGATGTGCATTTTGAATCTTAATTAATGATGGTAGATGTAGAGGAATAGTCCGCTGTCATCACTTACCACCAGATGAACTGTGCGATAGTTTACCACCTTTAACGTAACCTTCATATCTTCAGCCGATGAAAATGTATGTCTTATTGTTTCTCTATATTTAAAATTACTAAATTTATTTTACGTAAAAAATGTTAAATATTTAATATTTATTTTACGTTATTGCAAGTAAATTGCATTTACAAATGCGTGCTGTAATTGGAATTGTATGTTACGAGTAACCTTAATGCTCAAATTTATAGTGTTAAGAACACAATTCTGTTGTTCTGTTCAATATATTTAAATAAAATTAAAAAAAATCTAGAAACATAAAGGATACCTACCTACATATAGCGTGGCTAAGTATGCCAAGCATGCTATACGGCCTTACGTAATCGGAGTTTGGGTGTAGAACGAGGTTTCGGCAAAAAGCATCGGAATATCGAATGAGTCAGAGCAGTGCCGAATGCACGCGTAACGTACCATAATTATTGAGGCGAGAAAGGGTTTTGCGAGGCTAAGGTGACCATAAACATATGTGGGACCATCTATTTTATGATACATGTTGCAGTCGTAGAGCTACACTGCAGTTTGTTTCTAGCTGCGGAATGAATGGCTCAGCTCGACCCGGGTAGGACCACGCCCTTACAGAATACCAGCGTGAAATAGCAGCATAATACTGCAGTTTTTTGTCTGGTGAGTGTATGGATCCGGAGACCTGTATTACTGATGACGAGGCATTCCATCTCAGTCCTCAAGGCAACAACACGACGCACCTACATTATGATTCCTTGTCAAGGATATATGTAGATGTCATGGGCGGCAGGAATCATCTGAAATCAGGTGACCTGTGTGCTCGTTTGTTACTCTCAAAGTAAAAAAATCGACTTCAGCGATGTCCTCTAATTGTTACTACATGACGTTAACTGCGTAGGATATATCATAGAGCAGTAAGGATTTTGCTTCAACACAAGTAACAAACCACATATAAATATCACTACTGGTTTCACTACTCTAGAGAGGGTGTTAGAACATAATTCGTTGTAGCCGTGCTACACTGCGGGTGGCAGATTTCACACGTCTTCGATAATATATTATTTCTTAGACATGCAAGTTTCTCCACGTTATTTACTTTAGCAAGTACAAACATTGATGCTGGCACAGGAATCGAACTCGCTCGAACTTGATCCCTTACCATGAATGAAAAGCAAGAGAACACTGAGCTACGACAGCACTTCCCTAGTCCGACGTAATACATGTTTTTTTTTATAATATAGATGGCAAACGAGCATGCAGCCTGATGGTAAATGATCACCGCCACCCATGACCATCCGCAACACCAGAGGAGTCGCAGGTGCGTTTCCGGCCTTTAAGGTGTCTCTAAGTCGTATCGGTTCGGAAACACCGCTGGCGACAGCTGATTCCACAGAGTAGTTGTTGGCAGGAAATTTCGCGTAAAGCGCATAGTGGATAGCCAATCATATGATGAGGATGAAATTTTGAATTCTATCGTTATGTACGATGTTTAAACTCAGCGGCTGGATATCTACAATAAGATCGGAGGAAGGATACGCTTAAAGATACGGGACATATATGCAACACACCCAATACCACTATGCACGGTGACGGAGGAAGCTCTCACATTACTGTAAGCGTAAAATAATTTTGTCTTACGCATGAACTGTAGTCTGTGTGTATTTGACTTTATGAGGCATTCCATCTTACTTAGGTGTAGTTATCCTTGTCAAGGATTCTTGCAAGGATTCATCATCAGGTAAAATATATGCTCCTTCATCGCCATTACTTCCCGGAAGATATGTTAGACCGACAATGCAAATTATAACAAAAGTTTGCTAGAACTTGTCGTAAAATCAAATGATGATTTAACAAGACTTAATGACACTGCGCTCACGGATCTGCTGCTTCTGGTTATTTCCAGATGACATATCAAGTGTTATATAGAGTCTGGTGGGATATATTATAGTGCCCTAAGTGTTTACGTAATGAGGCACTCGGTCGCCATCTCCTTCCCTATTCTGATGCATATCTACAACGTAGCAACAAGATACTTTGCCCACTCAGTCATAATAACTTGATATTAAAGCTTGTATGTTATGCATAAACAAATTGATGCTGTTAAAACTCACTTAACACCACACCTAAATGAACTGTCTTACCGCGTATTAAGTAATGACGTGATTATTTATCTGTATACATTTGAATGTCAAAGTTTTTTCATATATTTATAAAATGACAACCTAATTTAATCACTATTAGTATATATATTAAGTTGGCAATCGCAAAAATCAACCAATTACTAGGCAAGTGCTGCCATGTTTGAATTGTTGTATAATCTATATTCTTGTACAAAAAGGTTTATTCTCTTTTAATGCCGGATTTGGCCATTTTGTGATTTGTTGATAGATAATATAAACAACTAATTAGTGATTTAATGACGTGATAAATTTTTGTAGGAAGATGACGACATCTTTAAATTCATATACATTTTTACATATGTCAAAACAGGTCGTAACTAAAAATGTACAATATTTTTGAGAAATAATTTAAAGATTTTATGTATTTGATGAGAATTTACACTACACCCCACTGGTTGTAGTCTAAATTCTCATTAAGTCCATCGATACTCAGCATTGTAGTCCCAAAATCAAGGAACAGGGCTGAGGTAGACTGTCGTATTAAGCAAAAGCTAAGAGACGCGTTCGCAGGCTTTAGGGGTAGCCTGTACTACTAGTGAGAATGGCAGCACGAAGTGGTTCCGTATTGCCATAGCACAGAGATGATACTAGGCAATGTGCAGAGGAGCATCGGGTCGTTCTGTAAGATATCTCGGAGGCACTTCCATGTTTAAAGGTGGCCAACAAGGAGGTTTAAGTACCCCACATAACTTTATCTTTCCAAAAAAAAGGTCCATGGATATTTTTTATAAAAATGTAACTACTTTGTAAGTCTAATAATAATAATAATAATAGAGATATTAATGTCGATAATTCTTAGTCGGAAGCAACTGGCCGAGCCGAGGTTCGGCCCTCTCGGGCACCCTTGAATCAGACGCTCTCGCGAAACAGGGTAACGGTCCAAGCCGAGGCTCCCTCTTGGGAGCCCTTGTGCTGGTTACCGACTTATAGAGGTATCGACTGAGCGCCACAAGCGCTCGGTCACCTCTCAATCTGGCGAAACTGTAAAAGCCCTCGGTCTAACAGCGGCCAACAGCACGAAAAAAAAAACGCGGCTTTTATAGCGATCGAAACAGATGAATAATGGAATATATTTTTCACCTTTACAGCTGAGTTCTATATATTTTTAATTATAACTGAAACTTATTAATGTATATAGTATGTATATAGTCGCCGCACTAATTATTATTGACTACAAGATCACCATAACGAAAGTAATGATCGAAATATTAATACAATACAAACTTATTCCATTAAGTAAACGGTAGAATTCGAGTCGAAAATCAGTTTACCAATCAATTGACTTTTACTCGTATCTTTACTCTATTTTCCCGCGCTTACACATCTATATTATACCACAGATTATGTAAGTAACAGCGCATCCATTATATAGCGTATAGATTATAAACATCATTATCTTAACTGTTTTATTATGAAAATTAATAATGTATTAATACACGGCAGCGAATCGATAGTTGATGAGAAAATATTTAATTTACAAATTATAATTACAATCTCGCGGAATCGATTTAAACGCTTATCTTACTGCAAGAAATAAGATGATGTATCAGTTGTGAAGGCAAGCCTAATTAGTTTGTAGCTGCAGTTTGCAAGATTGAGTTTCCGGGGAATGATCAACTGTTTACAGAATAATATAGAGCATGCACTAGTACCATAGCTCCCCTGTGTTGCGTTTGGTGAGTGTAAGGACCCGGTCACTCACGTATCCCCAGTATCTCAGTCTATAGGGTTGATAACCTTTATACTTCTTGAATCTTCGTTAAGGATGGATACACGTGTGTATGATCTGCAGTCATCACTTCACCTGTGTGGTCGTTTGGCACCCTTAGGTCGGTTACGATAACAAAATACGAACAGTTTTTTTTTAATATCTCAACAAGAAACGAAGCTCACCTGAAAATGAGTGATGGCTACGACAAATGATAAGGAATCTAGATGACGATCCGTTGACCTGATGACCAAGATACCTCTACTAGTGTAATCGGATGTCCTGTTCTGCCATTCACATAGCATCACACATACAGGAAATGACAAATAAATACAAACTTTTTATCTATTTTCGCAGTATTTATTGCTGTTACAAATTATTTAGATCAATATTCTATTCGTTTATTAGATAACAATCGATTACGTATGCACATACATTGAATTACATAATATAATAGCAACTACAAACAACTTTTACAAGGCAGAGCCACTCTGACTTAACTACGAACGCATATATATCATTATTCTGATACTATTCACGGATGGATAACTAAGCTGATGATCCATTAAGTGAAGCGTGTGCTTTTATGTCACCCTCATAATAATACGATTCAAAATTTAGTAAGCTATAATATTTTTTAAATAGTGGAATCAAAAATATTTTGTCTACAAAACTATTCTTACTATAATCTAGGGCATATATTCTTATACCTATCATCTAGGATTGATAAAGTGTCTGCATCAAGTATACCTTACTGCGAATAACTATTTTAAATGTAAATAATGTTATACTTTTAAATATATTGTTAATATTCTACTTATTAATTATCAATTGGTCCTGAAAATTAAATGACAAGTATTTTACAAAATAATGCAAAAAAAAGGTGTCATTAATCGTGTATTTAAAAATAATCTTCTTTTTTTATCTCGTTGGCAGTGACATACGAGCACACAGTTCATGTAAGTGATTCCTGCGGCCAATCACACTCACATTATTCCTCGATATGGAATCATAGTACAGATGCGACACCATAGGATTGAGATGGAATGCTTCGTCACCAGTCATAAGTTTACCCGGATAAGCTTGTAAAAAAGTTGCCAATCTTACTTTCAAATGTTCTGAAAAGGTTAGCCTGTCAGCGAGAGTGAGCTTAATGGCCAGCCAATTACAAAGTTCGATTGTGTAATTTACTATAAAACGTAAGTATTGGCTGTGAAGTCATCGTATTGTGAGAAATAACGGTTAGTTCAATCCAGATCCATTAAACGTAAACATTTATAGTAACTTCACACACTGTTTTAATTAAAACATATATTAGATGCCATAAAAAAAACAAATAAAAAATCCGGTTACAATATTACACAGATATAGGTATATGTTAATTTTATCCGATGGTTAGTACAGGTTTTACTTTTTAAGGTTAAAAGCATTGGCATTGAATAATTTGAAGTATAAATTATTTATGATAAAAAAATTAAAATTATCACTTTTACATGTTTAAAAAACTTACCAAAACAAAACCATCCGCAATACCAGCGATAGTTCAAATAATTTTCAATTAAAAACTAGAATACACTTGGAACACTAAACACATCCAAAATTGCAATTATTATAATCACATAAAATAAAGAAATTGATCACACCGGATGTATAGACCACTCTACACTTTTTAATTAAAAAATCACAGCACTACCGCGTAGTTTGACATTAAAATCAAGATAGCGTCAAGCGCGCCCGTTCTCCACCATTTCTCGAGGTCGACTGAATGATTCAAGTTAAAAAATTTAAATTGGCGAGTGGTAAAGTGAGAGATCGTTGCGTAGTCTAAAAAGGCTCTACAGCGAGGAACAAACCGAAGGCGTTTGCTTTTGCAAGGAAAACGGCTCAGTGTTATTATTTTTAATATATTATTGCCTTCAATCTGCTCGTACTTAGTGAATGTAGGTGACATAGGTATGTAAAATAAAAGACAAAAAGGCATTAAAGTATTACCACCGGTAAACAGTAGTTTTGTAAGTTGTTTTTCTATACGTTACATACTCAACACTTCCTGTTTTCAACTAGTTCTATCTTCTATGCCGGTTATGTTGAAGCCAAGTAGGCAAGGGTTACTAGTTAAAAATATTGTCAGTCTTCAAGTGTGACGACCCACCTGTCTTTTGATTTTTGGACCATTATGGAGGGATCCATATACGATAGCGTCATATAACAATCATGTGAACTCCATACTCGAATGTCACACATATAGAAATGTCATAGAAACCAATTTGAAGGATTTAAAGAACAATTTAATTATAAAATATAAGTATAACGCGATTATTAATATAAGTCGGTAATTGAATCGACCCCATAATTGGCAATGAGGCATTCTGTCTTAGTCTACAAGATTGACAACCCATCTTGATTCTATGGTTGCAGGTGCCATAGTACGTGCACACAATATGTCACCGTCAGGCCTAATGTGTGCACGTACTATATCACACTTCTCGCATCTTTAAAAATATACTTATGTATAACTTTATACTTAAATAATATTGTATAAGATATATGGAATATGTTTTTTAGTCTCTTTCCTTTACTTACCCTGTCATTAAAACCATACCGACCTTGACAAAATATCAGAGGGGTAGTTTATTTCAGAGGATACGGAGAAAATTGCAGTGTAAGGATACCTTTTGCTACACCATACAAGCATCAGTTTCTTTTATATATATTTTTTTATACTTTCTATGCGAGTGCTTGACCACGGATCCACCTGATGTTAAGCGGAAATGCAGTCCTGCATGGTTAGGCGCACTAGCAAATCTAAATATCTACTATATCTAAATGTTAATCCATTTTTATATTAACTTTAATATCTGTAAGTTGATACTTGTATTTTTTTTCTTTATTGTATTAATGGTGACAAACGAGCACCAGGACATCTGTACGGTAAGCGATTCCTGTGGCCCGTGACACCCATATTCATTCTCTATAAAGTACCATAACGTAGGTGCGTTATTATACAGATGACTAAGATAGAAAGCCACGCCAACACCAATAAGGGTCCGGATCACTAGTTCATTCACCAAATGAAACACAGCAGCATACTGCTAATTTACGCTGGTGTTCTGTGAGAGAATGGCACTTCCCGGTTCAAACCTTTACCTATAGATTGACGTGACGATAGAATTTTCTTTCATTAACATTACTTTATTGTTGAACACCCTGTACGTTCGAGTTAAATCGAAAGTACAGTTCATTACAGTTCAATTACAGTTGAAAGTATGTTCAACGACATGGATATTGTGTAAGTTGTGTCAGTCTTGGTGTTAAGCCAAGTACGGTCCATCTTGAGGACATTTACCCGCATTGGCATAGAGCCAACGTTATCTCAATTCCTGCTACTTTGTCCCGCTATATCATGATACCGACCAAACGTTTACCTTTCTCTGTGCGTTGTCTGTAAATGTACATGCATACATATACATGTTATATTTGCTTATTTTACTGTGATCAGGATACCGTGGTAGAGTCACGGCGCATTTATAAAGTAGAACAAATAGCATGTATTTAAGAACATTATTTTTTGGTGTCGAGGGAAATCATCAAAAGGTAGCCTGACTTCTGCGGAGAAGACGGAAAGACGGCCACTTTCAATACCTTGTGATCTCCGGGATCTCCCACGGAACGCACCGGTGCCCCTCTGCACTTTCTTTTTATTACATTGAGAGTAACAAAGTCGCACACAGTTCACCTGATGGCAAGTGATTCGTGCGGACCATGACGTCTACATTCATCCTTGAAAGGAATCATAATGCCGACCGACCGAGATGGAATGGCTCGTCATCAGTAATAAGGATCTCCGGATCCCTACATGTCAACAGACGAAACACAGCAACATTATACTGCTATTTCACCCTGGTATACTGTGAGGGTGTGGTCCCCACCCTTACCCTTACCTTAGGCCTATTATAAAAGCCCGGGACAAGTGTTGATGTCAAAAACCTAACAACACGCTTTCCGAGTTACCACGGTAAAATAGTAGTTTAACGCTACGATGTTTCTTTTTGGTGAAAGAATGAGACTGAAGACCTCGTTATTGGTGAAGAGGCATTGCGTCAGTTCACCTGACGGTAAGTCCTGCGGCCTAATACACGCACATTCATTCTCGATAAGTACTGATACACGGGTTGTCTCTCCTTACGATTCAGTGATGATGTGATTCTTCCCTGATCGAGCTAGCTTATTCATGTTGCAGGCACAAACTAGCTGCAGCGGTACTCTACCACTATTTCATACTTTCCATAACGTTGCTGTGTTTCGTGTTGTGAGTGTAGGGGGGTGATTCGGCAACCCGTACGGGTGACGAGGTATTCCATCTCAGTCCTCCGGGCTACGCACGGACTACGCATGTCCATTTTGAATCGTTGAGAATTGTTTTTCATCTCTTACATTATAAAACGATTTTTTTATATATCTATATGTCGATATCGATATTTTGATGCTAATCAAGAAATCCTCTTTTTTTTCATCTCACTTGTTATCAGGGATAGTAAGTTTATTATATATTATATGTTTGTTTTGGCACCAAATTACATGTACATTTTTTACCTTTTTCGATCCATTCGTTTCGACACGATTGCACTATCCGCGCACCCTCATAAATTCGTCAGTGACATTCGCTATTTAACAACAGTGTCGAGATATAGAGCAACAAAGTAAAAAATGTATACTCATTAAAACCCAACCTAAAAACTAGTTGACAGAAATATATAAAAAACACAAACATTTAAAACAAAAATATTTGTACATCACTACATATTAAACATTCGATCTCAAACTCAGTGTACAATCCAGAAAATATCTCCAAAGTCACTAATCGACAGGGACGTCACTACATAATAGACTTTTGAGGTCGAAACTCAATGTACGAGCTAGGAAATATATCTGAGGTCGAAATCGACAAGAAGAACATCACTACTCTATTAGTCTATAGAGGTCGAACTCAGTGTCCAAGCTAAAAAAAGTCTCCAAGGTCAAAATCTAGTAGGATGATGTCACTACACAACCGTTTCAATTTTTCAAAACAATTTTAGGACATACACGAAATAAAAAAAATAAAAGTTTAATCATTAGACTAAGTACCTGCATCTAATATAAACCTGCATGCAATTACGATGCATGCATTAACCTACATTTTTCTAATTAAATTTGTCTATACATATTTTAGCGGCGGTGGAGCCAGATTGTATTTGAACATGAATGGGTCGGCTCAACCGGGGTAGGACATAACGCTGCTGTGTTTCGTATTGTCAATATAGGAATCCGGAGATCATAATAGGAGTAACGAGACATTGTAATCGAGGATTACGACGCTTGTGTATCTTTAATCTTTATTGAGGATGGATGTAGATGACGTGGGCCGCTGTCATCGCTTATGTACTGTGTTCTCGTGTGTTGTCATCCCTATATTATAGTTTTTAAAGGAAAACATTATGTACCGTTATATTTAATGTTAGAAAGGCCACTCGTACAACCTTTTTGTTCAAACACCCCAAAACTTTGATTAAAAATGGGTTCATTAGTGCCCTTTTACATATACGTCTTTTAAGTAATAAAAAAAAAATCCGTATACTAATATTATACGGAATCGGGTAAAGTTAAGGAAAAGCAATAAAATGATTCAAAAAAGCTCTAAAAACAATTTAGAAGTACCAAAAAATCTTAATTGAATTAAAATAACATTAACTTTATAAAAATTAAAAGTATTCCAATATTTGTTATATACACACATACCAAATTCAATGCTTCAAAAGAAATTTTACAAAAAAACTTTTGGGTTCAATATTGTTAAAAAAAAGAGTACAGGCGCTTAAACCGTTTTTTTTTTAGAATGAAATAAAATAGTATTTCAATAGGAATAGTATAAATATTACTAAATTTATGTGCATCATAGTCATCGCATCCTATCAATAGTCAGCTTGCTATGAAGTGGGCTTAATGCTCGGTGTTTCCCTGCGTTACAGTATACGCGTGATAGTATAGAACGAGGGTGCCCGACAGCTCAAAAGTTCAATAGTCTGAAGTTGCCAGGGGCGCCCATGTATATAACAATATATATAGAACCTATAGCTGAAGGGGAAGAAAAAGAGAAAGGTAGTGACAACCTAGTACCGGCGGTCGCAGTAAGACTACCCCCCGCTAGATGGAGCGATGACATGTTCAAATTTGTAGGAATTCAATGAATGCAGGTGGCTCAGCATTGCGCTTCATGGCAATCTATAAGTCAGAACTATTTTCAGCAGTGACTTATTGACAGGCTGTGCTTATATGTATATTATAAAACTAAAACAAATATTTAAATTCTACAAAATTCTTTACATTGACACCTTGAACCACCAAAAACCTTGTTCTTCCATATCCAATAACTGGTAAAGAGGTATTTTTTATCTTACTCCTTACGAGTTAAACCTCCACCCTTCAAAGATCGATATGGGTGTCCATGAGCCGCTGTGATCAAGTAACATAAATTTAACTATGCGATTCACTTGTATTTCCATTAGCAAATCATTTAAATGGAATACACACGGACAGTCCATGTGTTTTCTTAAGTTACACTTCATAAAATAACAATTTACAAATCTAATTTTAATAAAAAATAACTCAGGTATGCCATCTAGTATAAAATAGATGTAAATATTAAACTGTTAGGTGGCTGATTTTGCTTATGCGCCGTTTGAACGCGCATAACACTGCAAAATATAATATCAACCATTTTACGAATAAAAAACAACAAATAAATGCTACGTTTGATTTCGGTCGCATTAGATGTTACTTGCTGTGACCGCATTGACATTTTGTATATTCAATAATCACGACAAATAAAAAACTACGAAATGTGACATCGTTGACCTGTTTTTATAGAATAGTGATTTATTTTTGAAAGACTAGGGTACAAAAAAAGCAATACAATTTTACTATATTGTTAAATAATTTAAATTAATCCTTTACAAAATATTTTATTGGGTTCATATATTAACTGTGTTCAAATTTCTAATGTTGATTATTGTAATAATTCAATAAAAGTGTGATAAATACTTTCTAAGTTGCTGAAAAGTCATAATTTTTTTATTTGTTGTAATTAAAGTAATAAATATAGGAATAGAAAAATTTACCTCTGTTGATAATTAATACATTTGTCTAAATATTGTTTGTATTAATTGAGTAATTACTTAAAATGGCTTTTGTGAAATGCTGTTTTGAAGCAGGCGAAGGTCATGACTTTTTGGATTCTTTCGTACAAAAATGCACGGACCCGGGATGTAAGTAAAATTATTTCATATTTAATTGCGCTAATTTTCACTTTATGTTATTGACACAAATATATTAGCAACTATGTTATTTTAATAATTCAAAACACGGTAATTGCTTAAACTAGGATTTATAAAACTAATGGTGTTTTATAAAACTAATGGTGTTTTATAAATCCAATTTTAAGTTATTGATCGATTAGATATCTATTTAAATTTGCCGCTTTCGTGTTTTGTTCCGTTTTACTCAAATGAAGAGAAGGGAGAGTTTTCGTTTTTTATTTGGATAAGCACAAAAATGGATTTTTAAGTGACTTTAAAACTTAAAAAAATATAATATTCATTAAGTAGTTTCGTACATATTTCTTATAAAAGATTACTTCTGTTCAGATAATATTTAAATAGTCTTTACATTTACGTATATCAGAACGTTTTCGTTTACTCATGTCAAAAACAATATTTATATAGTTGTTGATTTGAGTGACTCATTCAAATCAACGTTTATATTTAATTTCATTTAGTAAAGTGTAATTGTTTCAAATAACATCGGAGTTATATTCGACAATGGCACAAGGTGAGTCGTATTTTAAATAATTCTCATTCCGAATGAAGTTCAAAATGTAGTCAACACACCTTGACATCTGTTAAGTTTTGTGGCGCCATCTTGGCTTCCTCGGCTGTCATTTTCATTGGTCGATAAGATTTTACAATTTTTGTTGGTGTACGTTAAAATGATATTTAATATTTATTTCATATATGTAATATGAAGTGTATAAAAAGGTTAATACATAGTTTTTTTGTAACGCGTTGTGTTTGTCTTTAACATTTAAAAGAACATTTATAAAAGTAAAAGCACAATGTCAACTACAACAGTGCAAAGTCAAACTAAAAGCAGTAATGTAATATCAACGAAACTACAAAAGAACTACGGAAAAATTGTGTTAACGCTCCACAACTGCCTTTTACCGGAATCTACATTTAAACAGACCCCATCCCAAAATGATGGCCTTGATGTGGAAACAGAGATCGAACTACGAATTTTAGGTTGTGAAATGATTCAAACTGCTGGAATCTTATTAAAACTGCCACAAGTGGCGATGGCTACAGGTCAAATGTATTTACAAAGGTTCTATTACTCTAAATCTTTTGTAAGATATCCTATGGAGACAACTGCTATGGGTAGTATCTATTTAGCATCCAAAGTGGAGGAAAAACCGTGTAGGATACGAGATGTCATTAACGTGTTCCATCACATAAAGCAAGTAAGAGCACAGAAAACAATATCACCTCTGATTGTAGACCAGAATTATATAGAACTGAAGAATCAGGTAATTAAAGCGGAGAGAAGGATACTCAAGGAGCTAGGCTTCTGTGTTCACGTGAAACACCCACACAAGCTTATTGTTGTGTATCTACAATTGCTTCAATATGAAAAGAATAGACAACTTATGCAAATGGCTTGGAATTACATGAACGATGCCCTCCGTACAAATGTTTTTATGAGATTCCCACCAGAGACAATTGCCTGTGCTTGCATTTATTTAACAGCCCGTAAAATAGGTTTACCATTACCAAACAATCCCCATTGGTTTCTCTTATTCCAAGTCACAGAAGATGATATAAGAGAAGTGTCAATAAAAATTTTGCAGCTATACAAAAGACCGAAAGTCAATCCGGAAGAACTGGATAGCAAAGTGGATACATTGAGGAAGATCTATCAAGCAAACAAACATATACAAGCTCAAAAAGAAAGAGAGGCAAAGGCTGAAGAGAAGAAAGCAGACTCTCCAGCTGCATCAACATCTAAAGACATGAAACGAGATGTGAAAAAGGAGAAATCTCCTAAAACTCCTCCATTATCAAAATATCACAGCAGTGGCCATAAGAAGAGAGAAAGGCGGTCACGATCACCATATGATCGCAAAAGGGACTACTCTAGCAAGAGACATAAATCTCGATCAAGGGATAGAGAGCTGGATCGTTCTCGTGAACGAAGAACCGAAGATAAAAGGCGAGTGATTTCGAGGAAGTATGATGATTATGACCGCTCAAAGTCAAGTAGAGATGGCAGGGATAGCAGGGATGACAAACGAAAACATTAGGCGTATATTTAATTTTTTTAATATAATTTCATGAATACATGATCTTAGAATTTTACTATAATTTTATTTAAAACTTTTCAGGTTTCTTTGAACATACATATTTATTACTATACATGCTTACTTGACAATGAAACCGAACTGCTTCCAATTTTGTGATGATGACCAGGTGAGCTGCAAGCTCATTTACCACCTATCCTATAAAAATGAAAAAAATAAGATTTTCTGTGTATAAATAATATGGGTGTGCATGACCACTACTTATAAGTAATTAGTTATACAATTTTTATCATTCACCTCAATATACAAAACAGCAATCTCTACCACCTTATGGCCCTGTATTTGTATTATTTGAAACCATTTTTCGAATGTAACATGTTGTATACCAACATACCATTGTTTCTCAACCAATTTCATGTTGCAACTGACATAAGAAGCCATTAAAGTAAGTAAAAAGTCTTGCGACCCCTTCACATTGAAATTATTATTTATCATGTTCTTATAACATAGTAACATCAATTATAAAACTACATTAAAATTAATTTCTTTAATAAACAAATATTTTATAAACAGGTTTTATTTATTAAACAGATGGCGACCCCTTTAAACCTACGTGTCCCACCCAAGGGGTTGTGACCCCAGGTTGAGAAACAATGCAAAACAGTCTAAAACTATATCTTTTGACACATGTCATGATAATGTATTCATATTCAGTGATACCTGGATATCAAGGGGATATGTAATTTACCAGTGACATGCAAAAGGTTATGTGTCATAAACTGTTTTTTTCTACACTACAGTTTGTTTGAAGATGATTCCTTATCAAGGATGAATGCAGATGTCTTGGGCCACATCACTTACCATTAGGTGAACTGTGTGCTTGTTTGTTACTCTTTATGTAATAAAAAAAAGAATAAAAACAGTTTGGTAAAAAAGAAATGTAATTTCTGCGGCCCATGACATCTACATTCATCTCTCAAGGAATCATAATGCAGATGCGTAGCCACCCTTGAGGACTGGAATGGAATGCCTCATCACCAGTAATAAAGGTCTACGTATCCCTACACCCACCTGATGAAACAGCAGCATCCATCTAGTGGGGGGTCACCCCACACTGTGGCTGCCAATCCGAAGTTGCCACTCTTCCCCATCAGTTATCAGTTCTATGAGTATATGGCCAACCCATTTCAGCATGCTAACCTTTTGAGCTATTTCAGACACCCTTGTTTTATTGTGGATGTCCACATTGCATATTCACTCAGAAATATTTATATAAAGTAAATATTTTGAAGGCATTTATAATATTTTATGTTTTCTTCCGCACAATGTTTCCTCAATCAATGTAAATCAGTACTTAAAGTTGCATTTAATAATTCCTTTGGTGTTATCGGTAGGGATCAAAAGTAGGTTGTGTATCACGATCTTAAAAGCGACGGAGGCACACCTAGTACAGTATGCCTCTATCTTCATGCTTCAATATACGGTTATGATCAATTTTGGATAATTTCAAACTATTTACTCTACTATCCAGTCTGCGGGGAAGCATACGAGTATGTTTCTCTTATACTGTTGAAAAAAGTTTCCAAACAATTACACATTACACTAACTCAACTCTTGAAATCCCACAATTTGTGTACCTCACTGTCGAATTTCATCACCATCAGATGAACTGTGTGCTTGTGTGTCACCCATAAAATTATAAAAATAATCAAGAATTTTTAAGCGTCATTTTTTACCTGCGTAAATTTTTTAAGTTTTCTTTTTAAGGATTTTCTATTTCGCTGATTTTTTTTATTACATTGAGAGTAACAAACGAGCACACAGTTCACCTGATGCGTTGTCGTCACCCTTGACCGAGATGGAATGCCTAGTCACCGGGGCTGCGCAGACCTTTATTAATGGTGATAAAGGTATCCGGATCTTCGGACTCACCAAACGAAACACAGCAGCGGTATATATTCTGTGAAGGCGTTGTCCTACCCCGGTCGAGCTGACCCATTCATTCTGCAGCTAGAAACAAACTCTAGTGTCTGTAAAATTTTAAGTATAATATTGATTGATATATGACGGCCGTCTGGCGTAGTAGTTAGAGGACTTACTTGGTTGGTGTGCTGCGGGTCATGGGTTCAATTCCCAGCCGAGAAATAATATTTATTAGGTTTTTTCGTGCTTAGGTGTGTTTTATGTATATCTCCCAACACTGCATGAGTCCCTTACTCCCTTTTTATTATATATAATAGGACTAGTAAAACCGGAATACTAGTAATGTCAATAGAATTTAATTAATATATTTAAAAAAAAATTAAAGTCAAGCGAGTGCCACTATGTGCTCATACGGCACTAAAATATATCCTGAGCAACTAATAATATAAGTCATCTAATAATATAATTTAACGCATTTATTCTGTGAAAAATATCGTCTTTTATCGTTTACATGTTAGTCGTGTCGTTCGCGTCTCTAGCCCATGTAGCGCACGTGTGCAATCATTACCCTAGCGCCCTCTTGTAAACGCGCGGTCAAAATGGAATAGACATAAATTTGACATGTTTGCGTTAAGTCAATGTCAAAAAATCTAAATTTGAAAAAAAAAATATAATAAAATAAAAGATACGACTTCCGTACTAATTCGATCAGCTGATCGAGTAATTTTGAAAGTGCCGAGACCGTCCCCCCCTAACCCTGCACCATAGATAAAGCCGCCTCTGTTTGCCGGATTCCTGGGGCACATTTTAAATTGTAAACTTATAATTTCCACTCGACCGCAATTGATACCCACCTCGCCAACGTCACACGGGGATGGATTTCGCCCTTTCCAGCTTCTATTTCAGACGATCTCGTCAGTTTATATATAGAAGCTCGGCCCGCCGGTCGGCTTCTCGTTGTGGTTTTGTTACATTTTATTATTGCGTAGTTTCCAAGTGAATATTAAGTGTTTTTTTATTGTTCTGTTATCATTCGAGGATTTTCAAGTGTTATTATTGTTATGTCGTTGTAACTGTTTTTATTGTATGTATATATTTATTAAATAACTAGAAAACCCAGCATTCGTGTTAAGGGAAATTATTAAAAAAGATACGGTATATAAATATAAATACAATATGTACAACCTATACCAATTATAGACACAAACACCTTAACTTTTTTTGTACGTGCGTGGAAGTTTTACCACAGCCCCTTCTATTGCAACATTGTAAAGTAAAGTAACAGACCATTAAATCCCACTGCTGGGCATGGGCCAGTTCGTTAGTGAGGTTACAGCGTTGTCCACCACCAGCTTCACTGCGGATTGGTGGGCGTAACATGTCTTCTAAATATTTTTTTTATTATTTCTCAGATATACAGGTGTTACGATAGGTTTCTTTCACCGTCGAACACGTGGTAAAAGGATCGCTTAAAATTTCATTCGGGAATCGAATTCGATTTACTCGCGTGTCGAGAGTTAAACTAGCTCTTAGATACACAGTTCTGTAATGTATTAATACTTTGTTACATTTCCTCAAAATATATTCACATTAAATATATTATTTTAAATTAAGTCTAGTGATAAACTTACTGAATAAAGGAACCTATGATTATCATTACTTTTCATTCATGTTATTATTCTAAAGTGGTAGAGCTACACTGCGGTTTGTATCTAGCTGCATAATGAACGGGTCAGCTCGACCGGGGTAGGACCACGGCCTCATAGACTGACCCATTCATTCTACAGTAGTACCTCTACCATCATCAAAACAAACATCAAGAAACTAGTTACATTGTGGCGACCATTGAATAAGTCTATCACCGTTTAAGTATACATCGAATGAAACATGATCACTTAACCTTAATGTCTAGCGTGATTCACACGAAATACTTGTATTTATTTATGTTGAGGTTCGCTAACGCCTTATCACTCCGTTATCAGTCAGCGTGACACAGTTGTCGCCGACGTGACCTGAGGCGGACGCGTCGAGAAAAATGTAATAGTGTTGTGTAGTTTAAAATTGATTGTCCAGTTAATTAATATATATATATATATATATATATATATATATATATATATATATATATATATATATATATATATATATATATATATATATATCATAAAAATTATAATTTAAAATTTCCAGTGTTTTTTGAGGAATTGTAAATAGAATAGTGCGGTTGTTTTTACAGACACAGAAAAACACAAGAACATAAAAGTTAGTGCATTTGCTTCTATGATGATGCTTCTATGATACCATTTTGTTTCCTTTACTCACTGTCCGACGATAAATTCGTTAAATTCATATTTAAAGTAGTAAAATGGAAATATTTTTCGGCATTATGTTTTAAACTTTATGTTTTTGCTTTTATTATATATGGATTATTATGGATATTTTGGTTATAAAAAAATCAACAGCATTCCATGTATAGAGCTGTACTTAGGAGATATATGGGAAAATCAATGATCCACTATTTGTACTGGACTCAATATGAGATGAGATGTGGATCTAATGTTCTTTCAGTAAAATTATAATATAATTTTGTTAATTATTGTAATTTTCCATTGAAATCTTCAAAACTCGAAGTTTTTTAGATGGCATTTTATCAAGGAGACCCACAAAAAATTTAACGTTACAAAAAATAAGTTTGCTTGTTTGTTTTTACGATAAATTTCGATCGGCTGAAAGAACTCGATCATTTCAACTTATCTGTCATGTGTGGGAATGGCTTTTAGTAACACCATGCACTACATGTAATTAAGGGGTTGAACAATTAATTGAGATTGTTCGATTATTCATATTTATATGAATGTGTAATTACTATATGCTCATAAATCATTAATACAAGATATTGCATAGTTTTTACAGATCCGTATAATTGAGGCGAGTAAAAATGCATGCAATAATCATTGCATGAAAAATATATGAATATGAACACACAAAGAATCAGCTCACGCCAATAATAAGGAGAAAGTACACATTTAATTTTTAAAAAATACGGCTCTAAATCCATAAAATAGATTCGTTAAGAAACAATACTCTATTAGAATAATTACAAAATACATGTGAAATTTGAATTTACATCTGTTGTAGAACATGGAATAGTGATTTTAGAAAGTATTTTTAAATTTCTTAAAGTATATTTTTCAATAAAATTTTCTATTTTCTAATCGAAAATGTATTATCCCTTGTTGATTTTCAATACCACATTGATAGAAATTGTCTGGTTTCGACTCGAAAAATTCATCCTACCTAGATCGATCATGAAATCTTAGACTAAGAAAATATTTATATCTATTATGTTAAATCCTAACTACAGGTTTAATATTATGAGAAATAATAACATATATGATTACAAAGAACAGCTTAAAGTAGATACTGGATATATATGTATGTCCCCAATTAAGCTGATTTTTTTAACCCATATCCATCCCCAAATAAGGGGGTGAAGGCTGTCATCGACCATGACCTGGATGACTAGAATAGACATGTTGGTCTTCTGGGTGGACTTTTAGTGCTTTACCAATATTTGGTAACTTACTGATTATAAATATTTAGAGACCTAAGATTTTGTCGTATATATATATAGGTCATTATTTCGTGTACTAAGAAAATAATTACAACATACGATAACATACAATATGAGTATGTATTTAAGTAATAAAAGTTTACCAAAAATTTTCTATTTTTTACGTTAAGTTACATTTTATTTATTAAGTTATATAATTCAAAGTCTGAATTCAAGCATTCACTTAAACATTTAATCATTCAGGGTTTGTGTACAAACGATGCAAATGTATATATAAAAAAAAACAATAGACTTTACAGATTATATTTACAAAGAGTGTGAAGTATTGTGAATTAGCCGGTTAAGTGAGCAGTGAGTTAAATGTTTCAGTTAAGTGTAAAGTTAACTGTGAGTTAAAATGCTACCAATGCGCAAGGTTGCTCACCGCGCCTGCTTCATCATGAGCAGAACTGTTTATATGACTTGTAAGTTATTGTTTATTTATTTATTTAAGCTTCATATACAGTATATATAAAGGTGGACTTAATGCCTTAGGCATTCTCTACCAGTCAACCTAAAGGTGATGCAGAGATGAAATGAGGTAGGTGTATGCTTAAAAACATTGTCGCGATTAAAATACAATTATATTAATTATATTATATAAACAACAAATGCGTAATTATAAAATACATATTAACTAGACTTATATAACAAATAAAAATATATATACTCATATATGTTATATATAAAAGTACATAATTATTTATTATTGAGATGATTCTGCCAATCTGTTGAGAAATAGCTCCTGAACTTTCACCTTAAACGCATAACGATTTATATTATGTTTATTGTATTTTATTGGTTAAATTTTAGATAGTTGGGCAAAGTATCTTCTAAATTGGGTTTTAAACGGGTACAAGCCAGAGCTGGTCTACCTAGTGTTAAGTGGTAATGTAAACTTTCATGGTAAAGGAGACCAGCTCAGCAAATGTCTATTCACTCTTCTCTTGAAGACACCCACATTATACTCGCCTGCCGCTGGCAATCTTTCGGTGCACGCATTGCAAACGACGAAGAATATCGCTTCTTTCGAATGCGAGGAATATGCTGAAGGGATGGATCGATCTGTCGTGGGTTCGTTTCCCAGCTGTCGATAATATTTGTTCAGGACAGATTATTCGGTTTAGCTCTGCCACTATAATATATTACGACTATGTGATGGGCTTCAGCTATCATTTCCAATAGATGAACTGTGTGCTCATGTGTCGCAATTATTTTCATAAAGAATATCAGCTAAAGCCAACATTTGTGTAGCAATAATCGTTGTCCTCCCTACCGATCTTAGCGCATTTCCTTCACATGAGATTTGGAAAGGCAACGAGGAGTGAGTGCCACTGTGTTTGCGCAAATGCTTACGGCACTATAAAATATTCCGCGCAGTTGATATCATCTGGCAATAACCGCGGAATATGTGGCCGCGGTCTAAATCCACAAGGAGGACATGGTTTTATGTATGATATGTTTAATTGTTATTCTATTCTATATAATTTTATTCGTAGTATATTTCAGTATAATTTATATACCCGTGATAGAGTTCCTATTTTTTTTTTAATTATTTACCTTAAGTAATTTTCCCATTAGCCATCCGAACTTAGCTTAAAATGCTAGGAGATAGTTCACGGCAATAATCGATGACGCTTTCGAACCGTCAACGTTAAGTTTCACAGTCCGTACCCTAAACCATTAAGCTATTGACGCTTTGAGTAATGTTAGGCATAAATAACGTAATTGTTTAAGTTGTTGGCAGACGGCGCAACCTTGGACAGAATTACAATTACACTACTACTTACCTTAATCCAATTTGTAACAAAAAAAATGGATTTATATTAATGTCTATATTTGTTAACGTTCTCACTTTTCTTTTAACTTGTTTGTGTTACGAAATAGGCAGGTTATATTCCTACATATCTTCGGTTCTATTACTATATCCTTAAATAAGACAATATATTTTTATCTTGACAATGGTTTTATTCCATCTTCATTTCACCCTATCACTAGCCCACAGACTGCCGCAGTGTACGATCTTTAGCCACCTGCATCCTCATCGCCTTTTTTTAATACATTGAGAGTAACAAACTCGCACACAGTTCACCTATTGGCAAGTAATTCCTGCGGCCCATGACATTCCTTGACAAGGAATCATAATGCCGATGCGTTGTCACCCTTGAGGACTGTGATGGAATGTCTCCGGATTCCTACACTCACCGGACGAAACACAGAAGCATTATTGTGTTATTTTACGCTGGTATTCTGTGACGACCCCGGTCGAGCTGACCCACTCATTCTGTAGCTTGAAACAAACTGCAGTGTAGCTCTACCAATGTGTAACTCGACTACCCGCAGACTTGCATAGGTCGTCACTCCATTTAATGGGGGGTCGCTCTACGCTGCGATGGCATTTATCGTTTTAATTATTACGTGTAAATAGTTAGAAATTTGATGCCAGAGTAAATCAACATTATTTAATTAAAAGCTATTTTATTAGTTTATATTAAGTTCTATTTATCGTTTTAATTATTACGTGTAAATAATTAGAAATTTGATGCCAGTATAAATCAACATTATTTAATTAAAAGATATTTCGTTAGTTTATATTAAGTTCTATTTATTGTTTTAATTATTACGTGTAAATAATTATAATTTGATGCCAATATAAATCAACATTATTTAATTAAAAGATATTTCGTTAGTTTATATTAAGCTCTATTTATCTTTTTATTTATTACCTGTAAGTAATTAGAAATTTGATGTCTATATAAATAGAATTAAACTTAAAGCATTGCTGCATATCAGATAGACTATTGTCACCCTTGAGGTCTGAGATGTATTGCCTCGTTACCCGGAACACTTATGGTCAATGTAGGGAACTCACCATACGATACGTACTGACATATGTTATTTCACGCTGGTATTCTGTGAGAACGTGGTCCTTCGCCGGTCTAGCCGACTCATTCATGTATTACAGCTCCAAATTAGTAGCAGTGTGTCTCTATCATATACAATGTATCCCGTAAGTAGCACGAATACACTTGGGGATGGTAGGATGACGGGTCATTTAATAAAGTTAAGTGAATAAAGTGTAGTTAAATTACTAGTAAAAGAGTCACCGTTTTCAGTGAGATTTTTTTTTAAAAGTATTTCATCCTTTTTTTCTACCATATTCAAATATCTTTACGATCAATATAGTAGTGAACGCTAAAGAGAGTGAAGATTTTTTTTATTTTATCTTTTTCTTCGGCGTAGAAATAAATATGTACTGAGCTACTGCTGCATATTGCATAAATAAATTACCTGTTTAATTGAGATTTCAGTGAGTTGTAACACTGATTACCTTTTTAATGGTATTTTTAGAAAAAAATAAAAAATCTCACCCTGAAAATGGTAACACTCTTACTGAGTTAATTTTTTTTGTATTGCAAGTGACCCTATCTTCACTTTAAGTTTGTTGTGTGCTACTAACGGGACACCTATTATAAATACCGCTACCACAGATCTGGAATGGTTCAGCCATAAATCGTATGAGCTCTATAAAACCTACTTATATATATATATATATATTAATATAACATTAACGTAATTGTATAAGTAAGTTTCAAGTTTGCCAGAAGTCGATGTATGCAGGTGGCCTAGGATCGTGCGTTGTGGTGATCGGTGATGATGATGATGATGATGATGGTGCTATAAGTAATGTTAATAACAATTCTTTTAAGAATGTTTATAAAAAAAAATATTTTTGAGCGTTATTATATCGCCGTTCATAAAAAAACACTGATTTTCGACAATCACCAGGCGAAACACTGCAGTGTTAATCTGTTATTTTAAGATTGTATTATATCAGAGAGCTTATATTAACAAGTAAGGGTCTTCCTTACTTCTTAATATAATCTAGGGTTTTATTCAATTGAGGTAATTATATACATGATGGTTTATGATACAATCTACGAAACTTAACGTATGTCCGAAACTGTCATTCAACTATTGTCAAGCTAGAATTAGTATTTTGACTAAAACTTTTTTAGTATTTTAAGTATTTTTTTTTAGTTGGAATGGTTAAAAAAAATGTATTTTAATAGCATTCAGTTCATCAATAATGACTACAACCTAAGACTCTACAACAAAAGAAATTTACTTCCACGAATTCTCTACGTATCCCTCTCGTCGACACTAAATGAAGCGTCTCTTTTACATGTACAAAAATTTCTCCTACAAACTCGTATCTCTTTCTTCAGGCTGCTGCGGATGCTGTTCCGCTCTAAGGCCTCGCTACAAGCGGCTAGTGGACAACATCTTCCCAGCATCACCCCAAGATGGCCTGGTCAAGTCCAACATGGAGAAGCTCACCTTTTATTCCCTCTCCAGTCCCGAAAAGTTGGATAGGATCGGCGAGTACCTGTTCCAGAAAGCCTCCAGGGATATATATCGGCGACGGCACGGGTAAGGAAATTGTTCAACTATTAAGATTGATATAGACTGTTGTTTAATGTAAATCTTACTTACTTCATCATTATCTCATCATGATAGTGTATATACTAGAACACACCAGGAAAATAAAACTTATACTACGGCTCAGGAGTGGATCAGCCCCTTTATTGTCCCCCTTAATTGTGATGCGTTTACCAATGAAGCATTTAATTTTTATTTATATGGATGTTTGCACACCGCAGGTCATTACCGTTAATCTTTCGCAGGCGAAAACATACCTAGATACAATAAAACCTTATCTGTCTACCTGCTTTAATTTGATATATTCAATAAATTTAAGCCAATTCAAGGTCTGTATTAGCTTTGTTAAAAACGTAATACATTACGGTTAAGAACATAAATATCTATCGATTGTAGAGAAACTATGGTGATCTGTATGTAAGTATATCTAGGTATAGACACACTGTAGCCAATTGCCAAATAATCATGCTCATCGTAGACAATGATGTGTTACAATATACACTCATCATCCGATGAACTGTTTGCTGAATCAATGGCAAAGCCATCGCGAAAATAACATTCGATTAAGTCACAATACAACAAAACTCATATTAAAATCGACCCTGATTCGATGTTATTTTTTTAGCGGTGATCATTCGTTAATCACTTAATTCATTATTATAATATATATATATATATATATATATATATATATATATATATATATATATAATGTGTCTGTATGTGTATATTTATATATATATTAAATTTTAAGGTTTATTATTTATTTTCTTCTTATTTACAATGTAAGCACTACACATACCACAATGTGTCTCCACGCCGGGTCGACTGGTAGAGCTGGTAGGCTGCCTTACGGCATTAAGTCCGTCCTTTGTATCCCTTCTTGTAAGGTGTGACCAGAAAATTTTAAATAAATAAAATAAAAAATAAAGCAGTTCAGCCGATCTTATGTGATGCCTACAGCCCCCGATATATAAGATTATTACGGACGGAACTAAGGGTGACAAACGCGCACACAGTCCATACGATGGTCAGCGATGACTGCTTCCCGTCGTCATCCAAACACTTTCATCACAAACGATCAAGTGAAGAACTAAGATGGAATGTCTCGTTACTTGTAATTGAATTGGTTTTCATTTTCACTCACCACGCTAAACACGGCAAGCGTACGTCGCTACTTTACATTGGAGTCTGTGACTCTAACATCGTGTTTTCTATAGTTGTAAGATGCCAATTGTAGGGATCACTACGGTCCATGTCATCTGCATCCATCCTCGACAAAGATTCAAGACCTCGGACGACTGAGATAGAATGGCTCGTTACTTGTTCCTACCCTTGGAGTTTAGGTTATATTATACTGCTTTAAAGGACTAGTCCTTTCTCGTTTGAGTCGACCTATTCATGTTTTATTTGGCAACTGGCTGCAGGCTACCAAAGTTAAAAACTTAAAACAATTTTCTAAAGTAATCATTAATATATACTATACGAATATAATATATAATAGTCCGATCCACGAGATAGTTAAGTGTCGTCGGTGACCATTGAGTATTGAACCGTGAGATGAGAACACTCGAGATAAAGTTTATCGTCTGCCACTAACTAATCTCTAAACTAAACTCCGCTTACGTGCTAACTGTACGTGGAAACGTTTCAAGGGCACAATAGTCATAAAGTTATGGGAATATAAAAAAAAACTTCGACATATTTCCGCAAACGGTTTTCTTTTGTACATCCGCCTGATGAATCGGAGATGAGATCGGAGCTTAGATCTCTCCTTGAATTTCCTGCTCATAAAACTAGTTTCTATATAAAATCTCATCACTGTGCAGGGAATTCGTTTGAGTTTGTGTGTGGAATGTTCTTCCTGAAAAAAAAAACTAGTGAAGGAACACTACTTATCTTTATCTAGTTGAATATATAATGAATGTTATGTTATCTTTATTGTATGCTATATATATATTTATTAGTTATGCTTACATTATGTATTATATGTATTATTATTTATGTATTTATTAATTAATTTATGCATGTGTGTAAATAAATATAGTTCTGTATTTATTTTAATTTTATTATTATTTTTTTTTTTTTATTTTGTGAGTACACTGTTTTTTTCCCGATAATATGTCCAACGCCGGGCGTGCGGGAAGGTATTTTAATTGTAAAATAAGCTGCGCCTTTGTACATACCTTACCTATATTACTTCCCTTATATAAATGCTTTGTGTACATAAAAGTTGACTGAAAATCGATTTCATTGATATCGAAGCACACACACGGACATTTTTTTTAGTGTATTGACGGTGACAAACTCGCACACAGTTCCACTCATCGTAAGTAACTCCTGCGGCCCATGACACCCACATTCATACTCGATAAAGAATAACGATGCAGATGCCTCGTCATTTTATTCCTCGTCATATACTCATGCTCTATACTCATCAGACGAAACACAGCAGCGTTATGCTGCCATTTTATGTTTGGTATTCTGTGAGGTCGTGATCCCGAACCAGTAAAGTCGACTTTTTCACGCGACTGGTGAAAATTCTCCTAGTATTTCCTGTCAACTTGCGACAACTACCTACTGGAAATTGCTCTCTTCCTCTGAGAATCACTTAGCTTCAGCTTCATTTCATCTAGTCTAGGAGCGTCTATGGTTGGGAGACAGGGGAATATAAGATTTCTTATTCATCTTTACCTTGGGGATGAATGGATTCATCATTTATCCGTCTATCATCCTTTATGTCTTCATCATTCCTCGAAAAAATTGGATTCAACTCTTCGTATTAGGTGTCTTAACCATGCCTTAAAATTAATTGCACTGTTAAATTCAGAATATTACTGATAATAAACCTTAAGAATAAGCGGTGGCTGCCAAGCATTTCTACATATTAATTTCTAAATAACACATTAAACACGATTTTTTCCCTTCTGTTAAATTACTTCAAAACATAACTGAACTAGTGGTACATACAAACGTTTGATATTAAGTAATAATTATGTGAAAAATCTGAAAAATTAAACGTCGTCCGCATACTGTACGTCATGGTTGCTGCGTCGCATGCTACGGGTTCGATTTACAGTCGAGGAACAATATATGTTCATCACAAATTGTTGGGTTTTGTCGCGTGTCCCTGAAGATACGTGTGAACATTCCTGAGACCTTATTGCTCATGCATTACATGATGTAGCGGTCGACGAGTGAGTGCTACTGTTCTTGCGCCAAAGTTAACGGCACTATAAAATAATCTGCGCAGTTGATATCATCTGGTAAATAATAAGAAAATCTCGTCGTGCTCTAAATCGACCAGTCATATATATATATATATATATATATATAGCATAAAATAATTATTGTGTATTGTTTTCTGTTCTTTTTTTTCATTACATTAAGAGTAAGAAACGAGCACATAGTTCACCTGATGGCAAGTGATTCCTGCGGCCCATGACAACTACTTTCATCCTTGACAAGGAATCACAATGCAGATGCGTTGTCATGTCGTGTGATTGAGATGGAATGCCTCGTCACCAGTAATAAAGGTCGCGGGATCCCTGCACTCACCAGACGAAACACAGCAATATTATACTGCTATTTTAAGCTGGTATTCTGTGAGGGCGCGGTCCTACTCCCATCGGGCTGACCCATTCTGCAGCTAGAAACACACTGCAGTGTAGCTCTACCACTTGAAAAATACTAGTACTTATTAACTTTTTAAAATAACTACTATTTTTTATTAATACTTGTTCTATGTTTTCGTTCCAGTTTCGTGATCATCGCGATGGAGGCGATGGACCAACTGTTGCTGGCATGTCACTCTCAGACGCTCAATCTCTTCGTTGAGAGCTTCCTCAAGATGGTGCAGAAGCTGCTCGAGTCTACCGACCCGCAGCTCCAGATCCTGGCTACTCAGAGCGTAAGTTCTAACAGGGGTTCTAAATCAAATAAATAAATACTAGCTTACAATAGAACCATAACGCTGTTGTGTTTCGTATGGTGAGTGTAGATGTGCATGTCAGGGGGCGCAGACATCACTAACCCTCTGGTGAACTGTGCTCGTTTGTCACACCTAGTATTAAAATGAATATGGATTTTTTTTAAATTTACAATTAAAATTTCAATGGCGCTGCTATCCTATCGAAAAGGATCATTTCTTTTCTTTGTAATTAAAGTTGAAACAGCAATATGTACGGTAAATATACAAATATTTGTAATAGTGTATTTACAAACTTGCTTTATATAATATTGTATAATAATTACTTTGGGGAGATATCCAATATATAACACAATAAAAAAAAGTATATATTTAAAATATAATATTTTTTATATTAAATCCTTAGTCAGAAGCAACTGACCGACCGAGCCGAGGTTCGGCCCTCTCTCACACTCTCGTGTCACCCTCTCGCGGAACAGGGTGACGCCGAGTGCCATAAGTGCTCGTTCACCTCTCAACCCGGTGAAACTGTAAAAGCCCTCGACCTAACCGAAAAATAAAATCAGAGCTTCTGTCCGTGGATGACGTCACCAAACGGCGGGGGAAAATTGCGGGTATTATATCGCGTGTTCTGTCCCCAGTTCGTCCGTTTCGCTCATATAGAAGAGGACACGCCGTCCTACCACCGGCGGTACGACTTCTTCGTGTCCAAGTTCTCGGCGATGTGCCACAGTAATCACGGCGATAAGCTCACCAGGGACAGGATACGTCTCGCCGGCATACAGGGTTTGCAGGTGAGGAAGCAACTATTTAATATTACGCGATAGAGTCACGATTCAAAATAAATACATACATTGACTTCATCGGAGAAGGAGGTCCAGGGACAGAATGCCAGTATTTGTAAACATCTTACTTATCTAAATAATTATAATAAAATATATGTCATAATTAGAACGACTGCCGCACAAATTAGTGCGAGTTGTTTTCGTGTTGTCTGAAAATTTATGATTCCATTACATTGGTATAGGTACGTACATCCAGTCAAACCAATGAAAGTATGTCGCGCTTTTTAATATATATTTTTTATTTATCCGAAAGTTAAACTATAATAAACTAAATACAGTAGAATATGTATAACTTAATTAACGAGATACAAAGGATTTAACTGCTAAAATTATGGCTTCGAAAGACGCGTTCAAGTAAGACGAAGTTCAAGTATTTTACTAACTACGACTTACCTTTATGAAATTCGAGTTATAGAGTATAAATATGTCTTATCAATACCTTGCAGGGAAATAACATGTTGTTCCAATTATAAAATCTATATAATTCTAGATACCGCGTATTTAGGGCTTCGGCGGAAGGGTGGTATTTTGTTTTTCGAATTATTGACGATTACGACTGAACGAGGTTAGAGTTGTAGAGATTGCACTGTATTGCAGGGTGTCATAAGGAAAACCGTATCAGACGACCTGGTGGAGAATATTTGGGAAGCGCAGCATATGGACAAGATCGTACCCTCGCTCCTCTACAATATGCAGGTGAATATGTTACATCAACATTCACAAACAACACTCTGTTAAGCTGAAACATGCTTTTGTTAGAGAAACTTCATGATAACAGTCGTACAGCATTCGAACCTACGATCTTCAGTTTTGAAGAACATACCCTTAACCATCAGGCTATCGACGCTACATTTTATCGTCATCGTTCTCATTGCGCGGAGTCTTCATATCTTCATATTTGAAATAAAAATATAGGAAATATTTCCGTGACATGTTTTTTTTTTATTATTACATTGAGAGTAACAAAGTAGAACACAGTTCACCCGATGGCAAGTGATTCCTGCGGCCCATAACATCTACATTCGTCGTTGACAAGGAATCATAATGCAGATGCGTTGTCGCCCCTGAGGACTGAGATGGGATGCGTCGTCAAAATAATGCCCTCCGGATCCCTTCACTCACTAGACAAAACAGAGCAGTATTATGCTCCAATTTCACGTTGATATTCTGTGAGAGTGGAGACCTACACCGGTCGAGCTGACCCATTCATTCTGCAGCTAGAAACAAACTGCAGTGTAGCTCTACCACTGTGTGTTATTTTCGTCACTCGGCTGGGAAACGAACCACGATCACGCCGTCGCATGTAATTGTCTAAATGACTTAAACAGTAGACGATGTTTAATGTCTCAAAAATCCCGTGTCTTCCATCCAGGTTGCAGAGAAATACGAAACGGTGTCCTGCATGGAGACCGACACACGGGACGGGGCCGAAGAGGACCCGACGAGGCTGGCCGAGGCCTGTCTCCGCGAGCTGGTGGGGCGCGCGTCGTTCGGCCACATCCGCAGCGTGCTGCGTCCCGTGCTGACGTGAGTGTTGCAGTGTGAGGGTTCTTGTGTCGCCCGTGGCACTCGCATTTTTTGTTAAGTGTATTAAGGGCCACCAATGAGCATACCATTTTTTTATTACATTGAGAGTAACAGACTCGTAATAAGTGATTCCTGCGGCCCATGACATCTATATTCATCCTTGACAAGGAATCATAAAGCAGATGCGTTGTCACCCTTGAGGACTATGATGGAATGCCTCGTCACCAGTTATAAAGCTCTCCGGATCGCTACACTCACCAGACGAAACACAGGAACATGTGCTGTTATTTCTAGTTGATATTCTGTGAAGTCGTGGTCCTTCCCCGGTCGGTTCTTCACCGGATGGTCAGTGATTCCTGCGACCCATTACACCGAAATTCATTCCCGATAAGAGTTTCCAAGTCCTTACACTCACCAGACGAAATATAGCAGCGTTATGCTGGCATTCCGTGAGGGCGCGGTCCTACTCCGTTTGAGCCCACCCATACATGTAACTAGAGACAAACTGCAGCGTGGCTATACCACCTAAAAATCCTCGATAAGGGTTCGTAGAATTGCGCTGACACTGCTGAGGACTGAGATTGAATGCCTAGTTACCAGTAATAAGGGTTTCCATACACTCGCACGCTGGTACAGAGTAGTAGAGAACATGGTCCTGCTCCGGTGGAGCCGATCCATTCGCGTACGTCAATAGTCAAATGGCGGATAAGAACTTACGACCTCAAGCTCCGTAGACTGTACCTAAACTATTGACGCATCAATGCGTTCATAGTACCCCGGTCGATATGTTTGTTGCTAAAAAATTGTAGTTTGTTTTCACTTCTGTTAAAATATATTTAATTTATGTTTGTATTTATTAGTTTAATCTTTATTTGTGCATATAAGAAATAATTGTACAAATAGACGGACTTAATGTCAAAAGATATTCTGTTCCGTCTGCCTACGTCTACCTTTGGTTTGGACCAAGAAATTATAACGTGAATGACAAAATTCTTTTTCCCTTCCAGTCATTTCGATCGACACGAACTTTGGGTTCCGTACGACTTCGCCGTGCATACATTCAAGATTATTATGTTCTCGATTCAGGTAAGGACTATTGAATACTTGAATAGTGGACCGACAGATTCGAACCCACGATCTTATATTTCTGTTGATTGCTTCAGACGATAAAGAAACTGTAAGGCGGCAATCACTTTGCGGCTAATTTCTGTGACTTTTATTTGCCATTAAAAGTTTTGTCAATATGTAGACCAAGATTTTTCACAGAACTATTAAATGGTATTAAAATATTATTATCATAGATAGGTGGTAGATTAAAAATATTAATCTTAGCTAGCGTTTTTTGACTGCCTACGACCACTGCTTGATATTTCAACGACGGTGACTCCAAAACGAGCCAACCACCAATCCTGAATATATCCTGAAATAGTTACAATTTACTTTTTTAATCCCATTATGGAGTCCTCAATGTGAGATTGTACATTTAGCTGCAGATCATCAGCGTACAGATGGTACTCGCAATCAATGTTGGAAGTGAACAGATTGATCAAAATTGAAATAATTAAAGGAGAAAGTATACCGCCTTGTGGCACGCCAGTATCTAAGTCGGCCAAAGTTTCAGTTGGCTCAAGTCCTACATTGACTGCCTGCTGGTGACCACGAGGATATGACGAAAACCATTCCAAGGCAGTAAGAGCTCTTTCATTATGTGACCAGTACTGTACAGCAATTAACAGTGAACTTTTGTATTATTGTTTCTGTTATTATTGTTGTCTTGTGTTTTTTTATTTTTCATAAATATATATTTCTTTTTCCGACATTTCATATGATGTATGATCTACAGGCGCAGTATTCGTACAGCGTGGTGGAAGCTTTGATGCAGCACCTTGACGCTGGGTCCGGTGCTGGTGGTGGAGCGGCCAGGACACGGATCCGGGCAGCGCGTGCCTCCGTGCTCAGCAATATCGTCGCTATCGCCGCTGCGGATAGTGTCGGTAAGTATTCCTGATTGTCTATGACCATTAGTTATAACTTAAGTTTTTTTTAAATTGTATTGGAAGTCACTAATAGTTCACCTTCCTATTCATTTCCTTATCGAGGATGAATATATTATGAATCACTCACATAACAAGTTAACTGTGTTTGGTAACTGCGTTTGGTCTGTTAACCTGACGGTGAGTCCCACGACCCGCGATAGTAGTTCCTTATGAGAAGTTCTGTCTCCACTTGTGCGACCAGCACTGTCTTGTCCAAACCCACCCCTTGAAGATCTGCGAAGCAAGAACACAGATAAACTGAGTGGTGTTTCATTTAACATTAAAGCATCTTTTTGCATTTATCACGGAATATACCATGGACTGTGTTCTGAGGAGTTGTTCGGATTAATTCCAGCCGTTGAGTTGAAACATCGTACATCACGACAGAATTTCATCCTCATCACCTCCATGGTCGGAAAACCACCACCAGCGCCAGCGGTGTTTCCGAACCGATACGACTTAGGGGCCTTCAAGAAAAGCCCTACACCTTACTTGGAGATCGGCAGTGCATCTGTGACTCCTCTGGTGTTGGGGATGTTAATGGGCGTCGGTGTAACCACCAAGTGAACTGTGTGTGCTTGTTAGTCACCTATTATATAAAAAAAATACATAATCTAAAAAAGACAATGTTGTCAGCTTCAGGGACATTATTAAACAAATATCCGTGTCCGTCCCCAGAGTAAGTCTCAGAAAGCCAATAAAAAATATCTTATATGTTAAATTTGCGAGAACTAACCTCGGTCGCAACTAACCTTGTCCGTATATGTAACGAATATAACTTCATTGACAACTCGGATGTCGATATATTCAATGATGGTTTGACCACATTTAAAAATATATTGTTTAATTTAGTAAATATATACCGGAAGTAGTATTATAAATGTGTCTGATGTAATCTGTACATGCCTTTTATTGGCATGCATATGTAAAACGTATTAATGGCATATGTATGCTGTTGGCGTGATGTCCTAATAAATAAATACATAAATATATAAAACTGGTTAGAAAGGGTGACAAAAAAACAATATCAACACATCCATCCTCAAAGATTCAAGATGCACATGCGTTGTCACACCAGAGGATTGAGACGAAACACCTGGTCTCCGGATCTTACACTCATCAAACGATACACTGATATTCGGTCAAGCGTCAATAGCCTAATTAATGGTATAGGGTTCTGTGAAGCTTAAAGTAGCAGCTTTTTTAATCTTAGTTAACAGGAATATTAGTAAAGTTCATTGCACAGCTAACATTGAAGAAAAAAAAACAATTTTGTCAAAAGACTACATTGTTTATAAAATTGTTTAAAACTAATAAAAAATTCTTCCAGGTCCATCGGTATTGGAAATCATCAACAATCTCCTCACCAACTTAAGAGCATCTGTGGCCAGGGACTCTGAGGTAAGTGTTCACCATGGACTTCCGCAACACCAGAGGAGTCGCTGATGTGTTGCCGGCCTTTAAGAAAGGTGTAGGCTCTTTTCTTGAAGGTCCCCAAGTCATATCAGTGCGGTAACACCGCTGGCGACATCTGACTCCGCAGGGTAGTTGTGCGTGGCAAGAAATCTGGCGTGGAGCATAAAGTGTTGGTTTGCCTATCATCGAGATGATGTAGATGAAATTTTTAATTCTATCTGAATGTTTAAACTCAGCGGCTGGAATTGATCCGAACAATTCCTCGAAATATTCCCATGGTAAATTCAATAGAATATACAAAGAGATGCAATATGTCTTCGCAACCAGCCTGTGAGTCAAGCCGATCGGAAAGTATCTGATCATCAACGATTCGAACCGCTCTCCGTTGAATGTGGTCAAACGGAAGAAGCTGGTACTTGGGTGCTCCGGCCCAGAGATGAGAACAGTATTCCATGTGAGGCCGAACTTCGCTTTGTAAAGATTCAAACAGTGGTCCGTCATTAAATACTGTCTCTCGCTCTATTATGATTGAGGACTGAGATAGATTGCCTTTTGTGGTTGCTAGGTTGTTTTTTGTGTTGCCATACTAGCCCTATAGTTGGCGTTCAATATTGCCATATCGCATATCTTTAGAACGAAAACGATCGAACTCAAAAAAAATGTCGTAAATTCACTTTATCCATGTTGCTGTATTAAAAAAAAACTACCACATTCCCGTGTGAAAGATAGACAAAAGGTGATCTCGGTGAAATAATACGAAAGCACACTATATTCCTTTGCGATTTTCAAAAAGTCCTTTTTGTACGAACGGGTATAAACCACGCCCACATAGCAGCGTGAAATATCAACATAAAGATGCTGTATTTCGTATGGTGAGTGTGAGGGGTTGGGAACGTGGAAGGTATCAAGGCATTCCCTCTCAGTCCTAGGATGAAAAACCATGCGCATCTTAGCTCTTCGTAGAGGATATGGTAGATGTCGCGGGCCGCAGTCTTCGCTTGCCATGTGTTGAACTGTGCCGTCTTTTGTATTCTATATATTTTTTTTATTTCTCTTACAGAAAGAGAGTGACGAGAAGTTATATCAAGATGCGTTGATCAACGCGCTGGGAGAGTTCGCCGACCATCTGCCCGACTTCCAGAAGATAGACATCATGATGTTCATCGTGAGCAAGATACCCAGCAGCCAGCGCGGCGGTAAGGGCACGAAGGCCGACGCTATGCTGCAGAGTATACTCCTCAAATCTTTGTTGAAGGTACGATTGGTTTTGTTCATTTTTATGTGACTGGGGACAACTAATAATAATAATGTAGAATGCGGTGATCGTAGATACAGTCCGTATCCTCCGCCGGTTTCATCTCCAGCGAGAACCCTGACCCTCGGCCTTCTGAACTCTAGTCTAGGGCTTCCTTCTGATTGATCTTTATATATTTACTTTATAGAGTTGTTTTGTTTATTTTATCGTATTTTCATTTAATTTGTAATATTTTTTTTACCAATTGGACGAGGTTAAAAACATCGACTTATGCCTGAACTACAGATTATCAGGGTTAAAAAACCACTAAAAATATCATTACAATGTCCAACCCGGAAAACAAATAAGCATACATTGTAACTGTGCGTTCCCTCTTAATGTACTCCGTAAGTTAAGAGGGGGTGAACAGTTACTAAAGCAAAATTAAAATACTTTATTTTCATAGGCCTAAACAGGAACGTCAACTATCCTATGAGTGTGGTCTTCATTCGGATGGAGCCGAGAAGAGAAGAATCCTTCACATGGATAAAATAGCATATATTTTAACTTAACCTAATCATCTCCTCAGCCTTGTTGTCTCTAGACTCTAAACATACAACAGAGTAAGATCTGCGACACATCCATTGACCTCCGGTAGACTTGGATTGGTCGTCATTTCATCTAGTGGGAGGTCGTCCCACGATGCGAGTACCTTTCCTCCTCATCGGTTATCGGTTCTACGAGCTATATGGTGGCTCTTAATTATGTCGGTTATGTTAGTTCCAATGCGGAGATTCACATTACCTTACCCACGTCCAGGTGGGGACGACATACAAAACGACGGAGCTGAGCAAGGCGTTCCCTGCCGCCTTCCTGGAGGCCCTGCTGCGGCTGTCCAGCGCCGGCGAGCCGTGCACGCGCGCCTTGCTGCAGCGCATCCTGCACACGCTGCTCGACCGCCGCGGGAACGCCGCGTCGCTGTCCGCGCCCACGTACGTACTTTGCGTCGTGGCGTGGACCTGCTGCGGTGGCCGGCTGCGCTGCTGCCTCACGGGTCCTCAGTTCGATATCTAATAGTTGGTTTTCGGATCTGAGTGTGTTGTGCATAGATCCCGTCTCACTCACGCTGCGTCTAGGATTAGATAATGGGATTTTCAGTGAGTGAAATGATCAACCCATCTTTGCAACAAATCTGCATAAAGTTCATCTTGGTGGCAGGTGATGACTGCGGCCCGTAAACACCTTCTCATCCTCAATGAACTGGTAGCAAGGTGTTCCATCTGAACCCCCGAGGACTTAGATGGAAAAACTCGCTATTTACTAGATCCCCGGTTACCTACACCCACCATATGAAATCCAGCAGCATTATGCCACGATTTCACACTGGGCTCTGTCCTTGGTCTAGCCGTCGTAGGTCTTTTACTTTATATGGTATTTTTTATATAGAACAGTTGTTCGTCGGTCGGTTGGCGGTCATCACTCACCTGATGGCAAGTGATCACCGGCGCCCATGAATCCGCAACACCAGAGGAGTCGCATATGCGTTGCCGGCCTTTCAGGAAGGTGTAGGCTCTTCTCACGAAGGTCCCTATGTCGTATCGATTCGGCAACACAGCTGGCGACGGCTGATTCCACAGAGTAGTTGTGCGTGGCAGAAATTTTAGGAGATACAATAAAAAAAGATTTCTACATTTTTCAGTGTCGAATATGCGGAACTCGGGCTCACAGTTGAGAAATGCTCCCGGCCCGATCTGATCTTCATCAGTAAACATGGTTACGCTATCTTCAGCTCTCTGTATGATGGTAAGAGAAAGTAATGTTGCTTTAAAAAAAATGTTATTACTAACATTCCCGTTAACCACTCCAACTAAGCTGAACTTGCTTGTTCTGGGAGACGAGAACAGTCTGATGGTGGGTACCTTAAGTTTAGCAGACCGTATCCTGACCCCGAGCGAGTGACTCATCAGTGTAGTCTTATGTAATGAGTGCTACTGGGATTGATTACCATCAGGTCAACTGTGTGTCTTCGATCTTGGTCAATTATGTTACTCTCAGATATTATTGAATAAGATATGGTACATCAAACACGGGAAGCTGAATGCGTCACAGAGCTTCATTGTTTTGCAAGAACACACTACTCGTGGTCGCATGATTTTTTGTAACTATTTGTCACCCATAAGCACACAATTTACTTACGGGTAACATAACCGCGTCCCGTAAACACATTATCTATTGTATCGTGGATGACAACCCTGTGATTCCTTTGGCTCATCGATATCCACATTCATCCTAGATAAGGGATCATAATGCAGACGCATTGTAACCCCCGAGGACTAAGATGGAATACTCTCGTCACCAATAACGAGGGTCTCTGGATCATTGCACTCGCCAGTCGAAACACAGCAGTGTTACGTTATTAGCTGACCCATTTATGTTGAAGTGTGACTCTTCGACTATTGAAATAAAACCAATAATGTGCTTACAGGTCTCCAGCTGGAATCGAACACGGTGGAGAACGTTGAAGCCATCTACACGACACTAACACTACTCTGCATCGAACTGGCTTCTGAGGAGACGGTCGGCGACATGCTCCAGCTCGTACTAGCGTGAGTTGCCTGAAATAAGTTTGAAACGAGAGATAGATTATCAATCAATCTGTCAAATAGTTTATTTGACCGAATATTGGTATAAATGGATAATATGGACAATAGATGATTAAACGCAAACATATTCTGCCACGTATGACGTGCAAATTAAACGCACAAATATGTTCTGCTACGTATGACGTGCAAACTAAACGCACAAATATGTTCTGCTACGTATGGCGTGCAAACTAAACGCACAAATATGTTCTGCCACGTATGGCGTGCAAATTAAACGCACAAATATGTTCTGCTACGTATGGCGTGCAAACTAAACGCACAAATATGTTCTGCTACGTATGGCGTGCAAACTAAACGCACAAATATGTTCTGCTACGTATGGCGTGCAAACTAAACGCACAAATATGTTCTGCCACGTATGGCGTGCAAATTAAACGCACAAACATATTCTGTCATGTATGGCGTGCAAATTAAACGCACAAATATGTTCTGCCACGTATGGCGTGCAAATTAAACGCACAAACATATTCTGTCATGTATGGCGTGCAAATTAAACACACAAACATATTCTGTCATGTATGGCGTGCAAATTAAACGCACAAATATGTTCTGCCACGTATGGCGTGCAAATTAAATGCACAAATATGTTCTGCCACGTATGGCGTGCAAATTAAGCGCACAAACATATTCTGCCACGTATGGAGTGCAGTATAATACTAAATAAAATAATAGATATTTATATACATTTACATAAACTATAAAACAATAATATATACATATTATAAATACAAACATATGTAAAAGTAAATATATATATAAGTAAATAAATAATTGTTATCGATGTAGTGAATCTGCTGGCGCTACTTCCAACAAATGCTTTCGAATTTTACGTTTAAACTCTAAGCGAATTTTAGCCATTCTGATTTGGAAAGGTAGCGCATTCCACATGACAATAGATTGAACAAAGAATGATGATTGAATGAAATCAGTACGATGAGAAGGACATAGGAGAAGAACGATAATGCGTCGAACGAAGATTTTTATTGTTGACGGAACTAAGATATTGAAAATGAGAAGACAAATAAGCAGGAGTAGAAGAAGAATCCATAAGAGAAAAAAGTGTGGTTGGAGCTCTTAGCGATCGACGCTGACGGTTACGTAACCACTGAAGAACCAACTTTTTTATTTCTCATAAATCCCATGATGTTATCTGCACCGCCTAAAATTCCAACCAACAATTTCATTGATTTATGCGTACCATGAATTAAAGTCGAGCGCTTATATACTGAACTACCAAGGCTCTCCAGGAATCTGGTAACCAACGTACCACAGACCTTATAAGCGGTGACGAGACACTCCATCTTCGATCGATGCAGTCATCACAATCAGATGAACTGTGTGCACATTTTTCACCGTTAATATTCAAAAAAATGCGTATTAACTCCTCTCGTCTCTCCTATTAATACCTCCATTAGTAATTACTAAAAGACTATCTATCATATTGATGTCTCTCATTATATGCTCTACAGCATCCAGCAATCGGCTCTGAGCAACCCGGTGCTGACGAGTGGGCAGCAATGTCGTCTGCACGCGGCTGCCATATCGCTGTGCGCCCTCCCCGCGCACATCCTAGCGCTGCCGGCGCTCAAGGATTACGTCGCGAAGGTAACCAGCTCACTACCTCGCATATCATATTACAACCTATGACATGGGCAGCTACGGTCGGCTCGACCGAGGAGCGGCCACGTCCTCGTGTGCCCCGTTTCGTATGGTGAGATCCGAACTGGTGACGATGGTATTCCATCTCAGTCCTACTAGGTGACAACGCGTGTCCATCTTGAATCTTTGTCGAGGATAAGTGTGGATGTCATGAACAGCAGTGATCCCTCACCGTCATGAGAACTGTCTGCACAATTGGCATCTTTACAACCATAGAAAACGCGTTTGTTGTAGATCCACGGAAACCAATGTGAAATAGATCTTAGATCCTTTATCATGGAAGTATATGGATGACAACGTGCCGCAGTCATCGTTTACCATCCAATAGACAGTGTGCTCGTTTGTCACCCTCAGTTCCGTTCAAAAGCTTGTATTTTTTTAAATATTCAGATCATAGACGCGCGCCGTGAGGAGGCGCCCCACCTTCTACCGCCACTGCTTGAAGACTACGACAACCTTTCGCCATCGAGGATGCCCTCGAAGTTGCCTTACCTGATGATTGATCAGGTCAGTTTTGTTTGTATTATTTGTGTGACCTGATTTTTTCACTTATAATTGAACCGCCAACAGAATTATTTGCATGTTTATCAATGAAACACTTTAGATCGCTAGATGTATATAATTCCACCTACTGCTAGTTACACCAGATTAAAACACTAAATATATACGTATTTATTTATTTAACTCTTATGTACACAATGCATTTATATAAGGAAGTAATATAAGAAAGGTATTTACAAAGGCGCAGCTTATGTTACAATTAAAATCTCTTCCAGCTGGCCTGGTGTTGGACATATTACCGGGAAAAAACAGTGTACTCATAAAATAGAAAATTTATTAATTAATACATAAATAACAAAATAAATATAATACATAAATATATATATATATATAAATATAAATATATATATATATATATAAATATATCTATATATATATATATATATATATATATATATATATATATATATAAATAAATTAATAATGAAAATAAACTAATAATAAACCGATGGGTTACATCTAAAAAGTAATTTGTGGATTATAACAGTAGAAGCCACGCTGTAGATCATTTCGAACAGCAGCATGAATGGGTGGGCTCGACCAGGACCACGCCCTCGTTGAATATAAAAACAATATAACGCTGCCGTTTTTAGTACGGTCAAAGTAGAGATCCAGAAACCGTAAGTAACGAGGTATTCCATCTCAGTCGTCACATGTCAGAAGGTGCATGGCGTGCCCGCACTAATCATTTCCCATCAAGTGAGCTGTGTGCTCGTTTGTCACCATTACTGTAACATAAAAATATGTATAAAAATCGTTTTCAGATGGCACTCGGCGAATGTTTAAAGGCGAGCGGTATAGACACAAGCAGACTGCAGTCGCCGTTGCCATACAGCTCTGGCAACGCGGCCGGCTTGGCACACCGCCACAGCTGGGTGGAGGCTGGTAAGTCCCCATTGGCCCAAATTCAATCACAATTTTATAAATTTAAATTTTATTATATAATGTACTTGTCTTTCGTTTAGGTTTGAATCGCTATTAAATTGTTCGATCTCTATATTGTTTATGGTTGTTGTTGACAGTTAATATAAAATAAAATCTTATGTAATTATTTTATTTTATTTATTTATTTATAAACTTTTGTACAACTAACATATGCACAAAGGCAGAGTTAATGCCTAAGGCATCATCTACCGGTTAACCTTGGGAGGGTTCAGAGAAATCAAGTTAGGGTACAGATGAATAATAATAAAGAAAAAAAGAAACATACATCTAAATACTTATACAGTTATATTTTATTATGATATTATTTGATTTTGATAATTTAATTATGTTTTTTGTTTTCATTATGAATCAGTTATTGTTTAGTTTCCTCTGTTCATTAATGTTTGTAACAGGATAACCGTTAATTATAACAAATGATGCGTTCATCTCTAATTGGTGCATGCATCAGATTTGACTTCATGTATTTATGGATTCAGATTCCGTTCATCTCTAATTGGTGCATGCATCAGATTTGACTTCATGTATTTATGGATTCAGATTCCGTTCATGTCTAATTGGTGCATGCACTGGGATTTGACTTCATGTATTTATGATTCAGATTACGTTCATCTCTAATTGGTGCATGCACTGGGATTTGACTTCATGTATTTATGGATTCAGATTCCGTTCATCTCTAATTGGTGCATGCATCAGATTTGACTTCATGTATTTATGGATTCAGATTCCGTTCATCTCTAATTGGTGCATGCATCAGATTTGACTTCATGTATTTATGGATTCAGATTACGTTCATCTCTAATTGGTGCATGCATCAGATTTGACTTCATGTATTTATGGATTCAGATTCCGTTCATCTCTAATTGGTGCATGCATCAGATTTGACTTCATGTATTTATAGATTCAGATTCCGTTCATCTCTAATTGGTGCATGCATCAGATTTGACTTCATGTATTTATGTATTCAGATTCCGATCATCTCTAATTGGTGCATGCATCAGATTTGACTTCATGTATTTATAGATTCAGATTCCGTTCATCTCTAATTGGTGCATGCATCAGATTTGACTTCATGTATTTATGGATTCAGATTACGTTCATCTCTAATTGGTGCATGCATCAGATTTGACTTCACATATTTATGGATTCAGATTCCGTTCATCTCTAATTGGTGCATGCATCAGATTTGACTTCATGTATTTATGGATTCAGATTACGTTCATCTCTAATTGGTGCATGCATCAGATTTGACTTACTGTATTTATGGATTCAGATTCCGTTCATGTCTAATTGGTGCATGCATCAGATTTGACTTCAAGTATTTATGGATTCAGATTACGTTCGTCTCTAATTGGTGCATGCATCAGATTTGACTTCATGTATTTATGGATTCAGATTCCGTTCATCTCCTAATTGGTGCATGCATCAGGATTTGACTTCATGTATTTATGGATTCAGATTACGTTCATCTCTAATTGGTGCATGCATCAGATTTGACTTCATGTATTTATGGATTCAGATTACGTCTATCTCTAATTGGTGCATGCATCAGATTTGACTTCATGTATTTATGATTCAGATTCCGTTCATCTCTAATTGCATGCATCAGATTTGACTTCACATATTTATGGATTCAGATTCCGTTCATCTCTAATTGGTGCATGCATCAGATTTGACTTCATGTATTTATGGATTCAGATTACGTTCATCTCTAATTGGTGCATGCATCAGATTTGACTTACTGTATTTATGGATTCAGATTCCGTTCATGTCTAATTGGTGCATGCATCAGATTTGACTTCAAGTATTTATGGATTCAGATTACGTTCGTCTCTAATTGGTGCATGCATCAGATTTGACTTCATGTATTTATGGATTCAGATTCCGTTCATCTCTAATTGGTGCATGCATCAGATTTGACTTCATGTATTTATGGATTCAGATTACGTTCATCTCTAATTGGTGCATGCATCAGATTTGACTTCATGTATTTATGGATTCAGATTACGTTCATCTCTAATTGGTGCATGCATCAGATTTGACTTCATGTATTTATGATTCAGATTCCGTTCATCTCTAATTGGTGCATGCACTGATTTGACTTCATGTATTTATGATTCAGATTCCGTTCATCTCTAATTGCATGCATCAGATTTGACTTCATGTATTTATGTATTCAGATTCCGATCATCTCTAATTGGTGCATGCATCAGATTTGACTTCATGTATTTATAGATTCAGATTCCGTTCATCTCTAATTGGTGCATGCATCAGATTTGACTTCATGTATTTACGGATTCAGATTCCGTCTATCTCTAATTGGTGCATGCATCAGGATTTGACTTCACATATTTATGGATTCAGATTCCGTTCATCTCTAATTGGTGCATGCATCAGATTTGACTTACTGTATTTATGGATTCAGATTACGTTCATCTCTAATTGGCATGCATCAGATTTGACTTACTGTATTTATGGATTCAGATTCCGTTCATGTCTAATTGGTGCATGCATCAGATTTGACTTCAAGTATTTATGGATTCAGATTACGTTCGTCTCTAATTGGTGCATGCATCAGATTTGACTTCATGTATTTATGGATTCAGATTCCGTTCATCTCTAATTGGTGCATGCATCAGATTTGACTTCATGTATTTACGGATTCAGATTCGTTTTCATGTATGCGCTGTAGATGAACCAAATTAAATAAATTATCAAGTATAAATTAGATACAAGCGAACCACCTATTTAAAATGGTCATGTAATATGGTACAAATTGACTGTGATCCAATCTTCATCTCGAACCTCGTGCATGGTAATATCACTAAATATCTTTATCAGCCTATTCACCCTGATGACGTTTTCTTGAGTGACTGGCCATTTGGAGGTCGCGCTGGTCTAAGATGATCTCATGTCACTACATTTAATCTCACTCCATTTGGTGATATAGCCTGTCCCCAAAAGCACTGATTACAATCTTATATATTAAATCTCGTTTTAAATCATAATATAAGAAATGTTGCCCGTGTATGACATGTTAACTTTTTCGAAAAAAAGTAATTAAAAGATAAGACTTGACTAACAATTATTGGATCTCCACAGTGTACCACTGTTTTTTTTTATTGCCGGTCCAGAGACCTCTACAGCTTTATCTAGTTAAACACGGGGGGCCCGATGGGTAGGGAGAATACCACTGGTTTATGAATAATATTTCTCGTGTGTCCCAATGACATTGTTACAATGGCAGCAATGACATTGTTAATAGGAAATTTAAACTTATTTTTGCTGATTAACCTCCTGCTCGACGGGAAAGGAAACCATCGCGAGTGTTGACACTTGAGGGTCTTGTGGGATGACATTTCATTCAGACGGCGTAACGTTTGCGAGGAATTACTTGTACTGGCAATGGCGCGTCCTCATCCGCTTTATATAAAATTAATTAAAAGTCAGATTACAAACTAATAAAGTGAAATTATTGTTTACATTGCCAAATTAATATAATGATTAACTAAATTACTAATTATGAATATTTAAATATAACAAGGTATAGGTTAATCACTAAAATATAATTAGGAGTATTAATTGACGTCACAACCGCTGGGCGCCTGTGTTGCTAGTTAACACGAGGAAAATCCTGCATGTTTTGATATTATAAAAAATATTTCGAAGATATTTGTACGCCTATCCGCAGTGGGGCTGCTTGGTGCACTTTGCTCCACTCTCTAGAGAGCAAGCCTATGCTCAACGGTGGGATTTTATTTTATGCTAATAACGTGTATGCAATATACATGATGACGTATTTTAGACAATATTGAAGTGGTATTCTGTCGTGTTAAGGAGCTGCTCAGGGACGCGACAGCTTGGCCGACATCGCGGCCGGTCCCGCCGAGCTGGACAGCGCGAACAGCTCGCCGGGGGTGCAGCGGGTACGTACACGAACACACGCGCACTTACGTGCACACATTTTGTTTTTTCTTTTTTCCGTTGTTGTCTCTCGTGTCTCTAATTGTTGTATTCAATCCTAAATACATAAATATATATATAAATAAATATATATATAAATATAAGAGATACACTATTCACAAATATTTGTCTCTAAGAAGAACATATTATGTGGAGGTTTTAGATTTTTTTTATTTTTTTTTAAGTAACAAACTCACACACAGTTCACCTGATGGCAAGCGATCCCTGCGTCCCATGACATCTCTACATTCATCCTTGACAAGGAATGCATAATGCAGATGCGTTGTCACCCTTGAGGACTGAGATGGAATGCCTCATCACCAGTAATAAAGCTCTGTACTCACCAGACGCAACACAGCAATATTATACTGATGTTTTACGCTGGTATTCTTACAATCTCTTCCATAAAAACTGAACGTTAAAATGTCTTGATGTAACTTAACCGACGTGGGAACATAACAACGCTCTGTTATGAAAGCACTGAAGTGAGCTTTTAAGTTAACTTACGCACAAGGTGTGCGGGCCGTGGTTACAACTAATTCGAGGATTTTTTTCATGATCAGCGATACAATTACTTGTCTGAGACCCTCAGGGTCGTGTTTGATCACCGGAAGAGTTTTCACTAAGAACCCACGGGGATCCTCAGGATTATTTATTATATCACAGGTGACGTAACGCGTATATTTATACAAAATAATATTGTCTTAATTCAGTCGGAATGTCTTTTATTTACTTTGACCGTAATTGTGTTTCTACATTCTAGAAATTAAATTAATAAAGAAACTACAGCGTGTTGCTGCTACATCTGTTGTTATCTAAGCATGTGGTCTCAGATAAAAAAATCAACATGTAACCTACTTACAACAATATAGGGTGACAACACGTTTTAATTCGTAATGAGATAGTGAAACGGGAAGCGTGTACTAGAATGGAAATTTTTAAAAATAAATTAAATTCGTGGCTACTGAATGCTTTAGGTGACCCATTTTATTTTTTAAGCACACATTGTTAATTTATTTTCTTTTTTTTATATTTTGAGTCAAATTAGAACATAAGGAAGATTACGAGAAATATCAAAATACAATTCGAATTAGTTTTAATGAATGCGAAGTAGCCAACAAACTGTATACAGTTTGGCGAACTTATATAGAAAACAATTGTGTTTACTTTTTGGTATTTAATAAAAAAAAATGTAGTAACCTAATTATTATAGACAGCAGTGGCCATTAAATAATTTGAATATTGTGCCAGTTTGTCACCCTCGGTTCCATGTTCTAATCATTGAAATGTCCCTGACAGCAAGTCCAATACAACGCGCTGGACGAAGAGTACAGGATGTTCATAGAGAAATACAACCGCAACCATCGGGATGTCATGCAGAAATTTGGCGTTTACGTATTTGATATTATTTGATATATTTAATAAATAGTATAGTACGGTAAAAATTGTAAAGTAACAACCTGTATATACATATTTAAAAAAGAAATATCCCACGCTGGGTCGCTAGGCACGGGCTTTCTGGAGAGAAGGCCCGTGCCTAGCGAGCTTTGATAATCAAGCACCCCCTTAACTAATCGATTCGTGAATATGCAAAATGCTCATAACTCATCCTCAACACACTAAGGTGGTAGGGTCAGCCGCGTCATCTATGCTGGTACCGTTGGCAGCGGCAGCTGACGCGTCCGCCAAACAACTGCAACTGCCTGAGTGATCGACACCGTTTACAAATATACGTTTGAACTTACACTACGTGATTCACTTGGTAGAGTGGGCTAGCATAAGCTTGAACAGAGTGAAGGTATTGGAGCACTCATAACAGACCTCCGCGTGGCTCCAGATCACAAGTCTTGTAAAATATTTTGTAAAATCCATAGACATGCAGGTTTCCTCACGATGTTTAAGTGTACATTCCCAATGTTTGTCCGGCCACCGTAACTATATAACAAGTCCATCTAGATAATGCAGTCTTCCCCATTCTCCTCGCATGTCTGCAGAGCACCGACAACGAGTTCTGGAACTGGAGTAATGGTGTTGTGGAAAATTTCCACTCGCCCATGTTGAGAAAGGAAAGACAAGATTCGGTATAACATTGTCTCAGTGATTTATGTTATTTGGATACTAAAGTAGACTTTTTATATACTAAATGAGTCTTCGTAGCCGAATACCTAAGCGCTCGCTTCCTTCTCCACCAGATAATTCTTAATTACAATTATTCGATGATTTACCACGTGAAAGAAAACACCGTGACTAAACATGCATTTTAAAATATATATATATCTATTTCAAACTCATGTAAAGTCCACAAAACCTCTCTTTAGAGAGAAGGCCTAGTATACCCAACAGTGGGATTTATTTGTGCTGTTACGTTAATGTTTTTTTTCTTTCCATTTGAGATTAAGTCCCATACATAGTTCTCCCCCAATTGCTATATTTAGTCTATTACCAGAGTAAAATTCAAAAATCATAGTATACCAAATTATCATGACATAAAACTTGCCCTTCAGGAATAAGTTGTACTCAATTTTTTACTGACGGGTACCGTTAGCGCAATATATATATATATATATATATATATATATATATATATATATATATATATATATTTATTGCCAGCTTGCAGTGAAATTTAAAGCGAGCGCTTAGACGCCGCGGCTTCATTGATGTGTATTGATGAAAATGAGAGAGTAATTAAATTGTATAAGTTATTAATATTGTTTTGTAATATCATTGTAATGTAGAATGTATTTCTTGTATAAATCCTAAATGAACTAGCTAATGTATAGTTTCACAAAATGTGTATTTTATTATTATTTTCACATTACATTACAATTTGTTAGATCGTTGTTATGAATTATTTTGTCAGTAATAATATGGATATGACGTAGATATGTAGGTCTGCGGGAAGTCGATGGATGCAGGTGGCGCGGGATTGGGTGATAATGGAATGGAATTTAAAATAAAATAATAAAAAGATAAAATAACATTGAATTAATTCAATCTACCGTTACTTTCTATTTCTGGTTTGGAGCTCCTCATCAGCGGCGGCGGCGATTTGGGTCCTTTTAGACATAAGTTATACACTTAAGATACATGATACTCTACTCTTAAATAAAATTAAAGAAGTATTCATTTAAATTATAAAAATTAACACGAATCAAAGATGCGGTCCAATTAGACCTCCTTGAGGTAATCATTCCATTTAGGATAACAACAGTATGTCTAGCAAATATTTATAGCAATATATTCTCCGCAGTGGATGTCAATTTGTAATAGCCAGAAGATATCGCCGTGATCCAAAAGATCTAGATGGACCAGCAGGTCAAGTGGTTCAAGGATTCCACTATATAGGTTGATAATTGTGACGGTATCCGTTTTTGTCTTCAGCATACGGCACAATCGGAGAGCGTAAGCCTGGAGGCGTTGCGCAGGGCAGCGCACGGACCCAGCGAGGCGGAGAAGCGGGAGGTAGAGCGACGGAAGGCCACTTTGAACAACACCTTCCGGACCGCGCCCTTCGACTACTTGCTTCACTTGACACAACCCAAGGTAATATCAAAAGTGACAATCCAGCACACAGCTGTGGCCCATGACACACTCACCGAGCTGAGATAGTACAACGAGAGTGTTTGAAGAGTACGCGCGGTTAGCGCTTGGAGGAAAGGGTGATTTATTTAAAGAAATTTATGGTCACAAATGTACACACACGGTAGGAGAGGACCGTGACGAATTATACGATCATCCATAACTTGCCGTTCTCACTCCTGTGGCATGTAGCAAGTGAGCTTAGAACAGAGCATGACGTCACCGTGACGTCATATCCTTTGCGGTGCTCCTGGAGTGTGTGGTTGTTGAATTTCTCCTTCATACTCGAATCGGGTAACGTTGGCACGATGCACCCTGGGGACCGGTGATGATACTTTGACTTTAGTGGCTTACGCTCTGACAGGGGAGGGGTGCCTGTGATTAGCGGAGGTCACTGTGGAATTGAAGCTTGGGGATTCATTAAGAGCGTTGCGGGAGGTTGCATTTCTCCTCGATCTCTGTATTTGGGGAAAGACAACAAAACCATACCATCGGTTCGTCGCATCTTATGATCTAACCCCGCCCACTATGCAATGGCCGCCAGTGCGCTTATTTTTCTAACGTACCGACGCAAGATGGCCGCGCACGCGCCCTCTGTCCCACACTCGAGCGGCCCTTGCGTAGGCCCATGACAAGTAATTGTTTTAATTCCTTAATTATTTTCAACTATAAATTTCAACGCGATTCTGAATTAAATAATTAATTCTTCGCCGGGTCTTGTTCTAATAACCATTTTATTAATCTCAACCAAAAGTATCTTCACCTTAAATACCGTACTTAATACGTATAACTTCAATAAGATAGTTGCTCCCTTATCTCTTGCAGTACGAGATCCAGGACAAGTTGCAGGAGATCTTCTCGTCGCTATCGCAGGAGCCGCTGCTGGCCGGCGGTTCACCCAGCGCCAAGTTGCGACGGGCACAGGACCAATGTCTGCCGGAGCTGTTCCTCTACTGAACACGGTAAGCTTTTATCATCAGTAGAGCCACGATCCAGCTCGTTTCTAGCATTATCAGGTTGCCCTGCAACAAATAGGAGTGCAACGCTGACGTGCTACGGATGCGGATTCTCATCTTCGTGTTTGAAGATGTGCTTCTTGAATATTAGTTCAATTTATAGCCATCATTTATCGCTGTCTCATTAAAAAAAATATATTTTCCGTTTCCAGATGCTCACAAACAAGATATTACAGTTTGATGGGTCGTCGCACAAGACTACTACCGGCATATGACGATCTGGGCTTTGAAGACATTTATTTATCTCTTATATTAAATAAGTATGTTAACCACGCTTCCATTACTTAATGGACAAAATTACTGCCAACTCTAAGGCACGCGTCGGCGCATGCGTTACTTGATAAGTCTGCATTCTTTTTTAAATAGCCCTGATGTTATTTCCGCTTAAAAAGTGTATATATATACACTTAGGAACTATATGAGTATTAAAAGTGTAATCAAATATATAGTATGTCTAGACTTTACCAATCATATTTTCGGGATATATTAGATATAGTATAGTAAACATTTCTTTAAATCCATCGATAAACATCGTGCGTTACCTTGACGATATTATAGTAATCGTACCTCTCTATCGCAAGATGTCCGACCAGTTAAGGGTTCGGTTGATATAACGAGCTTGAATGGAAATCCTCTTATGGATTGTCGAAGCAATAAAATAATTTTCTTATATCGTTGTGGCGTTTTTGTAGTTTTATTCTTTATTATTACTAGATATGATGATTGAAAATAGGGTGGCTATATTCCGGTTGAATAGTGGGAATTTAATATTTGAGAAATATTAAAACCGATAATAGTAATGAATTTCGTCTCGTACTCTTTCTATGCTAAAAGCTAGGCTGCATGTAGTAACTATCTCGACCGGAGAATGCCTACGCTTTCACAGAAGTGAGCTTTAATTGAATGAAGTTTCTTTTTTTTGAGGTATGTGTGTTAAAAGTGTCGACAATACTGAGTTAATTTACGTATGCCAAGCCAAGCTGCAGCTATTTTGCAGCTTAATGTGTCTGCACGACTGGAGAAGGACCATGCCCTCACATAACAGTGAAATAGCAGTATAACGCTGCTGTGTTTCGTATGGTGAGTGTGTAGGACCCGGAGATGTTACAGGTATTCTATCATCTTCGGGTTGCATATGCATGTGCGTCCTAAATTTTTATTGAAAATGGATGTCACCGCTAATATTTAAAAGAAACCGGGATTTGTAATGTTGTTATCATTTAATATGTGCTATGGGTATCCAAATCAAAAGTCATTATAGTATAAACAATGCCTTTCGTGAAATACTAAAATATTTATAAACTCGATACTTCTATAAAAAAATATATATGTTTAAAAATTCTTACTAATGTTGTTCTGTTGCTTTCTGGCAAGTTTGGGGATTTTTGTAATTTTACATACCATATATTACAAACTCTGCGAGTGAGTGAAATGCATTTATGCATGAAATGCTAAGAGAAGACGAAATAGATATACTTTTTTCCGTGTATGCAGTTTTTTCGTCCTGCCTAATTAGATGAGGCACTTACGGACCAAGTTCAGCATGTATGTGTCAAATCGTATCAGAAAATCTTGTGTGAAAATGTTTAACTATTTTAAATATCTGTTGGGTAAAAAGATAATACATGATAACTCAGTGTGACGTAATATGTCAAACTTTTTTTATGGCGTTTATATTACAGCATCATCGGGTTCAAAGGTATTTCAGTATTGCCATCATTGTCAACAGGGGTGCAGTGGCTTTATATGTTCTACTTACCCCGCAAATAAATATAGGCGTGTGTGTATGATTTTTTCACAAACAATATTTCCTATTGTGTTTAGCGTCTTTTAAAATTTATTGAGTTCGATCCGAACGTAGTACAGTATTTTTTTGTTTCATGCATTCCTTCCTTCGAAGCTGGCTTGACAGTAAATATTTTGAAATGTCCTGATTGTTTGACATGTTGACAGCTAAGTGTGTATTCAAGTGTCAGTATTATTATTGTTTCCTCTTCTTTACACTTTTTAAAAGTAAAATTCTTATTTTAATCTAATACTGTATGAAGTTATACTTTAGGGGCGAAATTTTTAAAATTCGAAAATAAATATCTTCCAACCGAAATGTAACATGTTAGCTTAGAATGTTTTTTACTAAATTCAGTAATCGCAATGTTAAGTTACTGTATGTAGTGTAATATAATAGTAACTATATGTAAACATTCTTGTCACAGCAGATTAAGAAGGCGGGAGCGTTGAGGGAGGCGATCTGCTTTCTAGAATTCTTGGTTTTATTTTCATCTAATCAAAAGCAGTCGCGGTAGTGCGGTATTTCTTAGATTTATATCGTTATTTACAGCATGACGTCAGTGTTTCTAGTGTATGGATGTAAGGTCTACGGACCACAGTATTGCAGTTATTGCATCTGGCCTCAAGGCACGCGACAACGTAGACGTCATGGGCCGGACTCATCGTTTATCATCAGGTGAACTGTTATATTTAAAAAAAAAGTATATCCGTGCTCTATACTGTCTGCCAGGTAATTTTCAATATACATTCCAATATCGTATAAATAATTAGAAATGAAATCTACATCTTTAAATTTACTATTGTTATTGTAGAAAATTACTTAATAAAATATATAGAAGTAGATAAATAGGTAAGGTAAGGAATCTTCTAGATATATATAGGAGGGTGTTGGAATATAATTCGCCACAATATATTGTCTCTATTTATTTCTTTCACATGAATACTAATATACATAGGCAATATATATTTTTTAACATTGTGCTAATATGTCACAAGTGGTAGGTTCAGAATGTAGATCCTAAATTGAAAACTTATTTTTCATCAGAATCCCTTTCAATATTGGACTCATTAGATGAGGAAAGTTTCTAGGTTGGAAGGGTTTGATTCTTCTAAACTTTGTCTCAGTATGCAACGTAACTAACCGTCGGCTATCGATGCTAACTGCTGAACAGCCCCGCATGGGGTTGCCATAAGACACAACCCTGAACCACCTGCGTCCATCCGTTGCACGAAAACTTGCATAGATCGGCGCTCCGTCTAGGTATCATAAGCGTAATATACATAACATAATATATAAAATAATTTGATTAAGTTATTTTGAGTTTCTAAAGTAAACAAAATAAAAGAAAAATATAAAAGAGATAGATGGTAATAAAAGTAGACTTTTATGTCGTTATTAACAAGTTTATAAATTTATATTAAGATTATTAAGTATTTCCTTGGATATGACGTTGTTTAAATTGTGACGTTACTTATATATCGCATTTAAGATGAAAAGGACTCGACTCATAAAAGATACGGAAAAATAATATTTATTGGGAAAACGGAAAAAGAATATTTATTAAGATGAATTGTGACCAACGCTTGTGCTGTTGTTATCAAGCTAGCATTTTCTGTTTCCCATAGGCATGTGACGGCTTGTTTAAGTAGACACTACAGATAAGATTATGTTGAGTCATTTTACGAACGTAACTGTATTTTAATAAATATAGTTCTGTTGTTTTCGTTCTAAATGTGGCGATATTAGTGACGAACATTAAAGTAACGAGAAAACATCTCGTATTTCAATAATATTTATTTGATATATTTAGCACGTGCTCAAAATTATGACAAGTGTAACTGATGCCTTATATTAGTTTTTTTTTTAATAACGTGTTGCCTATTATCTGTTTATATTATATTTAATCTATAATCATTGATAAATAAAAACTCTTCATACTAATTAAACTAAATGAGTGGAAACGTGAGAAATATTTTCTTTATTTATAATTGTCCATAAAAACGTATGAAATTACGTGAAGGTATATGACTTTTAGGTTATGTCGTTGTAAAAATTCACAACTGACTCCGTTAAACTTGAACATATTTACGGTTCTCTAATTTAATATATTCATATAAATTACTAATATTTTGTCTTGTTTCCCTCTTAAAATACTTACTAGCTTCACTTGTTCAACAACCGTTAGTCTCGTGTATAGCTCGATAGTTATACCAGCGGCATTTTAGACGTTTATTGACTGCTTAATAACATGTAACATAATTTGTTAGTGATATGTGATAACTTACATATATGAAGTGTATTCGATAATCCAAATAATGTCAAATGATCACATAAAGTTTATTACTGAAAAGAAATACACACTGTTATTTTAGGACGGTCTTATTTATGGACGTTTTGAAATCAATGAATGTGTCATCGTGAGTTTTTGTATATTAATGTGTGTTTTACAATAATTAATATGATCCTATATAGCTGGCGTTGTTCGTTGTACGTAGTGCGTTGTTATGTTAATTCGTCAATACTTGATGCTGTCGCATGGAATGTTGTAAGGTTGTGTTAAATAATATATGTGGTTGCAAAGTACATTGGATGTTTTATTTTTTTCTAACGGTCTGTTTTCGTGGATTTTATAATACGTTGAATGATTTTTCTTTGAAAAAACCAGGTTTTTGAATTTGGATGAAGTGGACTTATGATCAGTTTCATCAACATCACACCACTGAAAACTACTAAAAAAAATTAAGGCGTAATCACCGACGACCAAGTTCCTCTATTCTGCGCGAATATTTCATGGTCAGTTTGGATTCTATTGTAATTATCGTTCTGGATGAATTCCTCATTAGCGAGATCTTAGTCTGCTGAGCAAATATTGCAGTGCCGACGAATTTACAAGGACACTCGTACACCTCTTCAATTGACAGGGTAGAGTTATTCGACCGACTCGGTCAGCTCGACCGGGGTAGGCCCACGCCTTCACAGAATGACGACGACGCATTCCGTCTCAGTCCTCAAGGGTGACAACGCATCTGCATTATGATTTCTTGTCAAGCATGAATGTAGATGTCACTGGCCGCAGGAATCACTTGCCATCAGATGAAATGTGTGCTCGTTTGTTACTCATATATTTAATAGAAAAAAAAAATAATAATCCGATTTAAATTTATGATACAATATCGGATCGTTAGGATGCAGAGACCAGATGTTATAGAAGCACCCATAATGGAATCACATATTGATCAATTGGAAGTATTATTTGATTATGAATCGAAATCAAGCCCAACTTCAACGACACAGTTTTTCCGACTCTGAATACACCCGGATTTCAAATATATCATAGATTACTATAATGACGTCTAAGCGTAGGATATATTTTATGAAACAAGGCGACAAGCGAGCAGTTTACCTGAACATCACAAGTTTCTAGATGCACTTGTAATCCCCGAGGGCTGAGAATGAACTTTCGCGCCAGCAATATTTTGTGAGGACTTAATCCTTTCCTAGCCATTAATACTGAAGACAGAATCAATATGAAGCGTCTAAAAAGCTGGTCGTGTTCATGTAGGTTGAAATCGTATCAGTACGGTAAAACCGCTGACGACATCATTCTAGAAGCATCGTTTCTCAAATATTTTTATGAGTCGACTCACGATAAAGTCAAAAGTTAAGTAAGTAAAAAACTTCGCGACCCCTTCACTATAAAATTATAGTTACATTTGAATAATAGTAAATTACGTTTAAACTTTAAACATATAATATTTAATGTTTTTAAAACTATATTAAAATCTTATTGAACTTACTATTTATTTATTGAACAGATTGCGACCCACATTAATAAAAAACGTGACTCTCCCAGGTTGAGAAACGCCGCCACATAGTATATGTGTAGACAGAAAAGGCATAAAAATTTCAGTGACGGATTGCTGGCTAACCATCAATATGGTGAGGATTAAATTTTCAAATCCAACCGCCTTTGTACGCCAGTTAAACTCAACAGCTGAAATTGACATAATGAATCCTCCATCAATCACTAATTATCCCTTTTCCTTTATGTCAGTATAGTTTACAGTTGAAACTTTTTCCAGTATGTTTATAGTGCGACGTTACTCTGCGTGACAGAATCCGTGGTAGAACGATGGTGGCTTATTATATGAAGTGGCTATGGGTTGGCCAGCTCGTTGAACAAAGTGAAAGAAATGTTCTAGAATATTAGGAAACGCAATTAAGAACTATCCCCCCCACTAGATAAGGGTGAGTGATACCTAATTGTTTGGGGGAAATCGATGAATACGGGTGACTAAGGACCTTACTATAAACATTATCCAGTAGTGGACTTATTTTATTTATTGAACAGATTGCGAACCACATTAATAAAAACGTGACTCTCCCAGGTTGAGAAACGCCGCCATATAGTATATGTGTAGGCAGAAAAGGCATAAAAATTTCAGTGACGGATTGCTGGCTAACCATCAATATGGTGAGGATTAAATTTTCAAATCCAACCGCCTTTGTACGCCAGTTAAACTCAACAGCTGAAATTGACATAATGAATCCTCCATCAATCACTAATTATCCCTTTTCCTTTATGTCAGTATAATTTACAGTTGAAACTTTTTCCAGTATTTTTATAGTGCGACGTTACTCTGCGTGACAGAATCCGTAGTTGAACGATGGTGGCTTATTATATGAAGTGGCTATGGGTTGGCCAGCTCGTTGAACAAAGTGAAAGAAATGTTCTAGAATATTAGGAAACGCAATTAAGGACTATCCCCCCCACTAGATAAGGGTGAGTGATACCTAATTGTTTGGGGGAAATCGATGAATACGGGTGACTAAGGACCTTACTATAAACATTATCCAGTAGTGGACTTATTTTATTTATTTTTATTTTATTCCATTTATTTTATAAAATCTTACAATATTAAAAACTAATTTTATAATTCCTTTATGCAATGTTGAAGCCATTATAGATTTACATTATTTTTGCGTACATTCACTACGGCAATGACATTTTTTACAATCAAATAGATTTTTAAGGATCTTATTCTACGTCAGCAAGTATGTCATCAACTTCTACACACTTGCACATAGTGATGACACACCAATAGGTGATCTATGTAATGGCGGGTGATAATTGCGTCCCATAGACAACACAATGATTCGAGTCCGATAGAATGGGTTTTACTCTGGGATTCATTCTTAGGTTCCCTTCACTCACTGATAGCGTTAGTCTGATTCCCTTAACTTGCCTATATTTTACATTTAAAAGGTATACACGAAAAATAAAACTATATTAAATTATATTTAAACATTTATTTGAAAATAACACATTTATCTACTTACATTTAATTCCATTTAGTTTCTGTATATACACCGTCTTGAGGTTCGAACGTAATAATAAATCTAACTAGGTATAAATGTAGCACCTCAACCCTTAGGGTCCTCGCACAGGAATACTTTTAACACACTCATATAAAACTACTGATAATTTTGAGCACTGAACTTCCTAACGCAGTGAATTAATAGGTCATTGGCACATTTAGGTAATGCAATGTATTTGAAGTGTAATTGAAATTTGAGATTGAATCACGTGAGTTATCGCCGTTCTTTGTCGTGATTGGTCTAAATCAGGGGTGAGCAACCTTTTTTAGCAACGGGCCTATCCAAATTATGAAATTCTTTGGAGGACCAACATCACTCCTCCTAACAGTATTAAAATTGTATTCATATTATAAACATTTGATTACAACTTAATATATTAGCCGGAGGATATCTGTAATATAAAATGAACGCTTGGTGGGCCGCATAAAAGTATTACGCGGGCCGCATGCGGTCCGATGGTGGCTCGCCCTGGTCTAAACCATAAGTTCCCAACGAGGGCATTACCACCCCGCACGCAGTGGGGTTGAAGAGTAATTAAATCTATTTATTAAAAGTGAAATTTGTGATTTTTAATAAATAGATAGAAAAAAGGTTTTAAATTCCTGGCCGATTTCGACCACGGCGATATCTTTTTAACAGATGATATAAACTGTTAAGGAATTTTTTATAGAGCTGTAAGCGTTCGCGTAAACACAGAGACACTCTCCCGTCATCCCCATCCCTATTCAGATGTAATTCATATATACATACGTAAGACTGGAGGAATTTCGATCCAGGCTTAGAAAGAAATGGGCATACATACACGGTACACTCAGAAAACCAAATATTGTACCTCGGATGGGAATCGAACGCCTGGATGTAGCAGCAACTAAAAAATAGATATCGGGCAACAATATCCAGAAACGAAGGGTGTCTAGGTTTCTTTTTTATAGAGGACGGTGCTGCATAAGTTCGGGAATCTGTCTGTCGATGGTCTGAACATTATGTTACATTCTCTTTGATTCGTTATACGTTATGTGTTACAGAAATGTACTATTTATGTAGTTCACTGTGCGTTCCAGATCTGGTACAATAAGTTTATAGATATGAAAATAATAGATATATATATATATTTTCATTTCTATATAATATATTTTCATATCTAAAATAATGTGTATAGTTTATGGTGAGACACATTCCAAAAGGAGATGGAAGTCATTGATATATTCTCAATATATAAAAATTGGAGGGAAATAAACCTTAAATATTGTCTGCACACAATTTTGCCGTAATCCTATGTTTTTAGTTGTAAATGCGTTGACACAAGTACACCAACACTGACTGACATGATCGAACATGTCCAAAGAAAATCGCATACGGTTGCAGGTCACTGATATGATATCTTGGATTTTATTGATATGAATGAGAAAAAAAAATGTAGTATCAAAGAGTAAATGTATTTATGCAAAATATATTGAGAATGCAATTGCATTTGCGTGCAAACCTGGTATTACATGTGTGTGTGTGTATATTATGTACACATATGTATATGTGAAACAGTCTTTGATTTAAATGGCTTTTGTAACTCCATTTATATTTATATTAGCTTCTACCGGTGAAACTCAAGTTAAATTCGTTTAGTTTTAATAAGGTGAATGGGTCGGCTCGACTGAGGAAAACCACATACACATTTTGTATATATATATATACAAAATATATATATAAATATATATATAACGTAAAATAGCAGCAGAACGTTGCTGTATTTCATATGGTGAGTGTCTTTAATCTTTGCCAACGTTTGCGCTGCAGTCATCACTTACTTTCAGGTGAGTTGTGTGCTCGTTTGCCACCGCTAGTGATCTACTAATTACTGGCTTATTTTATAAGCGTCAACTAAACTTATCAGCATCGATCTTCAGCACTGTAATAGCGCTGAAATTATTTTTTGGTTCAATTTCGTAGATTTAGGTCACGAGGGTGATGTGATATCGTGATTGGTTCCTCATCCCTTCTCGTCACTCACTCGTCAAATGTTAAATGAAGTCCGCTCTCAGTCTTGTGACAAAAACTGACACAATTTTCATGATTGTGCCATAGCCTACAGTGCGCAAATATATCTGTCCCTCTTTTACCGAATACCTACGACCGGTGCCAATAGCTATAACACTATTCAGATAATAAAAGTAAGTCGGCATTATTCTCTTTGAAAATGATTAACAAGAGTTGGTAACATTCTCTTTGATAATAATTAGAAAGAGACGGCACCATTTTCATAGACAATAGTTAGAAAGAGACGGCACCATTCTCTTTGACAATAGTTAGAAAAAGACGCCACCATTCTCTTTGACTATAGCTAGAAAGGGACGGCAGCATTCTCTTTGACAATAGTTAGAAAGAGACGGCACCATTCTCATAGACAATAGTTAGAAAGAGACGGCACCATTCTCATAGATAATAGATAGAAAGAGACGGCACTATTCTCTTCGAGGAAAGTTAAGAGACGGCACCATTCTGATAATTATGACTCAATTCTAAACAGACCTCCTCCTACCTTCATCATAATTTATAAAAAAGCTAAAACAAGGCTCATTGTGATGCAATTATTGTGATGTCCCTGATCCTTAAAACACCTGAAATCATTTCAAATTATACAAACGTTCGGTGGGTGAGAATTTAAAGTTCAAGTTGATTTTCAAAAACATCTCCAATACTGAACGTACCGTAGATTTGCGTTAGAGATGGGCAAAAATAATTCAAATATTTATCTATTGTTTTCATGCATTATTTTTCTATAAATAACTTAAATAATATATTAACTATAACAAATAAAAACCTTGACAAGATAATAAACTTTTTGATTTGGTTAGCGTAGTCTACATTATACTAATATAGAAAAAAAAAATCCCTTTGATTCGAATCGTAATCGTCTGTATTCTTATATCTGGTAATATTGTTTATATATAATGCGACAATATTACCAATTAAGACAACATAACAACAATGAAATGTTCAAATTTGTGTTCGAATTAATAATATTTGATATTATTAACAAATTTTGTGCCTCGTACAACAAAAATATTTTTTGTATACATCTAATATTAAAAAAAAAATATTTGGTAGAAATTTTATATGAAAAAAAACACTTTTTTATATAAATATATGCATTTAAATATAAATAAATCTAAATACACAAATAAATATGGCGTTAATGGGAACTAACGAAAATTTAACGTACAAAACTCAACTCAATTACTCATTTTTCACGAACTAAATTACGTTTCGAGTGTCTATTTGTCTACATATGCAATTCGGTTAATGTATTTAGAGATTTTTTGATGACTGAGATAGGATGCCTCCTGATCTGTTATCGGGTCACCGAGTGGTGCGGGGAACACTCACCATACGAAACACGGTAGCGTCTGCTGTGTTTATACATGACACCATTTTCTATATTCATGTTTAATAAGACTTTCAATTAAATTTGATAAATGTATGTTAGGGAAACTTGGACGGCAGCTCGGGTATATGAGTCCAAATTTAAATCAGAATATGTGTATAAAAAAAAAACTAATTATCACAGAACAATAACAGAAATATTGTTGGATAGGTGGAGTCACAAAAGGCAGTTACAACATAGTCCCCACGGTCGCCTATGGTGTTGCATCGACGGTGACAAACGAGCACACAGCTCACCTGAGTGGTCACCAGGTCCATGGCAGTTCATAACACCCACAAGTAAGCGTCTAATATTTTTTATTTTAATGCACGTGTCCTATTGACTATATTATATATATATATATATATATATATATATATATATATATATATATATATATATATATATATATATATATATATACATATATATCAGTGTACGGACATTTAAATTTCATATATATTTCATGTATACGAGTTAATAGACCTCGACCCCCGGTGGTTACCACGAGCTCGGCGCCGGAGGAAAAAATATTGAGTAGAATTATTTTGAAGACTTGAAGACAAACAGAGGAATCGTGTCAGTTAAAAGCTCCAACGCCCCTTCCCAGAGAGGAGTTGATACCCAGCAGTGGGTTTAATATTAAATACATATAATGTAATATCATAATTTTCTTACATCACTACATATGTATACAGATATCAAAAGATTATATTACATATTTAGTTTCCGCTTGAGAATTTATACAAGTATACTTACAATCGAGTTAGCGTCAATAGACTAACGGTTTAGGAGTGCGGTCTGCGAAATATAATATCGTAACTTCGAAACTGCCATTCGATTATCGTGACCTCAACTCCACTTCCTAGCTCAAGCATTTTAAGTTCATTTGGAGTGGTAAGAGTAATGCATATGTCATTCTTTTAAATAAAAAAAAGTTACATTTGTGATGCTATGTGCATATATAAATATATATATATACTTAACAGAGTATCTCTGTAAGACTTTTCATCGGACATATGAAAAGGTGTGAAAGAGATGCAGTACTGAATGTTGGGTACGTACTAATCTGTTACAACGATTAATAGAAAAAAAAATATGATAAATAAGAAACTAGAAAGGAGTCATTGACATACGCATCTGTGTATTGATTATTCGTCGAGGTTGAATAGGTGTGAAAGAGACGCAGTACTGACCGTTAAGTGCGTACTTCTCTTGTACTAACAAAACTATATGAAGAAACAGAAACTAAAGTGTGGTCACAGAACTACGCATCTGAGTGTTGATTGTTCATCGCGGATGAATAGGTGTGAAAGAGACGCAGTACTAAAGATTCATTATGACTTACAAAAAAATATATATAAAAAACAGGAACAAGATGTACAATTAAGTTTTCCTTAAGAAGACATTTGACTTGAGATTTGAAAAATTAAAAAGAAATATTATTTTCTATTCACGGGGTGGGCAGGTATCCTAAAATCTACAACTGGCAATGTGATAATCCATCTTTTAATCTTTCAATTGGCTTGCTGGTATACAATAAGAAAGATAATGGAAGTAATAAAATTTTTTAACGCGATCGTTTTAAAATCTATTCCATACTTTGAGGTTTTGTGGTCATATTCTCTTCATTCCTTTGTGGCTAGGGCAGGATTGTGACATTACGGGAATCGAATGACGGTCGTGCCGACGGCATCATCGCTGCAGGCGTGAGCCAGGGCAGCCTCGAAGTCTTGGGGAAGGTACACCTGCGATGTAAGGAAGAGTTTCATCATCAATCATTTCACAATTCACTATTATTCGGAACCGTGCCGTGTGGTGTCGGCGGAAGAACAAGCCACCCCCTTGTAAAAGGCTGTCGTAAATAGGATTTGCCACAAATACAAAGTGCTTCCGACAGATGGCCCATCTCAATCTGTCAGACACAAATACCGATGACGGGCAGCTGCGTCGGAGGTGTCTAGTAACCACGGTTGCCAAGCCGCTCGCTAGGTGTGGTAACTAGTGGAAATATACCTCCATGGTCTATGAGGAAGGCCTATAATAATTATATATCTTTTGTATGTGACAGAATCATTAAATTGTCTTTGCTTTAGACATTATAAAATAAATAACTTCTTCGCAATCACAAAAGATTTTAGTCTTCAAATTAATCTTTGTAGTTTAAATAATTTGTGACTTTTAATGAGTTTAGCTGTAACCCAGCCTGTCGCCTGACCACCGCTGTCAGAGACCCTGACCACATGATGCGTAGACATACCTTGTCGAGCGTGGGCGTCAAGTACCCCGTGTCCACGAGGGCGGCGAGCTGGTCCAGCCCCGGCGCCAGCTGCTGCCGCCGCTCCAACCAGTCTGTGTGTGTACCGAAGCCCAGCATACACTGCACACAATATGGTACGGTAAGCAATTGTTCAAACACGCAGGCATATAGATAGGCAAGCAATAGTGAGTCTATTCGTCCCCTTCCCTATTCTGATGTAATGCACGATTAGACCAGATGCAGTGTCAGGGACACAAAACATGCATACAACACACTAAGACACGAAAACCAAAAATATATGACGAGAAATAAAATCAGTGGATGTTTCACATGCACTGGCAGTGACACGGGATATATTACATGCGACACATCCAAATCTGAAAACCAAAAATATATGATGCACACATTTTTTTCATGGGCTGGGGAATCTAAGAAAGACAACCAGCCAGATTCCCAGCGCACCAGCGAACAGCTACTCTAAAGACTTCACCATTTTGTCAACGGGTACACTAACCCTGAGGACTCTGTATGTGTAAAAGGTTGCGCAGAACACGAGCCAGAACGGGACGGGCAGCCTGTCCGTCAGCAGGGCTCTGGGCCGGAGGTCTATGAAAGCACGTCTCGGAGCCGTGGCCCTGGAAAGGATTATTTCATATTAAACTTTTTTTATCACATTGAGAGTAACAAACTCGCACACAGTTCCCTGATGGTATGTGACTCCTGCGGCCCACGACATCTACATTCATCCTTGACAAGGAATCAATATGCAGATGCGTTGTCACCTTTGAGGACTGAGATGGAATCCCTCGTCACAAGTAATAACGGTCTCCGAGTCCCTTCACCCACCAGACGAAATACAGGAGTATTATACAGATATTTTACGCTGGTATTCGAGCTGACCCGTTAATTCTGCAGCTATAAACAAATTTCAGTGTAGCTCTAACACTGTCAAAAAAACTATAGCATACGAGAACACCTTGATGAAAAAGGTTTTTAAAAAAATAGATACGAGCCAGTGCTTGTCTATTCCACCAGGTCATTATGGTAGACTGATAATACAGTGCACAAGTTCCGCAAATGCCTATTCACTCTTCCCTCCAAACTTGCTTAATTCTCGAACGGAAAGACTGGCGCAGGGTTAAATAATTTCGATCCTTCGCTGTTCGCATTGCAAACGACGAAGCATATCGAATGCGATTCCTCCACAATGTAAGGATGGAAACTAACCGTGTGTCTTGTGGTCCGGTGATGGAAAGGTGATGGGTGGGTCCTGTTATGTAACTCCTCGGCACACTCTCCAAAATGTATCCTATAAAACACTGAGAGGCTGGCCACCTTACGCCTGTGCTCTGGATCACCAATTAGCTTTTTGGTACGGTTGTCCAAATTGGATCGGCTCAATTATTAAATTCAGTGCGGACCTCGAGACATTTACCATGTGTACCATCCGAAACCCCATATAACACCATAGAAGAAAGGATAGGAATGTCATAATATTTGCATAAGGAATTATGTGACATGGATAAAAGAAAATAGAAGTATAGTTAAAACTCAGGAAAGATTCTCCAATCATCAAAAGATGACAACACTCTGATAAGATAGCATTTAAAGTAAAAAAATAAATATTAGAGCATAGTCAACCATACGGATTGGAGAACCTACCATGTCCTCGAAATATTTTTGTTTTTAATTTCATTTCTTAGACATGCATTATATCATATGCATGTTTCCTTCACCTTCGAGCACGTTGCACATTAATTGGCTTCCACAAACTAGATTGAATATATCAAATTCATTACAGTATATTAAAGACGTAACAGCTTGTATATTATAGAGATCGCACCGCTGGGCATAGGCCTCCTCTGTAGAGGGGATGTTGGAGCGTAGTCCAACACGCTGCTCCACTGCGGACTGGTGAACTTAACACGTCGTGGTTTTTTTTTAATAATAAATCTATAATACATGTAATAAAAAATAATCAGTGTAGGTTGTACATACTTAAGCAAAGCTGCGATATTGAGGGGCATGTGGGGCGGGCTGCCGGGACCTTCGCAGCAGAACAAAGCGTCCCACAGCCCGCTGCGCACGGCACACTGCTCTATGGTGCCCCAAGAGGCACCCACGTGCTCGTTGACACTCTCCGTGTCTATGAAGTCGGTCGCCCCTGGAACATTTGAACATAACAGTACTACAGTACTAAAATATAAAAATATTACTCCAATGGTTTCGGGTTTGGGTATGATTTTATATTTTTGATAGCGGTCCAAGCCAAAGTTCGAACCTCCTTCGGGGCCCTCGGATCGTATTATCGCCCCCCTCTGTTGTCGTCGACGTTCTTCGTCCACAGGGGTCGGAGTGCAGCGGTGGTGCAGTAGCGGTCTTAGTAGCAGAATTGCCAGCATGAGTCTACTTAGATAAACTGAAGAGGTCTCTGGACCAACAGTGATGCTGTGACCTCTTCACTCACATACACAAAAAAACATACAAATATGCACATAAGAGATGATCTAACATATAAGAGTATAGACATACTCCCTATATCCTTGACAGTGCACTTGAACTGTTCCTCCGATCTTATCGCTCATGAATCACAGGGAAGGAGATGACGAGCGAGTGCCTGCGTTTGCTCAAATGCTTATAATATATCCCGGGCAGTTGACGTCATCAGATAATAACTAGACAGATAAGGCCGCGGTGGATATCCACATCAATTACCAAAGTCATGCAGAGTACCCCGGTGTCGCCTGGGCGCCGCGGTGGAGGCCCGCGCCCCCTTGCGGCTGAGCAGCTGTAGCAGGGCCAACCCTTCCCCGGTCGTCGCTCCAATTATGGCCACTCTGAAACGACCACACAGATCACTTGATGGTAAGTTATAGTTGTAACCTCACATTAATCCTCGATTGAGAATCCTGATGAGGATACGTTGTCATCCCTGAGAACTAAGATGGAATGCCTCAGCGTCGGCAATAAGGATCTATTCAGATCAGAATCTCAGTTTAGGTATCTTGTAATTCTTGACTTTTGTTAATTATTATTAATAAATAAACATTGTCTTTGTCTGTATAATATACAGCACAGCAGCAAACTTACGGACATAACACTACAAAAATAAATACTGCATAAACTTACGGACATAACACTACAAAAATAAATACTGCACAAACTTACGGACATAACCCTACAAAAATAAATACTGCATAAACTTACGGACATAACACTACACAAATAAATACTGCATCAACTTACGGACATAACACTACAAAAATAAATACTGCATAAACTTACGGACATAACACTACAAAAATAAATACTGCACAAACTTACGGACATACCCCACAAAAATAAATACTGCATAAACTTACGGACATAACACTACACAAATAAATACTGCATCAACTTACGGACATAACACTACAAAAATAAATACTGCATAAACTTATGGACATAACACTACAAAAATAAATACTGCATAAACTTACGGACATATCACTACAAAAATAAATACTGCATAAACTTATGGACATAACACTACAAAAATAAATACTGCATAAACTTATGGACATAACACTACAAAAATAAATACTGCATAAACTTACGGACATAACACTACAAAAATAAATACTGCATAAACTTACGGACATAACACTACAAAAATAAATACTGCATAAACTTACGGACATAACACTACAAAAATAAATACTGCATAAACTTACGGACATAACACTAGAAAATAAATACTGCATAAACTTACGGACATAACACTACAAAAATAAATTTATATACTTATTCACACTTTCTATACACAAGTAAATCACTATTTCTGTTCACGACCAAAAATATAAATCATGTATCATGTTGAAGTTCATTAATTGAGCATTAAATAAAAATTATGTTTAATTATATTAAAATATATGATTTTTATTTTTGTCTGTGAACAGAAATGGTGATTGTCTTTTTATCATTCACCTAACATTAGTACTATTAAAAATAAAGGCGTGAACGTGTGACTGTGCGAACGCGACAATTGAAATAATTTTATCAGCACTTCGTATGTGGGTGAAGAGAGTGAACGCGCTAATTTTACGAACAGGCAGCACTAAAACATGATACATGTTAAAATGTTGCGTATCGTAATGAACGTGCGACCGGGCGGAGGTCAGCGCAAGCGGCGGTCGGTGGTGGGGCTAGTGCGGGTCGGGGGAGGGAACGAGCGTAGACACGACTTTGCCGAATGATTTATGATATGCGATTTAATGGGATCATATATATAAAATATAATTTTTGCATACATATGTATGCTCAGAACTATTTTTTAAATATTGCATATATCACTTATCTTATTTGGGTGTCTGTGTAACTTAAGATAAGATACGGAGGCTACTTATTGTTCCTTTATATTTGTAGCAAGTTAATTATATATTTATATTAAATATATATTATATACATACAACTATTATGTATATACTCCTGGAAAATTTGTCCATGTAATGAAGAAAATCGGAACAAAATATTTACAGGAGGGCCTTGATTAAATACCAAACATTCTGTCACACCAAGAATACTGACCGTTTGCCCTTCCATCCGTCAGCATCGTATGGCGCCCGGTCCAGGGCTGCCAGGGCCATCGAGCCGGCCCAAGGTAACGAAGCCGCTGTGTCCGCTGCCAGACCTCGTGGACGCTTACTCACTCGCGTACTGATAAATAACCAAGATATAAGAAAGCATTATAATTCCATATTAAAGACTGGGCCTTGGGCTCTTGCTATCTGATCCTCAGGCGTGGTCCGTCCCGGTCGAGCGGACCCATTAATGAAACCACTGACACCAGCTGCAACGTGGCTTCATCACATATAAAGTTGTTTACTGTTCTTGTTGAAACGCATGTTAAATAATATAATAGTGTAAATATAAAAACTTCTAACAGCGTTATTTCATGATTCGTCGATTAAGAAAACATCTTAACATACGTTATCATCAGGTTAGAAATACTTAAAACATCACATCAACATCACAGCCAGTCCGCAGTCAGCAGCAGTGGCTCGGTTCCACTCACGGCACGCGAGCAAACCGACTTCGAACCCTGGTGACCAGTACCAATGAAATTGTTAATCGCAATTTTGAGAGCTGATATAATCACTTGTTCGGCGGTATAGGAAAACGTCGTGAGGAAAGAAGGTGGTGGAAACATATATTTTCGAAGACATGTGAGGTGCGCCAATCGGCAGTGGAGTAGCGTGGTGATCTGCCTCCCTATGCTCAGCAGTGGGATTTATATTTGGAGTATAACAACTATATTGTTACTAATGTAGCGTTATGTCTGAAATTGATATTGTTATTGTTGGAAGGCAAAGTCATGATCAGGTAATACTTGTGAGAATCCAATTAGCGCTATAATACTGGATTAAAAAGACAAATTCTCCTTTGTTCTGACAGAGAACAGTGCAATACCTTCCATCCTCAATTACCACCTGACGAACTGCAATCCGCTAGCGTCCATCAACACTCGGCCCCTACAATCAAGCGTTTCGCTGGCATCCATTACGACTCACCTCCTCACGGTGAGCAATTCGCTAGCAGCACCACCGCTCCACTCGCTCACGCAGCCCCACACTTCATCACCCAGCTCCAGGGTTACCCCGGGCCCAGCGTCTAGTACCACGCCTGCAAACAATGTTGCCTTATCTCATTTATCCTGCCCTAGCAGGAAGACTTAGTAGCGCAATACGTGAAATTAAAACAATCAGACAACTCACAGATATAATGGCAAGACTCGTTTAGTTTTAGTAATTTCCAGTCTTGTGTCCTATGGATTTTGCCATGGGGTAATGCAACTAATGTTGAACTTATATATATTTTACAAAAAAAGAGCTATTCCCACTATTTAAAATCTAAAATCTAGAGTATTGCTAAGGGAAAAAATTAATAAAATAGGCATATTAATGGCAACCTTACAATATATTTATGATAACAAATTGCTCACTATGAATACAAGAAACACAAAAGAAACTTGTGCCACATACTTTTATTTTTAAAAACGTACAGAATTCATTCTTGTGCAATAGCATAATCATATTTAATAAAAATCCGCAAATAATAATCGATTTTCCATTATGTTTAATGGAAAATAGATTATTATTTGAGGAATTTTATTTTCAAATTTTTGTTAAAAAGCAATTAATCAAAAAAATTTACTACTCTAGGTCTATCTGTCAGACAAATATACTTGGATTTAAACTTTGATCTCTGGGTTCAATACTGGACAGCTATTGGACTTTTTGTAACTTATTATTAAAAAAAATGGGCAACTAGTCGAGTTGCTTGCCGCTCCTTTACACTAGCACCTGCCTTCCGAAGCAGTGGTCTTATTAGCTATCTTGACGAAAAAACCTACTTGAATAAAGCTTCTTTTGTTTTGATTTGATTTGTTTGTATAAAATTACAAGTACCCACAAGCAATTCGAAAGATACTCTGGGTATACCTTAAAATCCATCCGATCCATCATGAATACGGACGACCGCGTGGTTAGAAGATGCAGCGTCACAGGTCCTCGTTTCGATTCCAAGCTAACGGTACAATTGTACATCACAAATTGATGGGTTCCGGGTCTGGGTGTGCTGAGTCCATATCTAAATCTCGTGTCTATGAAAATCACCTAACCCTTCCTTCAACCTTATTGTACATGCAGCACATTGGTGTAGGGAAGGAGACGCCGGATGAGTGCCTCTGTTTGCACCAATGCTTACGTCACGATAAAATATTCTACCTAGTCGTTGTTATCTGGTAATAACCAGAAGATGTCGCCGTCGTCTAAATCGGTCTGGAGTGCATGACCCTCATCAAATGGATATATTGGAGGTCAATATAGTAAATCAGTTGCCTAGTGGTCAGAAAGCCTGGGTTAGATGTAGATGAGGGGCAATGTTTAATCATAAAAATTTCTGGTTTTCATATCTGGATTAATTTTTTTACATTTTTGGAGAATGTAGAATAGGTAATATATTCTACGAGAAAAATACTAAATAGTCTAGGAAAATATTAACCCTAGTAATATTACCCACAACCCTACAGCACAAGATAAAAACATATGTGGTACGTATTGCCCGTGTCGCTGACACTGCATTTACACCTTTTTATATCGGACTAGGATAGCGTTCCGTGTCGTCTGGTGGTTCGTAGACCCTCGTTACTGATGACGCGACAATTATTCCAGTTTTCAGGATGACAACGCATGTCCTTTATGATTCCTTATCGAGGATTAATGTGGGTGTTACCAGGTGGGATTGTAGACAAGCACTGGTTTGTATACATTTACAAAAAAAAGGTAATTTATTAATAAACCAGTAGACATTTATCTCATTATCTTTATAATGATAGTTAGTCGAAGAGAGCTCTTACCAGCGAAGCCGCGCCCGATGGACAGCTGCGAGCGGTTGACGAGCGAGCGCAACGCGGCGGCCCGACCGCGCAGCACCGCCCGGTCCGACACGCACACGCTGAACGCCTGCACGCGCACCAGCACCTCGCCCGGACCCGCCCCTTTTAATATTTACAAAGGCACCGTCTTGTATATTGTGCATCATATTGACATTTCACTGCAGGATAAAGGACACGGGTTGGAATAACGTACTCGCTGTATTTAAGTTTGTATAAATGCTTTGGATAACAATATCACAATTTTAATTTTAAAAAAATATCTTTAGAAGCGATGATGTTTAGAGTATAATGTCAAAGTCCAATATCACTCATTTGTAATGTGAATATTTAACGTTTATAACGCGAAAAGGAAGGAAATAGATAAATAACACAAAAATGGGAAGTGAGACTTCTTTAGAGGCAATAAGAGTATAATGTCAAAGTGGAGTATGAGTGTAATGTGAATATATAACGTTTATAACGCGAAAGGGAAAGAAATAGATGATAAACAAAAAAAATGTAAAGTGAGACTTCTTTAAAGACGATGAGAGTATAAAGTCAAAGTCGAGTATGAGTGTAATGTGAATAAGTAACAGAATAACGCGAAAAGGACGGAAATAGATACTACTTATTTATGAGTTATGACCTTAGTTGAACTAAGCTTAAAATGCTTGTGTGCTAGGAGATGGTTGACGATAATAGTCATATGGCGCTTGAATATTATAAAATTAAATAAACAATTAAAACAAAACAAATAAATAAATAATAAAAAGATAAAAATAAAAAATAATAAATAGTATAATGGAAAATGTCGTAAATTATCAGTTATCATTATTATTTACTAGCATGAACAAGAACTGGTCAAAGTGAGCTACGGGTGAGAACCAGTTCAGTAGTAAAGAACACTCCACAAGGCAACATTGCATACCTGGCGTAACGGCGTCATCAACCAGCAACACTGCCCGGTCGGGCTGCGCTAGCAGCGCCCTAGCATGAGGACCGGTGAGCACGCGACCTGACGCTCGGAGCCCTAGGAGAAGACCTGCACTGCCGCCCAGTACTGCACCAAACGCGAACAGAGCGACACTACGACGCCACACTAAAAATGAATGAAGGATTTTTTTTTATAATATTGGGGGTGACAAAGTTTCATCGTTAGTTATGACTGCGGCCAATAACATCTACATACATGCTCAACAAAAGATTCATGATGAGCACACGTTCTATGTCCTGAGAACTGAGATTGAATGGACCGTATCCTCCACTATTAAACTTTCCTGCTGAAATCTAATCATTATAAAAATTATATGCAGCATGAAGGGGTCAGCCCATCCGAGAAATAACCACGCATACAGAATACCAACAGGATTCTGCTGTTTCATATGTTAGAGATCTAGGGAATGAAAGGTTACAAGGTATTCCAAATCAGTTAAGGAGTGTACACATGTGTATCTCGAATGTTTGTTGAAAATGAATCACCTACTCATCAGGTGATTTTTTGTTCTAGGTTATCACCTCTAATATTAGTTTAATAATATGAATTATAATATCTATTTATATTAAAATAAACAAAATTCACAATGGGACGACCATACATAAAGATGAAGATTTTCAAGGCTGAATAGGATGGGAAAATTCAGTAATGATTATCATATTAACTACACTCCATTTCCTTCCGTATAAGTAACTAAGTAGCTGAGTACAAGCTAAGTAAGAATAGTTGACTAACTTCTATCCTTGAACAGTGCAACCAGCTCCTCATATAGCAGCACTGGTGACAGGGGCGGAGTGCCATCCCTTATGCGTTGCACAGCGTCCCTCGTCCACGCTGCAACTCGTTCCCTGCTTTCGATGATCAAATCGTTCTGCCATAGCTCTTGGAAAGCGTCACGAAGCTGCAAGATTTTAGTAACAAAAGAATTACGATCTATAGAAAGACAATGGTAGAGCCAAGCTGCTGTTTGTTTCTAGTGCAGCATGAATGGAATAATATGAATAGAATTGAGAGTGAAATATGATGGCACATTTCACCTGATGGTGTTTTTCGTGCCCCCCATGATGCTTATATATCCCCAATAAAGAATCATAAAGCAGATGATTTGTAACCCCTGAGTACTTAGATGGAATGTTTCGTCAGCAATAATAAAAATCTCAGGATCCCTACACTTACAAGGAATTATATGTATATTATATATATATATATATAATATGTCACTCCTGGAAACGGAGATTGAATGCCTGTACTTGAGTCCCCAGACCCTTACACTCATGAAACGAGACATGGCAGTGTTATTTAGCTATTTCTCAATGGCACTCTATGAGAATGTGGTCCTTCCCTAGTACAACCGACCTCTTCATGTTGCAGCATGAAAGAAACTGAAATGTTCCTGTACTTAAAGATTATCATAGATTATCATATTACACTCTTAATTCACACCAGTGCAATATTCAATTGAATGTTTATTACAATTGGCTCAGTAGATCAACTAAGTCAAGGATCTTTGGTTGAAACCTAGCCAAAAACACAAAATAAATTATAGTTTGCTTTTAGAAATTGTATTTGTATTGTTAATAACTTGTTATTAAGCATTTCCAAGCCTATCATGATGGAAGTTGTCGTAGGAGTTGAACTTGTAATTCACGATCTTATGAGTAAATCCTACAGAAAGCTTAAGAATAATATTGTGTTGGCTCTCTTGAGGACTGGGATACAAATCATTCCTTTCTTGTGGATTTTTTTTATAATATTGGGGGTGACAAAGTTTCATCGTTAGTTATGACTGCGGCCAATAACATCTACATACATGCTCAACAAAAGATTCATGATGAGCACACGTTCTATGTCCTGAGAACTGAGATTGAATGGACCGTATCCTCCACTATTAAACTTTCCTGCTGAAATCTAATCATTATAAAAATTATATGCAGCATGAAGGGGTCAGCCCATCCGAGAAATAACCACGCATACAGAATACCAACAGGATTCTGCTGTTTCATATGTTAGAGATCTAGGGAATGAAAGGTTACAAGGTATTCCAAATCAGTTAAGGAGTGTACACATGTGTATCTCGAATGTTTGTTGAAAATGAATCACCTACTCATCAGGTGATTTTTTGTTCTAGGTTATCACCTCTAATATTAGTTTAATAATATGAATTATAATATCTATTTATATTAAAATAAACAAAATTCACAATGGGACGACCATACATAAAGATGCAGATTTTCAAGGCTGAATAGGATGGGAAAATTCAGTAATGATTATCATATTAACTACACTCCATTTCCTTCCGTATAAGTAACTAAGGAGTTGAGTACAAACTAAGTAAGAATAGTTGACTAACTTCTATCCTTGAACAGTGCAACCAGCTCCTCATATAGCAGCACTGGTGACAGGGGCGGAGTGCCATCCCTTATGCGTTGCACGGCGTCCCTCGTCCACGCTGCAACTCGTTCCCTGCTTTCGATGATCAAATCGTTCTGCCATAGCTCTTGGAAAGCGTCACGAAGCTGCAAGGTTTTAGTAACAAAAGAATTACGATCTATAGAAAGACAATGGTAGAGCCAAGCTGCTGTTTGTTTCTAGTGCAGCATGAATGGAATAATATGAATAGAATTGAGCGTGAAATATGATGGCACATTTCACCTGATGGTGTTTTTCGTGCCCCCCATGATGCTTATATATCCCCAATAAAGAATCATAAAGCAGATGATTTGTAACCCTTGAGTACTTAGATGGAATGTTTTGTCAGCAATAATAAAAATCTCAGGATCCCTACACTTACAAGGAATTATATGTATATTATATATATATATATATATATAATGTCACTCCTGGAAACGGAGATTGAATGCCTGTACTTGAGTCCCCAGACCCTTACACTCATGAAACGAGACATGGCAGTTTTATTTAGCTATTTCTCAATGGCACCCTATGAGAATGTGGTCCTTCCCTAGTACAACCGACCTCTTCATGTTGCAGCATGAAAGAAACTGAAATGTTCCTGTATATATAGCATAGATCCTGCATAGATTATCATATTACACTCTTAATTCACACCAGTGCAATATTCAATTGAATGTTTATTACAATTGGCTCAGTAGATCAACTTTCAAGGATCTTTGGTTGAAACCTAGCCAAAAACACAAAATAAATTATAGTTTGCTTTTAGAAATTGTATTTGTATTGTTAATAACTTGTTATTCAGCATTTACAAGCCTATCATGATGGAAGTTGCACCTAGGTGTTGAACTTGTAATTCACGATCTTATGAGTAAATCCTACAGAAAGCTTAAAAATAATATTGTGTTGGCACTCTTGAGGACTGGGATACAAATCATTCCTTTTTTGTGGATTTTTTATCTATAATTTGATACACAATATCACTACATTCACCATGTGAAACAGAGCATAATTATTCTATTATATACACTGGCATCCCCTTCCCTGGTCGAACCATCCTATTCCAGTTGCAGCTAGAATGTAGATACAATGTAGCTCTATCACTGTGTCAGAAGTTACCTTCACAGCTTTTGGCCATTGTGTATTAGCTTCCACACACTTTCCAAGTGTGGTTCTTTCAACAATTTCTTCCCAGTTTAGAAAGGTTAATGTACTTAAATGGAATTCTTGGAAGTATAATAAAAATAAGTTTATGTACAATATAGACAATGTTACCTTTCTGATAAGTTCAGTTGTTTGAGACGCTACATCCTGAACTTTTGTTTTTCCCCCATTTGCTGCTGCTTTAGCCGCTGACTGAAATAAAAAAAAATAAAACACTATATTTATAAATAAAAGTTAAAACTAAGTTTAAAACTAACATAATAATATTAATAAATTAATGTAAACTGAAGTTTATTGCAAATTATATATTAAAAAAAATTCTAGGGCACTAATTAGTTATATAAGTCCCATGGTCATTTTCCTCATCAAATAGGGCAATGATATTGAAATGACAACAAAATAAACTAATTGAATGTAAAATTGAAACAATATACACGATAAAATCTAGATTCTAAATATTATCCTTAAAACCAAATCTTTATATTGATAAGTAAAATTAAACCTTACTTGTAAAGCGTCAAACTTTTCACCAGCTCTAAGCTTGAATTCGTCCATTACAGCAGTACGTTAAACAGGAATGTTTTGGCCCAAATGGTCTATCAACTCATCCCCAAAACCTTAACCTTTGGACAGAACCCAGCCAAAATTCAGCGTTCTGAAAATAGACCATTATTCCTACAATTTACACCAACGTATTAAACGCAGCTTACATAACAAATGTAAGTTTGGAGTTATTCGCAATGGATTTGATGTTAGTAATAGTAGAAATTAAAGTATTTATGTTTTTCATATTAAAATTGCTTGTTTTTTAACCAAACATAACCATTGCGATACCATTTATTTGGTAAGTGACAGTGACATCAAGCCAGCTGCTTGTGACTTTGTGTTCGGAATTATGATGCTGCATACTTGCATACGATATACATAATACAAAATAAAACGATATAAATAAATAATTTAATAATAGAAAAAAACATGTAATAGAATTATACCTATTATTAACTCGATCTTTAGAATTAAGTAGTGTAGAAATAATAACACATATTTTTTATTTCCTTTTCAATCAACCAAATAAGACTATTTAATAAATAAAGGTCGAAGGAGAAATAAAATGGCAAAGCTAAGGTATAACAAGAACATGACACTATTTGCTGAGATCGACGAAGGAACATGTTTCTACAAAAGAATAATAACAGCATATAATAGACCAACTATGTGTCATGGTAATCAAGTAATAAGACCAGTATACTGGTAATGAAGCACCCTTGAGTTGTAATAATGGATCTTCAAACGGCGTTGGCATTTAGACAACTTAGGAGATGACAAAAGATAGATGTGATGGAATTGGATTATCATCTTATAGTTCAAGATTTAATGAAATTTATTTCCCCAGAAATATATGTATTTACTCAATGAGACTAGTCCTTTAAATTTTTTACAAGGGGAAATGCCTACCCACCCATGCGGAGGCAAGGATGGGTTATGTCTGACTAAACACGGACTGTCGGACTGACTAAAATCCCATGGTGTGCCTATATCGTCGCGTATGGCGGCCCCTCCTCCAAGGGGAGGACATCCTCCTCTCAACCTCTCCAAGCTATCGTACATGGCAAAAGCGGACCCCACGAGCCCTCCAGAGGCCAGGGGGAACAGGAAAGCTATGTTTTTCTAAAGGTTAGTGAAAAAAAAACGAAAACTTCTAATCACACCGTGTGTAATATTCAATCAGCTAGTCTTTTAGCTAATTTAACATTACACACGGTGTGATTAGAGGTTTTAGTTTTTTTTTTCCATGAACCTTTTGATAAAAAACTGGTAATGGCCAAAGAGATGGGACGTAGAATTCGTGATCCAGTAGTCGTTGTATTAAATATTCACTTGTTCATAAGAAGTATATAGAACATATATCGGATTCTCATGTAAAGAAAGTCACTATATCACTTGTATCTAGTGCATAACGACGCCCCCACACTGTTAACACTAGTCACGCTGTCTTCGTGCTTCATTAAAATCATGACTTACCATCGCTCAGGTGTGTCATTTCTGTCACCCTTAATATTTATTACATATAAAAAATATTTAAGTTTTATGTTCATATTAGTTAGTAATATTTTTATTATTTTTTATATTATATAATGTTATGTAAAAAAAACTTAATATAAATTAATTATAACTTCAATATTATATAAATGAAATACATTTATTTGTTGGATATATTTTAATTATCAGTGTTTATAATGTCAAGTGGTATTTCATTTTCTCCGCTGTCCGCACTATCAAGGGCATCCGGTTTTCCATTTAGAATTTTATCGATCCACGTTCTACTGAAGGATACCTGAAAATTTAATAAATCGAAAAAAAAAGCGGAAAAGGCAACGGTTCGAATTCGTAAAAGAAAGGGGCAGTGACATTCGTGTAAAATGTCACTGCCCCTTTCTCATTCTTATCTCATTAAAAAAATAACATATTCTAATCTCATAAGGCTATGGGAACCGGAAATACTTTAGGCATTATAATTTATCCGTCATCTGGTATATCCGTCTATATAAGATGAAGATGTGGTCAAAATCAACTTGGAGGACTAACCTTAGCAAAGATTCCGGGCTTGGATTTGTAAGCGCATTCTTCGGTGCCGGAGAATAAGGCGATACCATACAGGGTGCCAGCGCGGTTCATTCCGCTGAAGTGTACAGCGGGGTCTCCAGTGTCACCCTGGCAAATAAAATAAAATAAATCCCAGTAGACAAACTGATTAACGCTCTTGGGTATCTGTCTAAGTTCGTCACTTTTATGAAGCATATGAAATTTTTGAAAAGAGAAAAAAATTGCATATGAAAGCTACATAGATAAAGTTTAGGAAAAAATAGTTTACCTCTAAGCACGATAGACGGCGGCGTTGTGTGTTGTTTCTGAATCACGCTATGGCTTCGTTATGCGGAATATATAATTATAGGACGAGTTTTTTATTAGACAGATAACTAGAAATGATGCGCCCTCATTCGACCTTTGGTTGAGTTAATAAATACTTATCATATAATTACATCACCTTACATTGTTCGTGAATTTTCATTATATTATTCATCACCCAATTTATTTTCATTCATTCATTTATTGGTTACTTAGATAATTGTTAACTTTTTATTATTTGTGGTAATTTTCAATTTAATTTTATAAATAATCTAGTATTTCTACTCGTATTACTAGTAAATAATAGTAGACTAGTTATTTTAAAAATTGAAGTGGTAGTATGGCTGTTGAACACCGCAATTTAAATATCGTTATGACGTCCCTCACTATCGTTCCTATCATTAGTGACGGAGCAGTCCACCCTTCCCCCTTTTAGATTTTTTCACTATTCAGACTACGAACTACTACTTATTTTAATATACATATATTCACGCACGTGAAGCTACTGGCAACTGCTAGTATTATAAATATGTAATCACTGGAGAAATTAATTAATAAAAAGAAATAAGGTGATGCCATAAACAGTGCCAGCAAGGCTCAAGTGGTGGTTTAGAAACATACTGAAAAATAAGTTTTTTTTGTAATAAAAAAAATGTAAGAGTAAGATAACGTAACTCTCGACTAGTAACTGAAACAGATGTTCATTGATAAAAAAAAGATTAAAATATATTCAAAACTATGCAAGATATATCCAGTGTGTAATTTAAATTGAGTGGCTTTTTAAGTCCCGTTGTGACAGTTGGTGATAACTGTACACCAGGAATAAGTGATTTACATACGTAAGCCTCCCATAAATGAAACTTGGTAAAACCCAAAGGATTCTTTGGGTACACAATAATACAATATTTGCATATTTATATATTCCTTAGATAAGTTTATGTACTTTGGAATAGTAGTTACGTGTAGCTAATATTCGCTCAAACTAAAGGTAAACTGAACAGAACTGTAGAATGCCTGTTACCATTAAGTTCGCCTTTTTGTACAAAATTTTTTTGTTTGCAAATAAATAAATAAAATGTACAATGCCCCGTCGAAAGTAAAAGTTCAACCAAACAAACTCTTCCGCTTTATAATATTAGTATAGATAACATATCCCTTGCCTGTGTATAGGTTGACTAAAAGAGAACTTGAAATTAACTTGCGAGCCAACAGAGTGGGAGCTTGATCGACCGCCCAAGATTCCCGGGCAGCATGCAATATTCAGTGTTCCATTTCGTAGGAGATTCCCTTCTAATGCCCTGAGACATAATCCCTATCTTCCTATTAGGAATTATGCATCTTCTGAAGATTTCCCCCCTGTTACCATATATATTGTTGGCCCTCCATCTAGTGAGGTATATAATAAATTAGAACACTAACGGCACACAAGGCGACTCCCTTAGTTACGCTCTGGAGACAGATGTGGTCGTGCTGAAGATGGTAATCGTTGCCATACACCAGCCGGCATTCGGACCGAGGGATTTCACGCACTATCATGCGCCTTAACTCCTGATTTTCCCCCTCACGGATTTGACCTGTCACCTGTGGACAAGAGAAACTTATATATTTTTGAGTAGACAGAAGAAAAACCTGCGCATTACAGAAGAGTATAGACTAAATTCGGCTAGTACAACCAGCATAATCCCAGCCCAAAATTAGTTCCCTCCTGAATGTTCGGGACCTTTATCTTACATATCTTTAACCACTGAGGCCAAGGGACGTCACTTTATACTCTGGATGTCAATCATCAATGTGGAAATCACAATAAAAGAGTGATATACAGGCTTTTAACTAACTATTAGTTACACCACAGAACTCAAAGATAACGCTGAAGGTCCTCAAACGCATGTGCATCTGGAATCTGTGTCAAGGACGGGTGTAAGTAGCTGCAGTATTCACTTACCATCAGGTGAACTGCGTGCTCGTGTTTTAACCTTCAATCTAAAAACTGTTATAACTATACTATTTAGGGGGAATATCCATGTTAAAGAACTGACGGTGACATGATATGATGATATAGAAGAGGCACGAACAGAGAAGGGGCAGAGAACTGGGCACTCATTATTTAATACAAATGTGATGGCAGTTTATAACATAATAGTTTTTTTTTTACTTTTAAAATTATATGTTGTTCTTCTGATAGTTATGTTTGTTAGTAAGAATATTTTTTCTCAACCATTACATACTATTTTTTTTAATTTGTCCCCCTCCTCACAATAGGATTTAGGACCCTTTTAAGCTGGCCTGAATGCCAGTGTCATGCTGTGCTGTTGAGGAAAAAATCCACAATTAATTACTACTCCCTCAATAAGAAGGTCCCTAAAAAGAAGGTTCAAAGATAATACAATCCAATCAGCTAATTCAAAATAAAAATGATATCCTGGTGCATGCACGACTAGAGCGATATCTTCTGGTACTTTAACTGCGTATAATATGTTTTTTTTCTTCTTTTTTTATTACATTGAGAGTAACAAACGAGCACACAGTTCACCTGGTGGTAATTGATTGATGACATCTACATTCATCCTTGAACTGAGATGGAATGCCTCGTCACCAGTAATAAAGGTCTCCGGATCGCTACACTCACCAGATGAAATACAGCAGCATTATGCTGCTATTTTACGCTGTTATTCTGTGAGGGAGTCGTCCTATCCCGGTCAAGCTGCCCCATTATTTCTGCCGCTAGAAACAAACTGCAGTGTTGCTATGCCACTGTCAAATGTAAAAAGTAATAAGTGTAAAAAGTACATTGACTTTCACATTCGCGCAAACCCATCAATTCGTCATCCTCTTCCCTTGTCCGATGTATTGCATAATGAATAAGATCGGAGAAGGATTCCGATATACGGGCAAGGACGCTGGAAGCGTATTAACACCACCAGACCCGAACACCAGGGATTTGTGATGCACAAATTTGTTCCTGGACTGGTATTCGAACACAACGCAAGCCAGGTACACCGACCACTACTTCAGGCGGTCGTGTATTATATATATTAATACAGATACTGTCACGGCAATAGTATTTTTGGAAATAAATCTAACTGATTACATTGACATATTTATCTAATTATCGCAAAATAAACACGTGTCATGTTTATGTAAATAAAATATATAAATATTTGTTATTTATCTTAAAACGTAACATATGCAAGTTATTTGTATACCGTGAGATTAGAGAAGATCGAGAAGATTACACTCTAAGAATAGTTCTGTTGTGGGAACGAATGCTGTGCAAATAAATCTCGACGTTCCTTTCCCCTCCATTGGAAAGAACAACGATCTGTGAAATATATGGTTTTAGTACTAGAACCAAGCTGCAGGATGGGTTAGCTGGAAATGGGTTAGCTCAGGAGAGGACTACACCCTCGAAGGAAACCCTCGTGGAATAGCAGCATCCGCAGTTCTTTTTCTCCGCATTGCCTTTCTAGAGTTGCAGCCTATGTTCAGCAAAGAGCAGTTTTTACTCGTTACTATAATCATAAAAATATATCATCGTCAAAACTGTCTAGAGAAAAAAATTTAAAAAACTAAACGTTTTTTTTCTATAGAATTTTTTTTTACTGACATTCATTATTTTCCATTCGCCTAATTCTCAATTTAAACCATCATATCTCTATGATGTTATATCCATTTTATAACCTTCGTTCTCTTTATACAGTCCAACAATCGTCTCTATACCCTCCTTTTATTCCTATAATTTTAGTGCCAAATATTGGGCCATGGCACACAAGATTCCCGCAATGTATGGTAAAGGGTGTCTCAGAATGTTTTTCGTTTTTAGATGTTAAATAAAAACAAAATATCAATTAAATCTCATTTAATTTAATGTTAATTTAAAGAGCAATTCTTGTTTATTTATCAAAAACAACCGTTTGCAAATGCGCACAATTCATTTGTTCACACTCATTTAACCTGGAGCTAAAATTTTCAAAAACTCGCTGGAGCATCGCTCTTGGAATAGAGTTGATTTCTTCAGTGATTCTTTGCTTCAAAACATTCAGGTTGGGTGGCAATGGATTGTAAACTTTGCTTTTAGGTAGCCCCATAGGAAAAAATCAGCGTTAAATCAGGGTTCCTCGGTGGCCAACAGATGTCTCCTCGGCGACTTATCGCTCTTCCAGGGAATAAATCATGAAGACCAGCTAATGAGGCATTTGTAACATGAGAAGTGGCTCTATCTTGCTTAAAAAAGTGTTGCGGTTGTAGCCCTTCTGGTTTTGCATTTCTGTAGCCAAAAAAGTCCGGATCATATGGCAATATCGATCATAATTAACGGTCTGCGTTGGACCTCGGTCATCCTCAAAAAAATAAGGACCGATAATTCCTTGACTTGATATGGCAGCCCAAACAACAACTTTTGGCGAGTGCAAGGGCTTCTGATGCAGTTCTAACAGATTCTCGGAAGCCCAGTATCTGCAATTTTGTCTATTCACATGACCGTTGATGTGAAAATTCGATTCGTCCAGATGTTATTGAAACTCTTAAAACGGTTTTTCATTGTCCTGCAGAATTCGACTCGTTTGTCAGGATCAACAGGCTTCATTTCTTGAACAATAACAATTTTATAGGGGTGAAAATGTAAATCTTTCGAAATAATGCGATGAACCGTAGATTTGTTCAAATTAAGAGAAGATGCACGCAATCTCAATGACTGTCGTGGGTCGTCCATAACAGACTATCGAACGCGATCGACGTTCATGCTCATTCTTGATGTCCTTTTACGCCCAGACGATTTGTCCGGCAATGTATTCCCAGTCTCTTCAAATTGCACACCCAATGCTTAATTAAATTGGCACTTGGCAAATGTCTTAAGCTTTATAAATTAAAACCTGTGTCCTGTAGAGACGACGAACAACATGGTAGGTATCGTTGTTTTTATAAAACGCTCTCACGCAAAACGCGCGCTGTAATCCCGAAACGAAACGATTCATGGCTACTAAACTTAACAAGCCGGCCAAGCGTTTGAGTCCACTCCCCTCCCCTTGCTACCTATGGTTGGCAAGTCAAAATCATGACTCACCTGAGACACCCTTTATGAAGACAAAAATTATCGTGTCCGCAAGTAGCTTAACCGCGATTAGAATTGCGATTGAACCGCATTATGATGCCTTGTCAAGGATGAATGTAGATGTCATGGCGCAGGGATCACTGTGTGCTCGTTTGCAACTCTTAATGTAATAATATGTATATATAACCCTAACTGCTCCCCAGGAGAGAGGATATCTCTAGAATATCTCCCCTCTACCTACCAAAAAAAGGTTTATATACTTACCACGGAACCGTATCCTGTGACGATGGTCTCTCCAAACATATATGGCAGTGTTGAGTCCGGCAAAGGTAGGTTCACAGCCTGGATCCTATTATTGTAGGCGATGGGATTGTTAACCTGTACAGAAAACATTTGTTAATATCGTCGGCCTCCTTTGAGATTCTCCGTTTGGTCATCACCATCATAATCACAGCCCATCCATATACACCTGTTGAACGTAGACCCGCCACATAGAAAGTCACACCAAGTAGATGGCTCAGGATCTGAGCCACCTGCAACGATTTTATATTTCTTCTATGAAATTATATAATATGTCAAAGGAGTCTTCTGATGGTGATCTCTGGACGACATTGATATGAACATCCATAAGGATTTTAAATGCAGTATAAGGAATTAATGCTCAGATAAATTACTCCTGAGACCTAAGAGAGATGCCTATGCATCACCGCCGCCCATGTAATGCCGCAACACCAGCTGAGTACCGGCGTTTAGAAAGTTGTATCTACTCTTTTCTAAAATGTGCGCACGGTGGTAAATTGCCAACTATCGAAATGGTGAGTCTGAGTAATTGGGTCAACTGTGTCCTTTTCGCAGAATACAGCAGTGGAGTTTATATATTATCATCACCACGAACCTTGATCATGGCGAGGTTGTGCTCAGGGTAGTACTGGTCCATTTTGTATTCCGGATGCCTCTCGATCTCCGTCACCGCCAGAATGCGACCGCCAAAGTCACGGAACACGGACCCCATCCGAACCGTCACTTCTTCTTTTGACACACTTATAAAAATGATGGAACAGACATTTTATATCTCCTATTTAAGAGTAGATTTATGAACGTAAGGATGACAAAGGAGCACACATTTCAGGCCTGTAATTGAATCGCATTAACAAATTCAAGATGCGCACGCATTCAACCCTGAGAGGATATACTCGTGTAACTTCGACGTCAGTTATTGGATCTTCGACTTCTTACACGTACGTAAGACAGCAGTGTTATGCTGCTTTTTCATTCGGGTTTTCTGTGAGGGAGTATTCTTTATTCAACCCGGTGAAGCTGTAAAAGCCCTAACTTAACAGTGGTCATCAGTCCGATCAGTCCGTCTTTGTGATTTGAGATTGTTATCTCCTAAAATGCTATCAAACTCGACTGGCTTAACTATAATATAAGATAGCACGAAACTTATGTTACGGATTACATCACTTTTATTTTAACTTTTTCATCTCGACGTTTTAAGTATTTTACAACACTCATGGTCACGGGGAGGAATGATATGTTTGAAGTCTGGATATCACAGCTAACCTAAAATTCCGTCAACTGTTAAATATCTACAGTATCTAGAATTTAGAAGTTCTGGTTATTTATGACGTCAGGACGTCAAACATCTCAATTCACCTGATGATTGGTGTAAACCATTCGTATCATCGAGATTTTATAAGTGAAAAATTATAGACTTATTTTATTGTCACTTGCGAGGTAGGCAAAGGTTCGAGGGCATTGAGCCACTTGACTTAACCGTCGATAAAAAAATATATCATGAGTTGCCATCTACTGGTTAATTAGTAACAGCTATACCTACCCACCTGCCTAAAACTCAGCTATTATGCTCTTATTCTTTATTCGTTCTGACTGACGCGTCTGCTAAGTCGCGTGTGATGGGTTCGATTCCGAGCCAAGGAACAGTATTTGTGCATCACAAATTGTTGGTTTCCAGGTCTGGGTGGTTTTGGTGTATCTCCCATGTCCCTGACACTGCACATGAACACACACATTGCAATAGGGGACGACTAGTGTATGTCTCTGTGTTGCATGCTTGCGGCACTATAAAACATTCTGCGCAGTTGATATCATCTGACAACAATCAGAAGACTTCGCCGTAGTCAATATCGACCAGACATCATCATCTTATTTTGTTTTTCGAAAATCAATAACACGGTATATTCTTTTTTTATTTGTTTACGATGGAAAAGAGGAAAATATAAATTAAGTACCATCTTCTTCGAATGCACTATGATGGTAGAACGTCGGTCGTGAATACTCACTAATCGAAACACTGGGCCGCCGTGAGCACCCACTGCTTCCCCACGACGGCGCCACCGCACCAGTGCTTGCCGTGCAATCTGTGAATGGATGTGAATGAGGTGAAGGTGAGATCCCTGGTGGCAGACACCTGGCTACCTTTCAATTGTATTGTATGCGACCAATAGTACTCGGTGAGAGTATCGATGAAATTTCTTTTTTATTTATATTTTACTTTTTTTTTCTTTGTTTAACAATTATAGCAATGGTAACATTACTATCTAATCCCGTTAACCACTCCAGCTAAGCTTAAACATTTGTGCTAGGAGATGGTTCACGACAACCGTCGAATGTCGGATTCGATCTACTGCGTTAAGTTTAAGTTTAAGCACTTTATTATGGAATCAATATCACTTAAAAGTACACGATAGACAATCAAATTTAATGGCATAATTGTTTCCTATTTTTTGTATAAAACATAAAGTATGTTACAAAAATTATAAACGATCGGTTATATAAATAAAAAATAAATAAATATAGGAGAATAAATTTAACTTATATTGGCTGGGTGAGTTGTCGTTGTGTACATCACACATGTGTGAGAGGGATGTAATGTAACAACCTATAAATATAAGTCCCACAGGGCATCGCCTCCTCTCTACAGAGGAGGTGTATGTCCTCTATTAGAGCATAATCTTCACGGCTTCACAGCGGTTGGGCAGACTCCACATGTCTTCAAAATATTTTTTATCTCATTTCTTAGACATGCATTCGTTTCGGACATATTTTACCTTCACCACCAAGCACTTAAAGTTAAATGACAAATCACACCGGAATAGAACTTGGTTTGCTTGCGTGTAGTAAATTCAATGCGAGCACTTGGATATTGAGTTACCACGCTTATATTGAATCACGAACGCCGGGTGAGATATAAAAGAATAATAATAATTATTCATTGGCATTTTAAGAGCTGATTTGTGACGTTATCAACGTTGGGGACACGTTGAGAGGTTGCCACACGCACCATACAAAACACAGCATCATTATGTAGACAGTGCACAGGCGTAAGGTGGCACAGCCTTTCAGTGTTTTACAGAATGCATTTTGGAGAGTGCTCAGGAATTACATGATCTAATTCCCCCATCCCCGTTCATTTCATCCTTTTGTTGTGAACATCCCTCAAACCCGAACGAAGCGCTTTGCTTCGTCTTTCATTATTCGTACAGAGCAAAGGACTGGAATAGTTTGCCCGCGTCTGTCTTTCCCTCCGATTAAAATGTGGGTGTTTTCAAGAGTAGAGTGAATAGGCATTTACTAAGCGCTAAGGTGCCTCAGGTCGTATAAGATGACTAACATGGGTATTTGGGCTGGCCGGTGATGAGGGTGAGGGCTTTGAAGCCGTTGCCAGGTTGCGATACCTCTCAATATACTGTGGCCACTGAGGTTTTGTGGATACAAATCCCACATAACCCTGCCTTCCCCCCGAAAGGCTGGGTATCTTTTGAAGATTTCCTAACCGACACCAAACATCAGATCCAGGAACGGGAATCGAACCGTGCTGAAGCCAATCAGGTGCTCTTACCATTACACCACACGGCCGTGAGCATATTAACATTGTAATAACCTTATAGACAATGTGTAGGGGTAGTCTTCCAAGCAGACCAGTCCATTCTCTGTTGTGAGTCGCTTTCTTCGCACATGGGTGAGGTCTTCTTCCATCTTTGGTGGGAACTCACATTCCAGGTCTGCTTTTATCGTCGTTACTGGGGATACAGGAAAAATATTAATACATTATTACCCCCCAAGCGGTGGAAACATCGTGATGGACAATCTGTATGTCTAAGATATAGATAATTAAAATATTTTCATAAATATAAGATGTCTGTCAGTTTATAATTCGTAGTCAGATGGTCTTTGCTCCATTACCATCTGTTTAGACGTGCAGGGTCCCTGCAACTCTTCACTCACAATACGAAACAGAGGTATGCTTGTTTGATAAATAAAAAAAAAATTTATAAAACTCCTGATATCTAATAAAAAATACCTCGTTGTCGATTTAGGCTTCCTGATTTTGGACACCCTCCTGATATTCTCGTTATAACCAGATATCAACTACACATGATATATTATATTGCCACCATCCAGATTCGAATTTCACAATTTGTGATGCACAAACATTATTCCTCTGCTGGGATTCTTGGACCCTTGAGATTACTGAGATGGAATGCCTCATCACCAGTAATTAAAACCGAAACACGGCAGCGTTATGCTGCTATTTGACGCTTGTATTCGGTGAGGGCGTGGTCCTACCCTGGTCGAGCTGATTCATTAATCTACAGCTAGAAACAAACTGCAGTGTAGCTCTACCACTGTTAAATATTATTATAATATATAATACCAATAATATGTATTATATATTATTAGTTCTCGGGTATACGCATCCACGTTGTAGAAATGTCTCGTGTCCCGGACACTGCATTTGATCCCTCTTACGATCTTAATGTGGATGCATTATCTAGGCACTATAAAATATTCTGCGCCGTTGATATATTTGATAATAACTAGTAGATATTGCCGTGATCGAAATCGACCACTCAAAGAACATCATCATTCATACAGTCACATCAAGCTATCATAAAACAGATGCATTGTCACATTTGAGGATTGAGATGCAATACCTCGTCGGTATCGAAGTATCACGTAACACGGTAGTAGATCCGCGCTGTAGCTCGTTCCTAACGTCAGCTCCGGAAACTATGTGATATAAATGGTGAGTATGGGGAAACTTGGACCCGAATACAGTTAATGAAGTATTCCATCTCAGAACTGAGTTGTGATAATCCATAATCCATATGTATCTTGAACTTTCGAAAAGGCTGGATGATTTTTCATCAGGTGATTTATTTACTAATATAAAAAACGAAACCTAATGAAAGGTCCATTGCCTAGTGGTTTAAGGCACGGTCTGCGAAACCTATGGTCTACTATTAGACTACCGACATAAACCATATAGCATAAGTAGCTTCAGCTTAGTTAGAGTGGTTAACCGGAATATTAGTAATCTTAATAGCGTTGCTAATATTCTTTATTAAAAAAAACCTAATAAAAAATAATACTTAAGAGACATAATTCGCTTACCAGTTTCAACGTAAAATCTATTACAAAAATTAATTAAAATTATAACAACTGTAATCGCTAATCGAAAACCACTGTCCATTGTATTATTAGATTTATCTTTCCATTATATTAAACTAGTTGATTTAAAATAAACCGAACGCGTTTACAGGTCGATGTAAGCTCAATGCACGGGAGTCGTTAAAAATATCTACTTTTACGCAATAGGTGTGTTTGTACAACGAACAATGGTGGAGTATTATAAACCTCTGCATTTGTTTCTTGAGGTTTTTAAAAACACAGAGTACTATTGTACACTTGTTACGTGTGATTTACACTCGCAGCTATATATATGATTTGATATATGTTCATAACATTTACTTCCGACTTTTGCTCGCGGAGTATCTATGACGCCTCCTTGTTTTCTTTAACAGTATCTAAACAAAGTATTGTAAAGATCTGACATCCGTACAAATTACGTCACGTCGGGTAGGGTTGCCAATGATCGATATTATATCGTCTAGGGTTGTAAATTTTGAAATCATAGTGATATTGATGTGTTCTGCATATTGCCAGATGTTGAACTGCAGTTTGTTTTTAGCTGCAGAATGAATGGGTCAGCTCAACCGGGATAGGACCACGCACTCACAGAATACCATCGTAAAATAGCATCATAATATTGCTGTATTTCGTGTGGTGAGTGCAGGGATCCGGTGACGTTTATTGTTGGTGACGAGGCATTCCATCTCAGTATTCGAGGGTGACAACGCATTAAGATTCCTTATCAAGGATGAATGTAGATTTACCGTCAGGTGTAATGTGTAATTGTGTGCTCGTTTGTTACTCTAGATGTAATAAAAAAAAAGATATCAATTATGCGGAATATTCTATAGTGCCGTACGAACATACAGACGCACTCAATCATCCCCAATCGTCCCCTTACCTATTTCCTTGTAATGCAATAAGTAAGAGGAAAGTTCAGACGCAAAGTGAGGGACACAAAACATACATAATAAACACCCAGACTCGAAAACCAACAATTAGTGATGCACAAAATGTTTACCTCGGCTGGGAATCGATCATAGGATCCGCAACTCAGGAACCATTACACCACGCGGTGGTCAAATGATAAAAGGGAATTGCCTACTAACTCTTATGTTGTAACATACACGATATATACGAACTATAAAAAAATAAAGTAACTTATTAATATAAATTCCACTACTGGGCATAACAGCTGTAAAGATGGTGTTGAACCATAGAACACGGTTCCACTGTGGATTTTTCTTAGACATTCAGTTTTCCTAACGATGTTTACCACACCGCACATGATAATGCAGCCCTTAAAATGGCAATTGACTATTTATTAAAACAAATAAGAGAACAGACTTGTGTAAATCTATCAGCCTATCTAAGCCATCTATCTCCATCACCATCACCATATCACCATCGATGATACATAAAAAAAAATTGCAACAATTTTATTGTTAGCAACACCTACATCTATTTTTAACATTAATTCAGAATGGACATGCGTTTTCACCCCTGAGGAATGAGATCCTCGTTTTCAATAACTGCTATTTCATGCTGATATTCTTCGAGGTTTCTTTTCCCCGAGAGCCGTACAAATCATTCCGCACTTAGTATCTATCTGTAACGTGCTTCTACCTTCTACCGCATTTTAATTCCAAGCATTTGTGTCATATAGAACTGAACAGAATAGTACGATTTACTTCTCAATATTTTTTTAATTTTCCATATAAAATTATGAATTAGCAAATGTAAAAGAGACCTAGGAAACTTATTATAGATACCTTGCCCCATAAAGGATTGACATGAGTATATTTTACAGAGGTCAGGCCAGCGTCAATATGATTAGGTCGAATCGAACGAGGCGGGGGGACGCTTTCATAGACATGCAAGGGTAAAATGTTCCGGTCCAGAATGTTTACTTTATTAATAAGGAAATGGTACACATTAAAAAAAAGCAAAATAGTTAACATAAGAAAAATCTTAGAAGATAATAGAAAACGATAAAACAAGAAAAATATGTTATGACAGATAGCGGTTATAATTTTTTCACCTCAAATATTATAATAACACTTATTTTATTAAACAAGAGTATATTTTAGTGTTAAAGCCATGCAGTTTCTGGTTTACTACAATATGAATAGATTGGCTGGACTTGAGAATGACTGCGTCGTATCAAATATCAGTACAACGCTGCATGTGGGGGGAAACTGGGTACAAAATGACAGGTCACAAGGTGACCAATCTCAAGCCTCAGGTGTTACAAAGGATCTTGAATCTTAGTTAACGATATATCCACTAACGATCATAGGAGCTGTGTTTTATATATTCTTAAATTTACTGTATCCACCGAATGATGCTAGGATCCATGGTCGATATCGGAACAAACTATTTAACGCTTCAATTTCCATATAACCATCACTAACGATAAGTAAATTGTTATTACATTTAAGTTATTTATATGTGGAGGATTTACACTTGGCAGTTATATATGACTTGTATCAACACGACACTGAGATAAAATTAGATCGCATAATTGTCAGTGATTGCGTTGTTGAAAATAATCTGTTATTGATTGTGATGTTAAATATTTGTATATTTTATCTTCTTGAAGAAAGACTATCTTTATGAACGGTGACAATCTAGCACAGAGTTCACCTGATGGTTAGTGATAACTCCATCCATTCTCAACTAAGATTCAAAATGTACTTGCGTTGTCCTGACGTCTGTGATGGATAACCTAATGCTGTATCTATGAAATGGCCGTTCATCAGTATTGGCCAATTCAAACCAAAAAAAAGTTTTGATTGGCTGTAAATTCAAATTAATTTTGTTTTAAAAACGTGACATTCTTTTTACAATGTCAGTCTTTGTTCATTGATTAGCTTTGTATTTTCATTACGTTGCAACATTTTTCGTCATAAAAAAAAAAACTTACTTTAAAAATTCGTGTAATTATGGAATATGAGTTCCATCGTGGCATCAACGCGGCACAAACGGCACGTAACATCAACAACGTTTACGGAGAGATCTTTACAAACGAACGCGCAACCCGTTATTGGTTTGCTCGTTTCCGTTCTTGAAATTTTGATTTGAAAAAATAACCTCGTGGTCTTCCGGATACTTTGGTCAACAATGATGAATTAAAGGCGATTGTGGAAGCTGATGATACTCAATCTACAGCCGAGCGGGCAGCAGTTTTTGATGTTAATATCAAAACAATATTGGTCCATTTGCGACAAATTGGTAAGGTAAAAGAGCATGATAGATGGGCGCCCCACGAACTTAACGATCGCCAGCGCAACGTACGCGTTGAGACCTGCCTCGCGCTGCTCAACAGGAACAGAAATTAAAGAATTTTTAAACCGAATTGTTACGTGCGACGAAAAGTGAATTCTGTTCGACAATCAATGGTTCAGCACCAAAGCAATGCCCTAAACGAAAAATGACCTCTAGATGGTCACTGTTTGGTCGTCTAGTGCCGGTGTGATTCATCACAGTTTTTTACCAAACGGCATGAGCATTACTGCAGATGTGTACTGTGAAGAACTGAAGACAATGATGGCGAAGCTCGCACATTTGCAACCAAGGTCAAACGGTTGTCCCCGCTGCTCCTACACGACAACGCGCGACCCCATACTGCACAACAGACAGTCTCCAAACTGCAAGAGTTTGGATAAGAAGCTCTCCCTCATCCGACGTACTCCTTGCACCGCAGACCTTGCACCCACCGACTATTACTTTTTCCAAAATTTAGACATTTTTAGCGGGAATAAAATTCAATTCCCGAGAGGCAGTAAAAAATGCCTTTGAAGAGTTTGTTGCCTCCGATCCAGCTGATTTTTACAAGAAGGGCATCAATAAACTACCACTACGTTGGCAAAGATGCATCGATTACATGGGTTATTACTTTGTTCACAGAAATAAAAAAGTTTGAAAAAAAAATACTTTAACTTATTTCATACAAAACGGCAATTTCATAGGTAAAGACCTATTATTATGAGCTTAGCTCCTAATTCATATTTATATTATTTTATTTATTTTTACAAAACAGCCAACAAAATAGAAATAGCTAAGCTAGTAGTATTTATAGTATTCTGCGGAATCGTGACTCGAAGTTTTTATTATAGTATAAGTGGTGACAAATAAGCACTCAATTTACCAGATGGTAAATGATTCCTGTGCCTGAGCTACGATAATGCAGATTAACAGATAAATGCAACAATATGACCACCTACTCTGAAATTTTAGGTTTAATTGTATTAGTGGTGAGAAAGAGCACTCGATTCACTTCATGGTTAATGATTACTGCGGCCCATGACCTCTACATCCGTCATCATATCATAAGCCAGAAGACACTGCCGTGTTCGAAGTGGGCTAGACAAGCTTTTCAAGAGGGATTCCAATGCGCTCTCTAGGAGATTACCGAGTCCTTCTCATAATGAGGATGGCCACAAAGGGGGTTTCAGTGAGCGCAAACCTAGGAACTTTTACCCACCCGGAATTTGAAAATTTCCCCCAAATTCTAAAAACAGGTCACGCGAACCCGTGCGTTAAAGTTGTCAACGTAAGAAATCCTTTACAAATGGAAATGTTTACAGTAAGATAGTGGAGGTGTGACACTGTATACACAGTAATTTAGCGAAATCAATCGAGTCTTATGTAATGTTATGTATGTTTATGCACATGCTCCCGGTTACCTTTGTTTACTATTTCCATCGCACACATATTGCAATACGTAAACCTGTAAAAGATAAACGGGTGATGTAATAAAGGTTCCAATAGCTAAGTGGTATTCAAATCAAACTTGTGTCGGATAGTAAATGCTGCTGAGAGAGCTAAGACTGCCAGAGAGTACGATCCTGCGCCACTTGTATCAATTGACTTCCTGTACTTCTTGTACCATGTTGTTACTTTATTTAGTGAGGAGTCGTCTATACTTCTGCGAGCTATAAGGTTGGCATTTCATATATATATATATATATAAATAGATTTTGAATCGAAATCATGTAAATTACAGTAGTTTCTACAACCGAATGACTCAATTTTTAATATACATTTGTCAACAAATATGTTAGAAGATTCACTTGTCAATAAAGTACATGCAGGTTTTCCGGCAGAGATAATACAAAAATAAAAAAATCAAAGGACATTCAGTAAAGGGTAACGTTTTACATGATTATGTCATCAAAGAGAGTTATCGGTCTGCACATCTTTGATGACACGTGGACAATGCTATGAGTGTAAATGCATCCACAGTTGCAGCTATTCAGTATACAACATAAATGCAATGAGATTGTACTACCTGTCAACTTCCGCAACTACAGTGGTGGTCACCCACATCTTTTTCTCTTTTTTTTTCTTCTTATACATTGAGCTTTACATAAACTGTTAGTTTAGGGATAAGCTGAGAATCAGCATTGAGAAGCTTTCTAAAAGTTAGCTGAGCTTATTACCTTTTGCCGTTATTTGCTCTACATTTGCTGTATTTACTTTGAGTTTTTTTAATTTAATTATTGTTTATTAACCAACATGTTTTTCTTTTGTTTCCATGTTATGTATATTTGAGGCAAATAAAGTTATTTTATTATTATTATTTAATCTTTTTTGAGGATTAATAAAGTGTTTATTGGCCACAATCATCACTTATAATTAGGTGAACTGTGAATTATCACCTGTAATTTAATGAAAAAAAAAAATGCAACATCCTATAGCACACACGCAGTCCTGATTGGTTCCTCTTGTTTTTTTTATTATAAAGTCAATAAGTAAGAAGAAAATATGTAAACATTCCCCCTTTTTTCAGTGAGTTATTCAAAATCTCAGTGCCTGATCGGTCAAAAGCCAGCGGAAAAATAGTGGCAATTAAGATAACATCATTTATAGGAAATAATTGGTTTGTCTTCTTTTATTTAAGTAAATATTCACAGTTCTACGACTAGTACTTTATTCTTTTGTTAGTTTTAACTTTGTACTGTCTTCTTTTGTAAATTAAGTTTGTAAAATGCAATAACGAATGCCTCACCGGTATAATATAGTTATAGTTAAGTCAAACATTTAGTATTTACATACTAAAGAAGTGCAAATACATTTTTATTTATTCAAAATAATCTCTCTTCCAAAATCAACCTGCCACATATATTTATTTAGAATTCAGTTTGACGTCAGAAATAAATATACTCGTAGAACTATTTTAGACGATCACCTATGAAAGGTGAAAATGATTATTATATTCTTTGAACCAAAGGATGTTTCAAAAACTAATAATAATTATTAAAAAATATATATCACTATTCACCATCGTGGTCAGAAGTACCTGACCGAGCCGAGCCTTCGCGCCCAAGATAACGGTTCAAGCCGAGGCCCCCTCTTGGGAGCCCTTGTGCTGGTTACCCATTAATACAGGTCTCTGCTGAGTGTCCTAAGCGCTCGACCACCTTTCAACCCGTTGAAGCTGTGAAAGCCCTTGGGGCTAACAGTGACCATAAGCCATTAAAAAAATGATCATCATGCTGTGATGCTGTCTTATTCACTGCATCGACATGAATCGTCATCTAGTATTGCATCTAACAATTTCTTTAGTGCCGGCGCCGGCGAACGATTTCCTCTCGTGAAGCATCTATTATAAGCGACCGCTTATACACTGAGCTGTAACGGCTTTTAGGGATGTAAATAATAATGATATTATTTTAGATGACTAAAAGAAAAACATTTAAAAAAAAAAGAAATATATAATATGAAAGAATATAATTTATATTATAAGTGATCAGGTTCATAGGTAAGAAAAGAAGCTATCTCGCGATAAACAAAACAATTACAATGTTTATAAACCCTCGTTGAAGTTTTATAACATAATGTTTTGTAAATTAAACATGTCGGTACTGAGACTATCTTAAATATCAGGGGTGGCCACGTGATTTAATCTCAGGAGATGAATGTAGGCTTTTATTTTTTAAAGAAAGCTAGCCGTGCTATTAGCAATACAGACATTCTCATAAAGTAAATATAACTAAACGTAGTAAATGTTAGTACTTACAAATGGTTCACGGCATCGTCGAATGGGTTGGATTCGAATATACGACCTTAAGTTTAACAAACCGTGCCTCAAATATATTGACTGTTGTTTTTTAGACTCGAACACTACTGTAGATAGACACTTTAGCTCTATTGGTCTAAAACTGTATTCATTTGGCATTAGGCTATTGCCATTGCATATTTTAATTGGTTCTATTGATTTTAAAGACATCAGTTTGGAACTGTAGGGCTAATTATCATTTTGCTTGTCATCAATTATAATGTTGTTTCAAGTCGTGTGTTTGTAAACTAAGTAATTATATTTATTATTATATTACTTAACGGGCAGTTACAATTGGCGGACACACTGTGTGATCCAAGAAGCAAGGTTGTTATTGTTTTCCATAAAATCAGTCATTAATCCTCGATGAAAATTTTATATAATATAATTTTCATTATAGACTTTAGTAGAAATTGGCCTTGGGAAGAACCACGAACCTAAATATTTATTTTTTCAGTTTCTTTGTCAAAATAATGCTAGAAATTATATTAAAATTACTTACATTCCCGTCAGCAACTCCAACTGAGCCAAATGCTGTACCTCATATTAATAGTCACATAGTAGATTCGGGCGTCAAAGGGTGACAAACGAGCACACCGTTCATCTAATAGTAAGTGATGAGTAATGAGTGAATGTACTCCATAATATTTACATCCATCCTTAGCATAGATTAAAGGTACGTATGCATTATCACCCGTGAGGACTGTGATGGAATGCCTCGTCACCTATAATTTGATCCCCCGATCCCTATATATCCCATATCTATATATATACATTATATATATTACATATGTCACATTTGTATTATGTGCAATACGTAATGGAAATACCATATAAAAAAGCGTTGTCATCCCTGAGATCGACAGCCACAGCTATACTATAAATTACACATAATAAGATAGACTTTAAATCGTCTGAAATACGGTTTATTTAACAGTAACATAGGAAACAAAGCGACAGTGCGGCACGCGACTGTACGCAATTGATCCACTCGTAAGTTCCTTCCTTGTTTATCTTAAACGTCTGCCGTGATGGTATTATGTCGGAGATTTGTTACAGAGATGAATCATGACCTCTACTCTTCATCAACTACAAGGGACAATGGAAACATATCAGTGACATGTGACTGTATTTGTAATTGCAATGCAGAACAAGGTTCAAAAGATTATATTTATTCATTTATTAGGAAGATTCATCTCCATGTACACGAAACGTTTATCGGCTAATATTGTTGATGTTATTTAGGCCTAAATTATAAGGGAAACAGCATTTAATTTTGATTTTATTTTACAGTTGGCAAAAGGGGAAAGCATACGACGCACCCGATGGTACGTTGACGTAGTAGGGCTACGCGGCAGTTTGTTGTTTCTATCTGCATAATGAATGGGTCAGCTCGACCGGGGTAGAACTACGTCCTCACAGAATACCACCTTGAAATAGCAGCATAACACTGCTGTGTTTCGTCTGGTGAGTGCAGCTATTACTGGTGACTAGGCATTTCATCTCAGTCCTCAAGGGTGACAACGCATCTGCATTATTATTGCTTGTCAAGGTTGAATGTAGATGTCATGGGCCGCAGGAATCACTTGCCATCAGGTGAACTGTGTGCTCGTTTGTTACTCTCAATGTAATAAAAAAACCATCACAGTTGATGCGCTGCCGACTTTTAAGCTTTCTTAATTTTGGATAACTACACCTTTGTGTAGTTATCCAAAACACATCAAAGACACTGCAAACTGTAGAAAATTCTCGAGTGCATAGGTTCAGGCAAAATAGAACCTTATATAAATAGCGATAAGATTGATAATGGAACTCTTCAACGTGTGATAACAAAATCGTCCTCCATGTACATAAATTTCTTATATATCCAAAGAACTAATCAAAGAAAACGTGAAAAACACCGCTATAAAAAAATATTGAGCGAATAAGAAACTCAGGGAAAAAAGAAACTTATTAAAATAGTAATATGATAGATGATGAAACTTCTCAACTCTTCACCCGCAGCGGACGCAAAAGTTTCTAGTGTGTTCCCCCTTCTTACTAAACTAATAAAATAAAGAAAAGTATTCATTGGGGTCTACGTACGTAAAATCTTCGATTTTTCTTTGTAATATATGTATAAATTTTGTACCAATATGTTTTTTTTCTGTTGAGAGTGAAAAACAAGAGCCTCTTCACATGATGGTATACCATGGCATTCACATTAATTCTCGTCAAGGAATAATAATGAAGATATGTTATCACCCTTGAGGGCTGAGATCGAATTCCCAGGCAACATTTATAAGGGTCTCCGGATCCGTACACACACCAAACGAAACACAGCAGCAATATGCTGCTATTTTACGCTGGTGTTCTGTGAGTGCGTAGTCCTTCTTCCATCGAGCCGACCAATTAATACTGCAGCTAGAAACAAACTGCAGCCTGGTTCTACCAATGATTGTGAAAATAAAGATTGGTCAATAAATAAATGTGTAATGGGCACAGGTACTTTCCTGGCCACTATCCTTGGGCTAGGCACTAGCATGTAATTCATTTATATTTTGAAAAGCAGAACTCAAAAAAACCTTGTGCTCTTTAGTCGATTACAAAAAACGGAAGCGTCTACATAAATGGATATGACGTCACATAGTGGAGGGGCTTGAAATGCGTTCCTTTTTACGCTAACGAAAACCAATATTATTTGAATACTAAAAAGTTTTTTTTATTATAGTATACGCTATACGTTTTTCGACTGCAGTATTAGTTCTTTTTAAATTATTTTTTATTATTAATTATTAATTATTTAAAATATATATTTAATAAAAACACATAATTAATTATTCAGAAATAAAACACTCTGTATCTAACAAATATAAACGCATGTAGTGGAAAACCTTGTTATCACTTGCAGCATTGTTGCTATTGATAATTCCAAAATGGGTGACAGACGACCGTAGCCTCTTCATCACGAGTCGTATATAATAATGAAATAATAATAATAGCTGTGAAGTGACAAAGTACAAAGAATGGTGGATAAAGAGGAGCCTGGCCGACCGGGTCATACAAGAATACAATGGATGTTTGCTTTATTAGGTAAATAGACAATATATGTGGATATCCGCAGAAGAATTAGCGTAACCGACATAGCTCACAGGATCAGAAAGCTGAAGCTGGCAACACGCCATCGAAATAGCTAAAAGAATCACCGACAACGAAAGGGTCTCGAGTCGAAACACGTCATCGCGCATAGAGGGCTATCCCCCACTAGGCGGAGTATCGACTTATGCATGTCTGTGGAAGCTGATGGCTCAGGATTGTACTCTGTTGCGGTCTGTGAGCGAGGAGTATGTTCAGCTGTGGACAAGTAGTGGACTAAGATTATGATGACGATCAGCTAATTCCAGGCTATAATTTAAAAATGGACTGCTGGCTAAAGTAAGAGGTTTTGGTAACCGACTAATTTCCCAACGCCCGGCTGGAGTTAACATCCTTTTTTTGTAGACATTCTTTAAATTCAAATAAAAAAATAAGTTATGCTTCGTCATTTTTAAGGCAGTCTTTCCGTCGAGATACGCCTTGAGAGTCTTCAAGAGTATAGTGAATTGGTTGTTACTAAACTAAACTTTACAGTCTTTGACTAAATCGCCACTTAACTTAATTTAATTTTAGTTAAGCGCTGGCAATTATAGATTATAAAAAAAATGTCTTGGTATTAGCGGGCAACACCACTCGAGAGTATTGCACCAAAACATCATCATGTATGTCATTAATGATAAATGACATGATGATTGACAAATGATTGTTAAATTTAATCGGTCGCTACCTACTGAAAGTTAGGGTTAATTTATTTTTATTGTATTCAGTGTCAAACGAGTATACAGTTCACCTGATGGTGATTCCTGCGGCTCATGACACCCATATTCATCCTTTATAAGGAGATAAATAAAAAAAAGCTAATGCAGATATGTTGTCACCCTTGAAGACTAAGATGGAACGCCTCGTGCCCACTAAGAGTATCCGCAATGTACAAACGATTCAAATAACTTAAGCGTAATGTATTCTACCGTAATACGAATTAAGCTAGGAAACATTTTCACCAGATTGGTTAAAATATTTATTTTAGAATTACGGATGGTATGGTCTTAGAAAGAAAAAAGATTTATCAAGTACATACACTAGACAATAAAATAGTAAAGGACAAGGAAGGGAAGATGGAATATTTCAGGGCCTGAAGTGTCCATGAAGTTAAACTTTTTTATTATGTGTATGTATATTGCTGTTGGACATAATGACTTCTTCATCTTCACCGGAGACACGAGTAGGGGGCCCGCGAGGTGAAGTTAATGTATATGCACTCTATCTTTATTCTCTATAGGAATTGATTGAAAATAGCGAAATTCAGGCGGATTTCTGCAGGCAGAGCTGCCGCGTTGTTGGTCGTTATTATGATACAATTTTACTGTATTAACGTATATGCGCGTGCGCAATTGGTATTGATCATTCTTTATTTCTTTTCAGCGAATTCAATTTTAATGTTGTACGGATTGGAAGCTGGTTGGATGTCGCCTATGACAAAGGTGCTACAATCAGAACAGTCTCCGGTTGGAGAGCCCATGTCTGATAACACAGTCTCCATGCTAGCTAGTGTATTATGTCTAGCTGCCACAGTAAGCGTGCCTTTTTACGTCTACTTCGCTGACAATTATGGACGGAAACCGACCGTTATAATATTAGCTATATTCCAAGCGGTAAGTTTGTTTTATTTTTTAATTACATTGACAGCTACAAATGAGCACACAGTTCACCTGATCGTAAGTGATTCCTGCAGCCATGACATCTACATTCATCCTTGACAAGGAATCATAATTCAGATACGTTGTCAAACTCGAGGACTGAGATGGAATGCTTCGTCACCAGTTATAAAGGTGTCCGGATCCCTGCACTCACCATACGAAACACAGGAATATTATGCTGCTATTTTACGCTGGTATTCTGTGAGGGCGTGGTCCTATCCCGGTCGAGCTGACTCATTCACTCTGCAGCTAGAAACAAAATGCAGTGTAGCTCTACCACTGTGGGACCTTTCTAACCATTACATTATATCTAATTCGTGTGTCTTCTATGTATTAAGGTAAGTGAGTCGACAGTTCATCACATAGTAAGCCCAGGACACCCATATACATCCTTGGTATTATATGGGTATAGTATATATCTTTAGAATAATGTGATCCATTGTCACCTCTGAGAAAAATCTTATAAAAATCTGTCCCATGCTGTTTGAAAATTATGGGCATTTTAAGAAAAACCAAGAAATTTGGTCAAACTATAACCATTTTTCGGTTATTGTGGTTAATTTTTATTATTTTAGTTCATTTAAACTTTGGAACCATAACCCTAAATAACATATCTGAATGACAGTCAAAAATAATGACTCAATTGCCCCAAGTTTCCAAGAATTAAGAATAATTTGTTGAATTATGTATTTAAAATTTTCAAAATTTTTCGACTTTGAAAGGCCCTCCTTTAAAAAAAATGTACTAGAGTGCCTTGGCAAGTGGCATTAAAAGTTGGCGCATTTAATCTGAAATCTAAATCACTAGTGGATGATCAGGGTGTTTGTTCTGATCATCTATTGAACCTCCTAGTACACTAAGGATGGCCACTGAGGGGGTTTTAGTGGAAAAAAAAACAATTATAACCCAGTCTTTCCCCAAAGAGGCAGAGTATCTTTTGAAGATTTCCTAATCTTATGTTTTACAGATATCATGGATAATTAAATTATCCTCGACAACTACAATAGGTTTGTTAGTAGCACGAGCATTCGGAGGTTTTGCTGCCGGAGGTTCCTTTAATGTAGTGCCGATGTACACGAAGGAAATCAGTCAGGACAATATAAGAGGACTTCTAGGATCTCTCCTGATCATGGCCCAGAACATGGGCATACTTATCATGTACGTGTTGGGAGCGTATCTGGACTACTACACTGTACTTTGGATTGTACTATGGATACCTCTGGTGATTATCATACTGATGTTAAAGGCTCCCGAATCACCAGCATTTCTGATGAAGAAGGGGAAAATTGAGGTGCCTAATTAATAATTATTTCATTAATATTCATGTCTAACCGTGTAGTTGGAACGTTCGACTATAGAGTCGCCAATCTAATTGTAAATGTTCGAGTTCGAGGATGCTGTATTTACTCCCTGCTGTGAATCTCACTTCGAACTCATCGCTTATAAATATTTTACATAGAACTAGAGACTAGGGTACCTACTTATTAGGCGACGAGCTGGTTACAACTGTCCCAGAAAGGACAACAACCGTAGAAGTAGGTACATAAGGAATAAGGCCACCTCCCGGAAATATATATATATATATATATATTTATATATATAAATATATATATATATATATATATATATATATATATATATTTATATACATATATATATATGTATATAATAAAAGGTCTTTACCTATGAAATAGCCGTTTTGTATGAAATAAGTTCAAATAATTTTTTTCAAACTTTTTTATTTCTGTTATTCAAAGTAATCTCCCATGTAATCGATGCATTTTGCCAACGCAGTGGTAGTTTATTGATGCCCTTCTTATATAAAATCAGCTGGACGGGAGGCAACAATCTCTTCAAAGACATTTTTTACTGCCTCTCGAGAATTGAATTTTGTTTCCCGCTAAAAAGTAGTCCAAATTTTGGAAAAGTTAATAGTCGGTGGGTGCAAGGTCTGGTGAGTACGGTGGATGAGGGAGAGCTTCCAACCCCAACTCTTGCAACTTGGAGACTGTTTGTTGTGCAGTATGGGGTCACGCGTTGTCGTGTAGGAGCAGCGGGGACGACCGATTGATTGTTTTAAAATTCTTTCATTTCTGCTTGTTGAGCAGCGCAAGGCAGGTCTTAACGCGTACGTTGCGCTGGCGATCGTTAAGCTCGTGGGGCACCCATCTGTCAAGCTTTTTTACATTGCCAATTTGTCGCAAATGGACCAATATTGTTTGGATGTTAACATCAAAACTGCTGCTAGCTTGACTGTAGATTGAGTATCATCAGCTTCCACAATCGCCTTTAATTCTTCCTTGTTAATCAAAGTGTCCGGACGACCACGAGGTTATTTTTTCAAAATTTCCAGAACGGAACCGGGCAAACCAATAACATCTACTAATTTTATCACCACTATATAAAACACGATACAGCTGATCTACTCATTTTATCACCACTATATCAAACACGATACAGCTGATCTACTAATTTTATCACCACTATATCAAACACAATACAGCTGATCTACTAATTTTATCACCACTATATCAAACACGATACAGCTGATCTACTCATTTTATCACCACTATATCAAACACGATACAGCTGATCTACTCATTTTATCACCACTATATCAAACACGATACAGCTGATCTACTCATTTTATCACCGCTATATCAAACACGATACTGCTGATCTACTCATTTATATACGACTGATTTACCTGGTTCAGATTTAATAGATTGGATCCAATATAATTCTTAAAATAATAAAATCCAAAAATTCGGATATGGTATCTTTCCAGGAATCAGCGAAGAGCATTGCTTTTCTTCGAGGACTAGACATAGGCAGCGAAACTGTTCAAAAAGAAATAGACACTATGAAAAATCAAGAAATTTATTTTAAATCACTACCTGAAACATCTCTAGTATCAATTTGTGAGTAGAATTTTTTTTAAAAAAAAGAAAGTGTTCAATCTGATGTCATGAGACGACTGCAGCTGCAGAAACACCTACGCCCTGAAGACGGCGATAAAATGCCATGCTAAAACCTGCCATGCCCATGGGCAGCGGTGATCACTTTCCATCAGTGAGCTGCTTGCTCGTTTCCCACCTATTCTGTAAAAAAAAACTAGGTCTCCAGATTCCTACACTCACCAAGCGAAAGAGAAACGTTATGCTGCTTTTCAGGTTAATATTCTGTGGGGGCGTGGTCTATCCACATTCGAGGGGGCCCATTCATATTATATCCTTATCATTCATATTGGAGCTAAAAACAAGATACAACCTGGTTCTAATAATAAAATAAGTATCAGGGTTGTGCAGGAAGAGACTTATATTTAATAGACTTATGATGTCGAAAATACTAGAACATTATGTAATGATTTTTATGCATTTTTTACCGAATTAAACATGGAGAGTGCTCTAAGGAGTTTTTCGGATTAATGGCAGCCGCTGAGTTTAAACATCGTACATCACGACAGAATACAACATTTTATCCTCATCATCTCGATGATTGGCAATCCACCACTGTGCGTTTTTGCTACGCACAACTACTCTGTGGGGCTGATTCCACAGAGTATTCCCAAACCGATACGACTTAGGGAGCTTCAACAAAAGATCAAACATCTTTCTTAAAGGCCGACGGCGCATCTGCGTTTCCTCTGGTGTTGCGGATGTCCATGGGCGGCGGTGATCACTTTCCATCAGTGAGCTGCTTGCTCGTTTCCCACCTATTCTGTAAAAAAAACTACGTCTCCGTATTTCTACCCTCACCAAGTGAAAGAGAAACGTTATGCTGCTTTTCAGGTTAATATTCTGTGGGGGCGTGGTCTATCCACATTCAAGGGGGCCCATTCATATTATATCCTTATCATTCATATTGGAGCTAAAAACAAGATACAACCTGGTTCTAATAATAAAATAAGTATCAGGGTTGTGCAGGAAGAGACTTATATTTAATAGACTTATCATGTCGAAAATACTAGAACATTATATAATGATTTTTATGCATTTTTTACCGAATTAAACATGGAGAGTGCTCTGAGGAGTTTTTCGGATTAATGGCAGCCGCTGAGTTTGAACATCGTACATCACGACAGAATACAACATTTTATCCTCATCATCTCGATGTTTGGCAATCCACCACTGTGCGTTTTTGCTACGCACAACGGCTCCGTGGGGCTGATTCCACAGAGTATTCCCGAACCGATACGACTTAGGGAGCTTCAACAAAAGATCCTACATCTTTCTTAAAGGCCGACAGCGCATCTGCATTTCCTCTGGTGTTGCGGATGTCCATGGGCGGCGGTGACCACTTACTGCTTACTTGTTCGCTACCTATTCTATAAAAAGAAATGTAGTTAATGAACAGTAAAGTATTCTACAGCTATATATTTTTTGTAACGCCCTCCAAGACTATTTTAAGTGGTCTCGGTAACATATAAGCTTTCACATACATCCTCAGCGACAAGGCGGCAGTGTTATCTCTCGGCACCAAATTGTTAATCACAAATTTAAGCGCTGACTTACCACGATCTACCAAATTGTTAATCACAAATTTAAGTGCTGACTTACCACGCTTTACCAAATTGTTAATCACAAATTTAAGTGCTGACTTACCACGTTTTACCAAATTGTTAATCACAAATTTAAGTGCTGACTTACCACGCTTTACCAAATTGTTAATCACAAATTTAAGCGCTGACTTACCACGATCTACCAAATTGTTAATCACAAATTTAAGTGCTGACTTACCACGCTTTACCAAATTGTTAATCACTAATTTAAGTACTGACTTACCACGATCTACCAAATTGTTAATCACAAATTTAAGTGCTGCCTTACCACGATCTACTAAATTGTTAATCACAAATTTAAGTGCTGACTTACCACGATCTCGACGGTGAAGGAGAACATCGTGAGGAAACGTGCATATAAGCACTGAGCAATAAATTAAAAAATATATTATATTCCTAAGACATGTGAAAGTCGCAAATCCACATTGGCGCCGCGTGATGAACTATACTCCAACACCCAATCTAGACTAGAGGGACCTCCTCTCTTAAGGCCAGCAACAGTGGAATTTATATATGTGTGTGGGCTGTGAATTTAACTTTTCTTTTCACAGTCCAGAATGAGAACTGGCGGCTTACAATAATACTTATGCTCCTTATTATAACGGTGCACGCGACCAACGGGGTATTCGCCATCGTCAACTACGGGTCCAGCATTCTTGCGTCCAGTGGTGTCCAGTACAGGATCAGTCCTGAGCTCCAGACCCTGAGCTTCCCTGTTGTAATGTTTATTGGATCCTTCGTGGCGATGGGATGTGTGGAAGTATTTGGTAGAAAGGTAAGCTCGATTTCAATGAATGAAAGATAAAGTTGTACTTACACCCCTGAGGAATAACATGGAAAACGTCATTCCTAATAGTTATGGGTTTTTGTTAGTTTTTTCTTGCACCCACAATATATTCTATGCTCAACCTAAAGATATGCTGGTAGAGAATGCTTTTTGGCTTTAAATCCGCTTTTTTATTTAATGTTTGTTTTAATTGTACAAACAAATAATAAATAAATTAAACAATAATTCCATTTACTTTGTATGGAGAGCGAGAAGTGAAGGATAAAAATACCCTAAGCCCCATTATTCCCTGTGTGTCAAAGTATTTTCTTTAGTATAATAGTGGAAACATCGTGCCATCTTATGTATGTATATACGACATCTAAAGTACTTATCGACGATATATCAGTGATATAGCAGTTTAACTGTGTTTCGAATTATGAGCATGGTGGATTCGGTCACCATATTATAGGTAACGAGGCATTTCACTTCAGTCGTCGAGAGTTACGACGCATGCGCATCTCAAATCCATTTTACAGATGAAAGTAGATGACATAGGCTGCAATTTTGTTTACATGTGTATGTGTGTTCATAGGTCACCCATAATATTAAAAAAAAATCTTTAAAAAAGTTATTAACTTTAAAACAAAAAGCGTCGTAGGTCTTGTCGTACAAACATAAACATTTAAAAATCTAATAAACTTCAATTCCAATGAAATCAGTTTCTTGTTTTGCTTAAACAATGATAGGGCTTCACTGAATAGATCTGCTTGAACAGGTAGAAACTGCTACATCACAGATAACGAGCGTCAAATAACAGCAACGCTTCTATGTTTCGTGTATGGTGTAGGGAACCGGAAACCCAGATGCTGATAACTAGATATTCCACCACAATCGTCAAAGGTCCACACGTGCGTCTTAAATAAATGTATTTATGGGCCCCAACTATCACTTACTATCAGGTGAACTGGATGCCCGTTTGTTTTTTTCATTTATTATGTTGATTGCTTCTTAACACCATATACAAATACAATAAGTAATGCTAATAAAACATATGTTTCTACATTGTGAGAGTACAATCTGTAAGACTCAACATTATGAAACAATTTTATGCGTTTGTTTCTTCAAACACATTAGGTTAAACAAATTATATACACTTAGTTTTCTGACTATTTAACAGTAAGTTTAAAACAATTTGAATATGCAGATAGGTCCTATTACCATCATTCCTATCAACATTAGATATTAACGAAGCATAGTTTGCAAATATTTAAATCTAGCACATCATATTTTAATAGCTAAGCAAAACATTTTATATATTAGAAATAAGAAAGTTCCCAAAAAAAGATCCGTACGGAACGAATATGAATTTGACACACGTATGATTTTACATCTTTAATCAAGTGTAACTAATCGTATAACTCGACTACATCCACTTCTAGCCAGCTCCTTCCTTTCAGCCACTTCTAGCCAGCTGCCTGTTGTTGTCAGCTTGTTCCTTGGGCACACTGGCGAGCACTATGCTGGTGCAAATGAATGGCATCAGCCCGCCCAGTTGGTTACCTGTGCTCGCCATGATAGGCTCTGTCTTCGGGTACGCTGCTGGGGTCAGTCCTGTGCCCTTTATTATAATGTCAGAGATGTTTAACTTTCAGGTGAGTTTGATATTCTTCTAGTCAATATTGCATTCGGATCTATTGTGTGCTTCCAGTCGAGCAACCGTGCAGGTTATATTATAGTGCACTATGTTAAGGATGGATGTAGGCTGAACTGTGTGCTCGTTTATTACTCTTAGCTCCAAAAATAAGTTAACGGTCACCTTTCCTAAATTAATCTAAGGCGTTTGCAATAAGGTCGAAGGAAAGAATCCAGAACTAAAAATTCAGTGTGAAATATATTCAGATATGTTCAGAAGGAAACTCAGAAAGCAAAGAAAACGCAATTATATTTTTTTTTATTTTCAGATCAGGGCTAAGGTTCTCGGACTAGTGGTAACGTACTCATGGTTCATGACATTCCTGCAGCTGATTTTGTACACACAAATTTCAACCTCCTTGGGACAGCACGTCACATTCTTTTGCTTCGCGGGTATAAATCTCTTTGGTTTCCTAATTACCCTCATCTTACTACCGGAGACGAAAGGCAAAAGCGACGAAGAGATAGAGGGGAACTCAGGAAGAAGTTATCAATAATGAAAATATAAGTTTTCTTGATAGTTTTTATGTTTGTTTTTAACAGTGGTAGGGCTACGCTGCAGTTTGTTTCTAGCTGCATAATAAATAGGTCAGCTTGACCGGGGTAGGATCTCGCCTTCACAGAATACAACCTTAAAATAGCAGCATAACGCTGCTGTGTTTCGTCGTCTTATCAGTGTAGGGATCCGGAGTGGTGACGATACATTCCATCTCAGTCCTCAAGGGTGACAACGCTTCTGCATTATGATTGCTTGTAAAGGATGAATGAAGATGTCATGGGCCGCTGGAATCACTTGCGAATTCCTGCACTCACCAGATAAAACACAGCATCATTATGTTGCTATTTTATACTGATATTCCGGCGAGGGCGTGGTCCTACCCCGGTCGAGCTGACCCATTCATTATGCAGCTAGAAACAAACTGCACTGTAGCTTTACCACTGGAAAATAATGTAACAGAATAATCTGACACTTTATATGGATAAATCAATATAAATATTTTTGCTTAAACAAAATTTATAGGTGATATGGTCAGATTTTGTTTTGCGGACTTTTTTTTTTATTCGCGCAAGTACAACAAACATTATACAAGAAGGCGGACTTAATGCCAAAATGCATTCTCTAACAGCCTACCTATCTTTGGGTTGAGCGGAGAATACATTGTGGGTGCAAGAAATAATTTATTATTTCAATTTTAAAAGTAAAAAAATATAATAAATAATATATTATTAAAAGTAATGTACATATTAATTTAAGTTATCTGTACTTTAGATATGTATATACTATATACTTTTTTACATACATACACTTAGATACAAATAATGTTAACTTAATGTCAAAGTAATAAATATCTACGATATCTATGACCTTTGAATTCATAACAGTTTAACTGATCGAGTTTATGGCTTTATAAATACTTTACTTTTAAATCCTACTGATTTAAGATCTAGTCCGGTAACGGATAAAACATAAGGTAGTCAATCTCGTAACATTCGGAAGGTGTAGCCGTAATGGAATGAAATGGAACAAGAGGACATGTTCACTAATCGAAATGTTAATAAATAATATACGCAACAAATACAATCTACGTTTTTATTTATGTTACAATATAAATATTTACATTCAGCTCTATAATTAAGTCTAACAGAGTTCTTTTTTAAAAAAATCACAGCCCTTTCAACTGTTACGATAATGGGATCCAATTATTATCGTATAATTTACTCAAAAGTAGTGAAGCCGCGCCTCAGCTAGTGTGAATGGGTGGCCGAGGAAGGACCATACCCGCGAAGAATACCCGCTTGCAATAGCAACCAAATGTTGCTGTGTTTAGTGTGGTGGGTGCAGAGGATCGAATGGTATTGTTACTGGCCTCGAGACATTCCACCTCGGTGCTCAATCCTCACGGTGATAACGCTATTCATCTTGAAAGCTTCCGCCTAAAGATATAAGTACAATTTCAAGAGCGATATGGAATATATAATGTACTCATACTCACGACACTACAGTATTTCCGGCGCAGTTGATCACTTCAGATAAGGAAATTATCTTTACCGCGGCTAAAATTGATCCGTACAACAGGATCATTCTTCATTCGACTCTATCTACGACTTTCTTGGCATTGGCGATTTTATCAAGGATCAGTCATTTGTGAATCCAACCAGGTGCGCACTAGCTCCGAGGAGATCCTGGTGAAGACGGTGGGGCTCGGGCGAGCACGGCACTGCTCCGCCGTCCAGCCTGAGGTGATGCCCCATAATCCATCGTCGGCCGTAATCGGCGCCCCGGCGTCCGGCTAAAGGGATATATTTAACAATAAAATGGATTTCGACAAATCTGTATGATACATTATTCCGCTGTAAATGTGATGGGAAATGCTCTCCATCAATAGACTCCTGTCTCACTTCTACTAATTACAACGAAGCACAAAAAATCAAGCACTCACTCAGAGAGGGGGATGAAGTTTTTTTTTTAATGAGATATTAGCAATGTTGTTTTAACATTACTAATATTACTGTTAACCACTCCAACTAACTAACTTAAAATGCTTGTGCTAGGTAATGGTTCAAGACAATAGTCTAATGGTGGATCCGAACCTAAGAACTAAAGTTTCGCAAACGGTTCCCTTAACTAAAAGGCTATTGAAGTTTTGTTAATTATTATTTATTGTTAATTATTTTTTTACTGTCAAAACCATATTTACAACAAACTCATACACAAAATACATAATACAGATTTGTAAAATATGATATAATAGAGAAGAAAACCAATCCTGAGCTACCCTGAGTCCATTGACTACAGGTAGAGCTACAGTGCAGTTTGTTTCTAGCTGCAGATTTAATGGACCAGCTCGACCGGGGTAGGACCGCGTGGCCCTTACTGAATATCAGCGTAAAATAGCACCATAATGCTGCTGTGTTTCGTCTGGTGAGTGCAGGGATCCAGTGACGTTTATTGCTGGTGACGAGGCATTACTCGAGGGTGACAACGGGTTTCCTCATAATGATTCCTTGTCAATGATGAATGTAGATGTCATGGGCCCCAGGAATCACTTGCCATTAGGTGAACAGTGTGCGAGTTTGTTACTCTAAATGTAATAAAAAAGCATGGATTCCTTCCTTTGAGAGGTGGATGTTGTTCTTACTGCCACTAATGTCATCATCACCATCATAACCTATCATTACTTCCTTTGAGAGGGGGAGGTTGTTCTTACTGCCATCATCATCATCATTACCTATCACCGCTGAACAAAGATGACCATAGATTACCATAAACCACGATCCTCAGCACCTTCAATCATCGACTTCCCGCAAACATGCACAGATCATCGCTAGTTTGGGATTGTCCTATACGGCAGTTGCTAGTCCGAGGGTATCACACAAGACCTTTCGTCCCCATCGGTTATACTACGAGCTATATGACCAGCCCGATGCCACTTCAGCTTACTGATCCTTTGAGCTATCTTAGTTCTCATACTTTTAGTATTTGATCACGCAGAGAAACACCGAGCATAGCCCACTCAATAGCTCGCCGAGTGACTTTGAACTTCCCCACATGGTCAGCGGTGAAGGACCGAGTCTTAGTTCGGTTATCACCCGCACCACGCACTGATTAAAGCATTTGATGTTTAAGCATTGCGGTATAACATGAAACGATTCGTATGCCTAATATTAAATAATAGATCTCATCCTATAAAAACGCTACTTACCAGACAAAGACTATGGTGTGACATAATCGGGTCCAGGCACAGGCTGGACTCGTCTAATGTATAGTTAAGCGTTGACATGAGACTCTGACACCAGTTCCACGGGATCATCTTTTGCGTGGACACCCTCATGCTGTTCGGCTGCACGCGCTCCGATGCCGATGAATGCAACACTTGACCTTTGACCTGAATTTACAACATATTGTAATTATTTTTTTTTATGGGAATATATTTCCTATATGTAAGTAAGTAATATATATAAAATATCTTAAATATGTAAAAACGGTAACATCACGTTTCATTATCATCTTAATTTGTATTTTCTTATCTTTTCTGGATTACGTGCATATGGTAAAAACTAAAACTAAAATTTAACTTCTAAAAGTGCCTGTATTAAATAACAGTTCGACGAGTGAAAATTAAAAAAAAAACTAATACTTATTAGTAATAGTTTTATTAATTCGATACTTCGAAGCAGTCCGTCCGCCTCAGTCCCCAGGGTGACAATGCTTTTGAATCTTCAGTCCTTATCTAGAATGGTTACAGATGACCAAGTTCATCGTTTGTAACCGTTAATTCCGTAATAAAACAACGTCTTACCATTATTTTTATATAAGTAATGGTGACAAACGAGCACACAGCACCCGTACCCGTTGTTAAGCGATTACTGCGGCTCGTAAATGTTCTCCACAAAGATTCCGGAGAGACCTCTGAGGTTAAGAAGAAACTCAGATGTGAATGTCACAGGGAACCCTTCTGGTAACTAGGTATTCTATTTTAGTCCTCAGGGATGACTGCGCGTGCGCATCTTGAATGTTTTGTTAAAGGTAATAGTCTTACCTTTGGTCAATATTGACTACGGTGATGTCTCCTTTATTAGACGATATCAACTGAGCAGGCAATAATTTAGTGTTATACGTAGACAAGCCACATTGCAGATGTACTATACAGGGGGAAACTAAGATGATGCGATGGAGTCGTACAGAAATTTAAAACAATATATGTAACTCACAATTAGTCTTGGCCAATACGTTGCTAAGAATTTTGCGCTCAGTACTTTCCCTTTAATCCTGGACAAAGGTATAGGTTTCAAAGACTCTGTGTACTCAGCTGGCATCGCAAGACGTAGCAATGCAATATCGTAGCTCGGACCTCTGTACACGTAAGACGGATGGATCTCGACCCCTTTGATAGGTATCAGCGTGCCGCCTTTCTTGCTGTTCACAGTTCCCAGCCGTATCCTGAAGAACTTTATTGACTCTCTCACACTAAAAAGGACAATGTAAGAATGTCTTATAACACAATAATTTTAACGATGTTGATTAAGATGATAAGTTATATTCATTTTGTTTGTAGCTGGGCTGTAGATGGGTCAGAAAACCAGTATGGATACAGACAGGGGGCAATTTATCTAAGACCTCAGGGGTGACAATGCAAGCGTATTTTGTCTCTTTTTCGATGATAATCTTTATTAATGATAGAAATAAGTTAATGGCGGCAATCATCACTTACCATTCGGTGAACTGTGTGCTCAATCGTCACCTTTACTTTCATAAGGAAACGCGAAGAAATTAAGCTATTTACATGTAGCTGATTTGCAACAAGTGGTCCATTACGATGGTGACTACGTGATCGTTTTGGAGATCAAGTACAAATGGGTGAATTGCTATCACCGTCCCTGTCTATTTTTTTTTAATTTATATATTTTAACTTTATTGGTCACACCTTACAAAAAGGGATATAAAGGCCGGACTTAATGCCGTGAGGCATTCTCTAGCAGTCAACCCGTGGCGTGGAGAGACATTGTTGTTAAAATATATTTGTGCACGTGTTTAAATATATTTACATATAAAAGCAATATGTAGTAAACATAATGAAACATATAGCAAACAATCACAAAAGTAATTTACCATAAAAATTTTAAATAAACTGGTGACCTGTAAAACCATATGTGATGATGAAGTGTCTCCAGAATGAGCTGGAGAGAATAACCTTTTAGTTATGTTTTTAATGAAATCAGAGGATGTTCTTGCAAATCCCATTTCAAAGATGCAAGGATCATATAGATTCGTGTATATATAAATTAGACGTAGAGATAATTTAATATAATTTAAACTGTACTATAAGACTATTGTCACGATGAGAGTGGAACAATCTTTATATTTAATTAGAAGAATAAGATTAAATCCGTTTTTTAAAATTAAAAAAAAATCAAAAATAGTGTCTCACAATGCTCTTTCCTATTTTAATAGCCAGAGTAAAAAGGATTTAAATATTATATTATTGTTATTTTACGAAAATCCATTTAGCATCCATTGGATCGAATTACGATTAGACGTTGCTTATAACTCCATTATCCATACCGACTCAATTATCACACTATATTATTGTGTTGTTTTCAGAATTGGAAGTGAGTGTTTATAAACATCATCTCGGCGCATCAATAGTCCTACAAAGCCTTCTCCAGATATTGCCACAGTTTACCTCATGGCGGGTGTAAAGGTGGCCCACTTTTGCTAGTCCTAAACCCAATGCTCCCAAATCTAAAGTACGCCCTTTAAATGACACGGAGTGACGACAGTACAAACAGTGCATTCAAAAAGGAAAAAAAAGATAACTTACTTATAAAACTCCCCAGCTACAGTCAACACCCATCTCTTTCCAATAAGTGCCCCAGTCGCATAGTGCGTCCCCTTCCTTTGTATAGACACTGAGAACGGATACCTTTGCGATCCAGTTCTGACTTTGTAAGATTTCGCTTCAACTTTGGAACTATTTTTGTCTGCAAACCAAATATCAAAATTAAATGGCAACCTCCTGGTTGGCGTTGGCGTTGGCTCAGCGGTCATTCGGCTCGCTTGTCCGTTCCAATAAAGTTGTAGATATCATTAGACCAACAGCAATACACATGATTGAAAAAAAAGATTATGTAGAAGATATATATATATATTAGCTGACGCCGTCGAGGTTCATTTGCGTAGATATTTGTATATTAAAATAAGATTCATAGTTTGAGCAGTCAAAAATGCTTAAAGTCGCATAACGAAAGCATTGAATGATTCAGAAATAGTGCATTCATTCAACTTAGATGTATAATTAATAATTATTTATAATATTTTTCTTAAGAAGCTTTTATATTGAATTTCATGCTTCTTCCTTCTTCGCAAAAGTGACGAACTTCCCAAATAAATTTTCAACCCCTAATGCACAAAGGATTAACGCCAAAACAAATTTATGAAGATATGTACGAGACTTTGGGATGGATGGCAGGACGAAAATTTTCAACGAATATCGAGGTACAAGATACTGTGACTGTATATTTTGGTGAAATTGAAGATTTTTTTTTTTAGATGGAATACTAAAGCTAGAGACAAGATGGCAAAAGTGTATAGATCATTTTGGAGAATATGTAGTGAAATAAAATAATCATTTAGAAAAAAATCGTTTTTTTTTAAGGTCGGGCTCAAAACTTTTCAATGTGCCCTCGTACTTATACATTTATTTCTAAATAGGAGCAGCTATATGAAATTTCATGTTTTTACTTTGTAAATAACGGACTTCCATACAACCGTCCATCCCCTATTTTACCCCCTTATAGTTGAAATTTTCTAAAATGCTTCGTTAGTGGATGCTGACAGTATAAATAAATATTTAAGTGCCGTTAGTAGGCGCGCAAAATAATGATCCCTGCGGCAGATGGAACCCACATTCGTGGAGAATCATAATGCAGATGCGTTGTCAACCCGACGACTAACGGTATGGTGTCGACACTAGTATTAATTGCCGTCTGTAAGCGATTGTGAATGTCTATGAAAATAAACAACGCATATGCATCTTGAATCTGAATTATTATTAAATGAATATAGATGTGTATGGGCCACAATTACCGCTTACCATCAGGCGAATTGTTTGCTCGATTGCCACTTTTAAAATTAAAAATAAATTGTGACGTCATTCGTCTTCTTTCTCTATCGATTATATGTCTCATCACTACGTCGTGTACGTATAATGAATCGTGTACCTATATCTGAAACTCACTCGAATCACATTGGGGTTTATATGTATGTTTATGTCAACTTGTCTATGCCTTTGGAATTTTTTTTTATAAGTGTAACATTTATAGTAAAACTCAAAAAAATCCAGAATGGATCGACGTCACCGCGGAAGGGCCACGTCTTGATTACCAATGTGAAATAGCATCATAACGCTGCTGTGGTGAGTATAGGAAATCAGAAACTCAATTACTGCTAGCGAATGATTCCATCTGAGTATTTAAAGGAATGAAGTGTGATCTTAAGTCTTTGTTAGGGATTAGATGTAAGTATTGGGTCGCAGTTATCACTTACCACCAGACGATTATCAATTTTCGATTGTCTCCCATAGCTTTGTAAAAGAAACGCCTCTAAACACACACCTGTTTAGATGGACGTACACGAAAGCAAGTCATTCATGTAAGTAATGCATGGGACCATAAGCAACCAAGAAACGGTCTTCCTTCTCGTGCACCAGTACGTGGAACGAGCTTAGGTTCCTACAAAATAACGCTATTCATGTAGCAAGATATTGCAGCAATTAAGTATTACGGGCAGGACCGTGAATCAATAAAGAAAAAACACAGATAACGTTCCTCTTTCATAATATTAGGGGTGGTCATGGTGGTGGTATCCTCAACCAAATTTAAGGATGTACAGGCATTGTTGCCCCTAAATACTGAGATCGAATACCTCATTGGCTGTAAATGGGCCCTCGGACATCAAAATCATTGAGAATTCGAGAATAATTCACCATTCGAAACAGAACAGAGTTATGTGCTATCTCCGCTGATATTTTGTGAGGGCGTGCTCCTCGGTTGATCAGACATATTCACGATGCATCTTGAAATTAGCACCGCACGGCTCTTGCAACGAAATCCATTACTTAAAGTATTAATATTTAAAAGTAAGATAGAGCAGAAAAAAAATCACCTTACCTTTATTAGTATTGGTTTTTGTACCAGTAGCATTTTGGCCTTTAAATTGAATTTTAACTTTGCTTCTTTTCGATTCCAATCTCAAAGTCTCCCGATATAATTCGTTACTATCTGAATCTATTGAGGAACTTTCAATACTATCGATAACACCTTTCTTATGACGAACTTTGCTATGCACAAAAAATACGTTCGAAGCACTAATTAAAAACAGTATGACCAATACACGCGGGTGTCTCATTTGTGTAACGTTATTAAAAAGTATAAACAACTACTCTGATAGTTTTGTAATAATATCAAAGGCAGGCTGCCTTTCCCGCTAAATATTAGACGAAAATATGAAGAAAATATTAAAACGCCAGATGTTAAATACCAATAGTGAAATAAAATTAAAAAGGCAAACCTAAACAAGAATGCCTATCGCTCATTCATGATGTAAAAAGACGAGCGAACGAACAATCGAAGAGATTAATGCATTATATTGGCATGTGTTGAATAGATAAAAAGTGAAAAGAAACTTTGGAATGTATAAACACACATGGACTTGCCTCTGGTTAGTCATATATTGATCTTATAATATATCTTAATTAATAGACAGTTTCTCATAAATAATCATAACAAAAGGCTCTGGCGTTATATTAAAATCAACAAACCTATCTGGTTTGAAGGAGTATAAGTGGGCATTAAAAAATAAATGATCTTATAAACATTCAGCCCGTAAATAATAAAATGGACTGTATTAACTTACATATTTTTTTTTATTTTTAAAATTTTTCGCCTTCTTATATTTAAGAATAAGAAGGCGATAAAAATTATTTTGTTTATATAGCGCTGATGTAATAAATACTATAAAATACTCGTCTTATCATATTTATGCCGATGAAATTCAAATTTACATATCATCTACCAGGAGTAGATGATATGAAAACTTGAACTAGGTTTATCCGACGTAATTAAAAAACTAAATGAAGACCTGTATCTTATTGCATAATGGGCTCAAAAGAATACACTTGTGTTAAATCCATTGAAATCTAAAGTATTACTATTGGGTACCAAGAAGCAAGTAATAAATATTAAGAGCATAAATAAATCGGTATTAATCCAATGAGAATGAAAATGAGTAATTTAGGAATATTAATGGATGGTGTACTTGGATTTAATAATCATATTGTTGAAACAATTCGTAAATGTTTCTATAGACTAAAAGTTTTATATCGGATACGTAGATTTAGTAACGAATTACGCATAAAACTATGCGAAAGTTTGCGTGTTGTCCAAATTGGTGTACAGGGATGTACTAGTGTATGGTTCCAGACTGCTATAACCAACTAAAATACTTGCACAGCGTCTGCAGAATGCATATGCTGTTCTGTTTATAATTCTTATTTTTTTTACTGTATCATTTTTAAATTATTTATTGTTTTTATCATTTTATGATTATTTCATTATAGTATATAAAATGAGGACAAGTGGCGGTCTCTTGTGTATGCTTCACGGAAGAACAGGGTTGTAACCTCAAGTCGCAACAGCACTTGAGTGGAGATCCTTTTCTTTATTCGGCACACAACAGGTTTTCATTTGTCTTCCATTTATTTATCACTTTATCTATTAGGTCAAAGTTTTAATTGTTTTTACTGTATCTGATTTTGCTATTTATGTGTGCCGAAAAGGAATGAATTAATATTATTATTATTATCATTTAAGTACATTGTAAATTTGATTACATGTAGAAGGTAACAGACAAAAATAAAAATTGTGGAACATAATTAGGTTTACAGTTAAATTAATTTGACATTTGTTTGATAAATAATGATGTACGTATTAAACTTTTTAAAAAGGAAATTATAAGAGATCATAAATCAGACGTAGAAATATTCAAAAAATATAAATTGGCCTTTGTTGGAAAATTTTAATATGAATATTTAGTGACCGAACTTTGCCGTAGTTACATATAATTACTGTAGGTAGCAAAAATAACTATATCAATATATTTTTTGATCCCTGAGGTCCATAGATCACCACACCCACCCAAATTCATCTTCGCTAAGGCTTCAAGCAATGATGATGATGATGATGATGAATAGACTATAGAAATAGAAGAGAATATAATAGACGAATAGTAAATATAACCGGTATTTGGGTCTCTGTTTCTTAACAGAATAGCAGGATCAAACCGCTGTTTTATACAATTCTGTGAAGGCTTGATTCACCTGTAGCGTGACTTCTTTCACACGTAACAAATATAATTAATGCATCAGTAACATTTTCACCAGACTAGTTAAATCAAGTGTTTTCCTATTGCTCTATTTTTTATATCTTCTGATCTGATATCGTTCCACCGTAGTAATATTAAATTAGAAAAAGAAGTATATAATGTAAATCTCAAAGTTTAATATAAATACTCTATTGCGTTCTTATAACTAATACATTTATTCCCTCCACAGAGAGTAATGGACTCTTAAAATATTATTCCTAAGAAATTCAAATTCGTAAATTTTTGTTTCGCATATTCTTTTTTTTTTCTTCTATAACTAATAATAAAATACAAACATATTTTTATTTTTGAACGCAATATTAAATTGTCATCTAAGGTTCGATTGTCATAATCAGACCAACCATCATACGAGTTTCAGACCAACCATCATACGAACAAGACCTGGCTGTATGGACTAAAGTCCTTTGCCTTTCTCATTAGGGATAAATTAATATCATCATCATCGATTGTCATAAATGTTATGCTTATCGGTTTTTTGTATTCCGAAACTAGATGAGATTTAGAAAAATACTCCTTTTTTTCCAAACTATGTATTAAAAGCTCGTTAAAACATCTCTTGTTCCCAACTTTTAGACTATTTATTATTGAACAATGGGTCTATTATCAGACCCAGAATACGGATCGGCGAAATGGGTTAGGATCCTCAGGAGAATTCAAGGACCTGTGTGTGTTCTGTGTTATATTGGTGCATTATTCTGGTTCTTAATGCTAGGGAATAAAGAGTTCAATAACGAGACTTACTTTTCTGAAAATGCCTTACTCCCTGGGTTAGTTAACAAGGAGTTTAATGCTGAAAATTCTGCTAACAAATACTATATTGAATTTTTGGAGGAAATGCAGGTTTGTGATATTATTACCTCTTAAGAAGGCAACTACATATTTATAAATCTAACAATATACTTATAGCCAAGCTGCGAAACTAAAAAGTGTTAATGCCATGCTGCAAAAAACATAACTGCTGTGTGGCTTTGCCACTGACAGGAAGCAACACACCCTCAAAGAACATAGATAATGCTACTGTGTTTTGCAAGTGTTGTGATCAGGGGACCCAATTGCATGTAACAATGCCAATACATTGCATGCCATAGTCATCCATTACCTCGTAAACTGTGTCCTCATTTCCTACCCCTAATATTATACATAAGAAATAAACTAGAAATTAAAGTTAATCTCTTACAAGTTTATGTTAAAGGTTTTATTACTTTTACAGGAAAAGTATGGGGAAACTGGTGAAATGCCAGTTCCCTGGCTTTTTGGCAAGATGTCTCAACTAAATTTGGAAGTGTACACCCATAACTTCACACTTAACTACCCAATGGGACAGGGACAGGTACATTTGTTTACTTTTATCTTGTATTGCCATATCTGCGGTGGTTCCAATGCATGACTGGCAAAGTTGAATCATAGTCCAAAGAAGTGTGAATCCTATCACAGTTTGTACACAATTTTTTTATATATACAGAGAGCTTCTATATGACATTGGCCACTCCCAAGGCTGACAACCTAGCCTGGCGGGAGATTTCCTCTTTTCATTCTATGGCCAAAAGTCCTTTACTCATCTCCAATGCTAGACATAGATCTGTCCCTAGTAGTACTAGTTCCATTAATTTTTGACTACTTAGGTGTATAAACAATGACTCAATCATCATTCAGAGATCTCCTATCTGATGAGAGGACATATTACAATTTGTTTGGATGTTTATTATTAAATAATAAAACTAATTAACATTTAATATCTATATATATTATTTATTATTATTTTTACTTTTGTGTTTAATATCTTATAAAGTTCTTTTTAGGTCTATGAAGGTACTAATGTATATGGGATACTAAGGGCTGCACGGACTGCCTCACTTGAGGCGTTGGTAGTGACAGTTCCGTTCCGTGACATCTCATCTCATCAGAAAGGGACGGGTGCTGGAATTGCATTAATGTTAGCTTTTGCTGAGTTTGCTCGACGTAAGAAAGTTTTTATACTGTTCTATACAATTCTATTATTTGTGTTATATATGTGACACAACCACATGGGATATATTCACACATTCAAACCTAAAAGTCAACTATTTCAAGATTCGGCTCCAACTGGGAATTGAACCCGCACTATGATATATAAGTCACTTTTACAAAAAGTCTACATAAGGTCTCCTAAAATAAATAAGTCAATTTTTATTACTCACTGCTTAAGTTAATGTATTAGTTCATATTAGGGTGTAACTAGGTGAGAATATACTTTTTCTTTTGTAAAGCTACACCTTTTTATGTACAATAGTAATTGAGTAATCCTATTATATTAAACTATATACAATATAAAAACTATAATAACTACTATAAATATACAATATATACTATAAAATTAAAATGTGAAAGTTTGGTTGTCTGTTACTTAATCACATGAAAACCACTACATGGAGTTGAATGCAAAATTTGGCACACAGATATTTTATGACCTGAATTAACACATAGGACACTTTTATCCCAGTAAATGAAAGTTTGTACACTTGGATGTTTGTTTTTTAAATATGCAAAAATGGCTGAATGGATATGAATGAAATTACCTGGTACATCAACAGCTAAGTGCTTGGCCATGGGGTCATTTTCCCACTACCATTTTTTTTAGGACGTTTTGAGTAACCAATGAGCACACAGTTCACCTGATGGCAATTAATTCCTGCGGCTCATGACATCTACATTCATCCATGACAAAGAATCATAATGCAGGTGCTTTGTCACCCTTGATAACTGAGATGGAATGCCTCTTCACCTATAATAAAGGTCTCTGTATCCCTATATTCACCAGACAAAACAAAGCAGCGTTATGCTACTATTTTACACTGGTATTCACTGAGGGTGAGGTCCTATCCGGTCATCTTGACCCATTCATTCTGCAGCTAGAAACAAACTGCAGTGTCTCTACCACTGTATAACCACTACAAATAGCTTGTCTAGGTTGTCTGGTTGCCAATGGGCAATGTGACTGAACTACGCAAGGATTCTTCGGTAATAAATCGAGTTTTGCTTCTATATTTAGTTGATTCAATATAGACTTGTTTGTCCTTTATTTGAGTTACTAACTTACATATTTCAACATTTTCAGCTAAAAATTATTGGGCAAAGGACATAATTTTCCTTATTACGGAATATGAACAGCTAGGCATGCAGGCATGGCTGGAAGCCTATCATGGTCTGAACAATGAACCTGGCACTTTCTACACTAGTCTGGGAAGCTTTTGGAAACCTGGAAAACCTTCACTAGACCTCGGGAAGCTAACTTCTACGATACAATGGGGAGAAGATACTACAAGATGCCTAGACCCTGGGAAGTTACAAGGAAGGTCTGGTTCTATACAAGCTGCTATAAGTCTTGAGTTTGATACACCGAAAAATAGTGAGTTTTGTTTATTTAATCAAATTATCATATACAAAACACATCCTACTCAGCAGGCCTTCTGCTCGTGAGTTGCTGTTTAGATAAAGCTGTAAAGGTCAACAGCACCACACATTTATAAAAAAAAACAAAACTTGAATTGTCAAGATAGCTATTGGGGCCACTTCCTAAGCACCTGTTAGCAAGAAGAAATGACAAGAAACTCAGCTTGTTATTGCTTTCTAGGTACAAGTTCATTGTCACCCCTATGGAGCGAAATGGAATTCCTCCTTATTCATTATTGGGTCATCGGATCCCTACATTTACCATATGAAGCGTTAGCATTATGCTCCTATTTCACAATGAGTTTTAATGAAGATTCAAGTTCTTTTTAATTTCATTGCAAGACTAAGAGTTCTTTTTTTTCTTTTTTTATAAGATTCAAGTTCGTTACAAGATCCCAGTTAATTCATGCCAAGGGTCAAGTTCTTTTTATGACTAGATAACTTAGAAAAATTTGTGAATAATTGTTACTTGAACTTTATTTACAGAATACATTGAGGTGAAAATCGAAGGGCTGAATGGACAATTGCCCAATCTGGATCTAGTCAATTTAGTGCATAAGCTTTGCGTGAAGTCTGGTATTCATCACTCCTATAAAAATAGGTACTAAGATACATATGTACATACACTCACACTTGTACACACTCGCAGGCTAAGCAGAGAGTTAAGATTTGATGATGGTTAGGTCTATTTTATTTATTTATTTTAAAACACCAACAGCATATTGGACATTGTGGAGGTTGAAGACTCTAAGTTAAAGTTAAGTAGTTAACAGAATTAAAAAAAAATCAAGACAAGTTTAGTATGACAATCAATTAATAATATAAGAACATTTAAATAAATAGAAAACAGAAACAGTAATATTAACAATAAAAAAATAAATTCTGATGTGTAGTGACAAGTTGTCAGCCTTATCGCCTATAGTATGCTAAAACCCTTACTTAATGACTTAACAATTGAGAAGTGAAGAAGCCTTCACATTGTGGTCCTTAGGATGCTTACGTAACTACTACACTTCTTCAGTGCCTAGATTAGACAATATGTTCTACCTCTAGAATTTTTATTGTTTTTTATAATAATTGAGCAATTGATTTATAACAAACTAGCATTTTTTGGCAACGGTAGAGATACAATCCAACGAGTTTCTAGCTGCAGAATTAATGGATCAGCTCGTCCGGGGTACAACCTCACCTCACAGAATACCAGCATAATGTTGCTGTATTTGTGTGTCTGGTGGGTGCAGGGATCCAGAGACGTTTATTACTGATGACTAGACATTCCATCTCAGTCCTGAAGTGTGTCAACACATCTGCATTATGATTCCTTGTCAAGGATAAATGTAGATGTCATGGGTCTCAGGAATCACTTACCATCAGGTGAACTGTCTGATTGTTTGTTACTCTTATTGTACCAAAAAATGAATAAAAAAACTAGCACAGTTCACCCAATGGTAAGCATATACTATATAAACTCCTACATCCATCATGAACAAACTTTCACGATACACATGCAACCCTGAGAACTGAAATGGCATACCAATATTTCCAGTATTCTTCCCCGGTGAAGGCAACCAAAAAATAATCCTTTGTAATTAAAACTAAAAAAGAGTATTCAATTATTTTCAACTTCTACAGTTACTCTTGGATACGGCGGAATAAGATGGATGAATGGATCAATGGGATTTGGACTATGCTGGGCATGGTGAATACACAATTCCCCGGGGTAAGTGACGCGAAATAATAGATACTAAAGTCCTCTGTATTTGTCATGGTCACCCCCTCATCTCAATTCGTCAGAAGCAAATGACCGAACTGAGGTTCGGCCCAATCCGGCAACCTCGAGTCAGTGTCTTTCGCGCACAGGGATGACCAATACAAGGTTGGTACTCGAGAATTTTTCTTCCCCATCTGTTATTGTGCAACGACCTATATGGCCGGCACATTGCCACTTTAGCTTGTTGAGCCTTTGAGCTATATATCTTCTGCGGATATCTATGTTTTTTATTCTATCACGCAGAGAAACAACAACAACATAGCACTCTTCTTCTGTCTTCTGTTAATGTTTGTGCTGTTAGCCATTGAGGCTTTTATCTATAACATGGCCCGCGGATCAGGTTCCGTGAGCTAGTTGTTCTTAATTGTCATACTTATTATAAAATACTCGCTATCCGAGCGTGTCTTGGCTGCGTAAGTTCTATTTGCCACTGAAGTTAACTATCTGATGATTCTCCAGAGTGGAGAATGGAGTGTGATGCCGTCCGTGGATAGGTGTACGCAGCTAGCCTCTGACGATCGTCACCTGTTGTAGTCCTCTCCATAGCTCACTGTGTGTCTTGGAGCTTCCCAATAAGGTCAACAATGAAGATCATTACTTACTTTCAGATAATCTGTATTCTACTTTCTCAGTTTTATAATCAAAATTATAAAAATATTCTTGTATTGTATAAGTACATAGTCTGTCATACGAATGCCCTTATGGTTGACATGTATACTCCATAAATACTCTTTTAGGTTCCAAATGGCAACCATGGACTGTTCCACCGTTTCGGAATCGAAGCCGTGACCCTGGAAGGTCGCGATGCGAACGACCCAGCTGGTGTGCCGCCTCAAGTCAATTCCCTGCCCACTGCAAATTTCTACAGGCTTGGGCTTGCGTTAGAAAGTATACTAAGGTCTCTTAACAATTTGCTGGAGAGATTCCACCAGAGTTACTTCTTCTATCTTCTGGCTGCGACAAATAGATTTATTTCCATAGGTAAGTAAACCACTGCCTCAAATGGAGAATGCTTTTTATAATTGGTATTCGGAGGAAGGATAACGCTTCTGTTTCGCATGGTGAGGGCAGGGATGCATTTACAGGTAACGAGGCATTTCATCACAGTTTTCAGAGATGATCATGCCGTGCATCCTGATACATAGTTGATGGTGGAGGTAGATGTCATGGGTGGCAGTCATCACTTACCATCAGGTGAACTGTGTGCTTCTTTGCAAATAACTAGTATTATATAAAAAAAACTCATAATAAACTATTTTCTTTATAAAATATTTGTGATATATTACGTATATATATATATGATAGACCCTATAGGCAATTTGCAATCAGAGTAGCCTGATCCTGCAGTAAGACTATTTTAAAACGTTTTTGGGTGTATACAGTAATGGTGACAAATAAGCACACAGTTTATCTTATTGTAAAGGACGATTCCGGCCCATAACAAAGATTTGAGATGCGTATACATTGTAAGCTTTCAGGACTAGAATGGAATATCTCGTTACGTATGGTTGTGAGCTCACTCATGGTAAATAATCACCGCCCATGAACACCCGCAACAGCAGAGGAGTCGAAGATGCGCTGCCGGCCTTTAAGAGTGTAAGGGCTCTTGTCTCGAAGGTCCCTAAGTCGTATCGGTACGGAAACACCGCTGGCGACAGCTGATTCCACAGAGTAGTTGTGCGTGGCAAAAAATTCGTTCGTTGTCTCCCGGTCAAGAAGAACTATATGGTACATGATGCTGCTTAAAACCTAGTTGGAACGTTTCTTTCTGTTTCGAACATTAAATTTCTGTGTTAGGTAGGTTTTCTTCTTTCTTGTTTTATTTGGCAATATTTTTCAATAATAACATTTTTATATGCAATATAATATTGTTATGTTTGTACATATGTATATTTGTGTTTGTTTGCGTGTGGATGCGTGCGTGTTTTTGTCTGTGTTCGATTGATGCAGTTTTTAATTTAGTTTTCGCCCTCTTCTGCATGCTTAATTTGAAATTATTCTGACGTAATAAGAACAGATGATGATGACACGACTATGCATGATGTTTTATTATTTTAAAAGTATATGAAACATTGTTTTATAATATCACATTGACAGAAATAAACACTTGCAGGACAATACATGCCTTCGCTTTGCTTACTATGCGCCGCCTTGTTAATACGGGCGCTGACCCTTTGGGTCAATATACAACAGGAAGACGAGGAAACAGTCAAGCAAGTAGAAAAAGAAACGAAACACAAAGTAACAGACAAAGAGACTCCAGAAGAAATTGAAAGAGAAACAGAGAGTAAAAAAACTGAAGATGAGTCAGAAAAACATGGTGAATCAGAGAAAATACCTGATGATGAAGCAGCAAAACTTGTAGATGATGAAGCGAATAAAGAAAGAGAGAGAGAGAACAGTGGGTTTAGTATAGTTAGTATGGGGGCAAATTATCTATTTGTGCATCTACTTGGGTACATAGTGATGAATACACCGGTAATCTTCAGTCAGATCGGTGAGTTATTTTCACCAATTGAGACGGTTAAGATTTTCAAGCTAATTTAGGTGTAATACATTTGAAGAGACCTCGTAATTTTTAATTGAGTATCGCTATTGATACTATGAATGCTATGAGTTTAGATGTTGAAAGGAGAATTATGGAATTACTGGTTTTGTATATGATGGGTATGACATCACCGTGGTCAATATTCATCATGCTGACATCTAGTTATTATTAGATGATAAACAAATGACAATGACATGTACAGGACAAGATGATGAAAACATGTACAGGACACATGCTGTAAAGGAATGTAAAAGGATGCAGTGTCAGTGATGCGGGTGTACATTCAATACATCCACATTGTTGTATCAACTTCGTTTCAACTGAAAAAAGGGAACATACCTGTTTTCTTTTTAATATTACATTGAGAGTAATAAACTCACACACAGTTCACATGATAGTAAGTGATTACTGCGACCCATGACATCTACATTCATATTTGACAAGAATCACAATGATGAACGAGATGGCATGCTTCGTCATCACTAATGAAAGTCTCCGGATCCCTACACACTGACGAAACACAGCAGAATTATGCTTGTATTTCATGCTGGTATTCTGTGAGGGCGTGGTCTTATCCCAGTTGAGCTGACCCATTCATTCTGAAGTTATAAATTAACTGCAGTGTAGCTTTGTTAAGTTAATTATGAGTTCTAGAACTGAGAGTGTCATCTTAATTAATCACTGAAGATTTTTTTTTTAATGACATTATGCGATAACTTCTGCTTAACCAGATAAAGTCAACTGCCCAGGATATATTATATAATTTCAAAGACACGCGATATATATACAATATACACAGACTCAAACGAAGCCAGCTCCTGTAAACCCTTATTCCCAAAGATTCGACGGGGTTCTACGTTGGCGTAACAAAAAAATGGGGGTTCACAATTCGTAAGCGGGGGTCCACGAAAATTTATTTGCTTTCGATAGTGAAGAACTAAAATGTTGCCTTGACTTCACCTATCAATGCAGGCAGATAATATTTTAAGAAGCTCAGCGACTGTTACTTGTGTAAAACTTGCATAAATCAATCAATTGATTAATTAACCAATCAATTCTCACTTTTTTTTTCGAAAATATTAATTCATGGTTGGAACTCAACAAATTTCCATAGTAAGATCTAATCTAAAGTTTTGGAAATATGTTAGATATTAATATGCAGGGTGTCCACCGGAACCAGCTAAATTTTGAAAGTGGTCTATGAGAAAAAAAAGTCTGGGAACCTCTGCTGTAAACTGTACACCATGCATCCGTCAAGTCCCCACAAACACAAACATAACCATGAACTTGTCCAAAGGTGCTAAATACTTCGAGTACCCGTCAGAAGTGTCAGTATACTTCGGTTTCGTGGCGCTATCAGTTGCACTGATCCTGAGCACGCCAAAATTTCCCAGGCTGTTCCGTTCAGGACCGATAACCCACGAGGAGATGTCCCTCGTTAACATCCTGGTGCTGATAGAATTGGCTACCGTATGCCTATCTATCGGCATGCACAACTTCTCTTTGGGACTTGTTGTGGCGACGATATATACACCGTTGGCGCTAATCGTGAGCGTTGTTGACAATAATGGGGGTAAACGGTAAGTTATCAATATTATTAATTAATTCTTTATTTGCACAAGTAAAACAGACATTGTACGACAAGGCGGACTTAATGCTTAAGCTTTGACTCAATTCCCTACCAAACAATATAAAATTTGGCACATAGATAGGACTCAATTATCCTCTAGGCGCATTTTATTGCCTAATTACCCTATTAATTAGGCCCTTACCCTATTACTGAATATTTTGAAATGATATATATGAATAGTGTTCAATCATTTAATGCACATATGCTTTTGATATATAAAACGTATGTTTTTTTTGAAAAAATCGTAAATGTTTCGGAGACAATAGGCGCCGCTGCAGTCGAGGGCCACCGAGCGATCCCGAACTTTTCCGAAGGCCGCCGAACGCCCCCGAACGTCTCCGAACGCCGACCGCTGCCCGCGCGCATTGGTCGCTTTAGTTCCTATAGGTTGAGTTCTTATAGGTTGAGTAGATTTGGTCACTCCCGAGTGTATATTAACTTGAAATATGTGCATCAAATAAACAATATAAACCGATATGAGGGAGACGGGTGGAGATTTTGATCCCATTATTGTATATATTACTCACACATTATTCATTTCGACCCAATTCTGAAGTCCACGCAGACGAAGTCGCGGGCAATTGCTTGTATCTTATATAGCAATAATATAGAACACTAACATTAGTGATAATACAGACAAACTATTGGATGAAACGGGTTTAAAATTCAGTTTCAGACCCAAGCTGTGTGATGAATTTAAAAAAAAACTAAAAAATAAATGAATGCGTATTAACATTTTCAGTTCAATAGTTCTGCAAGCGAAACGTGTCTACTGCCTCCTCCTCCAACCGCTATGTCTGCTGTCTATTTGTATGATCTCCTACAGTCGAGTGCTGTTCCCAGAAGAAGGTCTGCAAACTATGATGAGCAGGGGAAACGATGCAGTCATGCAAGCTGTCATGTTCTCAATAGTTGATTCTATGGTAAGTCAATATAATAATATATGCATTTGCGATATAACAACATAACGGGTTCTAGAAAGTGCAGTAATAATAAAAGTTTTTAAAATACAGATAAAAACGTGTTAGAAAAGAGATGGATAGGTAAAATAAAAGAGACAAATAAACAATGATATCATATGTACAATCTTTTATAATATCATGGGTGACAAAAAGCACGCAGGTCACCCTATGGTAAGTCATGACTGCTGCACTAAATTCAATAAATACTTCAATATCTCGTACAGACCTTTATCGCTGGGGACTAAGATGGAACGCTGCATTACTTGTAATTCGGTCTCCGGTTCCCTAAACCCACCATATGTAACACCAGCAGTATGCTGCAATCTCACACTGGTATCGTCTGGTCGCGGTCTTTCTTCGGACCGACCCAATTATTTTACAGCAAAAGATACCACCATGCCAGCGAATGGTATGACATCACTCCCACCACAACCACGCCCTCACAGAATACCTGCGTAAAATAGTAGCATAACGCTGCTGTGTTTCGTTTCGTGAGTACAGTCATCCGGAGACCCCTACACCTGGTGACGAGACATTTGATCTTACTCTTCAGGTGGGTCACCTAATCTGCATTATGATTATCGAGGATAAATGTGGGTATCATGGGCCTCATACAAACACTTACTAAAATATAATACGATGAACATTCATTATTTTTTTACAGATTTATGGCAACTGGTTGTACAATGTTGCCACTTGTATCCTTTTGCCGACTTGGATTATATTCTGGCAGATACTGTGTAATAAAGTCGAGACTGCATAACAAATTTTAATTTGTTCTAATTAGCTTACAAGTATCCATATGGTCACATTTATGAAAGCCACGGAGAGAAGAGTTATTTTATGATTTTGTAAACAAATAAAAATTCAAAGTACACACAGTATTAAAAAGGTTGTATTTATTTATGTGTTGCCATTCCAAAGAATTGAATAAAATATTTTACGTATCGAGGGTATTTTTTATTATAAAAAGTTAAAGAGAAAGAAATAAAACTACTCAATTTTTTCGTGATATTTTCTATCTATTCTGTACTAACCCTGTGAATGTCTAAAGGTATCATATAATAATATATAATACCTATGTATTGACTCATCGATGGACGCAGATGGTCGAGACCAAGGGAGAGGTCTTGGCGGTTGGGAAATAGTGAAGGCCTATCGCGTTTGGGATTGGCCTATATTGAGAAATTATGCAAGTTGGTTGGTCGGTAGTTATACAGTGGCCGCGCCAATATTCTCGAGAAAACGGCAATGAGTGCTGAAACAGATTGGGGCCGACAAAATCTAGTCCAATTTGACCCCACGAAAACACAAGTTTACGCGTGTACCGTTAAGCTAAAAAGAATTCCTTTCTCGCGTCTCCTTATTTTGTAAATACTCGTCTTGCTACCTCAGCTAGTAAAGGAAACCTTAGGATTGACATATCAACATAATACGATATCTACGATTCTAAAGAGCTGACTATCAAAATCTTTAAGCTAATCCTTGCAAAGTTTTTTATGTTAAAAGAATTGTTAAACTTATACGATTTCTAAGGAAAAGTTCTTAGGATAGTAGGTTCCTTTAAAAAATTACACAAGGTGGCTGGTATTCCCGTCCAAAGTACATAATGAACCTCATGGAGATGTAATTATCAATAATTCGATTGTGGTAGAACTTTAGTTTCTAATGTATGTCCACTGTAAGGAGTATGTGGTAGAGCAACACCGCAGCTATGAACTAGCTGTAAAAGGAAAACCCGCTAAGAAAAGTAGCTTTGTGCTGCTGTGTTTTGTTTGATGCGTTAAAGAAACTGATGATTTTATTACAAGTGAAGAAACATTACTTTCTTTAAAAGCAGTTATTAGTAAAAAAAATATAAATTTATTGTATGTTGTTATTCAAAAAGGCTGTTTTGCTTCACCCTTGTAAATTATATTGTTCCACACTTTCAATCGCGGCTTTATTGATGACATTATAACATTTGCGTTACAACCCTATAATATTTGACACATGAGTGAAGTTTATGTGAACGTGACATTGACACCTTCATTGCGTTCGCTGTAAATATTGTCATAGTTGTTTATATTTTACAAAAATATGATCATTCATTTTTAAGATATGTAATATATGCATTGTTCATAATAAATCATAATGGCAGATCTTCAGATATGCAGAATTTGTCTGCGAATAGGAGGAAAATTATACAAATATGATCAATTTCGTCTAAAGTTGTGTTACGAAGACGTTACTGCATTAAAAGTAAGTAAGTATTGAAACTTTTATTAAGAGTTCGTCTAGACATTTCTAGGTCTGATTTAATAAGTTAATGTAAAATTTTATGGCTTGGAATTATGCAAATCTTTACATTAGAGCCGAGTCGTGCTGCTTTTAGGCACCACTGGTAACATAACTATTACGTACGTACTAATAAAGCAATATTTTCAATGTCATTCTCACTAACACGGTAACTTATATGGATACGATTCTGGTGCAAACACACATTTAAATTTACACTTTTACACAATTATTACCAATTAAAACGATTTAGTTTTTTGACAAGATAGATGTATATCTGATTTAAAGTATGTTTTATTATGTATTTATGTTTTTGCTTACTTGCATATATGTATGTATATTATGTATTGCTGTTTATAAGTAAATATATTCATATAATAATGTATAACCTTATTTATTTATTTAGTTTTGTATATATCATATCTTCTAATTAGATTTTTTTAATGCACAATTATTTCAATATGTGTAAATAAGCTATTTTATATTATTAAAATTAGCACACAATTTACTAATATTTATAATCTTAATCTTCTTTGAAGATGCACTGTTTTATTATCAGTAATAGAGGTGGCCAACAAGTCAATCTATTGGTGTTTCTATCCATACTGCGCATTTCACACACCTTCCCTCTAAGACTATGCCTATGACAACAAGTTGATAGCAACATGCTTTTAAGATTAAAAGTACATCTTATGTACAGAAAAGTTTTTTCCTCTCACTATACAAATCAGCCCCGCACAGCTGCCTTGTTGAATGGTCTACCCTCGGCGGTTTTCCAAATCAGTATGACTTAGGATCCTATTCCTTTCTTAAAGGCCAGCAATGCATCTGCAGTTCCTCTGGTGTTGCAGTTGTCCATGGGCGTTGATGAGCACCTCGGTGTTCCCACCGCTTTTCGCTCGCTATTTCATATAAAAAAAATTTAGTGCAAAGCTATTTATTCTGCATGTTTAATTGATTATCTTAATATCTTTAAAAGAAATGTATGATAATAATCAAAAGGCTTTCTTTTATTAGACTTATCTTTGATAAACCTTGCTCTTTCAACAGATAAACAAAAAAGATGAGTTGCCACATTATTTTTGTTACGAGTGTGCCATGTTGCTGTACAAGTTTCAAAAGTTTAAACAGAAATGCTACAGAGGTCAGAGTGAACTCAAAGCTTTATTAGTAAGCGGACCAGTAAGTATTATTATTAAAATAATTGTAGTATAATAATCATAAGTTCTGTAAGTTTATGGGAAGCTTATTTGTCTATGTTTGAAGTGGCTCAGGATCTATTTTTATTTTTTTAATAGGTGGCAAGCTATGAGTTACATGATGGTAAGCCACCATGGCATATGACCATCTGGAACAAAAGGATTCACAGGGGCATTATGCATATAGGCTTTAATATGGCATAGGCTCTTTTCTTGAAGGTCACTAAGTCATAAGTCATATTGGTCAGCCACGCCCCTATCACAATCGCGTCCGTCTACCTGCCTTGACGCACAAGTATTACGAAGCGACTTCGTGGCGCTCCCTTTCCTTGGAAACTCAGTCATTTTGGCAGGAGATTTCAATAGCAAGTACACTCGGTGGAATGCAACTAAAATCAACCCCCGGGGATTGGCTTTAGACTCGCTAAGCGACGCACTCGACCTCGACGTCGTAGCGCCTACTACGCCTACCCATTGCCTCACCGAGCACCCTACCGATCGACGCCGCTCACCTTGCATTGGTTGACAGCGAGGTCGACCGGAGGACTAAGGAACCACCTCGCGATTCCGTTACTCAAGTTACATGCACCGAAGTTGAGTCTATAATTAAAAACCTGCGACCACGCAAGGCTCCCGGCCTCGACGGCATCACCAACAAGGTGATAAAACTTCTACCCATGTCGATTTTACACCTGCTGGTGATAATCTACAACACAGCTTTATCCAAAGGCACCTTCCCGAACGCCTGGAAGGAAGCCGACGTCATAGGGATTCTCAAGCCCTCGAAACATCCAACCGATCCATCAGCCTATCGACCCGTAAGCCTACTCAAAGTTTTGGATAAGGTATATAAAAGGCTCATCCTTGCCCGCCTAAAGGACTTCATGCTGTCCCGAGGGCTACCAATCAATGAGCAGTTCGGGTTTCGCACCCAACACTCATGCTCACATCACGGAGCACAATAAATTTTTTCAGGGCTACCAAACTGGGGCACTTTTCCTCGACGTGGCGGAAGCTTTCGACAAGGTCTGGCACAACGGGCTCATATACAAACTATATGAGTGCGGTGTGCCAGATCGACTCGTACTTATCACACGAGATTTTCTTCGAAATCGACCGAAACGAATAGATGAAAGACTCACCTTCGGTCCGCAAATCAACCGCGTACTGAATCGAGCAGCGTTCGCCCTACATCGTTTGCACCCGTTACTCAATAAAAATAACAAAATATCCCTGCGTAATAAAATTACACTATACAAAGCGTGCATTCGACCCATAATGACATACGCAAGCCTCGTTTTTGCGCATGCCTCCCGCGTCATATTCACCGGCTTCAGGTTATACAAAACCATTTCATGCGCAAGGTGCGCCATGGTTCTTGCGTAATGAAAATCTACTACAATCCCATCGCGCATCATAGATTCACCCGCGTCCGAAGGAGACCGAGGCACGCCCTCGAAGACCCCGACGACGCGACCACCAGGGCTCTTCATAAAACACTACAAATGTACGTACATTGCACCCACATACCGCCCCCGCCGACGGCGAGGGCGTCGCAAACAAGGTTATTTGCGATACCGCCATGTCACAGGCCGGTTCTCTCCAGTCAATACAGTTAGAAGCGTCGCTGGAGTTTCCTGCGCCACTTTTCTCCAGCGCCCACGCATTCCGAAGTGGTGGTACATATAGCCAATAATAATAATAGAGATATTAATGTAGATAATTATTAGTCAGAAGCAACTGACCGAGGTTCGGCCCTCTTGGGCACCCTCGAGTCAGACGCTCTCGCGGAACAGGGTAATGGTCCAAGCCGAGGCTCCCTCTCGGGAGCCCTTGTGCTAGTAACCCACTTATAGAGCACCACTTATAGATTAAGCGCTCGGTCAAGCCTCTCAACCCGGCGAAACTGTAAAAGCCCTCGGGCTAACAGCGGCCATCAGCCCGAAAAAAAAAAAAATAAACTAAAATAAATTATGTATTTATATCCCACTTCTAAACCTCCTCTGCTCTAAAGAGTATGTTAGAGCTTAGTCCACCATACGGTTCCACTGTGGATTGGCAAACTTCACATTCCTTAAAATATTTTTTAATAATAATTATTATTTTTAGACATTTATTTACACGTTTTTTAGACATGCAGGTTTCCTCACAATGTGTACCTTTATGGATTACCAATTTCATTGCCCTCACCGAAGATTGAATTATGTGGACCCGTGTACCGTGAATTAAAAGCGAGCTCTTATTGAGCTACCACTGCTTGTGTTGTGCATGGTAGTAAATTTCATGTACAGCGTGTCCAGTGGATTGTCAACTGTCACAATCATGAGTTATCAAATAAAATTAAGAGTTCTGTTGCAATGTGAGATGCACAATAATACAGATGAACTCAGCGGCTGGAATTAATTCGAACACATCACACACACTAAGTTAGAATATAGAACACAATAAATTTGATAAAAAAATGGAAAGAAGCCACTGAATTAATATGAGTTTAAAGCTTTGAGTGATGATATTCCGATGCATGCATTTTAATAGTGGTAGGGCAAATGCATAACATAAATAGGTCAGCTTGATCGGGGGAGGACCACATACTCCCAGAATACCAGTTTGAAATCCCAATATAGGAACACTGCTGTGTTTGATATGGTAAGTGTAAGGAACAAGAGACCCAATTACATGTAATGAGGCATTCCACCGCATTCCTCAGGGTTGACAATGAATGCTCATTCTGAATTTTTGTAAATGATGTAGATATCATGGCACACAGTCATCACTTCATATCAAAGAACATCAATGTTGTAAAAATAAATACTTGTTTTTAATTTTTAGATTACATATAAAGACATAAATAGATTAAAATCAAAAAGCACACTATTTCATTCAACTCTAAATATCATCACAGTCAATAATCGCGTTAGAACCTATCTCATTAATGATACACAAAATGAAATTATTAAAAGTAAATTGGAAAGTGATGAGGATGTTGCTATGATCAATGACAGCTGTCAACATATGGAGAAAAATGATGACTTAGATCCTGAACCAGCCAAAACTATTGCACTTCCTGAGGTTAGATCAACAGAAGACAACACAGATGATGGTCTTTCTAATTCAGATGATATAGCAGATGATCCAGATTATGATCTACCTTCAGACGATGTTTTAACCAATTTAACAACAATATTTATCCCTGAAAAGGATATAATAAAGACTGAAGAAATCATTGAAGAGCAACAAGACATAGACAATAAAGAAATAGAAATTATTGAAGATGATGTGAAATTTATTCCAGAAAATACAGATTTTTTTACTAAAAGAAAGTTAAGAAAGAAAAGGGTTAAGAAAGTAAATATAAGAAATAATAGAGAGGCAAAATACAAGTTTACAACAAGACAGAAAAAATGTTTGGATGAGAGTAAATGGAGGAAGATCAGTCTCACTGAGGAGGAAGCTGTGAAAGAGTTTCAGAAGAGAGCGAGAGATCCGAAGTATGTGCAGGCCACTTATCATTGCAAGGATTGCTACAAGTTCTTTTCAAAAGAAGATATTATGACGCGCCATTTTAAATTGAAACATAATCCGGTAAAGTATTTTATTTTTATCTAAGTTTTGTTTTTAAGGTTTCACATCACCACAGCCTATCCATAGACTATTTCTGATAATACGCCTCCCCTGCAGATTGCCACAGAGCAAGATTATCAGGTTAACTGCATCCGCCAACGTCTAGCAAACTTGCATAGGTTTTGCTCCACTGAGTGTGGGTACCCTTTCTTCCCGATCGGTTATTGGTTATACATCCTATATGGTCAGTTGTTTATCACTTCTGCGTGCTAATATTTAAGCTATGTCCTTCAAATTGACTTAATAACTTGAATTTTTATTTAAACTTTCTTGTTCACTTTAAAAAAGGGTCAATGGAAGGTCTTAAGGCATTCTGATGTAGTGGATAGAAATTATAAATTGTGCAATTTAAATCAATTAAATAGTATCTATAACTTTGGCCTTAAAATTAAAATAATTAAAGTACAATGATAATATTACTACACATAGATTCAACACAAACGAACCCACACAAACATGCTCAAATACATATAAACGCATATATGAACAACAATGCATGAATATGTGAATTTGCACTGTCAAAAAAAGAACCATGGATTCTATTTATTTACCTTTCTTTATTATATTTGTTGGTTTTCCTAAATGTTATCTAAATAGTCAAACTTATATATTTAACTATAAAAACAAATTTATTGTTACGGAGGAAGTGACACTTCCTGGAGTATTTGTTTACCTACTAGAAGATCTCGACTTGTTGGAAAGTAATTTTAAACATATTATTATTATTGGGTAGATCTGTTTCTAGTTCCGCCTGGATGGTCAATAAATAAAATAAGATAAAAACAAACACCAACTAAGAAAGAAAGAAAGAAAGGACCAACCCGATGAGAATCCCTTGACAGGGAAGACGGTACAAACGGTCAAGAGTTAGGGCGAAAGGGAGAGAAATTATTAACAAAATATTATTTGGTAATACCTAGAAGATATCCCCTTGGTCGAAATATACCAGGAGGACAACATGATATCTGTAATATCTTCTTTGTTGTGTGTGAACAGTCCATCGGTCCGTTCGAGTGCCGCTTCTGTCACTCGCGCTTCAGGCTGGAGTGTCACTTGCGCAAGCACGTGCGCATGCACTACACTAAGTACGAGTGCTTGGTATGCAATCTCGTCGTGGCCGTCGAGTGAGTGTTTCATGGTTTTATTTTATATTCTATTGAAAGTATTTTTTATTACATTGAGAGTAAAACAATCGGACCACTACTGATACTAAATGTACTAAGATATCACAAGGTCGCAAGCGATAAAAACCGAACCGAAATCGCTTCTTACAAATATACTCGAGAGCAACCAAATCGACTCAACTTATAAGCAAGCATCCATTTACATATAATTTTATTTATAAAAATCAAATGTGCTTAATTCGCCATTATCATTTAAAAATATTCAGTACCCTTTCAATTAAGCAATTTAAATGCGCGTAAAAAATAGACTCTCTATCGTACGTGAGGTTGATCTGTTTCAACAAGGTCTCAGTCAGCAGTAGTCGCTGCCCAGTTCCATTTAAACCAGTCTGCTGTATCAATAGTCGGTGACCAAGAGAGAGACGATCGTTTTATCGTCTTAACTTTGTACATAACCGACATTCTTCAAGACGTGGACATCTAAGCCGGGTTTATCCGGCGATAACATTTTGTTATTGCACTTGTCAATTCCTAAATGCAGTTGATATACGGACAATGGATTGGCCTAAACTCAGCCCAGACATGAATCCCGTCGTTCTCGATATGGGACGTGATAAAAGGAAAAAAAATCATAAATGATTTTACATAAAAGTAACGTATATGTATGCGTGTTTATAGATTAAGTCGATTTGGTTGCTCTTGAGTGTATAAATTATCGCACGTGTAGAAGATAATTATATAAAACTGCATTAAAATAAACGAATCTTTTGTATGCATGTTTTATTTAATGAATAGATTGCGACCTTCCTCAAGAACTTCAACTTAAGACTAAGACTTTTCTCATTTATTCTTTTCACATGTTAACCGCAAGTATTTTCAAGGCGAGCACAATGTTGATCTGATGGTAAGAGATCTCACATTACCAAAGAGGCCATCCTCCTCGTTGAGGAATCAATGTGGAGATCAGTTATATCAGACGAAACACGGCATCTCTATTCGCCCAAGAGTTACTGCGTTCTTACGCCAGTATTCCGTGAACGCATGATCTTTTTAGATGGACCGACTTATATGTTTTCTAATATCAAATAAATATTTATATTAATTTATTGTAAATTTTCCAGAACCACAGCCCTGATGCACGAAGATACCCACGCAGGCGTAACGAGGGCGTGCAAACATTGCGGCGAGCAGTTCAGGTTTATGCCAAATTTCGTTTTTTAATCATACTAAAGGTGATAAACGAGCTCGTAGCTCATGTGATTGCTGCAACGTATAGACATCAATATCCACCCTTCGCAAACACTCATGCATCGTCACCCCTGAGATCTGGGACTGCTTCTCTACCTGCTATCACTTCACTCATCAGACGAAACACAGCAGCTGTATGCGTTGATGATTTTAAATTCTCTACGTCTATCGTGGCTTTTTTTTTGATGTTTGTGCGGTACATTATGGTTCCCAACACCCACGAATTACAAAAGGCAATCACTGCAAAAATTTGCAAATATTTAGAATTAAAAGACGAAATAGCTAGAATCTGGAGACAACAATAAGCTTACGTAGTCCTTATAGTGATCTCCACAACAGGTATCATCCCACATCTTCTGCTCCATAGCCTGAAACTAATAAATTTAAATGAAAGTCTCTACATAACCCTGCAAAAGCCGTTGTTCTGAATACATGTAGATAATCAAATAGGTCCTATTTGATTGTCCTCTGTCCCAATCACCACACACACACTACATTTACTTGTTTCTGATGCGTAAATGTAGTAAAAACCAGTGAGAGCTGAGAAAAACAAAGAATCAGCGAAAATAATAATAATAATAATAGCCTCTCGGATCACCTGCGGCGGTTGGGACTCCCGGACGGGCAGCTCCGGGCTCAAATACAAAATGCGGTGCTCATCGACACCGCTCGTATAGTCCGCAGGATTTCTTTCCCTTTCGCCCTAACCCTCGACCGTTTGGTCTGCCCAGTCGAGGGATTCCCGTCTGGTTGGTCTTTGTATATGTATTATATTATATAGTATATATTTGTTTCTTTATATGTTTATGGTTTTTTTTATTTATTTATTGTATTGACCAACCAGGCGGAGATGGAAAAGAAAAATATCCCCTAAATAATAATAATAATAAAACAACAACATTCACAGGCACATGTCGACGTACTACACGCACCTGCGCACGCACAGGAGCAAGCACGTGTGCACGTTGTGCGGCGCGTCGTTCGTGAGCGAGGCGGGCGTACACCAGCACAAACGCGTTACCCATATCGATGATGCTGTAAGTCTGTCCTGAATACAGGATCAACAATTATAATTATGATTACCTACCTCATTTCTTTTTTTTTTGTGTGTGAGTATTGCTGTTAGTCCAGAGACAGGTTTATCTAATCAAACTCGCCAGCGCGGAGGCCCGCTAAGGAGGGAACCTACCTCATTTCATCTCTGCATCATCCTAAGGTTGACTGGTAGAGAATGACTAAGGCATTAAATCCGCCTTTTTATACATACAGTTTATAAAGCATAAATAAATAATAATTATGAAGCGTGTACTGACTAGGTTTAGAATCCGATACCAAAAATGACCTACGACGCAGCAACCAGGTATTGAAGTTAAGTTACTCCAATCTTTACTATGGAGTAGCCAGACAGGAATCTATACTCTGGCTGACCTTTCAAGTAGGTTTGTGAACACATCCATATCTTACAGGAACATCCAAATGCCCACCAAGACAGTAACACCTTCTGCGACCGCTGTCAGATCAAGTTTGAAACCGTTCGAGCTTACGAGGAGCATTTGCTCTCGTCGGCCCTGCACGCGGACGTCGAGTGAGTCGTGTTATTTTAACTTAAGGAAAGTAAAGCTTCCCTACTGCCCTTGCCCAAGATGGAATATTGACCTTAATATAAAGCCTAAAAGCCAAGTGTCAAAACGAAGTCTGAACAGTGTTAGGTCCACCCTATGGTTACTGAGTGGGGAAGGAGCACACGAGTTTGTGGACAGTATACCAGCGTGAAACACACAATGCCGCTGCGTTTCGTATGGTGAGTGTAGAGGTTCGTAGACCTTTATTCGCGACGATGCCATCAGGTGATGTGTGTACTCAATTGTCATATATATATAGGTGAATACTATCTTATATTTATCGTTTATATAATTTTATCGAGTTAAATTGAAACATTTCGAAATTGCCGATTTTTCGAGTGTTTTACAGCATCCATGGTCACGGGGTTAATGAGATGTTTGATGTTCCGATGTCGTAGTTAACCCGAGCTTCTGTCAGTTAATAAACAAATTTTTGTTTCAATTCATTTATGCCAGACAATAATAACGCTGGAGTTTCTTCCGCATCTTCTTCTCCATCGCCCACGCATTCCGAAGTGGTGGTACAGATAGCAGTCGGTCAGAAGCAACTGACCGAGCCGAGGTTCGGCCTTCTCGGGCACCACCGAGTCATACGTTCTCGTGAAACAGGGTAACAGTCCAAGCCGAGACTCCTTCTTGGGAGCGCTTGTGTTGGTTACCTACTAGTGTTCTCGACTGAGCGCCATAAACGCTCGTTTACGGCTCAACCCGGTGAAAGTGTAAAAGCCCTCGGGCTGACAGCGGCCGTCAGCCCAAAAAAAAGGCATTTATGTGTTTACGCATGCTTTACAGATCTTTTTGTTTATCCCATATGAGGAACACTCCCTGCATATTGTAGAGGGATATTAGAACAAACCCTAGACTTAAACATATTTTCTAGATACCTATATCTAGAAAGATCTTTGTATATCAGTGCTGATCAACCAATTCATTTGCCCAGGAAAGATGACCACGAAGAAATACCGGCCTCGAAGAGGAAGAACAAGAGACTGAGATTTGGTAGAACTAATAAGAAGAAACCCACGACCTGCCATCACGTAATGAGTTCATTTATATTTTGTCCAGTCATCTACATACACTGCAGGCCAAAAGTTTAAGACCACCTTGATTAAAGTAGGAAAATAAAGTAAAACTCCAATAAAATATTAAATGTTTAATTAACCTGTTTAATCATCTAATAGAGCATTGATTGACAAATAATATACTTTAAAAGCGTAAAGAAATATTAACAGTCCATGCAAAAAAAACGCTATAGTTAGCTAAACGGATTTTACATCAAAAAATCCTCCTTTACATTTTATGACTTTTTTCACAAGTCGGCATACGGGCAATCAATTTGTTAATGGTGTCTTGTGATATATTGTTCCAAATTTCGCATAAAGCATTCCACATTTCTTCTCGCGAGGATGGGCCACGATTACGGGCGTTCCTACCAAGCTCTTCCAATAAAAGTTTAATGGAATAAAATGGAATAAAAGTTTAATTAGAGATCCGGGCTCTGAGGAGGCCAAACCATGTTTTTTAACACCCCTTGTGCCTCTTTCTCCTTTAAATGTCCTCTACATAATTTTGATCTAGCTAATTTTATCATAGAGAAGCAACCCTAGACCATAATTGAGCCACCACCATACTTGATTGTTGGGACTACACAATCTGACATCATCTTTTCTTGGGCACTGCGTCGAACGCTAATTCTACGTTTTGAACCGAATAGTTTAAACTTGGATTCATCGGTTCAAAGCACTTTTTTAAAATTTTCTTCAGTCCAACCTCGATGGGCAAGAGCCCATTGAATTGTTTTGCGGCCTTAGCAAAGGTTTTCGAACGGCAACGCGACCATACAACTTCGCATCTCTCAGTCGCCGTTTTACAGTAGTCAATGATAAAGGTTTAACTCGGGCTTTGTTTACTTCAACGAGGATTTCTGGTGCAGTTAAGCGTCTATTTCGCTTACTGTTAACAACAATGAAATTATCTTCACTAGACGTGGAATATCTCGGCCTTCCCGAGCGTGGACGTTCTCATTTTATGACGTCCCTGTAGAAACCACAAGTTTAGACTAATTGAGATTGTTTGTGAACATACCAAAGTAAACTCTGGTAATAATAAGTCAGAAGCACGTGTTTTCAGGAGCTAAATAATCCTTATTATTGACCAATACGTAACAAAAGCAATGTAATTAGTAATGAGGACATTATAAAAATATTATTACGACTCTACCACCTGGCTCTAGCGCAGCGTTTATCGGTGTTTGAATACAATAGATGTTTATTGTCCAATAACTTGAAAGTAAACAAAAGAATGACTTCTTTAAATATTCGATACTAACAATAGAATATGCAGATGTGCATTTCTTTTATTTATCCTGTGGGATTTTATTACAATTGATGGATAATTAAGTTGTTTATGTGCGGTCTTAAACTTTTGGCCGGCAGGGTATAAACTTCGATATATCTATTTTTATTGTATCGATGATGACAAATGAGCACATAGTTCACGTGATGGTAAGTGAATCCTGCGACCCATGACATCCACATTAGTCTTCGATTAATAATCATAGAGCTGACGCGATGGACGATATGCCTAAGATGGTATGCCTCGTCTGGAGTAATAAAGGTCTTCGGAGCCCTATACTAAGTGAAACACCCATTCAAAAACAAACTGTACATAGCGTGGCACTACTATATTTATATATTTATATATATATATATACATATATATATATATATATATATATATGTATATAATATATATATATATATATATATATATATATATATATATATATATATATATATATGTATATGTATATATAAATAAATATATCACCATCGATAAAATTTTTTCGTCTTGCATTTTTAAATTTGGACCGATGATTGTTGTTATTAAAATGTTGAAAATTTTTGATGTTGCACTATGTTTTTGAAAAAAAGCGATATATATATATATGCCATTTATGTGGCCCAGGTTAGTGTTTTTATAGCAACCTGTGGGGGAGGTGTATTCAGCAGTGGACCATGGATGTGGCTGAACTTTTATCAAGTATAAAAGTGTGATGTGCGGTAGTTATCACTTAACATCAGATGAACTGAACACCAACCCCCTTCAACCTCGAAAATGTTAAGGGGTTTGTATATAATTTGCACGATGCATTCTGCATTCCAGTGCGGCAAGCATTTCGCCACCCAATCGCAGTGCATGGGCCACCATTACAAGGAGCATCCCGGGACCTCCTTCTGTCCGCCCAACGAGAGGCACATCTGCGAGATTTGCGGTGTTTCGCTTGCGGTCAGTATTGTTTATATTTGGTATATATAGTACTAGACGTATTACTTCGTTAACGAGTGCCGATTCAACTAATGCCAACACTCGAAGAAGAATGCGAGAGAAAGAGGAGGAAGGAGGAGAAGTAAGAGAAGGGGAAGAAGAGAATTTTCTGCACGATCGGTGAGGTGAGATGTTGCAAATTAGTAAATAATTTAACAGTGATAATGCCACGTTGTGGTTTATTCCTAACAGATAATGGCCTGGAGAAGGACCACGCCATCACAGAATGACAAAGTAAAATACCAGCATAACGCTGTCGTGTTTCGCCTGGTGAGTGGAGGGATCTGGAGACTATTGATGGTGATGAGGCATTCGATCTTAACCGTCAGTGGCGACAACGCATCTGTATTTCGATTGTTCACCTATTAAGATGATATATGGCCTAAATATGGCCGCTGTCATCGTATCATCTGACCATCTGTGTGCTCGTTTGTCACCCTTGTTACAATAAAACATACAGTAACATTGCTTGCTGTCAACACGGAGGAACATTTAGTTTTGCCCTTCACGAGTCTCGAAATTTACGCTCACCTTTTATGAATCACCTCATCGTCTCACAATAAATATATATATATAATTTCACGACAGTGTTTTTTTTTTTTGCAAGTATGACTATCAAAGTTGTCATAAATAATCGAATTCGTCTCCACAGCCCGGCAGCATCGCCATGCATCATAATATTCACACACGCGAGAAGGTGCACGGCTGCGACACCTGCGGCCGCGAGTTCCACTCCACCGCCGGGCTGAAGCGACATCTGGTGGTGAGTGGTGTCCTGTCGTAGGACCAGGAGACTCGTCGTGGGCACTTATGATTAGGAGAAATTGTCACAATTCACAATATATTTACGATAACATATTGCTTATACGTAAGCTTTTACAAATATATTCTACAAAAGCTATCAATACAAGAAGCAAAAATAAACTTGTGACATATATTTTTCCTTTAAAAAAGTTATAGAAATCGTTCTTGGGCTAAAGCATACGCTTTTTTAATAAACATCCACAAATAATAATCGATTTGCCATTAAACAGATTTGAAATTTTGGTTAAAAACCAATTAATCAAAAGATCTTACTACTCTCTGACAGAATATTTGTCTGAGAAATATGCTTGGAGTTAACATTTTAGGTCTGGATATGTTTTCAATACTGGATAACTCTTGGATATTTGGTATTTTTTTTAAAAAAAAAAGAAAAAAAAGAGCAACTTCTTCCTTCATTCAATCTGTTCTTCTCCTGAAGTCAAGGCGGCTACAAATCGTTACGCGTTTAAAGTAATGCTTCGGGAGCAATTTCTCAATAGATGGGCAGAATCATCTCAATATTAAATGATTATGTATTTATATATATATATATATATATATGTATAATGTCATTTGTTTATTTATATAATATGATAGTATTTTACGACAAGTTCTTTAAGCACACACCTACCTCATTTCATCACTGCATCACCCTAAGGTTGACTGGTAGAGAATGCCTAAGGCACTAAGTCCGCCTTTATACATAATTGTATATGAAGCTTAAATAAATAAACTAGTCGAGTTTCTTGCCGTTTCTTCTCGCCAGCCGCTGCCTTCGGAAGCGGTGCCTCCGATTAACTATCTTGACGATTCAAAAGTGTTTTGTATAAACGTACTTGTATAAAGTTTATTTTGATTTAATTTGATTTGATTGGACCACGCTCTCGAAGGACACCATCGTAAAATAGTTGCACAACTGCTGTGGTTTCGTATGATGAGTGAAGGGGTCCGGAGACACAATGACAGGTGACGGGGCATTCACACGGTGGCGAGTGATTCCTGCGGCCCATGACATCTAAATTAGCTATACTGCAGTTTATTTCTATGATTGCTGCAGAATGAAAGGGTCAGTTCGACCGGGGTAGGACCACCCCCTCACTGAATACCAGCTTGAAATAGCAGTATAATATTGCTGCGTTTCGTCTTGTGAGTGCAGGGATCCGGAGACCTCTATTACTGGTGACGAGGCATTTCATCTCAGTCCTCAAGGGTGACAACGCATCTGCATTATGATTCCATGTCAAGGATGAATGTAGATGACATGGGCCGCAGGTATCACTTGCCATCAGGTGAACTTTGTTACTCTCAATGTAATAAAATAAAATATCGCCACAGTCCTAAAAGGTGATCACGCATTTGCGTTTCGAATCTGATGAGGGTGGGTGTGACAACAGCAGGTGCACTGTGTGCTAGATTGTCACCCTTAATTTAAAAAAAACTCTTTTTCAGACCCACACAGGAGAAAAGCCTTATGAGTGTCCATTGTGCGATAAAAGGTTTACACAGAGCAACAGTATGAAGTTACACTACAGAACTTTCCACCTGAAGCAGCCCTACCCGAAGCGGTCAGTATTCACTTCATTTAAGAATTATTGTTTTATGTTGTATCTAGAGAAGTTTTTTTATTACAGTGAGAGTCGAGCACACAGTTCACCTGATAGCGAGGGATTCCTGCGGCCCGTGACATCTACATTCATCCTTGACAAGGAATCATAATGCAGATTAAATAAAATTCTCCGGATCCCTGCACTCACCTGTAGCTCTACCGCTGAAGTTAACCGACATCACAGGTCAAAGGATCCAGGATGGAGTGGCAATGGGTGGGCCATATAGCTTGTGGAACTGGTAACCTTGGAGGTACCGATGGGGAAGAACTCTCTTAATGGTAACTTCGTATTGGTCATAGGACTCCCCCCCCCACTAGATGGAGTGACGAGCTGGTGCAAGTCTGTCGGCAGTTGAGGGATGTAGACGGCTGTGTGGCAGTCTGTGAGGGAGGTCTATTGTCAGCAGCGGACTAGATTATATAGTTATTGTGGCCGAGAAAGAGAAATAGATACTGTTTCTCTTTCTTTACGGGGAAAGTGATTTCACTTCGTTCGTTAATAGAGATGTGTGTATCAAATGTCACAATCTCGTTATCGAGGATATATATATATATATATATATATATATATTTATATATAGGATATTCTTAAATAAAAAATAAATATATACTTCTTTTACAGGACTAGGATTAAGAAGAAAGAAGATTTACAAGAAGTCGTTCCTATGGAGAGCGAAGAAGAATCTTACTAGAGAGAACAAAAATATTAAATAATAAAATAAATAAATAAAAAACAGCTAGCTGTGTATGTAAATAAATCATCCTCTTACAAACAGATAGCTGTGCTATGATAAAAGTATATAAAATAATTTATGAATTAATGTTTATATATTTTTATGGGTATCAAAAGGTGACAAAAGAGCACACGCACACCTGTTAGTGACTCCTAAGGCCTATGACACGTCAATCATAATCAGATTGATGACATTGTCACCCCCCAGTACAAAGAGGTGACGTACTCGTGGTAGATTTCGACCTCGGTGTCTTCGGGTTACTAGATGACATCAATTGGCAGCATATGTTATAGTGCTCTACCACAGACACGCACTTGTCGTCGATATAATGCAAGTGCAATAAGATCGGAGGAAGGTTCACATGCAGTGACGGGGACACGGGATATACAACACTACTAACTGACCCCCACTAAAATATAGATAGTGCTACATAACTATGAGGGTCTCGGTTTCTTTTTTAGACACAAACATACTGTCGCATTTTTGACATATTTATAGTATGTAGTATATCCTTGATGAGAAAATAAGCACTTCTAGGTAATTTCTAAATAAATATTTCTAAAAATTAGAAACTGAAAAAATTTGAAAACTTTTGAAATTTTACTTTGGAAATATCAAAAAAAAATTAAACATTTTTTTAAATACTCCAATAACATTAATATAAAAATAACAAAAGGTCGACATATTTTGATAGATTAAATGTAACATTTCAAGATTAAAAAATAGTGAGTTAACTAAATATATTTTAATACTTATAGGTAGATAAAAAATTGGTTTCAAATCTCAATAAGTAAAGTTTATAATAGTATTTATAATTGACGCATTTTAAACAGTCGGGCAATAAATGTCACTGACAGTAGGAATGTGCACGCAATGCAACCCGTTATCGATACTTAGCTACCTGCGCACGCGGGGTCGATGCGTCATCGTGACCTTCATTAGTACACTGACTCCTGATTGCTCGTTACGAGTAAGGGTTGTTTTTTTTCTATAAATATAAGACTTTTTGTTATGACGCTCATTACATTACTTACGCTTCGTTACGCAATACGCACAATGGAGATTTTATTTTCTAACGTGGTTTTGAAGAATTTTTTTTTTTTTTTTTTTATAGCTTTAAGAGTAACAAACTCGCACACAGTTCACCTGATGGTAAGTGATTCCTGCGGCCCATGACATCTACATTCATACTTGATAAGAAATCATAATGCAGATGCGTTGTCACCCGCGAGGACTGAGATGGAATGCCTCGTCTCCAGTAATAAAGGTCTCCGGATCCCTGCACTCACCAGACGAAACACAGCAGCGTTAAGCTGCTATTTTACGCTGGTATTCTGTGAGGGCGTGGTCCCACCCCGGTCGAGCTGATCCACTCACTCTGCAGCCAGAAACAAACTGCAGTGTAGCTCTACCACTGTTTATAAATATTTTCAGATATCGAAATATTATTCCTATTAATACTGAATATAATTTAGCACATCGATCAATTAAGTAGTATACTCAAAGCTGTGGAGAGAACGAGACGCGCGTGAGTCCTTATCTCGCTACAAATGCGTGAAAGTGACAGCACTAGTATACAATTAGACAGAGACGACATATCACCAAAACATTCCACCTTAACGTGCCTGTCTGAATGTTTCTGTAACTTCCCCTTTAACCCGTCTCCGTAACAATATGCTTGTCTTATTGTATTGTTAATATTTGTATATAGTATTTTATTTATTTATTTTATTGATCAACCAGGCAGAGATAGAAAAAAAATATCCCCCAAACTTAATTTCTCACCACAAACGACAATTAAACGATGAGTAATGGTATGGAATACATAAGATTGATCCAACTGTTTGTTAGAACTAGATCTTGGTACTAGTTATTTTCATGTATCACAGGTCACCACTCGAATAATAATGAATCGTTTTGATTTATTTTTTAATTACGTAGAAGAAAAATATGTAATTGAAAGAAAGTTCACAGTAAAAATTGAATGGATGCTATATTAAATTTTAATATCGGCCTACAGTATCGATAGGACAGAAAAACTAAAAGGATCTCTCTATTTGCAGTGCTCCCTCTCTGAGCGTGTCTCCTTCTGCGCAACTGTCTTTGCCATCGAGGATCTAACTATCTGAGAATATTTCAGAGTGGAGAATGGATGGTGTTATCTATCTGCTGTCCTAGGTTAGGTATATGGACTCAGCCTTTTGACGCTCGTCACCTGCCCAAAGCTGGGGGCGGTGAGAACCGCTCTAGTACGCGAGTGTCTCTCTGGTGTATGGTGTTATCCCGATGATTACGCTGCTATCGGAAGCGCGGCGGTGAAGGAGAAGAGAAATGGAAAGGGAAAGGAAAAGGACAACGACACTGCTGCTTCGGCGTGGATATCGACCAAACATAAGTAATTAAAAAGCTTATGGTAGTTCGAGATTACTATGATATAGGACGTTAGGACGTCAAACATTTTTATTCTCCCCGTGATTACGACAGTTAGTAAAGTACTCGTACACTGGTAAGCATTCGTTACGTGGGGACTAAAAGTTTAAAATAGACTCGATACATAATGTAAAATGGCAAAAAAAAATCTATTTTTTTTCAATGTGAAGTTTTCGTCTAATATTGGAATCATTATACATGATCTACATTTGATTTATTGTCATATCTCATATTAGTTAAGAAATCGTTATACAAAATGTAACTTCTTAGTACTACTTCTTTAGTACGTGTGATTTAACAATAGATGGCGGTGTTTCTAAAAATGGAACGTTCTTTATCGTATCAACACTTACATTTAGATAAAGCCACTAAAGTGAGACAATAAATTAATCTGGTGTAAGTGCTACGTAATAAAGACTTAAATTTATAATATGAGCGTAAAATCCACGTGCGACTACACTGTATTTTTGTGTCGACGCCGTAATTATATTTACTTATATAATAAGAATAACAAATAGAAATTCAACATTGTCATGACGTAGAAGCTACGTAATTGAAAAGCTTGAAAACAAATGAATGGACTGAGAGGAAGTCAAGAAACTATAATCGGGGAAGGTTACGCTCTGACATATGATGCTGTTTAGTCGATTTTATCTCGGCGACGTCATCTGGTTATTACTAAATATTATTAATTTAGCTATTTAGATGTAAACTATCACGGCACTACATATAGAGGTTATACTTTTAAGTTTTGCCTAATATCTACTCATACATATTTCGCGCTTCTTGACACAATGACAAAATATATCGTAGAAAATTCATAACAATACATAACCGGAGACTCAATTACAGGCCTGCATTATTCGGCTCGACCTGGGAAGCCAGCTCTGATCTGATAGAATACCAGCATAACACTGCGATGTTTGTTAAATTATAATATGTTTAATTATGTGTACATATAATTATATGGTAGTGTTTATATATATATACTATATATATGTATATACTATATATATATATACTATATATATATATTATATAATAATAATAAGTGCTTACCGCTGCCCATGAACTTCCGCAACACCAGAGGCGTCGCAAATGCGTTACGCATGATAGTAGGCTTCCGGTGACCCAATCACAAGTAATGAGGCATTCCACTTTACTTACTACTTCAGGGTAACAATGCATGTGCGTCTTGAATCTTTGTTGAGAATAGATGTAGATGTCACGAGCAATCAACACTTACCATAAGGTGCACTGTGTACATTTCGTCTCATCTAATATTATTTAATAAATTAAAATAAAAGTCTTTGCCGTGATGGATTCCTGGACTTTGAGATCTGCAGATACGCTTCAGGGATTAAGCGTAGAAGGAGAAAACTGCTGAGTTATACCTTGCCAACTTTTTGTGATATATTTTGACATTCTGATGTTTTCCTGTTGCATTTTCGGTGTTTAGAATAGAGGAGAAGGAGACGGAAAGAAAGTGAACAAAACTTTTCTACGAACTTTTGGCCAAGAAAAACCAGATTTAGAATGAAGGAGAACTGCAGTGATGCATCAGTAGCCCAATGGTTTGGTGTTCGGTCTGCGAAACCACCTTTCGACTATTATCGTGGCAGTCCACACACAAGCATTCAATTTTAATAAAAAAAGGTTATAAAATAAAAAAAAATACAAATAAATAAAATAAATGGATATTAAACATTGGAATGCAATTTTCAATATTATTATTTTAAATAAAAACTTTATAACACACCACAAAATATATTATAAACAGATCACTAAAAGAGAAACTTATTTAGTAAGTGCAAGACAGCGGTCTCTTCGTAACGCTCTCAGAAATAATAAAGAAATAAACTAAAACAATCATTTTCTAATAATGAATCCTATCCTTCTGGCCGATTTCAACCGCGACAACATCCGTCTTGTAGCTGTAAACATTACAGTGTATCATACATTCGCGCAAACAGAGCGACTCACTCGTCATCCCTACCCTATTCCGATGTAATGCAAGTGCAATAAGGTCGGAGGAAGGTTAAGATGCAGTGTCAGGGACACGGAAAGTGCACCCAGACTCAAGAAGCAACAATTTGTAATACATAAAAGTAGTTTCGCGACTGCACATCGAACCCAGGAAAAGCGACACAGTAACTACTTGTGGTACGCTTTTTATTATTTGTTGTGTGGGAGTATTGCTGTTGGTCCAGAGACCTTTACAGCTTTATCTAATTAGATCCGAGGGCCCATCATAAGGAGGTACGAAACTTCGACTCGGATCTCCATCTAAAGGAAGGACAGGTCGATTTTTAGAAGCGGCCTAGAACACGAGTAAATCGCGTGTAAGTCTCGCTACGCTATTAATATTTGTAAAGTATTACACTAATGTAATAGGTCGGGGAAAACTGTATTCGTATTTAATTCCTAGCAACCTTTTTCCTATAAACTATGATACAAAATCAAGATCATTTTTATCATAGTTTAATTATATTTGATTATATATATGTGCCATTCTGTTCGATTACTTGTTGCCATTTTCTTGGTAGCGACAAAATCCCATTGTATAAATTGTGGCTTGACTTCTGATCAACCTACAAGTATTAGTATCGATTTAGTTTTAATTACATATACCTATAGATATATATATATATATATATATATATATATATATATATATATATAGGTAAATATAAATGAAGATAAGTGATTACAAAATGAAAGGTATATCTTTATTTCTTACATATACGTTCATCTTTCAGAGGAAGATCGGTCCATAAACATATAGACTTGATGTATTTCGTTTTTATTAATTTAAACTTTATTGTTCACATCTTAGAAAGAGGTATGAATAATAAAGGGATAGGGTGAACCTTCTCTACGAGTCAACCCGTGACGTGAGAGAAATTATAATAGCTGACTTCTTTTAAAAAAAAAATATTTATTGAAGTTATTAGGGTCTATAGGAGACCTATGTGTAACAGTGGACTATGGATAGACTGATGATAACGTTGATGATATAATACATACAAAAAAATCATTTTTATTCATCAGGGGTTTAACGCAAATGATGGGCAATTAAAATATTTTTTTAACAATGTTTGTGAACGCTTTTTATGTATGAACATAATCCCCGAACTACTATATGTGTTTGTCGAACATTATCTGATATAGAATTTAATACGGAAGACGAATGATGTAAAGACTATATCTAAATTAGTCCCGTGAACGGCAGGAGTGTGACGAAATGTCTGACAAGTAAAATTAAGAAGTGAAGTAGAAGAAACATGACAATTTTCTATCAAGTAGCTTCAACAGCCATTGGTAATAGTTTACAATTTTTTGTTCTTAAAGGGTTTTCGTTATATCTATATATATATATATATATATATATATATATATATATATATATATATATATATATATATATATATTATATAGAAAGGTTCTTGAGTGGCAACCTCGTAGAACCGTCGTCTAGTTGACGTGTACACAAGTTTGTGTTCTGTCATAGGATGCAGACTGCTCAGGATCGTCACTAGGCAACGTTGGGGGAGGTTTGTTCAACATTGGACTAGTAATTGGCTGAATGATGACCACCTATAACGGGGAAACCAGAAATAAGCATTCTGCCACATAATCTCCATAACATCAGCATGTAGAGTAGTAACCTATATTGTTATTTTTGTTACAGCAAGCTACCTCTGCATGTCGGTTGGCATCATATACACATGGCCTTCCTCCACCATGACTCTCTTCTCGTCTACCAAGACAACTCTAAACCGGCCTATGACGGACACTGAGATTTCCCTGTTCGGTAGTCTGTCTTCCGTTAGTGCCGTGATCGGCACCCCATTTTCCAGCTATATACTCGACACTTTTGGCAGGAAGAACTGTTGCATGCTGTTTTCATTGCTTCAAGTGGTGAGAAATATATTGGTTATAAGTGATAAAGTTAAGTTGATAGTCGATACCGGTGGATTGCAGAGGTGCGCTTGACCATGAAAAAAGCTCTTATGAGATGATGATGATGTACTCCTGGTCAATTTCGACCTCGTCGATATCTTCTGGTTATTGCCATATGATCAACTGCGCAGTATATTTTATAGAGCCGTTAGCATTTGCGCAAACACAGGGCACTCACTCGTAATTCCCCTCCCTATTCCGATGTGCAATAAAATCCTAAGGGTTATTATATATATAGCATTTATATAATACTAGTGTAAGATAACCAATATGTCATTACGATTACCCTATGATAGGATTTAATCTATTTACTGGAAAGGAGTCATTTATTTATTTATTTAAGCTTTATATACAGGGATGTATAAAGGAGGACTTAATGCCTTAGGCATTCTCTACCAGTTAACCTTAGGGTGATGCAGAGATGAAATTAGGTAGGTGTGTGCTTAAAAATTTTGGCTCAATTAAAATACGATTATACTAATTATAAAATAATCAATATGTGCGTAATTCCTTTCTGGGCTTTCATTAGTGCTGCAGCTGGAAATAAGCTGCAATGTGGCGCTACCACTGTATATATTCAGTTTACATTTTTACAGATCAGCTGGCTCATCGTCACTGTATTCTATACTGTGGAAGCCGTTCTTGCTTCGGTCCTTTTGTCCGGATTCTGCAGTTACATGCTGATGGCAGTCCCCATTTATGTAAGCGAATTCTGCCAGGATTCCATCCGAGGCACCATGGCGTCAGGTGCTACGGTCTTCTACGGTCTGGGAGTGCTAATCTCTTACCTCTTAGGAGGATATTTGACATACGAATCGATGATCTACGCCTGCCTGTCGTTGACTGTTCTTGGTATACTATTACTCTCGCTGTTGAAGGAGTCACCCATGCACCTGATGAGTAAAGGCCGTGAAAAGGTAACACTCCTCATCCTTCTAATCGATGTTGTAGAGATATTTAAGTGCACATTACAGTGAACCATCTTTTCAGGAAGCTGCACGAGCGATCGCTTTCTACAGAGGTACGTCGGTCACATCCAAAACGGTTGAAGAAGAATTGCAAGCGTTACGTACTACACTCAACACAGAATTGGATGGTGCGTGGAGTCAATGACTTTCAAACATTCTAAATAAGTATTTTTTTTGTATTGCGGGTGACGAATGCGCTCAAGTTCATTGCAGTAATTGATTCATGCGACATGGGTGTAGTGATCCACATTCATCCGTAATAAGGAATCATATCAAGGTAAGAGAGCTCGTTGTCCTCAATTAATACTCGGAATACATCTGTATTACGATTCGTTGTTGGTGGTGAAAGAGGCCGCAGGAACCACTAGGTACCAGGTGAACTGTGTGCTCGGTTCTCACCTTGTGTGCTTTCTTTTATAAAAATTTTTTTCGTATAATTCAATCTATCAATCACATAAATACACATGAAGTGAACTTGGTATTCATATATTATGAAAGTGAGGTTTGTTTTGACTTTAGTTTAGCTGACGCTTTTGGCTTTTAAGAAAATGTTTTTTGTCTGTTCTTTGAAATCTTTCTTATTATCTTTAATCTTTTGTTGTAATACCTAAAATTTATATATTTTGTTCCACCGTACTCATAAATATGTGACTATGTTTGAACTGAGATCCGAAAAGTTTAGCCAACATACAGCCACTTCGCTTTTAATTATTTAAAAAAAATGTTTTGCCTGATGTTTAAAATCTTTATTTTGTATAAACGTTTGTTCGACACGTATGAGACAATGATTGAACTGCGGCCCGAATTTAAGATTAGCCATTGAGTTTAATTTTATTTGTTTTCTGCAATAGTCTGTGGTAGAACCTAATATCCGTATATTGTATTAGACTAAAATCATAACTTTTACACTGTGTTAAAATTAAGGTCAGAACAGACTAGCCATCATACAGATAGATTTTTAGAAAACGTTTTTCATATCCGATCTCTAAAAATCTACTTTATTTGATTAATCTTTTGTTGTTTGATCTTAAATATTATTTTACAGACTTAACACCCGAGGATGAGAAATTAAAGCCAGAATTTACTAGGAAACCAAAAATTTCCATGTGGAATTTTTTAAGTAAGTTTAGTTGGTTTAGTGTGAATCCATATTCCATACCATATTTCCTATTCTATACCCATCCTATGTAATGGGATTGAGTACAGGTTCGGATTGTAAAGTACATCTTAAGGGTTCCGGTGGTTAGGGGGTAATCTTAAAATTTTTGAATGCTCGGGCGTCACTCTGCCATATAGCATGCAAATCAGAGGCTTTTGAATAGTTTAATATATAGAATTATTTTCATACTGTTCACCTGATAGTAAGTTATGACTGTCGCCCATGACATCTGCTACCATATTCAACTAAGAATAAAGATGCACATCCTACGTCGTTCCTCGTAATTGGGTCTTTGGGCTTGGTGTAAAGACAGCTTGGAGACATGATATGCTTAAATTTAAGTTTAGCCGATAAATTTATATTGTAATATTAGCAATTCCATTTTTCGAAAAAGCTAGGCCACTAAAAACTTTTGTTGAAATAGATTTCAAAGAACTAAATTAAGTTTTCCGTTAATCTATTTTCCATTTGTAAAAAACCAATCGAAATCTTTTGTTTTGTTATATTTGTATTACAGAAAAATCTCGATCTACACGGCAAGGATTATTTGTATTGCTGGTGTTGTACACGGCTTCCATTTTCCAAGGTCTGCTGGTCGTCCAGGTGTACGCAGAGCCGCTGTTCTCTGAAGTGGTTCCTTCAATGTCATCCACCATTAGCAGTGTCATATTCGCGATAGTTACAGTCGTGGCTGGTGTTATTGGAGCCTATCTGGTCGAAGCGGCCGGACGACGGGTAGGCTGTTCTCCGACAAGATTGTTTAAAAAAAAAAAAAAGTTAATAAGCCAGTTCCGTGGTAGCTCAGTGTAGGAGAGCTCGCTTCTAATTTTAATAGAATAGATGGCAAACGAGCTTGCACATCACCTGATGGTGAGTGATTGTCACCACCCATGAACATTAGCAACACTGAAGCCAGTTTTTAAGAAAAGTGTAGGATTTTTGCTTGTGGGTCGATAAGTCGTATGGGTTCGGAAATTACCACTGGTGACAGCTGATCCCACAGAGTAATTGTGCGTGGCAGAAAATTTCACGTAAAACGCACAGTGGTGGATTGCCAATCATCAAGATTAATTCTCGGTACGCTAGTAAGCAGAGTTCGATCTCGGTGCCAATTCAAATTGTTAATTGCAATTTTAAGTGCCGTTATATCACGTGCACAGTGGTGAATGAAAACTTCGCGAGGAAACAGTGCATGTTTATGGAATTAATAAAAAAATAATTGTAAGACACGCGAAACCTAAATGGAGCTACAGCGTGGACTACGGTCTGAGAATCTCTCTAAAGAGGAAACTGTTGGGCATATATCTAAGTATATGCCACACATATGTCAGCTGTTCTAACCACAAGATGCTCTCGTTCCATGGTCACTCCTTCTATGGTCTCCTTCGAAGCTCGAAACTTCACTTACTCGTTGGTGTGTAACTGCAGCTGTGAAACGCGACTCTGTCTTTCCTTTGCGCCCACTTAATTTTTTTAAAAGAAATAAAATCATTTTTTTTTAATATAGCGCAAAAGTTCCTTATTCAAAATTATTTGGATTCGAAATTTAAATAAAATGTTTTGACAGAATTTATGACTCTACTAGGTACAAAGGTTGTTATTTTACTTTTACTATTTAAGGAATGGTGATGGCATATTTGTTTCAGCCACTAATGATCTACGCCTCCATCGGGTCGGGCGTGTGCTGCGTGCTACTAGGAACCCAGATCCAACTGCATTGGGGCCCGCACTGGATCACGGCCCTGTTCATGTTCGTCTTTGGCGTGGTGAACACCTGCGGTCCAGCGATGGTGCCTTACGTGCTGGCCGCTGAAATATTCTTACCCGAGGTTTACCTTTTTTTCATTTGTGAGTCCAAGTCAGGAGCAATAGAGATAATGGTTGGGCAAAACCTCAGAGACTTTGAGCTTGTGCGTAGAACGAAACAAAAGTATAATTTATATTTAAAAGCTGACGATATTCCGGTTTAATCGTAACGTTTAACACCTCATCCCTAACCGTTACCATGGGTGATCTAAAGCATTTTATTAAGAAGTGCCACAAAATCCTTAAAATTAATGTTATTTGTCACTTTAAGCTGGTAATACATTTAAGCGTGGTACTTGTGGGTATACACGCGGTAATTCAGCTCTTAATTTCATCGGTCCCGGCACTGCTGTTCGAGCTCCTGCTCGCGTACTGTGAATCAAAGTGAGTGCTTGACCACGGCCTTGAGTGTCAAGGGGAATATAATGTACTTGTAGTACTATTTACTAATCAGCTTCCAAGTCCCGAGATTACAATGATTCCAAGATGATAAATAATATTTGAAAATCGACAATAAAAGGTTCTTGTGGCTAGGTGTGTCTTATGCCTTTCCATGATCTATTGTACATGCCTAAGATCGGACGTGTTTGGAGGAAATTGTTATAAATTAGATATACCTACGCCAACTAAATCGGGAATACAGTTAGTTTCTTTGACGTTCTAACCAATAGTATTATTTTCAGATAAGAAGCTTCGCATCCATGATAGCTAACGAGTTGTCGCTGTTCATGATATTCGTGGTACTCTTCACCTTCAATCCGCTCATAACGGTCATCGGCTTGGGTCCTATCTTCTATATCTTCTCTGTCGCCTGCTTCTTCTCTGCTGGATTCTGCTACTATTTTTTGCCAGAAACCAAGGGCCTCACTGTCGATGCTATTCAATTTCTCTTTGCAAAGAAATCTGATAAAAAGTCTAGTATGACTGCGTAATTTTATAGGAATTGAATGAGATGAATATTTAAAGCAAATCTCGTTTAAAACTAGGAACCCTGCTGGAAGTCTTAGTTAAGAAGTCAGAGCGTAAGAAAGCTCCTAGAACTGGCCTAACATTAAAAGTAATAAGTAATCTGTGTTATTAAAAATTGTAAATTTTATAGCTGTACAACACACTTTATTATTCATTTATTTATTTTGATTTTTCTATTTAAGTTGAGAAAATTTTAATTGTATTAATTTACACTAGTTTTAAAACTTAAAAGTTAACGAGAAAATTCCTGGAAAAGTTCATAAGCATTTTACGGTAACCTGCAATCCCGTAGTTTGCGAACTTCTGCTAAAATACATTCAATCATGGATGTGAGATAGAGAGGAACTATGAAGATTTACGTGAGGAGCGGTGAGCTAATTCAATTATAATTTATAAAAATATGAAGGAAAAAAACGAACAACACAAGGTATTAACCAAATGCAAAATGCTTTTTTTACTAATTCCTAAACTGTGTACGAAAGTTATGAAGCTATATCTGAAAACACTGAGGTATTACATATTTATATATCCGACTTGTGAGCGATTCATGCACAAAATACATCAGACATTAAAACAACTTTAATAAGAAGAACAACTTCAATATAAAAATGTGTTTAACCGAAGCTATATTGAATGTTTATCAGAAGATTCTTTCGCACGATATGGATGTCTCTTGAGTTAAAGAAAGTTCATACAGAAGCATGTATAGTGGTTCGAATAAATGATACAAAATTAGAACTGAAGGAAATATTTAACGACAAATCTGATGAAGCATCGAAGCGTCGACAAAAGATGGTAGACACTAGGTTTAAAAAGACAGAAAATTAATCTTATACATGATATATATAAAATCATGCATGAAAAAAGACTGTATAGTAATAAATACAGAATTACGAGCCTTTGTGCCAGTTTTTGCGCGAGAGGAGCTTATGAAGCAAGAAATTTCAAGTGTTTTTAGAGTGGGTGGCAAAACTAAAGCAGCCTACCTGATGGTAAGTGATCATCGCTTCCCATCAACGTCTGGAACATCAGAGCAATCCCAAATGATCTAATAAAGATGTAGGCTCGTTTCTTGAAGGTCTCTAAGTCGTTAAAATTTGATAAGTAAAAAAAAACACGAAAATGTATTTTAGAAACGGAATTAATATGTAAAACTTAAAAAAAAAAATTCCAATGTACGAGTCAAGTTGACTTATTTCAGGCAATCTTAGTATTAAAAACCCTTTACAATTTAAATAAAGATGATGGCCAGGTGCTCCAGTAATCAATAATTATAGTTCCCAACCCAAATATACTGTGAACTCCTTCTGCGTAGATCGGACCAAAGATAAATAATAAAAAATCAGAGCGTCAAACACCTCCGTCTTCCCGTAACCTACTGTAAGACAATCGTGGATATAATGTGTTATATTTACAAGAATACTGCGCATCGAATAAAACCAGATAAACGGATTTTATATAATTTCTGCTTGGATCCAACCAAAGATAAGTAAATAAAAAAGCCGACGTTAGTTCGGGTTAACTATGACTTGTTGGGATTAAAAAACATTTTTGAATGCGATAAAATCCGTAAATCTAGTTTTTCCCAATCATGGACGTGACGAGAATTTGAAAATAAAACCCAATAAAACCTGTAAGATTAGTTTTATTTCATATTTTGGTATCATCGGCGACGGGCCATGTTTAACATAGAATAGCGATAGCACGAGATAACGACGGTGATAAAAGGATTCTTATATTTGCGCCAACATCATTAACACGTTAAAAATTTATAGCTGGAAAAACCTCATCTAATTAAACACCTCTTGAAGTTTCTGCCACTATCAGGATTTCAATGTTTATGAGTTAACCTGCCGGTGATTTAAACATCGTACATCACGATAGTATTCAAAATTTCATCCTCATCATCTCGTTGGTTGGCAATTCACCCTGCCACGCACAACTACTCCGTGGAATCAGCTGTCACTAGCGGTGTTTCCGAACCGATACGACTTAGGGACCTTCAAGAAAAAAGCCTGCACTTTCCTTAAAGGCCGGCAATGTATTTGCGACTCCTCTGTTGTTGTTTGGATGTTCATGGCCGGCCATGATCATTTACTATCATGTGGTTGTATGCTCGTTTGCCACCTATACTATAAAAAACCTGTTCTCTCTATTTCAACCACGGTGATATCATCTGGTTAATGTCAGATGACAACTGCGCAGTATATTTTATTGTGTTGCAAGCATTTGCGTACACAGGCACACACTAGTCTCCTTCCCTAGTTAGATGTAATAATGAGATTGGTGAAAGGTCCAGATGCTGTTTAAGGGACACGGAATATACATACATACAACACACCGTGATATGATAACGCAGGACCTGCAGCATCCGGGTACTCTAATAAACCTCGTAACCCTCATTTATCTAAGTGCTACACGAAGCGTTACCTCTTAACAAGTTAACAGTTGAATGAAATGTAATGAAAAATCGATTATTCGATTATGTCAACATAAAAGAACGAGCTATGGATGCTTTTTTAAAATGTAATATTTAAAAAAGCATCCATAGCTCGTTCTTTTTTTGAAATTGGAGAATAACATTTCTTTCTTGGCTTTTTCTATTATTTTTGCGGCAATTCAAAATTTAATCTGAATTTTATTTTGTTCAAAATGGACATAAATGAAAGTGTGACGCGCGCATAAGTGGGCGTATAGAAGAATAGCTGAGCATTTAAATTGTTCTGTTAAGAAAGTTTTTAATGCAATTGATCATTATAAAACACATGGAACTGTTGAAAATGTTCTTAGAATGGCTCGGTCAAGAAAAACCTCTCCCAGAGAAGATATGCTAACCGTTCGTGTTGCTAAAAAAGACCCAAGTAAAGGCTCGAACCAGATTAAAAATTAATTTTTTCGTCTGATGACCCGAGAAACATCTCGTCAAGACTAATACGCCGAAGAGTAGAGGAAGCTAAATTGTTTGGAAGAATCTCTCGGAAGGTACCGCTTCTTACCAAGCAACACCAATTATTATTCGCTAAAAAATATGTTAATTGGACGGTACGAGAAAGGAAAAAAGTGTTATTTTCAGATAAAACAAAAATAAATATGGTAAATTCCGATGGAAAGCGCTATGTTAGACGTCCTGTAAACAATGCTTTTAATTATAAATGCACAAGGAGTATAGTCCAGCACGGTGGCGGTAACATTAAAGTTTGCGGGTGTTTTTCCGGATGTGGAATGTTGGACCCGTTCGGAAGATACGATGGATCAATGGCAATACAAAAATATCTTACAGCACACAATGATTCTCTACTCGGACGATCATTTGCATGTAACCTGTATCTTTCAGCATGACAATGACCCTAAACATATAGCGTCAAATGTTTCCTTAGCGAACAGTAGATGTAGCTATTTCGTAAATAACAATACTAATAACTAACACTGAAAAAAAAAATATTTTTATACTTTTTTGTTCTTGTTTCTAATTAGTTGACGAAAAACCGTAAAAATGATTTAAATGTTTGTCCGTAATGTAATATTGAAATTGCACTTGTGTATTGGGATCTATTTATTTTGTTTTTCTAATAAATGAGAAATCGTTGAACATATTGTTGTTCTATTTATTGTTTAATTTCAAAATAAAAGCGATTGCGGTGAAGTATCTTACATAATGTCAAGGACCGTTGGTAGTGTTTCTAATTATACGACCACCACTGTATATATAAAGTACTCAAAACATAATAGGGCCCACCATATTTTATAAATGAATTGTACAGATTCTTTTTCTTTTTTCAGTTTTCATGATAAGGAATTAATAAATTAAGGTTTTTGGAAGTGCGTGAACATTAAAAAGAGTAAGTTTTGCCAATTTTATAGAATTTAGACAAAATTTACAGTTTTTAAGGAAAGTTTACAAAAATTATTGATTTAAGTAAAGTTTGATTTTGATTTGTTTTTTGATTTGATTTAATTGACTAAATCAATGAGTTTGATGGTGCTTAATAGCGAATAGGTCCTCCTCTGTTCCGTATGCACTCTCTGAATTTATCTGGGACACTTTCAATCAAGTGGGTGATGTTTTCCTCGGGTATTCGCTCCCAACACAATTTTAGGGCATTTATGAGCTCTTGTGACTAATCGAGTCACGTACTGAAGTTCGATTTGAGGCTTTTTTTCAATTGGTCCCATAAATGTTCACATGGGTTAAGATCGGAACTCATGGCCGGCCACGGTAAAACCGTAATATTGGCTTCAGAGAGAGCTCTCTGGGTTGTTCGCGCTGTCTTGCATAAAGACGAAGTTTTCACCCACTCTTTGTGAAAATGGGATGACATGGGGCTGAATTATTCGATCGACATACTGGGAGGCAGTTATGGAGCCTTCTTCCAGAATTACCAGCACAGTTTTACCGAGCAAGCTTATTCCAGCCCACACCAAAACATTTGGACCTCCAAAACAATCCGTTTCATGTATGCGAGGCTCTGAAAAACGTTCTCCTTCTCTTTTCCACACGCGGACTCGATGATCATCGTTGAAAAACTTCACATTACTTTCGTCCGTAAAGAGTACATTTCTCCGGTTGTCCATTGTCCACTCCGCATGCTCGCGAGCAAACGTCAAACGTGCTGCACGATGCGCTCTTATCAATTTTAGACGAATAACGCGAGATCTGGAACGTTGTCCGTCTTCATGGAGCCGATTTCGAATGGTTTGATGACTACTTCGTGTGCCAGTCGATTTTATAAGACGCGGGCGGGAATCGTGCGCTCTCGACGTGTAGTCAATCTGATATACCGGTCTTCCTGGACGGTTGTAGCTTGCACTCTTCCTGATCCAGATCTCCTCGCGACACTACCTGTCTCTAGAACGCGTTCCTACGCATTTCGAATAGCTCGTCGCGACACACCAAGACGTCTTGCCACTGATCTCTGAGATTCTCCCTCTTGAAGCATAAACACTGCTCTTGTTGCTGTTTCCATATCCATATGACGCCGAGAACCAGGCATAATGATCGCGACTAACACCGAAATCAAGTCAAAATGAAAAAAGCAGACGTGCGACTGTAACATTCAGAATGTGACTGAGGGTACAAGTGACTGAGAATTTGAGTAATAAACGTTTTTTGGAGTACTTCCCTTTTTTTGTTTATGCACCATTGAATTTCTGACTTGAAACATTGATAACGTTAGATAAACATGTCAACAATACTTCGAAATGTTTAACTTCACTTTTTACTACCCAACAATTTTTTTAGACGAAATTCGATATTAACTCTCTTTTTTGTTTTGAATAGTTTAAATATAAACTTCATCTAACAGAGATCATTGCGCCGATGACATCCACACTTAGCTCAACGATAAACCATTTCGCAAATGTGTTATGTTTACTTGAGGATACATAATGGTTCGTTGCCAGTAATTCAGTGTCCGTTTCCTTTCACTAACAAACTGAAAAACAAACGTTAAAGTGCTATTTCACGTCGGCATTCAATAAAACTGTGGTTACTCCTCGATCGAGCCGTCGTTATAGTCAATTTATAAAGCCCAAGCATTGCTCTACGAAAAATATTAATATGTATCGACATATTTCTAGTAACATAAACTTTTTCTAAAATAACTTAAGATTTTATACATATTATGTGATTATATATACTACTATATAATCAGGAAAACATCGTGAGGAGATCTGCATGTCTAAGAAATGATGAAAATAAAATATTTTGAACACATATTATGAAGACTTTGGTCTAACACGCTCTCTAGAGAAAGGAGGCCTATGCAGTATCTTTTTTAGTTCCCAAAAATAGTTAACTATTGTTATTATCTGGTGTTAACCTATTTGTATTATGGCACGTGTACCACGTATACCATGTGTTCGGCCACCTAAGCCGGTTGTACTTACTTAGGATTAATAGTTCGGTTAGGTACGTCCGGTTTCGGTTAGGTCAATCGAAGGATCTAACACGGATGGAAAAAGTTTTTAACCATTGAAACATAATTATTCATGGGTATGAATAATTATATTTCACTTACTTTACTGGGTAGTGAAGCCAACTTTCATTTATAAACTGGTTGACGCGCAAAAGTGTCGGCTCAATCAGATAAGGATCACAATCTCAAACAATATACAACAACTGTAACTGAATCTTTCTTCGATCTTACTCGACAAGAAAAGAAGATTAGTGCTTCTGTGTTTACCATTTTATATATATATATATATATATATATACAGTTCACCACATGTTAAGCTATTCCTGTGACCTATAGCACCCAAACTTGTTCTTGCTAAGGAATCCTAATGCCTTTACCTACCTAACTACCTTAGGACTAAGATGGAATGCCTCGTCACCAGTAATATGAGTATGTAAACTCACCAGATGACACACAACTCCCTGGTCGAACCGACCCATTCATCTCTATCAATGATATATAATGTAAAACAAACAAAATAATATATTATCTGAGAATATAATGTCGTTTGATAATAATCACAAGATATCGCCGTGGTGGTCAAAAAAATCATTCACTAGAAGATGTCGCTGAAATAGAAAACGTCTTGGATATATCATCGCAATTCTTACCACTTAACTACGTGGCCGTTAACAAGACGTAAGCAATATAATTCATAATTAAACGTATAAATAGAGACAATGATATAAAAAAATACAATTAGTGTATCAGCAAATAACAGGGATTTAAGAGATTTTAGAGTAATAAATTCTAAAAAGTAAATTACTCGGTGAAACCCAAGTAACATTTATCTATACGATATAGGCGTTTGAACACTAAATGCTATGCGAAATATAAGCGATGGAAATAGTTTTGTGTCGCTTCTTTTTCTGATTCGATTTTTTTAAAGAATTCATGTTTAATTAAGTAACGATTACTTTAATTATTCGAAAGAATAAACAAATAAGATTAAAAGAAAAACAATTATTTAGTACACCAGACAACAACAAAAAAGTGGTAGAGTCATGCTGCACTTTAATTCTAGTAGCAGCGTGAATGTAAATAGCACACTCTCAGAGAATCTCTCTCTTGTCGGTTCCTCATTACTGTGGATCGTAGTCATATTTTAGGCATTCGCAACTCAGAGTATACCAGGTTAAATTGCAGCATAACGCCAATGTGTCTAACTTAGCATGGGAAAATCAATTAACCTGGTGGTAAATAATGACTATGATCCATAAACAACTCTAAATCAACTCTCAAATCACTCTTCTCATAAGCTTTAAGATGCTCATATGTTGTCATCCCTGAGTAATCAGATTGATTGTCTCCCCACTAGTAACTGGGTCTTTTATTTCCTATAATATATTGATTTCTGTGTGTAGTGTGTCGATACTCATCATAGGAAACTACGTAAAACGCGTTTCGCTGCTGTATTAATGTTATTTTTATTATCAAATTTATACGACTTCATTTTTATGAGACTTGATTAGACTGGTAAAATCATTGTGCCTTTGTCCCATGTAGACTAAAATTAATCAATTATCGATATTACTAAAACATCTATTACAAGCTAAAATCAAAAAAATCTTAGTTAAAAAAAAAATTATATATGTTTTTTTATGAGTGGCAATTGTGTGGCAAAAAAAACATAAGCCATACGGCAAACGAGCAAGCAGCTCATCTGATGCTAAGCGATCACCGCCGCTCATGGACAACCGCAACACCAGAGAAGTTACAGCCTTAAATACCAGGATGACAAACGAGCACATACTTTCCCTGATAGTATGTATAAATTCTTGTGGCCCATGTCATTTATCCATTAATCCTCGATAATCATAATGTAGGTGTTCTGGCACCAGTAATAAGGGTCTCTGGATGCCTACACTCACTACTAGAAACACAGTAGCATTATCCTGCTATAGGACGGTGGTATTCTATGCGGGCTTGTTCTAATACTGAAGAAGTAGAGCATATCCATTCGTGCAGCTTGAAACAAGCTGCATGATGTCCCTACCGCTATTATAATATTTGCCAAATAATGGTAATATAAGAACAGTAATAGTTTTGCACTATCTGTGTGCACATTCCTAAGGCTTCAGTCTTAATCATTAAACGATAATTTCTATTTGCATAAGAAATCTGAAATTATATTATTAGAAGCAGAGTGAGACAAATTAGATCCAGTGTAGATTCATATTGGATGGCAGAGTGTTTCAAAGAAATAGGTGGACTGTTATTTACAAAAGTGAAACGGTGTGAAAGAAAAAGAAGTTTACGTATATAAATGTTATAAACGGGACGAAGCAGCGAACATGACGATTATCTTTCAAGCAATAGCAACGGGCATTGGTAATAACATGTTTGATCTAATAAATATATGTGTTTGCAGTATACTACATTGTTTTATATATACGGATCGAATAAAGCCATGATGCAGTTTGTTTACGAATCAAATTACGATCTCGAAAAGATAAGACACAAAAAATACATAAAATACCGGCTTATAATAGCAGCAGACTGTGTTTCGACTTTGTCACCTTCAATCATTTAAACAAAAAACTTCAACTTCATCACCCTAAGGTTTACTGTTAGAGAATACCCAAGACCTCTAGAGAGAATTCCCAAGAATATATATAAATTTTACAATAAATTAATATAGTCCTGTATTTATTTTTATTTTATTAGTATCAATTTTTTTTCTCTTTTTTCCTTTATTTTTTGAGTACACTATGTTTTTTCCCCGATAATACGTCCAACACCAGGCCTGCTGGAAGAGATTTTAATTGTAAAATAAGCTGCGTCTTTGTAGATACCTTTCCTATATTACTTCCCTTATGTAAATACTTTGTGTACATAAAAGTTAAACAAATAAATAAATAAAAAGGAAGTCACACAAATTGGTAGTAATAAAAATAATATTCTTTTTCAGTGAGCTACCTCTGCATGGCGATGGGTATCATGTACACGTGGCCGTCTTCCACTCTGATCCTTTTCTCTTCTGTCAACACAACCCTCGACCGGCCCATGACCGAGACTGAGGTGGCGTTCTTTGGCAGTCTGTCCTCCATTAGCGCGCTGATAAGCACACCTTTCTCCGGCTATCTACTGGACACGCTGGGCAGAAAGTATTGCTGTGTTCTATTTGCATTGTGTCAAGTGGTGAGTTGAGTTTTTATAATTTTGTGAAACGACCTGTGCAATTTTCTGCATTCGGGTTGTGGTTTGTAGTAACCTATTGAGGATAGCTATGTTCAGCTATAGACTATGAGGCTAAGTTCTTGATGATGATATTTCTGTGGTTAAGACTGCGACCCCTCTGGCGTTGCTGATGTTCATGGGTGGCGGTGATCACTTACCATCGGGTGGGCTGCTTGCTCCCTTGTGACCTATTCTATAAAAAAAAAATAAGGAAGGATTGATGTAACTACACTGAAGCTTATTTCAATCTGCAGCGTAAATTGATTCGCTTGACAGAAGAAGGATCACGTCCTTACAAAATATCACCCTAAGGTAGCTGCATAACTTTACTGCGATTCGTGTGTCCAGTGTAGATATCTGGTAACGTAAATACTGATAGCAAGGCATTCTATCTCAGTCGTTAGAGGTGAAGATTTATCTGCATTTCGAATCTCAAAGTGTGGGCTCGTATGTCTGTATAAAATGGACGAATATTTGCACTGAATTTTGACTGGCAACATATTGAAGAGGGTCCAAGTTCATAATATCACACAAAACACAGAAGCGATATTAAATCTTAGTATATTTTTATTGGTTTTTAGAAAAATTAAACCATTAATAAATTTGTTTAATCTTACAATAATTTATAATTCACTTAATCTAAGTACACGAGATTAAGATGAAAGATATCAAAGTATAATTTCACATTAAAGGAGAATGATATAGATTAAAGACGGTTTGATACGCACATCCTCCTTACTGTTGAACGACTCGAGTTAATATATTATTATGGCTACGATTCCGAACTAAGATTCCGCAGCTTTTTTAAAAATTTTTGTAAAAAAATTAACAGATAATTAATTAATAACGTATTCTCCATTGTTGTTTACAACGTCTAAAGTTACACAATATAATATAGAATAAACAACAAGTTACACTTTCATAAGTGTCTCTCACACACACACTCCGCGAATGAAAAAGTATGAACTTTTGTGTAAGTGTGTGTGTGAACTTCATTGTTTATATTTACTACTAATCTCTTAATGCGGTGTACTACAGTAACAATAAAAGCGTAAAGAGAACATTCGTTTTATATTGTTTATCATAGACGGCGCTGCTTCATCTTAAATTATTAACTGTAACTGTTTTTAACATATTGTGTAACAATTTTAAGTTAAACTCCGAAGATGATCCGAGCCGGTGTCTCGTACCTCTTAGAAGAGGCCCTCAGATCGTAGTCCCCCCCCCCACTTTGACGTCCTCGACGTTCTTCACCCACAGGGGTCGGTACCCACAGGGGTCGGAGTGTGGCGGAGGTGAAGCCGTCATCGTGCCAGCAGCGTCGTCGTACTCTTTACTCGCGGGTCCCCTGCTGTCGTGTTAAGAGGGCGTGGTTTGAATACATCAAAAATTTGTATACAAATTTCACGTATATTCCCTTTTAGAGGTATATATTTCTTTCGGAATATTTATATACTGGAGAAGTTTATAAATATTCCGGAAGCTTGAGCTTTTGACTTTATTGAAAAAATAAGGGAAAAAGCTCTTTATTTTAATCTTTTTTCTTATTTTCTTTTCTTTCCTTGTAATCATAATTGTCTTAATTGAAAGCTTATTTCGTCACACAGCTGTCCTGGGTTATTGTAATCGTCTGCTACAAAGTTGAGGCGATCCTAGCATCAGTCTTCTTGTCTGGACTAAGCGGCTGTATGATGCTGGTCGTTCCTATCTACATCAGCGAGATCTGCCAGGAGTCCATCCGAGGAATGATGACGTCAGGCGCGATGATCTTCTACGGGTTGGGAATGCTCGTTTCTTACCTCATGGGAGGATACTTAGCTTATGAAACCATGAACTACGTCTGCCTGTCATTGACTGTTCTAGGAGTACTCCTTCTTATGCTCTTGAAGGAATCTCCTATACTTCTTATGAAGAAAGGCTTAGAAAAGGTGAGTAAATTAAAAGTAACAATCTGAATATATATAGAATAGTGTTATATAATTAATTATCTCTATAGTCTTCCAAGAATTCTAGACGAAATAACGGAATCTTAATGAGTCTGCGTTTTACTCGTGCAGATTGTGTACTGATGAAAAAGATTAATAATAGTTTGTTTTATTAAAATTATAGGATGCTGCAAGAGTGATCGCTTATTACAGAGGCACGAAAGTTAATTCCAAAGAAGTTGAGGAGGAAATTCAAATGATGCGAAGGGCTTTGAATCCGGAACTCGATGGTACGTTTTTTCTGTTTGATTTTTAAAATGGAATGTTACGAGTGCTATTAAAATTACTATATTTTCCGTTAACACTAACACCCAAATTAAGTTTAAATGCTTGTGCTATGAGATGGTTCAGGACAGTATTCAAATGGAGAATTGAAACCTTGATGACCTTTAGTTAAGCGGAACGTGAATTGATTAGGCTATTAACACTTTTGATATTGATAATGTTTTAAATATGTACGCATTATAATAGAATTAAAATTAGTGAAATTTACACTAATTACGTCCTTATGGCACATATTACACATTTTGCTGTTAACTTACACTTAAATTTTTGATTGATAACAACTTATTATATTTTTGCAGACTTGACACCGGAAGTAGAAAAATTACAACCAGATCTCACGACAAAGCCTAAGATGTCCGCTTGGAAGTTTTTTAGTAAGTGTTTATTGAAGTATTTATCGTTAACTAATAAAAAAATACTTATTTGCATGATTTGATAACATCGCATCATACATATATCCCTGCTAGCTCTTACCCCTATGTAAGCATCCAACACAATGCATACTTACCTAGAGGAAACAAATGAACTTCTAAAATACACAACGCTCTACCAAATATTTATCTTTTTATACTTTTTCAAACCAAATATTTATTATGTGTGTGCATTCATCCTTTGCAAAGATGCGTTGTCACTCCTGAGGACTGAGATGACTCGTAATCAGGTCCCCCGGATCTCTTTACTCGTCATACGAAACACGGCAGCGTAAGGCTATAATTAAATAAAACTGTTAAACTAATGGGGCATGGTCGAGGCGCCCTTCTGCCTTCGTAGCTGCGTTCGGGGATATCGTTGAAATTAGTTTGTCAAGGTCATTCAAAGGCTATTCAATGTCAAATATTATATAATTGATAAAAGTCAAATATAAATATCTCAAAAGAAAAATCACGTATTTTAATACATTTTTTAATTTGACGCGTCAATAAGATTCAGGTCGGTAGTTAGTCAATATTTATAGGCTATTTATTTATAGGTTTAGGGTACGGTCTGCGAAACTTTGAAGAAAGTCGTATGTTCGAAGCCACCATTAGGCTATTGGTATAAAAAAAGAAAAGAATATATATGGCTATAAATTGTTACTTTACAGAGAAATCCCGATCAACGCGTCGAGCCCTGTTCGTGTCCATCGTGCTGTACACGGCGTCCATCTTCCAGGGGCTGATGGTGGTCCAGGTGTACGCGGAGCCGCTGTTCTCTGAAGCCATACCCACCATGTCCCCGATCGTCTGCAGCGTCATATCCGCCATAGTCACTATTGTGTCTGGTCTGTTTGCTGCCTTCTTAGTCGAATGGGCTGGGAGACGGGTAAGTGTTAAGTACTAGTTTTTCTAATTTGATCATGCCCCTTATAAGATGTACGGAAAATTATAGATATGTTAGTGTAGAAACTATCATATCTATAATTTTCCGTATACCTTTTTTAATTCATTGAGAGTAACAAACGAGCACATTCACTTGATGGTACGTGATTCCTGCGGCCCATGACATCTACATTCATCCTTGACAAGGAATCATAATGTATGCAGATGTGTTGTCATCCTTGAGGACTGTTATGGAATGCCTCGTCACCAGTAAATAAAGGTCACCGGATCCCTACACTCACCAGACGAAACACGGCAGCATTATGGTGCTATTTTAAGCTTGCATTCTGTGAGGACGTGGTTCCACCCCGACGGAACTGACCCATTCATTCTTTCATTCATGCAGGAACAAACTGCAGTGTAGCTACTATTGAGTAATAAGATATATAAGATACGCATAGAAGTACCGTACTTACTTGGACAATTCTTATGTGTGCATAGTGATGTCATTTCTCTATACATATTCGACAAGGCTATCACTACTCCAATGTTGAATATACATAGGTCGGTCAGGAGTCTCCCGCATCCATCAACTTCCCGCAAATTTGCATAGGTTGTCGCTCTATCTAGTGGCTATATGGCCAGCCAATTGGTACTACAGAATGATGCTCTAAACAAGTAAACTATACAAATTTACGATTATCCTTATTTAAATAACATCACCTCTTCGAATGACATTTCAACATTAGGTATTGATCTTAACCGTTCCTTGGAGATTGTCTGGTTTCCTATCACCTCTATTTATCTTGCATAAAATACCTCAAAATATTCAAGCAGCAGACCCGCAACGTGCTGGCAATGGTAACTGTTCTTATTTAGAAGTATGTGTTGTTGCCCACCTTGGAATTTCAGAGTTTTTAAACTATATAAAGTATATAAAAAAGGATAAGGATATGTACTAAAAGACCGGAGCGTATTAATGGTTACATAAACTTATGCTCCACATCTACAAATCGCATATATGTATCGTGGCAACAAATAGCATGGCTTCAAAAATAATAAAAATATTAATTTATTTGTTAGTTTTTGAGAAGATGCAGAGATTTTCACACAGATGGCATATAGAGACAGGCCATTACTACTGGAACGAACTTACTGTTCCATCTTTGTCCTCTGGTGTGACAACGCATCTGCATAATGATTCTTTATCGAGGATGGATGTGTTTGTAATGGACTGCAGGAATCACTTACCATCATGTGAACTCGTTTGTCACCTTCAATAATAAAAAGAAGCATGCGGCACCTAGGGTCATATTTTATTATATATTCTGTACAAAACATGGAATCCAGGTTTCATGAGCTAAAGCTCGGATCCTAATCACAAACACAATTAAGGTCATTGTAAAATATTTCAGATTGAAGACCAGGAGATAAACTTAAGTAATGTACTTAACTGTTTTGATATATATACAAGCTATCCGCTCCAGACAAATGTTTACTTCTTTCTTCCAGTATCTGATGATCTACGCTTCAATCGCATCAGGTTTTTGCTGCGTCATATTAGGAACGCAAATCCACCTGCACTGGGGTCCACATTGGATTACAGCATTATTCATGTTCCTGTTCAATATCGCCTACACATGCGGTGCGGGGACCGTGCCTTATGTATTGGTCGCAGAGATATTCCTACCAGAGGTCAGTGCTTAAATATTTCATAGTAGTGTGATAGGGTTAGAGGTTTCAAATTACAATCAGCACGTAATTAATTAATTTGGTAAGACAATTGCTATATGTATTTGTGTTGTCAACACTGAGAACCAAGACGAATGTGTCGTTTACGGTAATTGGATTTTCAGTTACTTTTTGAATAATATTTGAGACCCGTTGGCTTTCTGAACTGGCTTTCCACTTTCAAATGTACTTGTCTATTGTCTCGTAACTTCTTTCAAGCTCGAGTATTTATTTATCATTGAATTATTTTATACTCATACTATAGTAGAATATGTAAAATTTTATATATTTGTAAAATTTAATATAAAATATTGGACAAAGGAATTTGTACATTTGCATTGCGGTTCTGTTGTATGTACCATATCGTAGCTAACAGATATGTTTTACCTTTTCAGATCAAGAGTTTGGCGTCAATGATAGCGGTTGAATGGTGCTTCATATGTTGTTTTGTGGTCCTTTTCATCTTCAACCCCCTCGTGACGGCCATCGGCTTGGGACCAGTCTTCTACTTCTTTGCCGTCGTCTGCTTCCTATCTTCCGTCTTCTCCGTTTTCTTTGTGCCAGAAACTAAAGGCTTGACTGTTGATATTATTCAGAATCTCTTTGCGAAGAAACGCACTCGAAAATATTAAATTTAGTTTTAAATAGTGATATTAAAAACAGAAGTATTGTCTAGAATTGTATAAGGATTAAGAATAGGTATATTTTAAAAGATCAATTGGAATATTTTTACGTCCTATAGTAGAGGACAATATGTGATAATAGTATTAAATATATGAATATATATTCTTCTATACTTTTTTTGACTAAAACATATATCCACTTCGAATAAGGTGGAACTGTATTAAATGGATGTAAATAAGAGCTGTGATAGCTTAGTGTGCCAGCGGTCGTTTTTAACTCACTATAACAGTAAACCGAGTGCAATTTCTGGTGCGAAAATAAATATTAATTAAGATTGTAAACGCTGATCTAACATTTTTGACAGAAAATTATCGTCAGCCAATCGCGTGTATAAGAAATAAAAAAAAATTAAGTCACTTAAAGTAAGCCCTGCAGTGGAACCGCATGAAACCCCAACTTATGGTTTATTGCGGGATTCTTATTTATAGTTGGATGATTATTTTGAATTATTTTAAAATATCATTCTGACGTATTCCAAACGTACTGTACTCTAGGTGTGACCCCTCTTTTTTTAAAAAAGGAACTATATTGTATTGGATTATGTATATATTTAAATAATATAATTAATAATACAAAATAAAACAAAGATTTTGAATATGTTACTTCGACAGAGTCTGGAGAGGTACTAAACTTTAATGAAGTTTAATGCAACTAAAGAAATACAAATGCTGACAAAGACCTATAAACCTATAAACTACTCAAAACAAAATAGGGCCCACCATGTTTTATAAATGAATTTTACAGATTCTATTTCTTTTTTCAGTTTTTATGATTAGGAATGAATAAATTTAGGCTTTTGAAAGTGTGTGAACATTAACAAGACTAAGTTTTGACAATTTTATGGAATTTAGTCAAAATTTACAGTGTTTAGGAAAGTTTACAGAAATTATTGATTTAAGTTAAGTTTGATTTTTATTTTTATTATTGACTAAATCAATGAGTTTGATGGTGCTTAAAAGCGAGTAGGTCCTCCTCTGTTCCGTATGCACTCTCTGAATCTATCTGGGACACTTTCAATCAAGTGGGTGATGTTTTCCTCGGGTAATCGCTCCCAACACGATTTTTGGGCGTTTATGAGCTCTTGTCGATTAGTCACATTACTGAAGTTCAATTTGAGGCTTCTTTTATTTGGTCCCATAAATGTTCAATGGGGTTAAACCAGCCACGGTAAAACCGTAATACTGGCTTCAGAGAGAGCTCTCTGGGTTGTTCGCGCTGTATGTGGGCGAGCATTGTCTTGCATAAAGACGAAGTCTTCACCCACTCTTTGTGAAAATGGGATGACATGGGGCAGAATCTCTGAGATCAGTGGCAAGACGTTCTTGTTGCTGTTTCCACATCCATATGACGCCGAGAACCAGGCATCGCGAGTAACACCGAAATCAAGTCAAAATGAAAAAAGCAGACGTGCGACTGTAACATTCAGAATGTGACTGAGGGTACAAGTGACTGAGAATTTGAGTAATAAACGTTTTTTGGAGTACTTCCCTTTTTTTGTCTAGCCACCATTGAATTCCTGACTTGAAACATTGATAACGTTAGATAAACATGTCAACAATACTTCGAAATGTTTAACTTCACGAGAGACGAAATTAGAGATTAACTTAGAGTGGGCCCTATTTTGTTTAGAGTAGCAAGAAGAACATCAACAAGAAGAACTTCTGCAAGTAAGAACAAAGGAAGCAAGAACAAAAGAAGCAAGAACAAAAGAAGCAATAATAGGTAGAAAGAACTAAGAGTCCCCGGCCTAGTGAATAGTTTTATTGCCATAAGTTTAACGTAGAGTCAGTTATTATTTGAACCTCTAACAATTACTACTTAATACTATTTTAAAAGATACTATATCTTTTAAAATAGTATTAAATAGTGTTAACAAAAGGGTTTTTCTTCGCAATCTAGCAATAGAAAGTGAGCTTTGTTTCGGTCACCCGAACAGATAGAGGCATCGTCCACATTAATGGTATATACAGTATATAATATATATATATATATATCTTCTATGGGAGAGGTTTTTCGACGCGTGATAACTTTTATTTTTACCCATTTTGAACAAAATAAAATTCACATTAAATTTTGAATTGGCGCCAAAATAATAGAAAAAGCCAAGAAAGAAATGTTATTCTCCAATTTCAAATAAAGAACGAGCTATGGATTCTTTTTAAAATGTTTCTAATTAGGCGTCCAAGCGGCCAGTAACAGAAAATTAACTCCTACATGTGTAAGACTCATGTTGTAATTAAAAGTTTTATATTTTATGCATTTAATGAGTTTTTATTTGAGTGGCTATATTATTGCATGATTATTAATTATTGAATGTGAATATTTTTTACGAACATTTGTACGTTGAAGTTATACTTTCTTTATTCATAAGAAGTGTTTCTATATATATATATATATATATATATATATATAACAACAGTGGTAGAGCTACACTGTAGATTGTTTCTAGCTGTAGAATGAAAGGGCAGCTCGACCAGTGTAGGACCACGCCCTCACAGAACATCAGCGTAAAATAGCATTTTAAAGCTGCTGTGTTTCGTCTGTGGTTTCGTCACAGGGATTCGGAGACCTTTATTACTGGTGACGAGGCATTCCATCTTAGACCTCAAGGGTAACAACGCATCTACATTATGATTCCTTGTCAAGGATGAATGTCATGGGCCGCAGGTATCACTTGCCATTAGGTGAACCGTGCGCTCGTTTGTTACTCGTAACATGATTATATATATATATATATATATATGTATATATATATATATATATATAAATATATATACATATATATATATACGATATATAGTATACGAGTATATTCTTTACTTATGAAATTGCCGTTTTTTATGAAATAAGTTAAAGTATTTTTTTTCAAACATTTTATTTCTGTTCAAAGTATCATGTAATCGATGCATCTTTGCCAACGCATTAGTAGTTTATAGATGCCCTTCTTGTAAAAAAAGTATCTCATCACTACTTACTTTGCTTTTGTTACGTATTGGTCAATAAATAGGATTATTTAGCTCCTGAAAACACGTGTTTCTGACTTATTATTACCCGAGTCAGTCGAGTCAGTGAAGAAGGCATCAAATGGGAAAACTCGAGAAATTAGCACTGAAGTGCGTTCTACCATCGTTGTTTTACATAATGAAGGAAAATCGTGAGAACGTGAGATTGCTTCACAACTGAAGTTATCGAAGACTTGTGTTCATGGCACAATGACTCGATACAGGGAGACAGGCAGTTTTCATGAACGTCCACGCTTGGGAAGGTAGAGAGCTTCTACGTATAGTGAAGATAATTTCATTGTGGTTACCAGCAAGCGAAATAGACGCTTAACAGCACCAGAAATCAACGTTGAAGTAAACAAAATCCCAGTTAAACCTTTATCATTGACTACAGTAAAACGGTGACTGAGAGATGCGAAGTTGTACGGTCGCATTGCCGTTCGAAAACCTCTTCTGAGGCGGCAAATGAATAAAAAACGGATGCAGTGGGCTCTTGTTCATCAAGATTGAACTGAAGAATATTATAAAAAAATGCTTAGGACCGATGAATCCAAGTTTGAAATATTCGGTTTATAACGTAGAATTTACGTTCGACGCAGTGCCCAAGAAAAGATGATGTCAGATTGTGTAGTCCCAACAATCAAGCATCGTGGTGGCTCAATGATTTGGGGTTGCTTCTCTCGCCAAGATACTAGCGATTTGATTAAAATTGAAGGAATTTTGAAAAAGGAACAGTACATAAACATTTTAGAACAAAATGCCGTTTCTTCCGGGTTGCGATTCACTGGAGATGGATTCATTTTCCAACAAGATAATGATTCAAAGCACAGCTCAAATTTATGAAGAGGAAATTTAGAAGAGAAAGAAAGGCACAAGGGGTGTTAAGAAACATGGTTTGGCCTCCTCAGAGCCCGGATCTCAATCCCATTAAACTTTTGTGGGAAGAGCTTGGTAAGAACGTCCGTAATCGTGGCCCATCCTCGCGAGAAGAAATGTGGAATGCTTTATGCGAAATTTTGAATAATATATCACAAAACACCATTAACAAATTGATTGCCAGTATGTCGAGAGTTGTGAAAAAAGTCATAAAATGTAAATGAGGATTTTTCGATGAAAAATCAGTTAAGCTAACTTTAACCTTTTTTTGCATGGACTGTTAATATTTCTTTACGCTTTTAAAGTATATTGTTTGTCAATCAATGTTCTATTAGATGATTAAACAGGTTAATTAAACATTTAATATTTTATTGGAGTTTTACGTTATTTTCCTTCTTTAATTAAGGTGGTCTTAAACTTGGCCTTTGTATATAATTCAAATTATTCTTCAAATTATTGGATACTGTTCAATACGTCTTATATATATATATATATATATATATATTTCACGAATAGCTAATTCATAAGCTGTTAACGACATCTTTGGTAAAGGATAGTAAAATGTATATAATTGGTGTGAGTGGTTCTTCTTTCTCCAATTTACCTGCAGTATTTATTGTTAAAGATTTAGAAATCCTCAAATCGTATTGGAACCACAGGCTCATTGTTTATTGTTATCCTAACAAATTTAATTCTCAAGTAATTTTAAGTAATTGTTTTAAATACCATTATTAGTTATTAAAATTATGTGTTTTAATTGTTTTAGTTTGAGTTGAAGCTTCAATAATATTTTGCAACCTTCAAGATTGAGTAATTAGCATAGGGTATGGTCTGCGAAATTTAAGGTCGTAGGTTCGAATCCACCATTAGACCACCATTTGTCGTGAATCATCTCTTAGCACAAGCATTTTCATCTTCGTTGCAGTGGTAACCGGAGTATTAATAATGTTATTAGCATAGCTAATTTTCTTTTTTTAAAAAAATGATAAGCACACAAATAACAGAAATACGACTATTATATTAAAGTGATATATGTTTTCCTTCTTGAAGTTTATTTAAACAGTGCGAGATTAAGAGCTATATATTCTAATATCTATATTTTATATTTTTTTATATTATCCTTCTTAATAAAGGTATATTAACATTTACTTCGTAGTTTTTGCTACCACATTGTCTTAGTATAGGACTTTCACACGATAAGACAGTACATCGATATGTGTTGGTCGCCAATCTCTCTACATATATATACAATTGTTGTTATGTATGCCCGCAAAAGAAAATTGAATATGCCAATTGACACATGAACACTCGCATATAAATTTGATAATTACAAACTGAACAAACATTTAGATTTTAATAATTGATTATATTGAAAAAATTTAAATATTATTACCGGAGGGTTCGGAAAGAACTGAAAGATGAACAATTTTGTATGAAGTCAAGACCATAAATCACGATGGATAATTTTCGGGAATTTACAATACGATTTACACTCTTTGGACGGGAGACCGTCTGTCGTGTTAGCTAGTTATGATAATTTATAATTTCATTGTGCTCCACGTGGTGTAGTGGGTAGAGTGTCTGGCTGCTGCGTAGCGGATCCTGGATGCGAGTCCTAGCCGAGGAACAATATTTGTGCATCACAAATCGATTTTCTGGGTTCAAACTAATGTGGGTGTATAACACGTATGTTCCGTGTCCCCGACACTATATCTGAACCTACCTATGTTATTGCACATGTATAATATCGGAATACTTAGAGCGGCATATATATATTTTATTTTTATAACAACCAATATGAGTAGTCGTATCAGTATTGTGGCGATTGAAAAATGTGGTCATGAGTTTGTTGAATGAATCTTCTTTGAGCTTCAGTGATGATGAGCCATTTACTGCCGCTTTTATTTGGTCAGTCTACCTCATCAGCGATCTTCCTCGTGGCTTGGTACCCTCAACATTTCTCTGGACCACAAGTCGCTCATTAGCCACCTCCCCACGGCGGCATACGTGACCAAAAAAAGGTGAGGATACGAGACTGTACCAAAGATGATAAACGCTGCTTGATGACGAGTTCTCGAAGTATAGACTCGTTGGTACGGAATTTCGGTCCACGATACTTCGAGCATTCTTCTCCAGCACCACATCTCTAGGGCGTCTATCGTCTTCTTCTCTACTTCCCGCAGGGTCCACGTTTCTGCGGCGTACAACCCGAACTAGCCGGATTTTCGTAGCTCTATATATGTTGCAATTCCTCCATATTTTCCTCAACTTGTCCATTGCAGTCCTAGAAATTGCCATACGCCTCTTCACTTCGGCGATACATCCACTGTTGTATGTAATTAAGGCTTCCAGATAAACGTATAATTGCACCACATCACAATTAGCAATTTGTGTAGTTTCTGGAGATTTGTTATTCATGCGGTCGACAATCATCATTTTAGTTTTATTCCGGTTTATCCAGCAACAAACAAAAACAACAAAAACCTCCATAGGTTTTTGTTGTCTTATCATCATCTTACCCCGTCTTTGCGCATGCCTCCACGCGTCACATTCACCGACTTCAGGTAATACAAAATCGTTTCATGCGCAAGGCCACCGGTGCGCCGTGGTTCTTGCGTAACGAAAATCTACACATAGATCTTGAGCTGCCGACCATAGCTCAGTACCTGAAGCAGGCTTCTCGCCGATATTTCGACTCTGCCGTCACACACCGAAACCCTTTGATTGTAAGTGCCGCCACTTACAATCCCATCGCGAATCACAGATTTACCCGCGTCCGTAGGAGACCGAGGCACGCCCTCGACGACCCTGACGACGCAACCACCAGGGCCCAAGCCCTTCATAAAACACAACACACAAACATTGCATCTCCTCATATCGCCCCCGCCAACGGCGAGGGCGTCGCAAATAAAGTTATTCGCGATACCGCCATGTCACTGGCCGGTTCTCTCCAGTCCATACAGATAGAAGCGTTGCTGGAGTTTCTTGCGCCACTTCTTCTCCAGCGCCCACGCATTCTGAAGTGGTGGTACAGGTAGTTAATAATAATAGTGATATTAATTAAGATAATCCTCTGTCAGAAGCAACTGACCGAGCCGAGGTGCGGCCTCTTGGGCACCCTCGAGTCAGACGCTCTCGCGAAACAGGGTAACGGTCTGCCGAGGCTCTCTCGGGAGCCCTTTGCGCTGGTTACCCATATATAGAGGTCTCGACTGAGAGCCATAAGCGCTCGGTCACCTCTCAACCCGGTGAAACTGTAAAGCCCTGGGGCTAACGCGGCCATCAGCCCGAAAAAAAAAAAAAAAAAAAAAAAAAAAAAAATCATCATCTTATTCCATCTTTAGTCTTCTTTTCTAAAATGCTAACAAAAGTACTTATCAATATATGATGAAATATATTGATCAGTGATAGAGCCACACCGCACCTAGTTCCTAAGTGCAACATGTATAATCGCGCGACTGGGAAGAACAGTCCCCAGTGATGAAAATGTATTTGCGTTGTGATTCCTCGTCTAGAATGAATCCCCGGTAATCAATTACCATAAATGAATTCTATGCTAGTTTATCACCCTCAAAACAATAAAAAAATACCCAAAATATCTGGACAATCCGTTTAGAATATACTACGAATATTACAAAGTTTGCCACTAAACTCAATTCTGATCGGCACGTTACAAAAGTATTTTCTATGGCGTAGTATTTCACCATATGATTGATGCATCTAGTTATTATAAAATATATAATAAGGATGTATTAAATACAAGATATAAGTACACAAGATTACAGATTACAGTCGAGCACATTTAGATGTCGCTCTTGAAAATGTTCACTAATATTGTTATCTTCTATACATATATAATTACTTATCCTGACTGATTGACTGATTTGATCTAAGATTGATAGATGGCGTTGTGCACAGTTTCTGAATCGCGCTATGTTTTCGTTACGCAGCTTTTAGTTTTCTACGCAAACAACGACCCATATTTTATTATATGTATATATTATTACGCATGCGAAGCTGTGGGCAACAGCTAGTATGCAATAAGATTGGAGGAAGGTTCTGATGGCAGTCCTTGCCATCAGAACCTACGAAAATATATACAACATACCCAGTTGTATATATTTTCCTCAACTTGTCCATTGCAGTCCTAGAAATTGCCATAGGCCTCTTCACTTCGGCGATACATCCACTGTTGTATGTAATTAAGGCTCCCAGATAAATGTATAATTGCACCACATCACAATTAGCAATTTGTGTAGTTTCTGGAGAATTGTTATTCATGCGGTCGACAATCATCATTTTAGTTTTATTCCGGTTTATCCAGCAACAAACAAAAACAACAAAAACCTCCATAGGTTTTTGTTGTCTTATCATCATCTTATTCCATCTTTAGTCTTCTTTTCTAAACTGCTAACAAAAGTACTTATAACTACTCCTATATGATGAAATATATTGATCAGTGATAGAGCCACACCGCACCTAGTTCCTAAGTGCAACATGAATAAGTCAGCTCGATAGAGGAAACAGAATATCAAAGATTTATTGTCTTATCATCATCTTATTCCATCTTTAGTCTTCTTTTCTAAAATGCTAACAAAAAATACTTATAACTACTCGTATATGATGAAATATATTGATCAGTGATAGAGCCACACCGCACCTAGTTTCTAAGTGCAACATGAATAAGTCAGCTCGATAGAGGAAACAGAATATCAAAGATTTATTGTCTTATCATCTTAGTTTATCAATCTTTAGTCTTCTTTTCTAAAATGCTAACAAAAAGTCCTTATCAATATATGATGAAATATATTGATCAGTGATAGAGCCACACCGCACCTAGTTTCTAAGTGCAACATGTATAATCGCTCGACGGGGAAGAACAGTCCCCAGAGATGAAAATGTATCAACGTTGTTATTCCTCGTCTAGAATGAATCCCCGGTAATCAATTACCATAAATGAACTCTATGCTAGTTTACCATCCTCAAAACAATGAAAAAAATACCCAAAATATCTGGACAATCCGTTTAGAATATACTACGAATATTACAAAGTTTGCCACTAAACTCAATTCTGATCGGCACGTTACAAAAGTATTTTCTATGGCGTAGTATTTCACCATATGATTGATGCATCTAGTTATTATAAAATATATAATAAGGATGTATTAAATACAAGATATAAGTACACAAGATTACAGATTACAGTCGAGCACATTTAGATGTCGCTCTTGAAAATGTTCACTAATATTGTTATCTTCTATACATATATAATTACTTATCCTGACTGATTGACTGATTTGATCTAAGATTGATAGATGGCGTTGTGCACAGTTTCTGAATCGCGCTATGTTTTCGTTACGCAGCTTTTAGTTTTCTACGCAAACAACGACCCATATTTTATTATATGTATATATTATTACGCATGCGAAGCTGTGGGCAACAGCTAGTATGCAATAAGATTGGAGGAAGGTTCTGATGGCAGTCCTTGCCATCAGAACCTACGAAAATATATACAACATACCCAGTTGTATATATTTTCCTCAACTTGTCCATTGCAGTCCTAGAAATTGCCATAGGCCTCTTCACTTCGGCGATACATCCACTGTTGTATGTAATTAAGGCTCCCAGATAAATGTATAATTGCACCACATCACAATTAGCAATTTGTGTAGTTTCTGGAGAATTGTTATTCATGCGGTCGACAATCATCATTTTAGTTTTATTCCGGTTTATCCAGCAACAAACAAAACAACAAAACCTCCATAGGTTTTGTTGTCTTATCATCTTAGTTTATCAATCTTTAGTCTTCTTTTCTAAACTGCTAACAAAAAGTACTTATAACTACTCCTATATGATGAAATATATTGATCAGTGATAGAGCCACACCGCACCTAGTTCCTAAGTGCAACATGTATAATCGCGCGACTGGGAAGAACAGTCCCCAGTGATGAAAATGTATTTGCGTTGTGATTCCTCGTCTAGAATGAATCCCCGGTAATCAATTACCATAAATGAATTCTATGCTAGTTTATCACCCTCAAAACAATAAAAAAATACCCAAAATATCTGGACAATCCGTTTAGAATATACTACGAATATTACAAAGTTTGCCACTAAACTCAATTCTGATCGGCACGTTACAAAAATATTTTCTATGGCGTAGTATTTCACCATATGATTGTTGCATCTAGTTATTATAAAATATATAATAAGGATGTATTAAATACAAGATATAAGTACACAAGATTACAGATTACAGTCGAGCACATTTAGATGTCGCTCTTGAAAATGTTCACTAATATTGTTATCTTTATTACGTACCATTCAATGTATTTTGGACGAAAATTAATTTATAATCTCGCTTTACTGGGTTTATCTCGTTATGACAGATGTAATCTCTTATTTCTTACGTTACGTAGGTTGCTGATCAGAATTTTCTATTTTTGTTTAACAATGATGATGTAAGTGGAATTGTATCTTACTAGAAACTTTCAATTATATTTATAAATTGTTAAATACGTAATATTCTGTTAGTGGTTTGATATAAATAAATGAAAATAGTCATTACCAGATGATATTGTTATCTTCTATACATATATAATTACTTATCCTGACTGACTGACTGATTTGATCTAAGATTGATAGATGGCGTTGTGCACAGTTTCTGAATCGCGCTATGTTTTCGTTACGCAGCTTTTAGTTTTTCTACGCAAACAACGACCCATATTTTAATATATGTATATATTATTACGCATGCGAAGCTGTGGGCAACAGCTAGTATGCAATAAGATTGGAGGAAGGTTCTGATGGCAGTCCTTGCCATCAGAACCTACGAGAAATATATACAACATACCCAGTTGTATATATTTCCCGCAGTTGGCCGTCATCACTTACCGTCTGCAGCTCTATTACATTTAATCTCTATCTTTATCTATCTATCTGTTATGTCGGTACCTTGATATTTTATTCTATCACCATCGTGGTATATTCTCGTAAATATTTGCGTCAGTCTTTGAATACATGGAATACGAACTACCGACATTCAACGGGTTAATATCGATAGGCAGCCCCTTCGTCTCCGACAAGAAAATGAAACTGAAGATCGCAGAGGCGAAGCAGATGCTAGAGAGAAGAGAAGCGGAGATGTAGAATAAGGGACCCAGGCCTATAGCAGAGACGAGCGGCGTGAATTCGTAGAAAATGAATAAATTGCACACCCAAGCCCACTCCAATGAAAGCATTGATTAGAATCTCGTAACAGCTTATGAAGGAAGAGCGTCAGTTGACGAAAGAAAACTGGTAAATACTCGGGATAATAATAGACAGGTTGCACATCGTATTCCGTGTATTCAAAGACTGACGCAAAAATATATATACCACGACTGTGATAGAATAAAATATCGAGGAACCGACATAATACTATCTAATCTCTAAAGGGTTCATTAATAGCTCTTCGGTCCAGCACAAGGCATCAGCAAGAGCGTAGATGCTGTGTTTGAAAGATTGTTCATACGTGCCCAAAAGATAGATATATAAAAGAACATAATAAGTTCATTAATTATTCTTTTATGAAATCAGAGGATGACCAACGAATATATAATTCATCCTCTTATTTAAAAAGAGATCGTTATATAATCACACTTTTAAGCGTCAATAACCTAACGGTTTATGGTACGGTCTGCGAATCTTAAGGTCGTATTCCGATTCTGCCGGTCGACTATTGTCGAAACATAACTCCTAGCACAAGCATTTTCAGCTTAATTGGAGTGGTTAACCGGAATATTAGTAACGTTAATAGTTAATAGACACAGTTATCTTTAGATAAAAACTCTTTGACAACATATAACAATCATTGCATTGTTTGATTCTTCTTATTGAAACTAAGAATTTAATATATTAAAAAAAATCCAGCTATTTTAATATATATAATTAGGACTTTAGACTAAATAAAAAATGCAATAAACTAGATTAGAATTAAATTGATAACTTAGTTCTAAGATCTTAGATAAGCAAATTGTGAAATCCCACCATTAGATGGAAGTGACGACCTATTCAAGTCGAAGCTGATGGCTGTGAGTCGGTGAAGCCTATATTCAGTAGTGGAATAGTGATGGACTAAGATAATGACGATTCACCTGGTGGCAAGTGGTTCTTGCAGCCCATGGCAAAACACAGCAGCGTGATGTTGCTATTTCACGTTGTTATTCTGTGAGGGTGCGGTCCATCCTCGTTCGATCCTGCTATATCCTGATAACTGCAGCGAGGCTGTCACTTTTATATTCCATTGTATTTGAATATTGTGGTCTACCAATATGTGTGATTATACATTTGTCTATATGTATTTGTATATTTTTGTATTAGGTACCATTACTCTTTTTTTAAATTAAATAGTTTATTGCTAAAACTGTCACAATATCTAAACACACCCTGGGTTGACTGGGAGAGAATGCCTTTGACATTAAGTCCACCTTTGTGTACCTATAATTTTATATTTGTTTAGGTTTTTGTATATATATATATATATATACACACATACTAAGGCGTGGCATTACGACGTAAAAAAAGTTTGCGCTATCGGTGCGCATGCGCATTCTACGGCTTAACTTAACTATTAATTTAATCCTAGTGTTGTAATATCTGTTTGTTCACGAATCTTTAAATAACATTATTAGACCTGAACGGGACAGATTAAATCCATTTCATTTCCTATCACTCCACGGAGTGTAGCTCAGAAGTGGATGGGAAGTAACTTAAATACGTGAATAACTTAAAGAATTTGGAAGAAGAAAGCACCACCAGGAACAATGACGATACTCTTTCAAGCTATATCCGCGGCCATGGGTAATATTTTTACATTTATTTTTAAAAACTGGCACTTACGGGCTCTCTTCCTCTTTCTCGTTTCCTTTTTGTTATAAAATTTAAGTTGGCTAATGAAATACTCTTTACTGGATGTTAAGGAAGACCGCGGGCAATGATGTCTACATCCATCTTAAAAATAATATCGAGATGCACATCTGTCGTTATCCCGTTGAGATGGAATGCCTTTCTATTTAAATTGGGCCTACGGATCCCTTTTTTTACATGGGGTAATGCATACGCATACCCACCCCTGCGGGGGCAAGGATGGGTTATGTTGGACTCGACTAAAAAACCCCATGGTGGTTCCTCCATCATCGCGTATGGTGGGGTCCCTCCAGGCAAGACGCGCCGGAACACGGACGCGCCTTACCACTCGGCCTCCTGTGTAGGTGGGAAGCAGACTGGGCCTGCGGTTCCCTACACTAGCCATACGAAACACGGCAGTGTTTTGATGCTATTTCATACTGGTATTCTGCGAGGGGGTGATCCTTTGTGTCTTCCATTGTCATCACCTCTGTTTAGCACCTAGAAATTACTTGAGTAGTGGCTCTGTTAGTTTTGCTTGTCTCTTGATCGGTAGTTAATTTTTGGTTAAGTTAGTTAAGCGATATTGCAGTATTATAGTCTCATTAACGTGGAAGACCCACGCAATACTGGAAGTGCAATGTTGCAGTGCTAGATCCTCATTATAAATGTAACGCCACGTTGTGATATTTAGCTTCATCACAGCGGTTTAACCGCCGAACGGCGAGGACCCCCTTCCTCATAGAATACCTGTGTCATATACTGAGTGCAGGTATCAAGTGACCCAATTACTGGTATGGATATGATATAGGATATCGAAGTTAGTCCACATGTGTTACTAAGCATCGTGCATCTTGTGTAATTCGTCCTCTTTTGCACCCCTTATATTATTAACAACGTCAGATTGAAGTAAAACGTTTTTATTCTGTGGCTATAGTATGTAACATAGAACGCACTCTCCTGATTATGGCATGTTAACAATGTATAATTTATAATTTTTCATTGATTTAGGTCAGCTCTGACAACCTGATCTTATAATTCTTTTCGGCTGTGATACGACGTGTAACTAAGCTGGTAAAAGATATTTCTTTCTTTTCAAAAGTAACGTAGCAGCCTATGTAATATATACAGGCTGTTACTAAATCCCACAGTTAGGCAGAGGCCTCGTTTCTAGAGACGATGTTAGAACGTGGTCCGCTACTCGACTCCACTGTGTATTTCGCATGTCTTGCAAGATATGATTTTTTTTTATTTATTTCTTAATGCTGGTATTATCACGATTTCCTTCCATCACTGCGGAGTAACTAAATCAACAGAAATTTGTAATTAACAATTTCGTTGGTGCTGGCAACGGGAATCGAACTCGGTTTGTGTGTTACCGTGAATTATTTCGCCACTGCTATATCTTTTTAACTTCCTATTATCAATGCTGTGTGTCATATGGTGAACACTGATTTTTTTTTTGCAGTGAGCTACATGTGTTTGATGATGGGCATCATGTACACCCGGCCGTCATTTACTCTGAAGCTGTTCGCGTCTCCCAATACAACCCTCGACCGACCTATGACTGATACTGAACTGGCACTCTTCGGCAGTCTTCCTTCTATCAGCGCGTTGGTCAGCATCCCTTTTTGTGGCTTCCTTCTGGACAGGCTCGGCAGAAAGTACTGTTGCGTGCTGTTCTCGTCGGTTCAAGTGGTAAGTTGGGTTTTTGCATTTTTCGATAGTAAAAAGTGATGCGTCACAGATGTTTCAGTGACAGGGAGTTTATTTTATATCACTTTAATAATAATAATAACTCTTCTCAATATATCTGGGGGAGATTGTAGATAGGGGAGATCCAAAGGTTCTCGTCTGGTTGGTTCTTATATATTTTTATTTAATTGTTGGTATATATTTATATATTTATTTTATTGTATTTTATTTATTATATTGACTAACCAGATGAATAGAAATGAATATCCTACAAAAGTAATAATATTCTGATCAACAAATATCCACATATCTCGATCTGGCACACGAGCTGACTTACATATGTCAGCTCTCATGACAGTCAATTGAAAATATCCCTACAGTCTATCAACAAACGGGCTAATCTGAACCAATCTCGAATCATTGGAGGTGGTTAGGACTCCATGACGTGCGCCGATTTTTTGTTCTCTCACCCTGACTCTCAACCTTTTGGATCTCCCTATCAAGGGACTATCGTCTGGTGATCTTTATGTATGTTTTTTATAGTATTGTATATATTTTTTTTTACAAATTTTATACATTTTATATTTTTATATTATTTTATTTATTTTATTGACTAACCAGGCAGGGATGAAATGAATATCCCCCATAATAGCAATAACAATATATTAATTACTGCCACACATACATAAATGAAAAGGAAAATCAATAAAAAATAGAAACAATTACAAAATAAACGAGAATATAAACACTTCTACCCAATTAACTAAAACGAAATGATAACTGTCTTGCACCCAATATTAAAAACACACTACCAGTGTGGGGATCCTTTATTTCCCCGCCCCGAACTTGAATTTTCTTCTCGATCCTTTACTCTTCCTCGCTTATATTATTGCTAATAGCTGAACAATATGAGTGAAAAAGAAAAGACAAGTAAATGACAAATAATAATAACATTCTATATTATTATCATTATTACATTGAGAGTAACAACCGAGCACACAGTTCACCTGATGACAAGTGACAATCAAAATCAAAAATCAAAATCAATAAAAAAAAATCTTTTAAAGATTGTGCATTATACAATGCAAAAATGTAGCTTATAGTAATAATTTAGAGTCTATGCGATAAAATGTGTAATGTCTAGAATTATAGAACGGGCCGCAGGAATCACTTAGCATCAAGTGGACTATGTGATTGTTTGTCACCCGCATTAAAAAAAATCTTTTAAAGATTGTGCAGTATACAATGTAAAATTGTAGCTTATAGTAATAATTTAGAGTCTACGCGATAAAACGTGTAATGTCTAGAGTTATAGAACGGGCCGCAGGAATCACTTAGCATCAAGTGGACTATGTGATTGTTTGTCACCCGCATTAAAAAATCTTTTAAAGATTGTGCAGTATACAATGTAAAATTGCAGCTTATAGTAATAATTTAGAGTCTACGCGATAAAACGTGTAATGTCTAGAATTATAGAACGGACCGCAGGAATCACTTAGCATCAAGTGGACTATGTGATTGTTTGTCACCCGCATTAAAAAAATCATTTAAAGATTATGCAGTATATAATGTAAAATTGCAGCTTATAGTAATAATTTAGAGTCTACGCGATAAAACGTGTAATGTCTAGAATTATAGAACGGACCGCAGGAATCACTTCGCATCAAGTGGACTATGTGATTGTTTGTCACCCGCATTAAAAAAATCATTTAAAGATTATGCAGTATATAATGTAAAATTGCAGCTTATAGTAATAATTTAGAGTCTACGCGATAAAATGTGTAATGTCTAGAATTATAGAACGGCCGCAGGAATCACTTCGCATCAAGTGGACTATGTGATTGTTTGTCACTCGTATTAAAAAAAATCTTTTAAAGATTGTGCAGTATACAATGTAAAATAGTAGCCAATAGTAACAATTTAGCGTCTACGCGATCAAATGTGTAATGTTTAGAATTATTACACTATTATTAGCTTGACCTTTATATAAATAAATATAGAGGTCAATTATTTATATTTGGATAATGTTTTACTATGTTTTACATATACATTGTACAAAAAGGTGGACATAATGCCAATATTTATACTCTACCAGCCCACCTTCGGGTTGAGTAGATAATATCTTGTGGGTTAAGGAGAACAAACTTGTTATAATTTTAAAAGTACATCATTGTAATAAATAATATATTTAAATATATATAATATAAATATTAATTACACATAAAATAATAAAAAGTAAATAAAATATGCAAATAAATTATAAGTAAATACTATAATTAAGAAAAGCGTGTTTATTCTAGTATATTTGGTATTTTTAGAAAGATGCTGTAAAATGCACAACCCTGATAAAGAGACAGAGATCTGAAAACTAATAAAGATATAATAGTAACTATTCAAATACAAATAAAAGGTTAGAAATAGATTATACTCCATAAATTGTTGTCGTTTAGCCATTTAAAAAGGCAAATGAGACGCACATTCATCTTCGACAAACAATGATAGTGCAGATGCGGTGTCACTTCTAATAATGAAGGTCGAATGCTGTGATATGTAATAAAACCCCATAGGAAACTAAACAATACGTTAAGTGGATTTAAACGTCACCTTACGCAGTGGTTAATGAAAATAAATATTATTCGGCAACAGAAATTTTGAATCCAAGGACTGGCAAAGGAATAAGCGCTAATTATATGCTTTTCTAATCATTTAATTTGATTATTTTATTCAATTTCATATTGTTGCATGATTATTCATAATTATATAATTTAAATAAAACTTCATCCCTTTTTCTTTAATTAAAAATAGCGCATAACATCAAAAAAAGATTGTGTTCATTTGGAAAAAATAAGGTTTTAGATTGTTATGATGAAACAAAAACTTTTTAATAATACTATCTTATTTAAATACGTATCATTTGAGGTACAAAATAAATTAATATTATAAAGTATTAATATTAATAAATCGGACAACCCCATGAAACATTTGTACAAAGAAAAAGGATAAGGATTCACTTTCAAAGTTATTTTTCTCTGATGAAAAGAAATCTGTGATCTATAACAGGGTGTGTGTGATCACAAAAGGCTCGCTCAAAAGGTTGATGACCAATAACTTTTTATAAGGTATTTGTAGAAAAAGATATGGTTAATCATCTGTAAGGTCACGAGTGCTCGTCACAACTTAAACGTAAAGTAAACTGATGTTACGTCTAAGTAAACCATGACTTGACATCTTTCATCTTAATCTTGTGTACTTAGACAAACTGAGTCGTAAATTCCATACGTCTCTCAGTACCTCATGCTTTCTGATTAGATCATCTTCTATTTATCCATAAACTGATCGTATTTAGGCACAACATAGTGTAGCGTTTATTTTAATGTACTAAGCGTGATAAATGTGGACACGGTTCATCTAATGGTAGGTGATCTCTGTTCCGGATAGCATCCAGATCGCGTTGTCACCCTTGAGGACTGAGAGAGAATGCCTCGTTACCAGTAATAAAGGTCTCCGGATCCCTGCACTTACCGGACGAAATACAGCAACATTGTGCTGCTATTTTACGCTGGTATTATGTGAGGGCGTGGTCCTACCCCGGTCGAGGTGACCCATTCATTCTGCTGTGTAGCTCTCTACCATTGTTAAAAAGATTAATAACTGTGCATCTCAGATTGCGTTATTTTTATTATCCCAGATATGGTGAAAATGTCATAATATTTAATTAACGGAATAATTACAAAAAACACGACTTCACTGCAAGCTGAAGAAAATAACAAGAATTTTCCTTTAGGAAAGAATCCCGTGTATTGCTCTAATCATTTGAATAAATTGGTGTACTATTGTAAATCGTATGCATTATATCATTTCAATTTAAATTTTTCGAAGAAGGTTTAATATTTGAAATATATTTCATGTAGTATATAAAATAAAAACCATATATATAATTACACATTGTTTCAGTCCCAAAACTAACTAACGTGGTTTATATACATCAATAATAAAATATATAAAAATTTCCTGGTGGTCACAATTCAGTCTTTAAATGAATCATATTTTTTACAGCTTGTCTGGTCAATCGTGACCGTATGCTACAAAGTAGAGATTGTCCTAGCATCAGTCTTCTTGTCTGGACTAAGCAGCTGCACGATGGTGATCGTTCCTCTCTATATTTGTGAATTCTGCCAGGAGTCCGTCCGAGGGACTATGACTTCTAGCGTCATGGTGTTCTACGGGCTTGGGATGCTTGTGTCGTATCTCATGGGAGGCTACTTACCTTACGACACCATGAACTACGTCTGCCTATCGATGGCCATACTGGGAGTAGTCATTCTCATGCTGATGAAGGAATCACCGATGCTTTTGATGAAGAAAGGCTTAGAAAAAGTTAGTAATTTTTTTTTAAACTCTTTGTAATAACTTTAAAAATTTATAATTTCAATATCCCAATGGCTTAGGGTAAAATCTGCGTAACTTAAGGTCGTAGATTCACGACTTCCATTCAACTACTATCTTCCTATCACAATGTCCTAGAATGAGTGTTAAAGCTTAGTTGTAATGGTTAACAGGAATGTTAGGAATAAGTGATGATTGTAACCCATAACATCTATTCTCAAGATGATTAAAGATGCACAAATGATGCCACCCCTTTAGGACTGTGATGGAATGCCTTATTACTAGTAATTGAGTCTCATGACGGAATCATGCGTCCTAGATTAGATTCCTAACCGAGGAACAATAATTATGCATCACAAATAGTTAATAGACCTTCCTCTGTTCTTATTGCACTTGCATTACATCGAAATAATAAAGGGATCGACGAGTAAGTTACGGCGCTATAAAATATTCTGCGCACTTGATGTCATGTTAATAAGGAAAAGATAATTGATCAGGAGGACATCATCATGGCTAAGATGTAATTCTCCGTCACCACTAATAAAGATCTACGGATACACTTACCATACAAAAGTTATGGGCGTAAGCTATTTTACACAGGTATTCCGTGCTGTTGTGGTCCAATTTTGCTTGAATGCTTACATTTGGTAATAACCAGATGTTATTTCCGTGATCTTAATCTACAATGTTGGAAGCAAACGAAAGAAGGCAGCGCAGCCCTATCATTTAACACAATTTTTTCTGTATTTTAAACACATATTTTGTAGGAGGCCGCAAAATCTATCGCATACTATAGAGGCGTCAAGGTTAATTCTAAAGAGGTTGAGAGGGAAATGGAGGTGATTCGGAGAGCATTGAATCCGGAACTAGAAGGTTCGTGTTTTGCATTTATTAAAATTGTTGTAATTTAGCTATAGACTCTTGTGTTACTTTCAAGAAGAATTATTAAAATTTATACCTACTATTTATTAGTGTCAGCAAAAAATAAAAAAATATTCTATTCGAAAGGTGGCCCCTTTGGCTTTTATCTGTTTGGCTACGAATCTATGGACGCGCTGTTTCCAAGGGAAATTTCGCCACTCTTGCTCCAAAGATTTTTTAAGAGACTCAATTTCGCCGTGTCGTTTAGAGTAGGCCATGCTCTCTAAAACTGACCATAATTTGAAGTCTAAAGGGTCTAGATGAGGGCCAGTCTTCAGCTCTTATAAAGTCCGGAACGTTGGTTTCAAGCCAGGCTTGGGTTCGTGCCTTGTGACCAGGTGCAGTGCTGGAAAGTCCACGGTATATTTAGCTGAGAGGTTTCACAACATGATCCAAGACTGAATCTTGATACAATTTGGCTGAAGTTTTTAAAATAATATACGTGTTCCAAATTCAAAATAATTAAAAAGTAAAGAAAAAAAAGAAAAGTTTTTATGAAACAGTATTTATGGCCAGACTAGTTATATAAAAGAAGACAATAAGTTCATTAATTATTCTTTTATGAAATCAGAGGATGACCAACAAATATATAATTCATCAATCTTTAATTCATTCTCCTATTTAAAAAGAGATTGTTATATATGGTATAATCACACTTTTAAAGCGTCAATAACCTAATGGTTTAGGGTACGGTCTGCGAATCTTAGGGTCGTATTCTGATTCTGCCGGTCAATTATTTTCGTGTACTGTAGTCAATGATAAAGGTTTAATTCAGGTTTTGTTTACTTCAACGCGGATTTCTGGTGCTGTTAATCGTTTATTTCTCTTGCCGGTAACAACAATGAAACTATCTTCACTAGACGTGGTAGCTTTCGGTCTTCCCGAGCGTGGACGATCTTGAAAACTGCCTGTCTCCCTGTATCGAGTTATTGTGCCATGAACACAAGTCTTCGATAACTTCAGTTGTGAAGCAATCTCACTTTCGGATTTGCCTTCATTATGTAAAATAACGATGGCAGAACGCACTTCACTGCTGATTTCTCGAGCCTTTCCTATTTTATGACGCCTTCACTATAGAAACCACAAGTTTAGACTAATTGAGATTGTTTATGAACAAACCCAAGTAAACTCCGGTAATAATAAGCCAGAAACACGTGTTTTCAGGAGCTAAATAATCCTAATTATTGACCAATATGTAACAAAAGCAAAGTAATTAGCAATGAGGACATTACAAAAATATTATTACGACTCTACCACCTGGCTCTAGATATCAGCGTTTGTCGGTGTTTGAAAATAATAGATGTTAAGTGTCCAATAACTTGAGAGTAAACAAATAATGACTTCTTTAAATATTCGATACTATCAATAGAATATGCAGATGTGCATTTCTTTTATTTATCCTATGGGATTTTATTACAATTGATGGATAATTATGTTGTTTATGTGCGGTCTTAAATTTAAGACCGTATAAATATTACTACTAAATTATTATGGTGCCGTGATCCTCAAATGAAACTGATAAAAGAGTCCTCGATCTGTCCTGCGTCTTCTCCCGCCCTCTACCTGGATCTCGCACAGAGTCCTTCTCAATCTCACCTGTCTAGAGATACCTAAATATTTTATTCTATCAAATACATAAGAAACCATTCATATTTTTTATTTCATAGAGTAACAAACGAGCACACAGTTCACCAGATGGTAAGTGATTCCTGTGGCACATGGGACCCACATTCATTCTCGATAACAAATCATAAAGCGGATATGTTTACACCCCTGAAAACTGGTCTAAGATGGAAATATCCGTCACCACTAATAAAAATCTTTGAATGCCTTCACTCATCAGGTCCAAACACAGCGTTATGCTGCCCTTTGAGTTGGTATTTTGTGAAGGCTTGGTTTTTTCCCAGTTAAGCCGACCCATTCTTGGTGCCATTAGAAATAAACTTCAGTTACTACCCCTGTTAAATCGTTAAAATAGTTTTGACACATAGGAAAGTTTGCGCCCAAGATCAGTGTCAGTATTGTTATCCAGCTGATGCTTATCTATAAATTCTATTTAATAACGTATTTAAATTTTCGCAGACCTTACTCCTGAAGCGGAAAAATTACAACCGGAACTAAACGAGAAACCCAAGATGTCCGCGTGGAAGTTCATTAGTGAGTACTGTTTATCAAAAATACTCGGTTTTATTTATTAATATAACGTTTGGGTGTGTGGAGAAAGAATGGTATTATACAATAGTGATCATCCTGTATAGTTAGTAAATTTTATATTTTTGCTAAATATTCTTACGTAGAAGAGATTTTTTAAACTTACTAGAACAATTCTTACTATCAACTAACAGCGGTAGAGCTACGCTACAGTTTCTTTCTAGCTTCAGAATTAATGGGTCAGCTCTAGGTAGGACCACGGTCTTACAGAAAACCAGTATAAAATAGCAGCATAATGCTGCTGTGCTTCGTCTGGTGACGAGGCATTCCATCTCAGTCCTCAAGGGTGACAACGCATCTGTTTTATGATTCCTTATCAAGAATGAATATAGATATTACTCTCAATGCGATAAATATACAACGTATGTTGTTTTAAGATATTTTCTTTTATAATATTAGAGATAAAATATGAGTTCACAGTTCACACCTCAACAATGTTCAAGATGTACATGCGTCGTCACACCGGAGGACTGAGATTTAATCAATACCTGTAAATGGGTTCCCGGATCCCTACACTCACCAAACGAAACACAGCAGCGTTATGCTGGTATTCTGTGATGGCTTGGTACTACCCATTAATAATGTAGCTAGAAACCAGGTTAAGCAGATTATTAGATAAGGCAGGTTGACATCAACTGTGCGGAATATTTTATAGTGACTTAAGCATTTGCGCAAACATAGAGGCGCCCGCTCGTCGTTCCCTTCCCTGTTCGAATGTAATGTGTTTAATTGTATTACACCTCCCTCCGATCTAGAGGGAGGTCCAGGTCAAGTGTCAGGGGTACGGGACATACATAAAGCACACGCAGAACGGAAAACCATGAATTTATGATACGCAAATAATGTTCCTCAACTCGCTGCAGCCAAGCTCTTGCCACTATACCACGCAGCCGTCGTAGAAATAATTATATAAGTTAAATATAAGAGCTATGAATTTGTTAATCTACAGAGAAATCTCGATCAACGCGTCGCGGGCTACTGGTGGCCGTCGCGCTGTACACGGCGTGCGTCTTCCAGGGTCTGGCGGTGGTCCAGGTGTACGCGGAGCCGCTGTTCGCTGAAGCCATACCCACCATGTCCCCGATCGTCTGCAGCGTCATATCCGCCGTTGTTACGGTCGTGTCTGGTCTCATCGCTGCCTTCTTAGTTGAGAGGGCTGGAAGACGGGTTTGTTTTAAGACAATATATTTTAAATCGCTAAGCTTACAACTATATTATGGGTGTCTAAAAGGGAAGAGTGAGTGTGGGTATCTGCTGATCTAGGGCACTGTACCATCAATGTCTACATCACTTAACACCAGGTGGGATTGTAGACATGCACTGATATCCATTTAACAATGAAAGAATCAGATTATCAAAAATATTGTTATTGTTTAGAACCGATAACCAATGGAGGGGGGGAGGTTCTTGTGTTGCAACCTTGGACTGACAGTCGCAGTGTAGAACGACCCTAAGAGCGACGGCCTATGCAAGTTTCCTGGAAGTTGATGGATGCAGGTGGCTCGGAATCATCATTAGTGGCAACCTGTGGTGGAGAACTATGTACAGCAGTGGACCATGGACAGGTTGCTATGATGATGATGAGACTTTAAATAAACTAAAACCACACGCGTGGCCACAATATATACTGTTGTCATCGTTTGAAAATTTCATTTCAATTTACCCGTACGAAAATAGATGAAAACTGAATTCAAAAATGTACATGCCAAGCTAATAAAAGCGTGTTGAAGGTATTTTATATGTATAAATCGCATCCAAAATTTTAACTTTTACTGTTATTTTATATTGGTGATGGCGCCATCTATTGTCGCAGATGCGCTGCCGGCCTTTATGAAAGGTGTAGGCTCTTTTCTTGAAGGTCCCTAAGTCGTATCGGTTCGATAATACCGATGGCGACAGCTGATTCCACAGAGAAGTTGCACGCGGTAGAAAATTTTGGCGTAAAGCGCGCAGTGTCGGATCAGAATCTACTAACATAGTGGTGGCAGAGATGATAAGGATCAAATTTCGTATTTTACCGTGATATCTCATAAAAATGGAGTACCGAATAATAATTTATTAATCAGGGGAACGATGTAGAGGCAAAGTCCGTTCACCGGAAATGGTTACGTTGTGGTCGAACAGATTTTATTTCACTAATTCGTTTTGATTTCAATGGATCCAAATGCATTTTTTTTAAAACTGTTATGGTAAGTGAAGACTACGGCCCAAGAAATCCACACCCAATCTCAAAAATTTTCAAAACACACATGCGTTGTCATCCCTTAGATGACTGAGATGGAAAAAATCGTCATCTGCTTGAGTTTCCGGACTCGTACACTCACATGCACTGGTATTCGGTGAGCGTGTGGTTGTCCTAAGGGTCCATGATCAATAATATGTCCTAGCACAAGTGTTTAAAGCTTAGTTGGAGTGGTTAACCGGAATGTTAGTAATGACTTAATTGTTTATAAAAAATATATTTTTTAAATGTCTTCTTCCCTACTTCAGAATCTGATGATATACGCTTCAATAGCGTCCGGAACGTGTTGTGTAGTGCTGGGAACGCAGATTCACCTGCACTGGGGTGCACATTGGATCACGGCCTTGTTTATGTACCTCTTCAATTTCACATACATGTGCGGTGCGGGTACCGTGCCATTGGTCTTCGCGGCCGAGATATTTCTGCCCGAGGTAAGAGTGTAGTGCTAGTTCAATATTTCATAAAAGTAAGCATAACAAATAACCACGAGAATCTGAACGTAACTGATTCCTACGGCCCACGACACTCAAACTCATAAGGAATCTTAATGATGATGTATTGTCATACCTGAGATGAGACCTAACTAAGATGCAATTCCTCACCAGTATTAAACGTTTCCAGATTCCTAAACTTGCCAATTGAATAACAGCTGTATTATGCTACTATTTTACGATTGATTTCGCGAAGGGTTTGGTTAGATATTCACTGCTCTAGAAAGAAATAATTTTAGTAAAAGAACAAAAAATTAATCTGGTGGTAACTGATCATCAACATCCGCAGTACTACTTGAGGAGCTGCAGTTATATTGACGGTCTTCATGGAAGGAGTAATTTCTTTTCTCGAATGTATCTCCTCTAGTCATATTTAAACGCCATTTACTATCAGCGCATGGTCCTTCCACGTTGTATGTATCTTATGTTTTTTGTCTTCTCAGATCAAGAGCTTGACGTCAATGATAACGATCGAGTGGGGATTCATATGCAGTTTCGTGATCCTCTTCATCTTCAACCCTCTGGTGTCGGCCATCGGCCTAGGACCGGTCTTCTACATTTTCGCCACCGTCTGCTTCCTATCTGCCGTCTTCGCTTTCTTCTTTATGCCAGAAACTAAAGGCTTGACTGTTGATGTTATTCAGAATCTCTTATCAAAGAAATCCGTGCAGAAATATTAAGTTCAACTTTTGTATCTTTAAATAGTGATAATTTTGTTTTAAAGTAAATGTTTGTGAATAGGTTCGTATTTATTAAACATTAAGAGAGTATAATAACATGATTTATTTAAATGTTTAGTTGTAAATCTTGTTTGTATTTTTATTTATTTTTTTTACTCTTTATTGCATATTGTTCTCGAAGGGCATACTTAATACCAAAGGCACTCTCTACCAGTCAACCCAAGGTATGATGAGGTATGTATGTGTATGATAGGTGTAGCAATAACCTAATTAATAAAAAGGAAAAATAACTAATACAAGTAAAGAATTATACATACATACATAATAGAATACAATACAATAACGCGTTCCGGGTGCTTATGGGGCTGCCGCGCCGCTGCAGCGCTTCCGCTATGTTATCAGGCGTGGTTGTATGGGGGTAAGCCTGGGGCTGGTCGTCTCTTTAATGAAATGAATGAAAGTAGGCGCGTTTTTAAATCAAAACTAAAGTGGTGTCAAAACACACATGCGTTGTCATCCCTTAGATGACTGAGATGGAAAAAATTGTCATCTGTAATTGAGTTCCCGGACTCCTACACTCACATGCACTGGTATTCGGTGAGCGTGTGGTTGTCCCAAGGGTCCATGATCAATAATATGTCCTAGCACAAGTGTTTAAAGCTTAGTTGGAGTGGTTAACCGGAATGTTAGTAATGACTTAATTGTTTATAAAAAAAATATTTTTTAAATGTCTTCTTCCCTACTTCAGAATCTGATGATATACGCTTCAATAGCGTCCGGAACGTGTTGTGTAGTGCTGGGAACGCAGATTCACCTGCACTGGGGTGCACATTGGATCACGGCCTTGTTTATGTACCTCTTCAATTTCACATACATGTGCGGTGCGGGTACCGTGCCATTGGTCTTCGCGGCCGAGATATTTCTGCCCGAGGTAAGAGTGTAGTGCTAGTTCAATATTTCATAAAAGTAAGCATAACAAATAACCACGAGAATCTGAACGTAACTGATTCCTACGGCCCACGACACTCAAACTCATAAGGAATCTTAATGATGATGTATTGTCATACCTGAGATGAGACCTAACTAAGATGCAATTCCTCACCAGTATTAAACGTTTCCAGATTCCTAAACTTGCCAATTGAATAACAGCAGTATTATGCTACTATTTTACGATTGATTTCGCGAAGGGTTTGGTTAGATATTCACTGCTCTAGAAAGAAATAATTTTAGTAAAAGAACAAATAATTAATCTGGTGGTAACTGATCATCAACATCCGCAGTACTACTTGAGGAGCTGCAGTTATATTGACGGTCTTCATGGAAGGAGTAAGTTCTTTTCTCGAAGGTATCTCCTCTAGTCATATTTAAACGCCATTTACTATCAGCGCATGGTCCTTCCACGTTGTATGTATCTTATGTTTTTTGTCTTCTCAGATCAAGAGCTTGACGTCAATGATAACGATCGAGTGGGGATTCATATGCAGTTTCGTGATCCTCTTCATCTTCAACCCTCTGGTGTCGGCCATCGGCCTAGGACCAGTCTTCTACATTTTCGCCACCGTCTGCTTCCTATCTGCCGTCTTCGCTTTCTTCTTTATGCCAGAAACTAAAGGCTTGACTGTTGATGTTATTCAGAATCTCTTATCAAAGAAATCCGTGCAGAAATATTAAGTTCAACTTTTGTATCTTTAAATAGTGATAATTTTGTTTTAAAGTAAATGTTTGTGAATAGGTTCGTATTTATTAAACATTAAGAGAGTATAATAACATGATTTATTTAATTGTTTAGTTGTAAATCTTGTTTGTATTTTTATTTATTTTTTTTACTCTTTATTGCATATTGTTCTCGAAGGGCATACTTAATAACAAAGGCATTCTCTACCAGTCAACCCAAGGTATGATGAGGTATGTATGTGTATGATAGGTGTAGCAATAACCTAATTAATAAAAAGAAAAAATAACTAATACAAGTAAAGAATTATACATACATACATAATAGAATACAATACAATAGCTGTAGCTACCAATAAATACCATATGTGGATGACATATTTATTGTATTATATATAAAATAAAATTATTATCAAAAATTAATAACGATGACGAAGATGTCGTCTTGGCCAATTTCATCACCGATGATATCAATTCATTATTACCAGATGATATTGTCTAACAACGATCTATTTACTGGTCGATGAAGTGGAAATGGGCTGGTCGAAAATAACTAATAAGTATGAAGGGACGCGGCAGCTCAATTAGCGCTTGCTTTTATTCACCCAACGGACTACCGTATTTTAAATGTCAATTTACCACGTTACTCAGCGGTGAAGGAAAACGTCGTAAGGAAACCTGCCTCTAAGAAGTTAATAAAAAAATATATTTTCGAAGACATGTGAAGTCCACCGCCTCTGGAGTGCAGCCGCATGATGGACAGCCACTCTAGAGAGACGAACTATGCCCAAAAGTGGGATTTACATAATAGGCTGTTACTTTACTTTTTCTAATGATGAAGAAATGTTCTCAAACTCAAAATGCTGACAAACTCAGTAGTGTTACTTCCCGATAAATAAATTATATAAAACGAATAGCAAGCATGTTTATGGAAAGTTCATCGATGTCGATGGCCTACGTAAAGCAGTAGATAACTAACTATTGGTGGTTGAGTTTGGTTTCCGACTCAAGTCTCCAGCCAGTGGTTGATGTAAGTTACAATTACTTTTTTTAAACATTGAGAGTAATAAATGAGCACAAAGTTCAAGATACTCATTCTGCGTAGATCGGATAAAAAAGACAAAGAAATAATTAAAAGCTGACGGTGATTCGGGTAAACTATGACATCTGACATAACAGTCTTTCCCGTGACCAAACTTTTGAACAAAATGTTTAAATAAACACGATAAAATGAATCTAATAACTTAAATAAATGCAATAAATTAAATATACATATACTGTTAGCTGTTGGTGGAAAAGAGGGCATATCTATATTACTTGGAGAGCATCCAATGTTCTGGTGTGAATAGCTCTCTGTATATCTTATCTGTCGGGAGCTTTCATTGCGTGATTAATGTGGAGCGACTGCTTATTGCCTTAGTGCATGACATGACAGCGCCGTCACCGTCGACAAATTGGACTTCAAGAGATCTAAAGCATCCAAGCGTTATAATAGAAAGCTTTCTAATTCGAATAGTGCAGATGCTTATTTTTGAACCAGAAGCGTCTGTATAAAATCGACGGGCAGCCCCTTCGTCTCCGGCAAGAAAATTATACTGAAGATCGCAGAGGCGAAACAGACTCCGGCGAAGATGTAGAACAAAGGACCCAGGCCTATAGCAGAGACGAGCGGCGTGAACACGTAGAGAATGACGAAATTGCACACCCAAGCCCATTCCATTGAAAGCATTGACACCAAACTTTTTACCTGTAAAGAAAAGGAGGCTAGAATTAGAATCTCGTAACAGCTTATGAAGGAAAAGCGTCGGTTGAAGAAAGAACCTGGCTACGTAACATCCGTTAGCGGACGGGAATCGCGAGAGCCACTGACCTGGTCCGCCTCGCGAGGAATACGGAGAGATATATAAAACTAACTGCAATCCTTCACTAGTAAGAGAAGTACCAAAAGAACAAAAACAACATTACCAACTGCAATATAAAGGTTGACACGACCAAGAAAGAACACCAGTAAGAAATTGAGGTTAAACGCTGACGTGTTCCTATGGGAGTGAAGGAAACCAGAGATCAAATCACAACTAACATACTTATCGTAATGCCTAGAAGATGATTATTTTTACAACATAAATTTATGGGAAATTGCGTCTTGACTCAAGCATACAGTTGCCATCTACATTCAACCTCAACAAGTATTCAAGATACATGTCATGTCGTGCGTTGTCACACAAAGATGCTGTTTTATGTCCCTCCGCGGTCAAATTGATCTGACGCTGCATCTAGAAACAAACTGCAGTTTGTCTCTACCATACAATGTTAATATAATAGTTTTATTTCAATTTGGTTGAATATTATAAACGGTTATTTTGACATTAGTTCACAAAGGTCTGACAAAATGCCAAAGGCAGATATGTGTATAATAGGTGTAGCAATAAAGTAATTGATAGAAAGAAAAAAAACTAATACATGCAATAATATATGCTTATATAGATATTAAATACATAATACATGTATAAATACACAATATATATATATATATATATAAATATAAATATACATATATACAAATACATATACAATAGTATACAAAACAATAGCGGTAGCTATCAATAAATTGTAAGTAATCACGAATCAATATATTTTAGTAAAATTCCAATATAAATAATATTGAAATTTTACAAAAAAGTGGCTTAAATTGAAATCAACTTTTTTTTCTATTATAAGTAGTAAGAAGTTTTTAAGCGTGGAAATTTAGAAGAAAAGATTTCTTAAAAGCTTCCATACTTAAAAACAGCTTGATTACCTCTGGCAAGAATACTTCAGCTGCAAACACATATGGTACAGTTCCAGCTCCCAATTGGTAGGTGATACAGAAGAGGTATATGAAGACGCCTGTGATCCAGTGTGGACCCCAATGGAGGTGGATCTGGGTGCCCAGTACGACGCAGCAAATCCCCGCCCCCAGCGACGAGTAGATCATGAGAGGCTGAAACAGATATATAACTCTTTCCCAAGCGAGACTAAGTATACAATTTACATTTTTCCAAATTATTTTGAATTTATAAAATATATATATATATATATATATATGTATATATATATATATATATATATATATATATCTTTTGAAGATAAAAGTCTTACACGTCGTCCAGCTATATCCATCAAGTACGCAGCTGAACAGCCTGCTAGGACAAACGCTATGGCAAGCAAGACACATGCTAGCGTCGATGACATATGAGGAAGTGCAGCCTCGAACACCGGCTCCGCGTACACTTGGACACCCACTAGACCTTGGAACATCGTGGCTGAATAGAGAATCAAAGCCACAAATAACGCTCGGCGGGTAGATCGAGAATTTCCTGGAAAAAAGAATTTTCACAATTTTAAACAAGATAAGGTTGGATGGATGGTAAGGCTTTTTTCGTATCTGAGGGGAAGTGTTTCAAAGAGTCTTTTAAATGTGGTTGAAGACACGATTCTGAGTTTTTTCTTCTTACTAAACCCTCAGACTATTGAGCGGGGCTCCGGATTGTCCTACGGAACGCACTAGTGTCTATCTGCACGGCGTCTTCTTTTATTGCAAACACATTTCATCATATGGTAAGTGATTCCTGAGACCCGTGACATCCACATTCAAAACAAAATATTATCATTATTTTTTATTAGATATACAGGTTTCCTCACGATGTTTTCTATCACCGCAGAGCATATAAATCAACACTTAAAATTGCTCTTAAGAATTACATCGGTACTGTCAACGGGAATCGAATTCTGTTAACTAGCGTATCGTAAATTTAAAGCGTGCGTTTAGATACTGAGCTACCATGGCTCTTGAATGATATAAGTAATTTAAAAAAACATTTTGTAGTGACGCACATCTTGCGCACTCGCATCCTATATAATGTAATAAAAAAATATCTTCAATGTGTACCAAAGATTTGCGAAGTTTTTCAATTGTATTACGAAACGTAAACTATATTTAAACAACCAATTGTGTCTAAATACATCAAAGCGTTTTCGTTTCTCCAGGTGTAATTATGGTAGAACCTATTTACCGAAATGAGAGCATTTCATTCACTATTGGCTTTTTTGTATCGTATTTAAGGTAACAAACTAGCACTTCGTTCAGCTGATGTTAAATGATTCTTGTTGCCCGTGACATCAACATTTATCCTCATTAAGGAATTATAACCCGGTTGTGTTCTCCCTGTCGAGAATGTTACCAGTAATAAGGCTACGACTGCCAAGAATCCCTGAATCACGAGAAATTCTGAGCCACCTTCATCCGTCGACTTCTCACAAAATTAGCTAGGTCATCAAGCATTTTCTGAAATGCCTTGCATTTAAAACTTATGTAACGAAATAGAAATAAAAATTCTTCTTCTAAAGTACTTACTAAGAAATTTCCATTTCGAGATCTTTCCCTGTTTTTTCTTATCTGGATTCAAGTTCTCTTCCTCAGCCACCATATCTGCAACACACAAACAATATCAGTAACATTTTAATTTTTTTATAGATATAGAGGTAGAGCCACTAGCAGTTTATTTTTAGATGCATAATGAATGAGTCGTCTTGACAGGGGAAATAACTACCAGGATCTCACGGTTCTGCGGTGTTTTTCGATGATGCGGCATTCCATCATCATCTCAGGAGTAACAACACATCAGCATTATGATTCATTATGGGGCTGAATGTAGGTGCTGTAGGCAACAGGAATCACTTACCATCAGGTAAACTGTTTAAAATAAAAAAAAAATAAGCCATTTATTTCACACAGTAAATTTAAACATTTAACATATTCAGAATTTTAGTATACAATATTTTAATTTATCAATACTTATACTTGAATGTGGAAAATGAATATTATCATGATTGTTTTTTTTTTAAATATTACATTTATATTATTATTGAATTATTAGAATTTAATTGATTTTAAATTAGCGTTTTTTTAAACTGTTTACTCGTTGCTAATTCTCAATACAATAAAAACAAATGGTTGAGTATTCTCGTACATACCAGGGGTGTAAGTATTGCCACATTAATAATAAATATCAAATTTAAAAATGCATCTAATATTTTTTTAATTTAATAAGCTAGAAATAGCCTTTTTAATGGCATTGACTTTATCTTTTACTTTTTTTTACCGAGAATTTTTATTAATTTTATTTGATTTTATTATATAGTCTATAAAATACTGTTCATTTGAATATGTTATAATTTTTAGATTCTTAGATATGAAGGTTTATGGTGATGACCTGGATTCATTGCCGCCGAGGTGTCTGCGACACTGTTATGCAACAATCATAGTAAATATTTAAAATAAGCACGCAGTTATCATTTTCGGCTTATCTTTTATCTTTTATCGCACCAAAGTTGTCTAAAGTACTATAAAATAACTAGAAATGTGTGCATTGTTTCAGAACGTATTATGAGTTTAGATATAATATTTACGCTTAAAAACAAATTTTTTATCTACTTTTTATTAACGCCACTAGAGGTATTTGTGATAAAATTTAGAAAGATTACGATGAAAATGAACAGTGGTAGAGCCATGCTGCAATTTGTTTCTAGCTGCAGAATGAATGGCTCAACTGAATGCTCGTTTGTGGTGTAAAGTCTGGTATATGGGCATTAAACTAGTGGCAGACTAAGACCAACGAACCAGCGCCGAATTAATTCAGTTGCAGTAGTAATGAAAATGTAGCGGATCAACCAGACGGGAATCTTTCGAGAGGGAAGTCCAAACGGTCGAGGGTTAGGACGAAAGGGGGATAATCGTGTTGACTTTACGAGTGGGGTCGAGTAGCAACGCCTTCTGCATTTGAGCCCGGAGCCGCCCATCCCGGAGTCAAAGTCACCCCAAATGAATCACGAGGCTAGTTAAGATTAACTCGTTTGCAGATGCAACTATATTTCATACATGTCAATCACCTCGTGTATCTGGTCCAGATTCTCTTACTCTTTTTGTTCTGTAGGAATTATTCTTATTACTTGATTTACCTTCGACGTCAGCGCTAAGTGCCCTCTTCATGGTGTTAAGTTCTTGTATCACCACCTTTGAATCCTCGTTTACTCTTCTATAAAACGCAACAGCCTTAATTGCATCCTGTAATGTAGTTATTCTATCATTTTATGTAGTTACTAGTACCATACATTTTACCGGATAACTCACAATTTACGAGTACCTTCATTTATATTTTTTTTATAAACGACATCATCCATCCCTCACCTGATGATAACTGCGGCCTTGACGTCTACATCCATCATCAATAAAGATTCTAGATGCTTATACGCCATTACTTCTAAGGAATTAGATGGAATTCCTCTTCACCTGTAACTAGATCCCCTACACTCACTGTGTGCATTATGCGGCTATTTCACACTGGCGTTCTGTAAGTGCCTTCCCCTGTCGGACCTATCCAGCCAAGTGCCAGTGAGGAATTAGATATAGCTTTGCGCCACCTTATAAAATCACCATAAGAAACCAAGCTATCCTAACAATTTTGTTTCCTCATAAATTTATAAGTTACTCACTAGCATGTTTACTTACGACGTTGTCTGGATTTTGTTAATATCGACTCGTATAATGTAGAGAGTGATTGGTGTGTTACTAACTAAATAAACCAATACATAATCAGACAGCCTACCCATAATCCATTTCTAAACATAGGCCTCCTATATAGACAGAGAAAGCATGATATTGGGCCTCCTTATTCATCGACTTCCCGCAAACTTGCATAGGTCGACGTTTCATCTGGTGGGGGTTTCCTATACTGCGACTATCAGAATGGCGTTGCCACTAAAGAACCATTCCTCCCCATCCGTTATCGGTTCTACTAGAGCTATATGACTAGGCCATTGTTACATCAGCTTACAATTTTTTGCGAAATCGATCACCCTCGTTCTACTGTAGATATCTACGTTGCGTATTCTATCACGAAGAGAAACAAATCTAGAGAATTAAGCCAATTCACAAGGAAGCAATTAACCCATTCTTAGCAATAGAAAAATGATTATTCGTATTTCTATATCTATGAGTATTAACCCACCTTTACCAAGCCTTTCTTCATCAGATGCAACGGTGACTCCTTTAGAGGCCATATCATCAACACACAAAGCACCGACATCGACAAACATACGTAGATCATCGTGTCATACTCCAAGCAACCGCCCATCAGGTACGACGCTAGTATACCGAGCCCGTACGAGATCATTGATCCAGACGTCAGCATTCCTCGCACCGACTCCTCGCAAAACTCACTAACAAAGACAGGAGCGAGTAGTAAAATACTACCCCCAAATCCTGATATGAACATTGCAGCAAGCACGGCTTCTACCCTATGACTAACTGATACAATTAGCCAAGCGACCTGAAAACAATACTTTATTAATTATTTATGTTTTACTTTAACAAGTACTTAGTTGCATTACATGTAAGATAATCCTGGTGGATTCCGATCATGGAGTTCTATTTTTTTTCGTTATGTCAACTGGGCAGACTATGATGCTGTTGTCCAGGTAGATTTCAACCACGGCGATATCTTCCGGTTATTAACAGATGACATTAACTGCGCAGTATATTTTACAGTGCCGTAACAATTATTGCAAGCACAGACGCACTCACACGTCGTCCCCTTCCCTATTCCGATGTAATGCATGTACATACACTAATATAGATTTACACTATGAATGAAATACCACATGTAAACTAAATATTGTCCACTTACCACCTGCGGTAAAGAGAATAGAATGCAGCTGTTCTTTCTGCCGATTCTATCAAGAAGAAACCCTGAGAAAGGCGTGACAAATATCGCGCTCATGGAGGAGAAGCTTCCGAACAAGGCTATTTCATTATTATCCATCGGGCGATTCAGGGTTGTGTTTATGGATGAAAAAAGGTTGATCGTGGAAGAAGGCCAGGCGTACATCAAGGCCATGGTAAAGCAGGAGTAACAAACTGAAACGAAAATTAAAACTTCTAATAACATTCATCTTGTAGAGCCAGGCTGCATTTAGTTTCTAAGACATACAACATGAATTAGGGACCACGGCATCACAGAATAACAGCGTAAGAAGCCATAACTGCAGTTTCTTACGGAGAATGTAGGGATCGAGGGACCAAATTACAGTTAACGAGTAATCCCATCTCCGACCTCAGGGAAGACAACACATGTGCATTTTGAATCTTTGTTGAGGACGAATGTGAATGTCATGGTCTTTAGTAAATAATATAAAAAAAACTACCCTCTATTTCATCGGTCCCTGCAAGAATTTGGCAGCAAAATTTGGCGCTCCTAAAAAAATTGATCTGTCTTTTTATTTATAGAGAAATTTTGCGTCATTACTTAGAGCACTCATAACGCTAACCTGGACTAGGTTAGCGTTATGAGTGCATAATAAGTTAGGGTATTCCCCTTTCCCCTAAAAGGGGGCTCAAAAATAATATATATCATGGTGGTCACTGAAGAGGCGTAATAGTTTCTCTAACGAGAGCAAATCTCACAAATGATCTTCAATTAATAAAACCGTTATTTTTTGTATGAATCGTTTTTACACTTTGTGACTCACAAAAAAGTATCTTTATTTTTTTTTTCAAATTAGCCTTGTTTTTAAAGTAATGGTGACAAGCAAGCGCACAGTTCACCAGGTCCTAAGATGCAGATGCGTTGTCATTCTTGAGGACTGAGATGAAATGCCTCTTCACTAGTAATAAAGGTCTTCGGATCCCTACACTCACCAGACGAAACACAGCAGCATTATACTGCTATTTCACGCTGGTATTCTGTGAGGGCGTGCTCCTACCCCGGTTGTGCCAACCCATTACTTCTGCAGCTAGAAACCAACTGCAGTGTAGCTCCACCACTGCTTCGATGGAATCCTTCGCTACCAACTAGTGGTGTCCGGCCCCTACACTCACCAAAGGGGCTTGCTGTTTTTCACTGAGATATTCAATGAGAGGATGGTCCTCTGGTAGAGTATAAAGATTGCAACAATAAATACGCTATCGCATGTTAAAGCGTTTCTTTTTATTCTCAATAAATTACTTAATTTTTAAATCGATTGCTAGATTATTTTAAATTGACTTGTAATATAATAATTTTGTTTATAAAAAAGAAACAATAAAGAACTTACCGATTACGGTACATCCTGTTTGATGAAGAATGGACATGTTCAGTGTCAATTAACCCCCAGTTATCAGTCAGCTGTCTCGAGCTCCCACTGAACAGTTCGTCTTAACAAGATTTAAATTAGCAGGTTTATCAGCAAGATATGAAGAATAAACACAGTGCAAATAACAACCAGCGGTTAGATGTGAGACGGTGGATAATTGTATTGTCAGACAATCTCGTCTATTTGATGATTTATTTAGCACTAAAAGTCTCCTTGTGTTATAACAGTTTCCTCCAGCGTCGCTTGTTATTAATTAAAAGACCGAAATTGCTTTTTGAACTAACTGTGTACACTCGTAGCGATGATAAATAATGGATCGGGAAATCAAAATCCATATTTTATACATAAATTCAAGATATTTTTTATCATAGTTTATTAACATTTGATTATATATATGCTATTTTGTTCGACAATTTGTTGACATTTTGTAGGTAGTGACATAATCCACCATTGCTGGAAAAAATTTTGGACTTCTGATCAAAATTAAAAAAAAAATTAATTATATTAATTAATTAAATTAAAATCAGAAATTACGAAGCTATATGATGGATGCATACACTTCGCAACCAAGCTCTCTCAATATTTGCTGAGTTGATCAATTCCGGCCGATTATTCTACATTTCTTGCTTGAGCTTTATCAGATGTTGGCAGCCTTTTCAATCCCACCATATACACAACAACACCGTATTTAGAATTAATTCGGGTTTGGCTATAGTCCGTGGAGCTTGACTGTCCTTTGATGATCATTATCGCACGTTCTTGTCGTAGGTAATCCACTTTTCATTACCAGTGATAAATCTTTTCAAAAGCGGTTCGGTTTCGACACAATAGAGAATCGCAAATGAGTATACGATTCATTAGGATTTTTTCAGTAAGCTAAGCGTATGGCATCCGAATTTCTAGCTTTTTTGTATTTCCTAACGTTTTCAAATGGGTTAGGTACGGACACTATGTTTAGTTCATAAACTTTTTTTGCGGCTTGTATCGCATTTTCCCCTTTTTTGAAAACTTCAGAATGTATCGAATTTCTTCGTTAGATTCACTTATTTTATTTTCCGTTTTTAAAATGTGTCATCTGTCAAATGTTATAAAATACGATAAAGCTTTTTCCCCCACCCATTAAAGCAACAGTCGTGCCCTGGTATATTAAATCTGAAAAATTGGATAATCTTATACTCCGCGTTTGATCAAATCATGCGTGTTCTAGACCGACAGTACGACGCCATCTAATATGGTTGAAGGAAATATAACAATTGACACAGAGGTTTTTATATTCTTTTTACTTTAATGTCAATCGTCAAACATATTATATATTTTTGTAGGTACTTATCGATATCTTCGTCGATCTCGAACACGACAATATCTTCTGGTCTTGTAATAATTGTAGTTCCGTTTACGGCAAACGCAAAGGCACTTGACCCTTCCCTCTTCCAATGTAATGTACATATGTGCAGTAAGGTCGATGGAAGGTTAAGATGAAGAGTCAGAGACATGGAAGTACCGTTGTATGGGTATATGTAATAGGATGTTTGAAACCACTAATGAAAAGGAAGTAATCCAATGATGAAAGTCTTTGAAACTATCCTTGCTATAAAATTTTACTTCATGCCATAATTCAGAACAGGACATAGGATACCAAACGATACTATATACCATAATAAGTTATTTCAAAACATGTACAGCAAGCACTATTTTTTAATTATCAAAAAAAATAGCTTTAGTTATTGTACGTATCTTTGCAAATAAACAATATCAATGTCAAGTCGTAGGTATCCCCGAATGAATTTACTGGGTTGCCCTCGGGACTAAATGGAATCCCGGAGGCGGGAGAGGTTGACCCTTTTGTATACCTTACCCAAGACTTTGAGTAGGCTTGTGTGTCAATAGGCTGATGGATCGGTTGGGTGTTGCGAGGACTTAAGAATCTATGATGTCGGCTTCCTTCCAGCTGTTCAAGGTGCCTTTGGACAGTCGCGTTTAAGATTTTCACCAGTAGGTGTAGAATGGATATACCTTGGTAGGGAATCGCAATCACAAGATAAGACACTAAAAATAGTTTCCGACATTTCATTCATAATATAGGTAATAGTCGCACGTAGGCTTACGCCCTCCCCACCGCCGCCCTCCTTCCGAATCTGCGTCCATTGAACAGTGCGTAGTAATTTTGACTCTATTAAGTATGGTGTCCATAATTTTATGTAGGATTTCTGGATACTTGTATCCAGGATACACATCAATAGTCACTCCACAGTGCACGGTAATACAGCGAATAAATAAATTGTTAGAAATTAACTTATAACACGAACTCTTTCTTCAATTGTGTGACGTTATTGAAACATGTATGATGACCCTGAAACTGTATTCACAGTTGTATTCTAAAGCCAAACCACATGTTCAAGCTGAAAGCCGGCTTTAACTGACGCGTCACACATGGGAGCGAAACACACTTATCAATATATTAATTATATCAAATTTTAATTAAACTTTTGTCTTTTCTTTATTATATTTGTCAATTTAGCGGCAGCTCAATGTCTACGGTTTTTTTTATTTATTGTATCGAAGGTGACAAATAAGCACAGTTCACCTAATTCTGTAAAGATTTAGTAGTACTTACCCCTTCGAGACTTATACCGCACCTAGAAACAAACTGCAACTGCTGGCTCCACCACTACGAAAGAGTCAGCATCTAAACGCTTGCTTTTGATTCACGGTACCCAAAAAGAACCCTTGGGTAAAACTCTAAAAATTTTTTTAATTGCAATTTATGTGTATGAAAAGATTTTAAAGAGAGTGACAAACGAGCACACATTTGACCTGTGTCAAATGTGTGCTCGTTTGTTATCCTGAAGGGGTGGGCTAAAGGGGCCCCCTACACTCGCTAGTCGAAACACAGGAGCGGCATGCTGTATTTCGTGCTGGCATGAGGTGTGGTCTTTCCCCCGGTCAAGACGATTTATGCCACCATATGTTTTTAACCACGATTTTAAATCTATTTATATGACGTATGACAAATCAATTATTATTTGCGAAATTTCATTAAATATTATCATATAAAAATGACTATTTATTTTAAATTTTGTCAAATATATCATCATCGATCAGCCAATCGTGCTGTTCTTAGTAGAATCACTTACATATCACGAAGTTCAATTATATAATATCTTATAGTGCCGTTAGTATTAGAGCAAATAGAGAGGCGCTTACTCGTTGCCCCCTTCCTTGTTCCTTGTTCAGTGATACGGGACATACATACAACCCACCTAGATACACCCGAAATACAACAATTTGTGATACTCAAATATTGTTCCTCAACTAGGAATCCAACCCAGGACCCTCGACGTAATATCCACGTATTCTAACAATTGCACCGGACGGCTCTAAAGGAGGGTCCCTACCCTCATGTACCCGCTAAGGGACAGCAAGGGGATATCAAACGTATGAATAAAGAAAATAAATAAACACATTTGTTGATAATTAATTTTATATAAAAATAAATCACATATGATAAAAATAAGTAAAATACCTTGTATTTATTTTTATTTCCGTCGTTACGAAAACTGAGATAAACATAAATAAAAAATATTTTGCAAAGATCTTAGTCTAATTGTCTTTGTTACGTAGCTCAGTACTCTTGAGTATTGTACTTTCATGTTCTCTTCAATAAATTCCCACTCATTGAATTTGTATCTACTTTGCAATTGTATGAAATCATTGAATTTGTATCTACTATGCAATTGTATGAAATCATTGAATTTGTATCTACTTTGCAATTGTATGAAATCATTGAATTTGTATCTACTTTGCAATTGTATGAAATCATTGAATTTGTATCTACTTTGCAATTGTATGAAATCATTGAATTTGTATCTACTTTGCAATTGTATGAAATCATTGAATTTGTATCTACTTTGCAATTGTATGAAATCATTGAATTTGTATCTACTTTGCAATTGTATGAAATCATTGAATTTGTATATTTTCCACAAAAGTTCATTACATACTTGGCTTTTTATTATATGAACGATACGAACTAATGGGGATCTTGCCGATTTAGTTGTAATTGCCCTTTGTTCACAGATACGTCTCAATGTTGTCCTATTTTAGTCTTTATTGATTCTCTGTTGATTTATATATATCTGACTATTAAATATTTGAATTTGAAACTAATTGCCAGTTGCATAGACAGATTTAGCTTGGTGAAATTTATGACTTTTATGCTGATTACGTAAGATAAACTGAAGCTGGTATATAGCTCGTAAAACCGATAACTGGGAAAGAAGAACTCCGGACTGGCAGTGTAGGACGACCTCCCACTAGATGGAGTGACTATGCTATGAGAAATTTGCGAGAAGTCTACGGATGTAGATCAGGATCTTGTTTTTTATTTATGAGGAGGCCTGTTCAGAAGTGAACTATGGATGGTGATGAACTTACACACAGTTCACGTGTCGGTAACAGTGATTTTTTTTTAAATTACATTGAGAGTTACAAACGCGCACACAGTTCACCTGATGTTAAGTCATTCCTGCGACCCATGACATCTATATCATTATAATCGTTATTTGTGTATTCCCCTGTTTACTTTGCCTTTGTTCCTGTGGCCCATGACACTCACATTCATACCCCGAGGACTAAGATGGAATGTCTCGTTACCTAAAGTCGATAACTTTTTGTCCAACAATCCTGTGGTGAAGTTAAAGATTATGACTATAGCATTTTCCACCAAAACCGTCAATCGCATAGTTCTAGTTGTAGTATAAGAAATATTCAAAGTTCTAATTTCTTATAAATAAACATCAGTCAAAATAATATTTTTAAAATTTTAGATATAAAATTTTTCCGAATTTCTGTAGGAGCCAGACTGCACTTATGATGTCGCCACATCCATATCTAAGATGTTCCACGATAGTTAGCAGGTATCCCGAACCGCACTCTTCCTGGACACGAAGACGGTCTGTATCACATCCACCGTCAGTCCTTTGGTCTCTGGTAGGAATATTGCAGCGAATATAGCTGAACCGAAGCACACGGCGGAGAAGAGGTAGAAGACTGGACCCAGGCCCAGGGCGAGCACGAGGGGGTTGAAGATGAAGAGGATGATAAAGTTGCTTATCCATGCCACTTGTACGCATATCATTGACATTAAACTCTTTATCTGTAAGAAAAGACAATGTCAAAGGTTGATAATATATGTATTATATATATCTGTATATATAAATATATATATATATATATATATATATATATATATATATATATATATATATATATATATTAATACCTTGTATAAGAACAAATACATTATTATTATTATACATTACCACCTATATGTACGTTACCACCGTAGAGCAGACTAGTTGAAACGCACGAAAATCACAGATTTACGACAGTAACCGTAGAGTTTGGCCTTGTGCTTTTTTATCGTGATAGTAAAACTCAACTTCAGTGGCAACTTTAGCTTTTTGAATAGGAGTTGAAGGTAGGACGGGTATGACTGGTATTTACTTTTCACCGACGCAAGCAGAATAATGGCGCTTGGAGCGTCAAGGACGAAAATTGCACTATTTCCTGATTCTATTTACCATAGGATACAGTTATTTAAGATTTTTCATTTTCTATTAAGCATGGCAGCAATATCATCACTTGCTGCAGAAGCTCATAGCCTCAACTCCCCCATGTCGTAGTGAAATTCTCTAATAAAATCATCCGTAACAGTTTAATAGGAGCTTTGTGGTTTGTTCATTGTAAACACACATTTTTTATTAAAGGTCTTTGAAATATTCACGCGACTTTGAAAATATCTTCTGCCATCTCATCTTTGTATTTATCACATAACTCATGAGAACTCATGTGGATTAAATAGACAGCATGACGATAGGAGTGTTTGCAAAAGGTAAATAATATTTTTTTAATCACCTCAGGTAAAAACACTTCAGCTAGCAACACGAAAGGCACCGTGCCGGCACCAAACGTATACGTGATGCAGAACAGGTAAATGAAGACGGCGGTAACCCAGTGAGGGCCCCAGTGCAGGTGGATCTGGGTGCCCAGTACCACGCAGCAAACTCCAGCACCGGCAGAAGCAAAAATCATGATCACCTGTCGGATGAAAATCATGCAAATATAGCTATTGTCCCTTGCGAGTTGCTTTCGCTACTTAAAGAGAAGTTATCATTTGACACCGTTATGGCATTCAAAGGATATGTGTTGGGCCTTAATGTAATAAGGCCGCAATGAAGTTGTCCCGGGTTTTTTTTTACATTGAGAGTAACACACACACAGCTCACAGATCAGCTGATGGAAAGCGATTCCTGCGACCTATATTCATCCTTGACAAAGAATCATATTACAGATGCGTTGTCACCCTTGAGGACTGAGATGGAATGCCTCGTCACCAGTAATAAAGGTCTCCGGATACCTACACTCACCAGACGAAACACAGCAACATTATGCTACAATTTCAAGCTGATATTTTGTGAAGGCGTGGTCCTACCCTGGTCGAAATAACCCATTAATTATGCATAAAAACAAACTGCAGCGTAAACCACTGAATATTTTTGTTAAAACTTTTTTTGTGCGGAAACTAGGTACCTATCGCCTGCGACATTGCTCGCTTGGAATTCGGGATTTAGCAAAAGAAGTTGCATAAATGTATACTAATTTAAAATTGGACCCTATCTAGGTAATAATGAAAATTAATATATATAGATAGGATAGACTGATAACATAGTATGCCTGTGTATTTAATTTCTCTTGCCTTTTACTGTCCTGTATTAATCCATTAGTGAAATTCCCATGTTATGTATGATGACAAATAGCATGTTCTCTTTGTACATGATAGAGTCGTGAGGTAAGATTGTAGATTGAGACGTTACAGCACCTTCGTTGGCTAACTAAAGCTTCATAGTCACAGTGTAGACATAGGAATATGTTTGGATAAGAAGGCATGACTGGAACAACAGAACTGGATTCACGGATGTTACATTCTTATAATAATAACTTTTACTGTTTGTTTACAAACCAAAATTTTTAAGTTATAAATAAATTAAGCAACGTGCAATATCTCTTTGATTCTTTTAGTGATGGCCCTGGTGACTGTATGCCAGGTGAAAGAATTTTGAATTAAAAAAAAAATTACAAGGTATCTCCACTTTAATACCGAACTTTGCCCGTCGGAGTACTGCAACGAGTTTAGTTAAAAATGTAATTAAACTGAAATTTGACTGATAACCTTGAATGATTCACCTAAAACGGGGTAAGAGACTTTCACAGAATATCAGCCTAAAATAGTTGTAGTGTTTCGTAGAGTGAGTAAACAATATTAAAAATATATTAAGATTAATGGCAATTTCATTTGAAAAACAAATGGAAATATCGCTTTGTATTTGTGTGCATAACTTCATTTTGTTATATTGACTGAATAGTACCGTCTTCTCTGAAGAAGGCAAAGGAATCGAAGGTCATACAGCCATGTACTTGATCAAAATGTTTGCATTAACTTTTTTAATTTAAAACAAACGCTAATTGCACCATTCACATTACTGCACATTCCCGTTAATCACTTCAATTGAGCTTGTGCTTGTACTAGGAGGGTTGACGACAGTTGGCGTGAATTTTTTTCGCTTCATTATTATTAGGATGCTCACGTGGATTTTAGCGTTTTTATGTACAACACACACCATTGTTTTCTTTTTGTGTACACTTTCGATGATTAAGCTTTCAATCCCTTGCTGATGTAATAAATATTGAACCGCTATAACCACTTCTGATTTCACTTTATAATGTACAGATTATTCCATCTTAATCATTATTCTGTCATTCATCAAATGGAATGTGAGTTTATTTATATATTTTTTTAAAGTTTGCTGGCAATGCTTTTATCATTACTAACTTATCATTATAATATAGAAATATATTATTAGATCTAATTATACATATTATTATTAAGGAATTTCTCACTCGTCTCCCTGCAATGTCGACCATGTAAGCAGCAATACATCCCGCCACCACAGCTATAATGGCAAACAGAACACTGGACAGCGTTGGAGACATGCTGGGGATGGCCTCCTCGAACAGTGGCTCAGCGTACACCTGAACCACCACCAAGCCTTGGAAGATGGCCGCCGTATACAGCGTCAGGGTCACGAACAGTGCACGACGGGTTGACCGAGATTTTTCTAATAAATAATATTTGGATAATTAAGCGACTCTACACCACTACGGACATTTTATGTTCTTTTTACTAAATGACGGTAACTAGCACACGCCGTAGAGTCACGACAAAGTTTTTTTTCTATATATGGTAGGAATGGGTCTGGTCGTCTGGTCGTAATAACGCTGCTGTGTTACGTGACGGGCTTATCATTAAAAAAGGGGTCTCTAGATCCCTACAGAACCAGAACACAGCAGCCTTATGCTGCTATTTCAAACTGGTATTGTCTGACTGCGTGATAATTCTCCGGTTGAACCAACCCATTCATGTAATAGCTAGAAATTTGTTGCGGTTTGACTCACGGCACTGTTAAAAACTTTCTGCCCTCTATTAATAACTAATGTGAAAATGATAACGTAGCTTTATCTTCTATCGTTGCTCTATTCCTCCTCTACACAACCTACGCAAGAACCGTAACGGACAGTTTGGTATCTAAGGGTACAGCTGTGAGCTATTTAGCCTGAATTAAGTTTAACAAATATATAATGATGTCCTCTTGCTCGATTCGATCACGGCTATATCTTCTGGTTTTTGCTAGATACACAATGCCGACTGGACAAAATATTTTACAGTGGCGTAAGCATTTGTAAACTCAGAGGCACTCACTCGTCGTCCCCTTCCCTATTCCGATGTAATGGATGTGTGATAAGATCGGAGGAAGGTTCACATGCAGTGTATTATACATACATTCATATAACACACCCAGACCAACAATTTTGTACCACTAATATCGTATCTGGGAATCGTACCAACGTATCCAAAACAAATAAATATCCTGATATAGCTTACTAAAAAAATTCCATTTAGATATCTTCTCGTTCACTTTTAATTCCGGTTTCAACTTCTCTTCCTCTGGAGTCAGATCTGTAAACAAAAAAGAGATTGATCGTCTTTGTTAGAAATTCATCAAACGTTCATGCGGTGGTGCTAAATGGACAGATGTTTTTTGGTATTGAATCCAGCAAATGAGTAAATAGACCTTCATCGGATTAAAGAGATTATACTATATTACTAATATCATGTCTGGGGTGATAAAGGAGCACACAGTTCACCAGGTACGGGACCAAACATGCGTTATCACCTTGAAAACTGTGATGGAATAACCGCGTAACCTGTCAGGATGTCCTAACGTCTACACTCACACACAATACGAAACACGGTAGCGTTATATTGCCATAACATTGTAGTATTCTGTGTTCAGGTCGACGATTCATGTTAGAAACTACATCTATCGTGGCTTTGCCACTTTTCTTTTTGAACTAAAGAATATATATATATATAGGTATAGGTGGGCTATACCCTTCAATATATTTCTATAAACCAGAATTGGCAGTGGTGTCACATGTGTTAAATTATATTTACACTACAATGTTTGTGTCATACAATTTGTTGGGTTTTATCCTAACACGAAGAAGGAGTGCTTCTGTATCCCGTCTTATCGGTCGAGCTGACCCATTGATATTGTTGCTAGATACTAACTGCAACGTGGCTCCACTACTTTGAGGTTATTGTTATGGACATTACAACTATGGCTGGTTTACTCTGTATTTACATACTTTTTAGACTGTCTTATCTTATGCAAATACTTATATTTGTGTAGATTAGTATTATTACTATTTATGTGTATTAACGTATTTTTTCTCTTAATAAAATCTGATATTGTATCTGTATGTAATCCATGCTGTTATATTTTGGCGAATTAATTATTCATCTGTAATGGAAACATTACAATAATGTCACATAGAATTCTGTCGGACACATTATTCATACTTATAACGATACTTTGACATCTGAACGATATTTTATCAAGTCCACGTGATACAGGTAGAAAATTCAGAAAGGAAATCATTAATACGATAAAAAAACGTAGCGATAGTTGATAAATGATAAATAATATGTGAAAAAACCCCGTGTATGGATCTATTTGTATATATATGAATCTAAATTATCTAGCTGGTCATCCAGTGGCTTTTCGAGTAAAATAACTTAGGGCACATTAATTTCAACAACCACGCTTACACTTAGATAATTAAGGAAAACCTGTTATCGCCTTTAATTTTTATTTATATTATTAGTTTTAAGTTTGTAAAAACAGGGCGATTGGTTTCCTTAAAAAAATCTTAATAATTAAATAAATAAACATATGGTATTCAAGCTTCTTATTATTTAAAAATATTCTATAAATGTGGAAAATGCTATGTTTTTGGTGTTCCATATTTAAATAAATAAATTTCCTGGCCTCTTCATACTATATTCTATAGATTTACTATTTGACACTATATGGCGAGCACACAGCCACTCACTCCTTCCCTATCCTATTCCGATGTACTGAATATACGATGAGATCAAAGGAAAGTTGATATGCAGTGTTGGAGACATGCAAACTACACACTGATTCATAAATTGTGATACACATATATTATATGTCGGATGGAAACACAGGATCCACAAGCCAAGAACTTTAACTACAACACCATACAGGAGTCAGCAGAGTCACTATAGAAGTGAAAACTTTTATTAATCTTCTAATAAGTATTACGGTTCCCTAATTTACATTTTTATTTAATTTAATGGAACGCACAAAGACTTGTTTCCAGGCTAATAACTATTTGATTCGAATATTTTGTACTAGCAACACTTTAGTTTGTCAGTTGGTTGCGTAAATTATCGAAAAGCTGGGAGATAGAAAAAGATCGGTTGAACATTCTGACTCGAGCTGTTGGACAAGGATTCATGAGAAAGAATAAAGTTGTGTTCCCCATTACCTATATTTTCTTTAGTACTTCACCTAGGCATCCTGTGAGTCTAAGTTTAGTCCATAGTATCAGTGATGTTCAATTGAAGTATATTATTGGTGTCCTTGAAAAGATATTCTGTAATGATCTTAAATAAGCTTTGGACATAAATGAGCTTAAAGAGAAGATATACAGATACAATTATCTTCTTCTTTCATTGGTATTTCTTTTATTTCTTGAATTATTACACTACTTTAAAAGATGACTAAACTTATGACAGGTAGGATTTTGGTTTCTCTATCATTCCAATATTTCGTCATAAGCCTAAATAGTCTAATAGTTTAGTTACCTGGCACAACATTGAACCAGAACAAATTTCAGCTTAGTTACCGTGAATGTTAGTAATGGTACTAACTCGTATGTTCTTTAAAAAAAAACATACCAGTGTGATAATCATGATTTTGGTGACATTTGTGGTTTTATTTTATTACATTAAGTGTAACAAACTCGCACACAGTTCATTTGATGGTAAGTGATTCCCGCGGCCATGACATCTACATTCGTCCTTGACATAGAATCATAATGCAGATGCGTTGTCACCCTTCAAGACAGAGATGAAATGCCGTATTTCACGCTGGTATTCTGTGTGGGCGCGCTCCTACCCTGGTCGAGCTGACCCATTCACTCTCCAGCTAGAAACAAACTGCAGAGTAGCTCTACCACTGTTAACTAAATCTTCGTATGACGATCATCTCAACATAAATGCCTACTGATGAACGTTGGCAACAAATTGTCATTAAGCAGGAAGAGATTCAAGATATTGATGAGAAGAGTATGCTTTATGGACCACGACCTCACGTAATATAAGCGAAAATAGCAGCTTCTGGGGCTAATGATTCGTTAATAACGAGGCCAGCAAACAACAGATCAGATAATTACGCATGGACATATTGAATCTTTGTTGAGGGTGGATGTATGTAGGTATTTAGGTGGATGTGTAGGTCCTCGGACATCATAAAACTTATTAATCTACCATTTCAGCCATCTTCAACTATTCCTTTTCCCAAAATTGCAAATAACTTTTTACTTATAACAAAAAATGGAATGACGTAGTTTTCTCGGTTGTGCGTTGTATATTTTTCTTTCTAATACCGCCAATAAAAAAAGATAAAGGCATTAAAGACAACACGCGCAACAACGGCAGAAGTTATGACCGCCCCGATAAAGACATGTTGATGAAGCGGGAAATTCAGTTGTGTAACAATGTTTGACGAGCTACTGACGTTGAATGTTTTTTAACTTTTTCCTTTTTTTGTTACGGATCTAATTATCGCTCGATTTTAACACAACGTTTTTTGTTAGAAACAAACTATATTGTTTCTTGCTGCATATACACACGTAGGATATCAGCGTAACGCTTGAGTGTATTCTTTGGAGAGTTAGATCCTTAATACTGATGATGAGGCATTACATCTCAGTCCTCAGGGGTGACGACGTATCTCCATTATCATTCCTTATCGATGATGAATGGTGAAAAAGCTGTAGACCCACGCTTCTGCTATAGTCTGAGAGTGCGTAAACTAAGTCCGACCGAATTTTACCATCGAATGTGGACGTCCAAGGATATCGAACAATTTTAGTACACATTTTTTTTTATACACCATGTGTTTCTGTAGTTCACCGCGCGGCTCCACTATGGTTTCCTCACGATGTTTACCTTCTCCGCCGAGCATGTGATAGCTTACGATTAGACAGTGGTAGAGCTACACTACAGAATAAATCGGTCAGCTCGACTGGGGTAGGACCACGCCCTGACAGAATACTAGCGTAAAACAGCATCATAATGCTGTTGTGTTTCTTATGGTGAGTATAGGGATCTGGAGACCTTTATTACTGGTGACGAGCCATTCCATCTCAGTCAAGGGTGACAACGCATCTTTATTATGATTCCCTATAAAGGATGAATTTACATGTCATGGGCCGCAGGAATCACTTACCATTGGGTAAACTGTGTACAAGTTTGTTACTCTTAATGTAATAAAAAAATATATAGAATGAGGCATTTTTATTAGGCTAATTTTTTTCATACATGTGCTTGTATATAAAAGCATCTGGTGTAAAGTGACGATGTAGACATTAATGATAGAGATAACTAGATCAGAATATCTATTCACTGTTCTCTTGAAGACATCCACGCTATACTCGGACGGGACGACTGTAGCAAATTATTCCAATTCCTCGCTGTTCGCATTGAAATCGTTCGAGTTAAAACAAATAAATAGTTTATCTATCTATAACGCCGGTAAGGCATTGGAAGCACCGTTGGTGCATTATTACTTGGTCGATACTCTTGCCTATGCCTCCCGCTATTATAAAATAAAAATACCCGATCAATTTACTTACCGTCAAACTCGGGATGAAGTGCTCTTTTCATAACATGAATTTCTTGCATGACCTCTTTGGAAGTTTCCTTCACACGTCTGTAGAAAGCCACAGCTTTTACAGCATCCTAAAATACATAAAGATTTTTTTTATTTAACTGAAAGTAACAAACTAGCACACAGCTGATCCGATGGTAAGTGAATCCTGCGGCCCGTGACATCTACACTCATCCTTGAAAACTAATCATAATGCAGATGCGTTGTCACCCGTGAGGACTGAGATGGAATGCGTCGTCACCAGTAATAAAGGTCTCCGGATCCCTACACTCACTAGACGAAACACAACAACATCATGCTGCTATTTTAAGCTGGTGTTCTGTGAGGGCGTGGTCCTACCTTGGTCAAGTTGACCCATTCATTCTACAGCTAGAAACAAACTGCAGAGTAGCTCTACCACTGTTAACTAAATCTTCGTATGACGATCATCTCAACATATATGCCGACTGATGAACGTTGGCAACAAATTGTCATTAAGCAGGAAGAGATTCAAGATATTGATGAGAAGAGTATGCTTTATGGACCACGACCTCACGTAATACAAGCGAAAATAGCAGCTTCTGGGGCTAATGATTCGTTGATAACGAGGCCAGCAAACAACAGATCAGATAATTACGCATGGACATCTTGAATCTTTGTTGAGGGTGGATGTATGTAGGTATTTAGGTGGATGTGTAGGTCCTCGGACATCATAAAACTTATAAATCTACCATTTCAGCCATCTTCAACTATTCCTTTTCCCAAAATTGCAAATAACTTTTTACTTATAACAAAAAATGGAATGACGTAGTTTTCTCGGTTGTGCGTTGTATATTTTTCTTTCTAATACCGCCAATAAAAAAAGATAAAGGCATTAAAAGACAACACGCGCAACAACGGCAGAAGTTATGACCGCCCCCGATAAAGACATGTTGATGAAGCGGGAAATTCAGTTGTGTAACAATGTTTGACGAGCTACTGACGTTGAATGTTTTTTTAACTTTTTCCTTTTTTTTTGTTACGGATCTAATTATGGCTCCGATTATAACACAACGTTTTTTTGTTAGAAACAAACTATATTGTTTCTTGCTGCATATACACACCTAGGATATCAGCGTAACGCTTGAGTGTATTCTTTGGAGAGTTAGATCCTTAATACTGATGATGAGGCATTACATCTCATTCCTCAGGGTTGACGACGTATCTCCATTATCATTCCTTATCGATGATGAATGGTGAAAAAGCTGTAGACCCGAACTTCTGCTATAGTCTGGGAGTGCGTAAACTAAGTCCGACCGAATTTTACCATCGAATGTGGACGTCCAAGGATATCGAACAATTTTAGTACACGTTTTTTTTTATATACCATGTGTTTCTGTAGTTCACCGCGCGGCTCCACTATGGTTTCCTCACCATGTTTACCTTCTCCACCGAGCATGTGATAGCTTACGATTAGACAGTGGTAGAGCTAGACTACAGAATAAATAGGTCAGCTCGACTGGGGTAGGACCACGCCCTGACAGAATACCAGCGTAAAACAGCATCATAATGCTGTTGTGTTTCTTATGGTGAGTATAGGGATCTGGAGACCTTTATTACTGGTGACGAGCCATTCCATCTCAGTCAAGGGTGACAACGCATCTCTATTATGATTCCCTATAAGGGATGAATTTACATGTCATGGGCCGCAGGAATCACTTACCATTGGGTAAACTGTGTACAAGTTTGTTACTCTTAATGTAATAAAAAAATATATACAATGAGGCATTTTTTATTAGGCAATTTTTTTTGGTGCATTATTACTTGGTCGATACTCTTGCCTATGCCTCCCGCTATTATAAAATAAAAATACCCGATCAATTTACTTACCGTCAAACTCGGGATGAAGTGCTCTTTTCATAACATGAATTTCTTGCATGACCTCTTTGGAAGTTTCCTTCACACGTCTGTAGAAAGCCACAGCTTTTACAGCATCCTAAAATACATAAAGATTTTTTTTATTTAACTGAAAGTAACAAACTAGCACACAGCTGATCCGATGGTAAGTGAATCCTGCGGCCCGTGACATCTACACTCATCCTTGAAAACTTATCATAATGCAGATGCGTTGTCACCCGCGAGGACTGAGATGGAATGCGTCGTCACCAGTAATAAAGGTCTCCGGATCCCTGCACTCACCAGACGAAACACAACAACATCATGCTGCTATTTTAAGCTGGTGTTCTGTGAGGGCGTGGTCCTACCTTCATTCTACAGCTAGAAACAAACTGCAGTGTAGGCTTTATCATCATTTTATATACACCACTTTCTAATTTGTTGCACAGAATGTAATACGTAGTAAGTATACTAATTTTGTATACACCTGTAGAGGCAAACCATTAATATTTTGTAAACAATAATGTAAGTAACTTTGTATTATTATTATCTTTTAATATGTAAAAGCATCAATGGCCTAATGCTTTAGGGCCGTAGCCTGCGCAATTTAAGGTCCTAGGTTCGAATGTACCATTCGACTATGTCGTGAACCATTTCCTAGGACAAGTATTTTCAGCTTAGTTGGAGTGGTTAACCGAAATATTAGTAACGTTTATAGTATTGCTAATATTCTTTAGAAAAAAATTGAAGATTGTGTTTGATACAAAGAGCAGCATGTTAGATATCCAAACTTTTTCATTCAAGACCATTTTGTCTATGAGTGTTGTTCGATCTGTTGCTGAATGTACAAATTAAGTTGCTTCTGTTTACTGCACATTACAATATGTGGAAAACGGATAGTACATATATTGTACATTACTTATTATGTAATAAGAATGTTCAAGAGTTTCTTTTTCTTAACATACAATAATATGGGTGTCATATACGAAATGATGATGTGACCCCATGAAACACAGAACTCTTTATCTCTCGATACAGAATTGATTCCTACTAATATTACAAATGTAAAAGTTTTTAGGATTGGATGTTTGTTACTCAATCACGCAAAAACAACTTAATGGAATTGAATGAAATTTTGCAAATAAATAGTTATAACATGGATTTACATATATGATACTTTTTATGTCGGTAAATATCATGGCTTAATGACTTTTATCAATTTATATTAAAGTAGCATCTGTTCTGTACTGTACGTGTTAGCTTTTCAGCCAACTGTAGCATGAATGAGACATTTAGAAGGAAAATGAAGACGTTTCCACTGAATACCAGCGTAAAATACTGGCTTGGTAGCTGTGTTTCGTATATTGAGTGAAAATACGGTATACCTTGGTGCTGACGACGAAGCATTCCTTACCTTATTCCTCGGAGTTGACAAAACTATTGTTTTTGCTGCAAGAGTGACTTGGTAATCAGTGTGACAAATCATTTAGCATTAGGTGAACTGTGTGTTCATTTATCACCATCGATACAATAAGAAAACGTACAAATCTTGACAAGAGAATCTTGAGAGAGAGTGTATGGAATTTATTAATATACAATCTTGAGCGATATTTTTTCAAAAGGCTATTTTTTTTGTATCAATATACAAAAAACCTATCACACACACATTTTCGTTTCCTTTTTTTTCGGGCTGATAGCCGCTGTTAGCCTGAGGGCTTTTACAGTTTCGCCGGGTTGAATTAATTTCCTTACTTCACCATTAAAGAGGACAGATTCCACTATAGTTCCAAATTGTTTTTTGATTAACCAACCTACTTAAACTAGAGCACGGGCCAAGGTTTCTATGATCTGAATTAAATTATTTTAAATCAAAATAATTGAGTTGAGTAAATGTTGAATAACTAATATTATTTAAAATTGATATAGTCGATTAAAGTTTTTTGGCTGATTATAGAGCACAACCTGCGCGACCGAAGTGTGCAGAAATATTCTAAAATTATATTGTAACGACTTATTGCTCACAGGAATACAATTATTGATCATAGAAATGAAGCCTTAAACCTAAGGTTATAAGGACTCTATTTATTCGTGATAATCTAATTACCCAAACAAAGAGTGCAATAATGATAAATGATTCATTGTACAATTACAGAACAGTGACCGGTGTTAATTGTTATATCATTGTTGTTTATAAATAATTATGTAAAGACATTTTCAAACGAGGACACATATAGCTCGTAGAACTAAAGGGCAAGAAATATTCTCATATGATAACCTATTATTTGCAATCGCAGTGACGATCCCCCGTTAGTGACGAACTATGCAAGTTTACCGGAAATCGATAGATGCGGGTGCCTCGGGGTCGTACTCTGTAGCAACCCGTGTTCAGCAGAGGACTAGTGATGGTCTGAGACACTGATGAAGATAATACAGTTCGCCTGATGACATAGAAAACTACGAAATTTCCTTACAATAATTTGTAAGTATTCTCACTGAAACCGTACCTCCTCGAGTCCCCTCTTCATCAAATATATTGGTGATTCCTTTAGAGGCCACAACATCACCACACTTAACACTGACATGGAAAGGAACACGTAATTCATAGTTTCGTAGTCCAGGCATCCACCAAGTAGGTAGGACATTAACAATCCCAGGCCGTAGAAGATCATAGTCCCCGAAGTCATCGTTCCTCTAATAGACTCCTGGCATATTTCACTGACGTAGACAGGCACAACCAGTAAGCAGCAGCCGCCAAGTCCAGAAATGAATATAGCAGCAAGAACTGATTCCACACGGTAACTTATTGTTACAATACCCCAAGAGATCTGCAAAACGAAAAATATTATCGTTTTCATCACTTCGTAACATTTGAAATCTTATGGATGCTGCACACTGCTCGAAGGTCGAACTTATCGATTCGATAATAGACTGTGATTGTTTTTAAGGAGAAATAATAAAGAAAAGGTCTTCCTTTATGCTTAAAGGCAGACTAAACAAATGCAACTACTCTGGTTATATATATATATATATATATATATATATATATATATTAACAAAACAAATTGAAAATAATAATAATAACAATAATAACCCATAGCTAAAATATAATAAATATAATAAATATAATATATATTTGGAATATTTGGCAAACTTTACTGAACTCTTTGTAAGTTCTGCGGAATGGTGACCTGATGTCCTGTGATTTACAGGTTTTTTAATACCTACTGCAGGCATCAGTGAGCCACGACTATGTACTAATGTTTTTATTAAGGAGAACATGTTTTCTATTATGTAAAAATTATTCTATGTATTTTAGTTGTGGTGAAAATAAATAAATAAATAAATAAATAAATAGCTATGGTGTAAAGAATATGACTATATTGTGAGCTTCGTAGAAAGCCAATAGATTTTAATTTCAAAAGTATAAAGTTTGACGGAGCTTTCAACCTAGTGTGTTTTGTGTCGTATGTTTGTGTATATATGTGTGTGTACAGGTTGCGTTAATGAATGTCGTCGTCACAATGTTCTCATTTACCTGTTTCGAAAAATTGGTTGCTAATTGTATCGATATCGATATTAATTATATCGATATCGATTATTTATCTGTGGAGGAGGCCTTCGTTTAGCATGAACTAAACATGGACTGTGATTGTGTTGTGAAACCAACATCCTTTGCGCCGGGATTTATAAAACATATACTAATACAATAGTTCTCTCTGATAACGTACCACTTGTGGCAAACAAAATAGCATGCAGCTATACTTTCTACCGAGGGTATCAAGAAGGACACCAGATATTGGTGTACCGAGCAGAGCGCCAATGGATGAAAGGCTGCCAAACAGCGCTATTTCTGTCTCAGTCATTGGCCGGTTCAGGGTTGTGTTCACCGAGGAAAAGATCTTGAGTGTAGATGACGGCCATGCATACATCAGACCCATAGCTAGGCAGGAGTAGCAAACTGAAATAAAAAAAAAAATTGAATAATATATTTCACAATGAATACAAATGATTGACAGTCTGAAGTAATAATGGCTCACTGGACATCACCAAGAACTGATGGGGAAAGGAGGAAGAACTGGTTTAAAGTAGCTATCTCGTTTTGGTAGTCAAAGAGTAGGATCTAACTTCCCGTTAATTGACACTGGTACAGTATTGCGTTTCATTTCCAATTTAGGGCGAGTTAAAATACTAAAGCTTAACGTATTGTCGTGAAATGAAATAATTGTATGTATTATACCAATATATACCGATATACCAATTCCTTATACGTCTGAAAAAAATTAAATATTATTTGACACCTGTAAGGTGAAAATTTAATTGAAAGATTCGATTATAATCACACGTACATATACATTCAAACATACATGCATCAAGTTAGAGCTAATGAAAGCATATTAAGAACTAAAGAATAAAGCGTTGGTCTAAATAACATAAAATCTTAATAACATTTTGAACGTCTCGCTACCGACAACACTGATACAATAAGCCAGATAAGTCTACGCTTTCTCAAAATAACTGGATAAGGACTGGGACTGGACTTCAGATCTAAGTATACGTATGTCTCGTGTTTTTGACATTGCGTTAGAACCTTCCTTCCTTACTGCACATGCCTTACATCGGAATAGGCAAGGGTACGCAGTTGATGTCATCTGGCAATAACTAGAAGATATTTCAGTGGTCTAAATCGACCAGGATATCACCGGAAAAACTTGGAGACCCCATTATTTGTAACAGAATATTCTGTCTTAAACTTCCGAGATGAAAGGACATCTTGGATGAACGTGTCATAGGCCACAGCGATAACGTAATAAGGAGACAATAATTCGTTAATTCCTCGTACGTGATGTCGATGATGTCCGATCGTGATCGGCCCATGACCCTCCAACTCCCTATACCGAATCAGTATGTACATTTAAAGTCATTCCTGAAGTAAACTTAAGTGAAATGGCTCTTGAGATCTTCGATTTATTACACTTACCGCTCGACTTTCTTTCTTTATTATTCCAAGACAGTGCTTGTCTAGAATCTAGAATGTTAAGTAGGGACGTAGACGTTGATCGAATTGGCAAATGCCTAGTCACTTTTCTCGCTGTTCGCATTAAAGAAGAAGAAGCTTATCTCTTGGTCCAAACGCGAGGATGTCAGGTGGATGGGCTGCAGTCATCACTTACAATTAGGTGAACTTTGTGCTTAATTGTCACCCATAATACTATTAAAAATGGCGTAAAAAACTGATTATCTTTCTTTCCTTAATTCCTTAACAACTCACCAATGATACTGCATCCCGTTTGATATAATATCGACATATTCGATATCAATACGTCCCACTAGACTCACTAGACTCACAAACCCTACCAGTGTTCTCGGCCGACTAAGGTTGAACTGAAGCTAACTCCAGGTTTATCTAAAAACCGAGATACTAACAATATACTAAACAAACAACAATATAACATTCGACAAGAGACGGCGGTTTATATCATCAGATTTACATTGTTTCATTAGCCCATGTGTTTATTGCTCTGATTTTAACATTTTGGCGTACCGTAATATATTTATTGGGAAGTCATATTTTAATTAAATATTAACAAAAAATATCACGCCAATAGCCTAATGGTTTAGGATACGGTCTGCGAAACTTAATGTCATAGGTTACAATCCTTATTTGAATAACTGAGGTAGTATAGTAAGAAGACCGACGAAGCACTACGTCTTCACAGAATACATGAATCTTCAAAGGATATTCTGCAAAGACAGAGTTCTGTGACATTTTTACTCACTAAACCCCCTCGATGTGGTGAACGGTAGGCTCTCCGCAGAGAAGAGACTACTTGGGCAACCACCGCTGGTGGGATCGGGGAGCCTCTGTGGCGGAGGTGTACTAATGCGTTTGTCCCGTGATATGGGATTTAGGTGGAACACCATGAGGTTCTAGACGGTGCGAACGGGGTATGAGTTGACATTTAAAAATGGTTAAAAATTACCCATGTAAAAAACAAAAAAAAGGTTAAAGAGGATAGAAATTCATATATATATATATATATATATATATATATATATGTATACTGCCTCTCGGGAATTGAATTTATTTCCCGCTAAAAAGTTGTCCAAATTTTGGAAAAAGTAATATTCGGTGGGTGCAAGGTCTGGTGAGTACGGAGGATTAGGGAGAGCTTCCAATCGCAACTCTTGCAGCTTGGAGACTGTCTGTTGTGCAGTATGGGGTCGCGCGTTGTCGTGTAGGAGCAGCGGGGACGACCGATTGACCAAATCTGGTTGCAGATGTGCGGGCTTCTCCATCATTGTCATCAGTTCTTCACAGTACACATCTGCAAAAATGCTTATGCCGTTTGGTAAAAAACTGTGATGAATCACACCGGCACTAGACCACCAAACAGTGACCATCAACTTTCATTTTTCGTTTAGGGTATTGCTTTGGCTTATATGCTGAACCAGGATCTAAACAACTTGCTGAGGGTTTTTCGATTGTTGAACAGAATCCACTTTTCGTCGCACGTAACAAAATTCTTTCATTTCTGTGCCTGTTGCGCTGGCGATCGTTAAGTTCGTGGAGCACCCATCTATCAAGCTTTTGCCTTGCCAATTTGTGCCAAACAAATTGACCAATATTGTATTGATGTTAACATCAAAACAGCTCGGCTGTAGATTGAGTATAATCAGCTTCCACAATCGCCTCTAATTCATAATTTTTGACCAAAGTATCCCGACGACCACGATGTTCATTTTTCAAATCAAAATTTTACAGAACGGAACCGGACAATCCAATAACGGGTTGTGCGTTCGCTTAAAAAGTTCTCACCGTAAACGTTTGTGTCGCGTAGATGGACGGAACTCACATTCCATAATTACACGACTTTTTAAAGTATCCTTTATGATGAAAAATGTTCAAACGTAATGAAAATACAAAGCTAATCAATAAACAAAAGACTGACTTTGTAAAAAGAATGTCATGTTTTTAAAACAAAATTAATTTGAATTTAGAATTCACAGCCAATCAAAAATGTGTGCAATATTTTCTTTTATTACAACTGAGATTACGCTCTGTAACATATAATAAATTAATGATAACAAACTATGTCAGTCTGAAATTACCCTAATATATTTTTCAAAATGCGTAATACTCTTGTTATATTTGTTCACTTTGTTATACATGTTAACAAATTTACTAGATGTCAGGTATGTCTGTCTGTGTACATATACTTCGGTTTCAACCACAACAATATCTTCTGCATACTATAGACGACGTAAGCATTTGCGCAAACAGTCAGGCAGTCATTGCCTCCTTCCCTAGTCCGATGTGATGCATGTGCAATAAGATCGGAGGAAGGTTCCGATGTAGTGTCAAAGACACGGGATGTACAAACACTATATATACTACATAATATTATTTATTTAACTTTTACGTACACATTCATATAAGTAAACTAAGATAAGAAAAGTAAAAAAAGGTAAAAGTAAAGGTAAGGTATGAGAAAAGTAAAGGCGCAGCTTATACAATAAAAATCTCTTCCTCCCAGGAGGACGGTTGTTTTTTTTTTCGAAAATAAGAAACAGTGAACTCAAAAAAAATTAAAATTAATACAGGATTATATTTATTTACAAACACGTGCATATAAATACATAAATAATAATACATATAATATATAATGTAAACATAACTAATATATAATAATATTTTATATTACTGTTAATAAGTCAATATAAAGAATATATATATTTAATTTTCTAGAAACCATCGAAGTTTCGTTAGCTGTGCACTTTCATTGTTTAATAAAATATACAAATTTACTACCAAAAATTCTATTGCTATGGAATTTTTGGTAGTAATTATGTCACTACCTAAAAATGGCAACAAGTTGTCGAACAAAATGTCTCATTTATATTATAGTTAAATGTCAATAAACTATGATAAAAGATATATTGATTTGAATATAAAATACGAAAAACTTTTTCCCCGACCGATTATGAATATCCCGTATACTTGACATTGCAGCGGAACCTTCTTGCTACCTTATATGCACACGCACGTTGGACTAGAGAAGGGGAGGACTCATAAGAGGTCTATTTGTACACGCTTACGGTAATAATGCCGTAATCTGTAAATACAGGGAACACTGGATATCCATATAATAGGATATCCGTGCAATCGATGTCATGTGTCTGTTCACTAGAATTGCCTTGATGTAAATCAATCAAGAGGATATCATTCTTAATCAGTTATTTCACCTTTTGGTTTGAAAACAATGAAAGCATGTATTCTATAATACATCCTAAGCAATTGACGCTCGATCACGGTTGCAGGTTGAGCTCTTTTGAAACATATTTTGAGTTGTGAGAGCTCGAAATTGATCTTGGCACATTTTGCGATCTTTCAAGGGCGTTTATTGTGTTGACCATAAAATTTATTAAGTAAAGGCATTCGACGTACGGTACAAAATCTTATTTCTTCGTATTTATAAAATAGAATTATGAATATAATTAGTAACAGCGTAAATTCTTTTAGATGTCAAATGAATATAGGTAGCAAAGCATGTTATATCTTTGTCGAGGATCGATGTAGATATCATGTCCCACAGTAATCGCTTACCATCGGTTGTACTGTGTGCTGGTTCGTGTCCCCTTATACAATAAAAAAATAGGTGAAATATTCAGGGCATAAATATAGCTATATTTACGCCAAAAACAATAATATTTAGCCTACTGTTGTGATGTCGCGGTGCTGTTCTGCGTCAGCGATTACTTATGAGTAAAAGCTTCATACCTCTCCTTGTTGGCCTAAATTTGAAGACCAACGGGATTTACCAGTACGGCGACGGTGGATTAGTTTGGAACTTTATGTTAAATAAATGCTTCCCTCGATGTCAATCGAAGGTTTTATTTTTATTTGAATTGTAGTTAAAATTAATATTTTCTTTACAGGTACTTTAATATATTACTAAGTGTAAATATTTTATTTATAATATGGACCATTGTGATACGACAATATACAATAATAAAATCATAATTGTCTGAATGTGTTTTCTTCCTTTGTCCATAATCGTACAAGGAAAGTACACTTAGGTAATTAGAATATAATATTCATGTTATAACGCTGTAATCCGTAACCGTGTATATGCAAGGCATTTAAAGGATTAGTAAAAGAATAGTAATGAGCTTACTTAATTGTCGTAGGGAGATAACATTTAGGCGTAACACTGACGTATACAATGCAAATAATTAATTATTGACGTAAAAATATACACGAAAAGATTTATACTTTACTACGAGATTACAATTCAGTAGTAGAGCCACATTAGAGTTTGTGTCTAGCTAAATGACTGCTGTATTTTGTCTGGTCTAGAGGCATTGCATTACTTCTCAGGTGTGACAACGCATCTGCAATATTATTCCATAACGAGTGTTAATGCGAGTTTCACGCCAAAGAAATCACATACCATAAGGTGAACTGTGTTATTGTTTGTATATAATATATATCAATACATTATTAAATCTATTAAAATAATAATGTGTATAGTTACAGCATTTACTAACAGGTTGATTTGAACTGGTTCTGGGTTCGATTGCTAGTCGAAGAAAATCTGTATACATCACAAGTGATTGATTTTCAGGTCTGGGTGTCTTTTGTGTGTGTCCCGTATCTGATACAGTATGTACTTTAACGTTGCTTCAATTATATTGCACACTTGATAGATTTTAATAAAGGGATCACAAACGATCCCTACCAAATTATTCCCTGCAGCGTTTAAAAACCCACATCCATCCTCGATTATAATCCAGTTGCATTGACACTTGGTTTTTACTGAGGGCATATAAATTGTTGTTTATTTGAAAGCTGAGTAGTTATAGTGCAGTAGTTTATGGCTATTGAGTCGCGGGTTTTCTTTTCGAATAATTGTTGGCTTCGATCTAGATTTGTTGTTGTTTCCGTATCTCGGACTTACCTACAATGTTATCGATGACTAAGACTACCGAAAGGGAAGATCTCAGATCAAAGAAGTCTGTTTGCGCTAATATTTAAGGCTCTATAAAAGATTCTGCACTGTTGGTATGGCCTGCTAATAAACAGGAGATGTCGCCATGGTAGAAATCGAAATCACTGTGTTTCATATGGTAAATCTATCAGTGTTATACCAAATCGTAGTACTCATTGCGATTGTTACCAATCTTATCGCTAGTCACAATTCAATAGTTAAATGGTGTACCCCTCGCGAGTCTAATTAGATAAAGCTGTCTCTGGACCAACAGCAATACTCCCACACAACAAAAAAATGGTGTGCTAATCATAGCATCCAAGCTTTTCAGTGGCGCACTGAGTTCAATTCTCACCTAAGAAACATTTCCTCAAAAATTTATTACTCTAATTAGTTAATGCAACGCTTCGGCTAAACATGGTGATGGCTAACATATGGTTGGTTTCATACATCCCATGGGTCCATATAAGCAAGAAATCCCTAACCCAGAGGTATTGTCGGAGATAGAATAAGGTGCAGTTCTTTCTATTCCGTCTCGTCTCTCTCAGTATTTTTTTATACCGACCGCATATGAACAACATAATTATCCATCAATTGTAATAAGATCCCTTTAGATAAATAAAAGAAAGGCACATCTGCATATTCTATTGTTAGTATCGAATATTTATAGAAGTCATTCTTTTGTTTACTTTCAAGTTATTGGACAATAAATATCTATTGTTCCCAAACACCGACAAACGCTGTACTAGAGCCAGGTGGTAGAGTCGTAATAATATTTTTATAATGTCCTCATTACTAATTACTTTGCTTTTGTTACGTATTGGTCAATAATGAGGATTATTTAGCTCCTGAAAAACACGTGTTTCTGAGGTATTATTAGCCGGGTTTAGTTGGGTTTGTTCACAAACAATTTGAATTTGTCTAAGCAAATCCGAACGTGAGATTGCATCACAACTGAAGTTATCGAAGACTTGTGGCACAATAAGTCGATACAGGGAGACAGACAGTTTTCAAGATCATCCACGCTCGGGAAGACCGAGAGCTACCACGTCTAGTGAAGATAATTTTATTGTTGTTACCAGTAAGCGAAAAAGACGCTTAACAGCACCAGAAATCCGCGTTGAAGAAAACAAAACCCGAGTTAAACCTTTATTATTGACTACAGTACAACGGCGACAGAGAGATGCGAAGTTGTATGGTCGCGTTTTCATTCGAAAACCTCTGCTAAGGCCGCAAAACAAGAAAAAGCGGATGAGATTGGACTGAAGAAGATTTTAAAAAAGTGCTTTGGACCGATGAATCCAAGTTTGAACTATTCAGTTCAAAACGTAGAATTTACGTTCGACGCAGTGCCCAAGAAAAGATGATGAACAATCAAGCAAGCGGTGTTAAAAAACTTGGTTTGGCCTCCTCAGAGCCCGGATCTCAATCCCATTGAACTTTTGTTGGAAGAGCTTGATAGGAGCGTCCGTAATCGTGGCCCATCCTCGCGAGAATAAATGTGAAATGCTTTATGCGAAATTTGGAACAATACATCACAAGACACCATTAACAAATTAATTGCCGGTATGCCTAGACTTGTGAAAAAAGTCATAGAATGTAACCATCCTGTGTTTTTTTCAAGTTCAGGGTTCACCGGTCGGACACGACTCATTGCCAATTTAGCGTGAGGTATGGACAAATATAAGGTGAACGCTGGTATTTGTTTCCGTAATTTCTTACTCCAAGGGGGAGCTCCACCTGCCAGGCAAGGCTTTGTAAATAACACAAGTCACGTAGAGATTATGTACCTAAATATAAAACCCACACAAGTTCACACATGTGCATGGACACATGCAATACAATACACATAATTATTGTATTATGTTAATGGTAATATTTTTGATTTAACCTGTTAAAGCTTTTTTATTCTTTTGTTAAATTTGTATAACTGTAAAAATTAACTATATAATGGTTATTCTATGGAGAATCCGGTTACAGCTAAAGCTGAGTCACCTCCTTTTGCCAAGTTTTTTATCTTATTAATAATTTTTTATGTGGCAATAAATTGGTCTATTATAATTTGCTAGTCTTAAAAACAGGGAAACTTTATTTTTGAAATTATTAAAGTGGAATTAATTTTAAATGTGTCATGGGCCGTAGCAATTACTTACCGAGCCAAAAATCACCTAATATTTTTGGCTCGTTTGTTATCTTCAATACAATATAAAAGTATTGGCTGTATGGTATCTTAGTTTTTGTTGATAACAATAAACAAAACAATAAAAACTCTTGGCTGTCAATTGTCATTATATCAATGTTTATTGTTTTTATTTGAAATTATAGTTCTTTGTATATTATTATCTCGTTGGGCTATTGTATATTATACTATTTTGTCTCGTCTCTTTAAGTGTTTATATTTTTACAGTTTGTAATATCATAATGTGTATTTCGACATATGTGTTTTTCGACATAGAAACCACTGGTTTACCTCACCTAGAAAAAAACAAAACTAAAATTACTGAACTCGCTTTTATAGCAGTCTCTGCAGAAGAAATAGAGTCGACACCGTTCCGCTCGTTACCATTAATTAATAAATTGTCTCTTCTTTTTAACCCCGAAAGAAAAATAAGCTCAAAAGCTGAAATCATATCTGGGCTGTCAAATACTCGATTGGCTCAACAACCAACTTTTAAAAGAAGAATAATAACACTTAATTCGTTTTTAGACGAATTACCTAAACCAGTGTGCTTGATCGCACATAATGGGAATCGATTTGATTTTAAAATACTTGTAACAGAGTTTAAAGATGCAGGTGCAGAATTTCCCACCGATCTACTTTGTATTGACTCATTAAACGGTTTTAAAAAGATACTGAAACAAAATAAGACGGTCCCCAATAGTTCTCCTAAACTAATTTCTCTTCATACAAGCTCACCAAATTCAACAATTGAAGAAATAATAACTGATGATGAAGATGAGTGGCCCAAATTGAATGCTTCTGTAGACGAATGGCGGGAACTCGATGAATTGACGCTATCTTTGTCTAACATGTCAACTAGTGAAGAAAACAATAAAAAAAATACCTCCAAGAGTAAAGGTACATGTAATAAGGGAGACACAGCCAAAGCAAAAGTAAGTTACACATTATCAGATTTGTATAGGAGGCTGTTGAATAAAGAACCAATGAATGCACATAGAGCTGAGGTAGACTGTATGATGCTGCTTGAATGTGTTATTGCAACTAAATCCACATTTCTCCCTTGGGCTGAGAATGCTGTAGTCTTGTTAAGAAATATTCAACCCCTACTAAGACAATTTTGAGATTAACTTTGTTAATATTTGAATGATGGAAATACTAGCCTAATAATTTTTGTTATATATATAACTTTAATGGTTAGGCAATATAAGATATATTAAAATATGTTAGTTAAAGTTCTTACATATATAGACTAAGCTATAACTATGTATACTAAACTATTAATTATGTCATATTATTAATAAATATATGAGTTATATAATTTATTTAGGAAAACAAACTAACAAACATTTCTTTTAATTAAAATGAGAGGAATGGATGCCCATGCATTGTCACTGCCGAGGAATGAGATGTAATGTTTCATTACCTGTAATTTGATCCTAGATCCATACACTGACTATATCATAACACATCAGTGTTATAATATTTAATATTGGTATTCTGTGATTATATGGCCCTATCATGGTCAAGCTAACCTATTCATGTAGCAGTGTGGTTGTAGCACTGTTTACTATTATAACACTTGTAATTATAAAATTTTGAAATAAAATGCTTTAGCAATGAAATGAAAATAAAATGAGAATGTAAATAACTGTATCTGTAAATCTTACATAAGTTTTAATTTACAATACTAATCAAACACACTACACAAATTTTATCAATACAGTATATTATATTAGTATTGCGATATAGTTTTAGTGAGAACATAGTATATATACCATTGCAATTGATGGATTTTTTGCAATGGTATATATACTTATATATATATATAATTACATATATACTTAATATACTTATATATATGTATATATAATCTGACATTGGAAGTGATGATTATCCTGATTCCTTATTGAGGATTGATGTAAATGTTGCCAACTATATAGATTTTGTACTAACAGGTGATATGTGTGTCACTTAATTCCTAAGGAGAAAACAAGATCATAAGTTATTTTTAATCATTTGATTTGTAGTATGTCTTCTCTTCTATCCCTTTCACTCTCTTCCTTTCTGACAAAACCATTTTGATTTGTTAATGCTCAATAGCAATTTTATTAAATATTATAAATACAATATTATAATTAAAAACATTCAAAAATGTTATATGTGCTATTTACTCAAATTATGTAATTTTGTTTATGTAAATATAATTGTGAACAAGCTTTTTCCAAATGATTCCTATAATAGTATCATTTATTAAAAAATATATGGATAAGTTAAAATCTAAAAACAAACTATTATTTACACTATTAAATACTACCAGTATTGCCAGAACTTTCTTTGAACGAAAAAGGATTTTGAAACATTTCAGAAAAAAAAGGTTTTGTATTATGAAAGATTATGAACTATGGCTGCCTAGAATTCAGAATAAAATTATTAAAAGTTAGTATAGGTAATAACCTAAGAAGAAGTCCTATGTAGTTGTATACAGTTACAAAATTAAGATTATTATATAAAAATTATTTGATGTGGAGTCCCCTAAAATATTAAGTAAATAAAAAACTGGTATGTTTTTGGAGGAAAAGTGGTACATCTGGTAACAGTGAGTAGTATCAACCATTTTATGTGAAATGTAATTATGTGTTCCTGAGATATTTATTGATATAATTTTTTTTCTTATAGTCATGTTTTTATGCCGATTTTGTAAATAATATTAGTTTTTATTTATTAAATATTTACACTTATTTCAATAAACTGATAAAGTTTCATCATTTCAGCCTATCAGTAGTCCACTCTGTCACCTTTCCCTAATCACTAATCACTATTATATATATATATATTTCTATAAAGATCTTTTTTGACTTAGAAGAAATGCAAATATGTTTTATATCTTTATAAGTTTAAGACTAGCATTTGCAAAAAGTATAATTTTTTTCTGTTAGATAATGAAATGGTTTTTAATTGTTTTAAGAATATATACATAAGAAATATATGCTATTGGAATTATTGTATATTAATAAATGTATTAGCAGATATTTCTTTTCTTAAAATTAATGATATAATTAAACATTTTTGTAATAAGACTAAGTTCAAAAGTGTACAAATGAAAGTTCTTACATTTTGACTTTTTTATTGAATCGAGGATATCATACAAGCACAGTTCACATGATAGTAAGTGAATCCTGTGGCCATCTAAATTCATCCTCGAAAAGGAATCATAATGTGTTGTTACCCTCGAAGATGAAGGTTAAATGCCTTGGCAATAGTAATAAGATGCTCCGGATCCCTACACTCACTAAACAAAAACAGCAGTGTAATACTGGTATTCTGTAAGTTTGTGGTCCTTCCTCAGTGGAGCCAACTCATTTATACTACAGCAAAAAACAAACTGGAGCATGGCTCTATCTAAAAGTATTGAAATATCTAATAGTTGAATTCTACCATTTCATATTAATGAAAGGAGAAGAGAGGGCCTCATATATATATGTTATTGAAAATGTGTTTATTATTTTATACATAATTTTTGACAGTTCATTTTTAATTTTGCAATTTACAGATAGATTATGGCTTTATTTTTTTTAAACAATATTGTGTGTATACTGTGGTATGTTATATTAATTTTGATAATGGCTATCACAAAATATATCTTTAAATAAATCATAACAAAAAAAAAATATTTTTTAACTACATTTTACTTTTAACAGCGTGGTGTAGTTCTAGGGTTTCTTCAGCGTCTTGGGTTGGAATCCCAGACCGTATAGCATATATAGTAAAAAAAAATACTGTCCGAAACTTGGTTATTTCAGAGTTATTAAATATTTAAGAATTAACTTCTTTCTCCCATAGCCATTCAAAAAGTTAAAGTTATCAGACTTATTACACAACTCTGTCAATAAAACAAGCAACCCGTTTCTAGGTAATGCACTACATTGGCTTACCGTGCACGTGTGCGGTTTTTCCTCCTTTAATGACATTGCGTTGCATTGGTAAATTTAATTAAGGTTATACAGAAAATTGTTTTAGGATGGTAAATGTGAAAAAAGTTTGATTTTGATATTTTTTATGAATTATGAAATTAATTCTTGGGCTCCATTCTGGGCTTCTACCCTGTCTTCCGATGCAAACCCGAAGTCTTATTCTTAGTTCTGTTTTTGTAAGACTGTCGAATTTCTTGTGCTGCCCTCTGAATGCAGCCACGTAGCTCTTGCCTGGTATTCTGTCAATACCAGTGTAGTGTAGACCAGATCCGTTATGTGGCCCCAAAGGTAGAAATCGCAAGGTGTCAGAATGGACCTTGCTGACCAAGGATTTGATCCGCTATGCCCGCTGTTTCAGCGAAACAACACTGCGCAAATCGCCAGTCACGACATCCATAGATCGTCTCCTGTCAATGCCATGTACATAAATTCTACAATCATCAATGGACAATATTGTCAATTATAACGCGTATACACGATAATTCATGTCAAAAAAATCAATATTGATTCCCATTGCTCGATACTCCAATTATGAGTCTCTCGAGCAAATTGAAGGCGCGCTTACCAGTGCCATGCGTGGTGGTTTTGAAGTAAGAATCGCTTCTCTTAACCGTCTTCTAACTATCCACTAGGTGACAGCTAATCCTCCAACTAGTCTCAGATCCTGGTGCACGTCAACGTGTCAGGTGCCGATTCCGTAGCTTAGGTGAAACACTAATACTGTCGTCTGTGTGAACTGTAATGTTGGCCACTGATTCTCAGAGTCCGGAAAGGCGCAAGTCTCCTGATATCTTCTGTTTACCATTGATACAGAAGACTGTTTCAAATGGAATTGGGCATCGATTGTTCGCTGACTAACTCCTTGTTGCAAGAGAGCAACAACTTGAGCAGCTTCTGCTGGCGTAGTATCCATAGTTTCGACAAAACAATGAATGCAATTTTCGGAGGTCAAATTCTGAGAAGCAACTGATAAGGTACTATCTGGATTCTGTTGATGTTTATGCTGTTATCCTATGCGGATCTTACAGCTTCATCAAACTCAGGGCTCACGGAACAGAGGTCATCGAGCTGGCTAATTTGTGGTTCTCTTACCTGCCCAAAAAGCGCTCTTTCTCTGAACGTGTCTGTCTGCGCTCTCTTTCTATCTGATTGCCACCTAAGTTGCCAGTTCCCTAGCTATCTGAAGAATCTCCAGAGTGGGGAATGGATGGTGATGTCTATTAAGCGCCCGAGTTTAGGTATGCGGACCTAGCCTCTGACGGTCGCCACATGTTTTTCTAATTAACATCAAGCTGTGGGCGGTGAAAACCAACCTGGCACGAGGGTGTATCTAGTGAACGCGGTGACGCAAAGATTTCGCCGCGCTCGAAGGCGAGGGCGGCGTGATGTGATTATAGTGTGTAACGGTTCGGAGTCCGTTGCGTTCGGACTGACTCTCGGCTCCCCCGTAAAATCGGGACCTTCGAGGACGTGACGAGGTCTAGGACACTGATAAGGTAAACCTGCTTGTTGGGGTTTTTTATATGATTCGTAGCGCAATGGTAGAGACAAATTTTCCCTTACGCGCATTTAAATTGCTTATTTAAAAGGGTACTGAATATTTTGAAATGATTATGGTGTCAATGTTATGTTATTTAATTAACGCATATAGTTTTTACATATGAAATGTAAGTTTTTTTTAAATAAAACTTAATTGCATGGTGCTCCAGAGTGAATATGGTAGTTTATCACCTAAACAAAAATAACGCAAATCTCAAACATGATTCTTCCATTTAATTTGAATAAAGATTCAATATACCGCCATCTGCTTAAAAACAACAGAAAAACTATACTACGCCATTTTAGTTTTTTTTTTTCAATTATTCATGGCCTCGAATACAGGGCGACGACATTCTTTAGGTTCGTCCAGAAGGGTCAAAAATAGTGTCGGCTGATAAGTTTTTGTTTTCAAATGGAAACAATGTTACTTCGATAATATGATTAACTTTTATTCTTTACTTTGTCTTACTAAAAATATCTTATCTAATCTCGATTTTTGCAAAATAATAATGACAACCTTGAATTGACCTAATAACAACTTTTTAGGCTATAGCTATATAAAATCCCTGTTCCTTATGTTGTCGATATGGATATTTTTATGCAAGTTTTATCTGTTTGCTTGTTATTATTTAAAGAATTTCAGATATACATGTGCACAAAGCAAGCGTTAGCTGTCTTTCTTCTTCTAGTTAACACTTGGCTTCTTATAATTATAACTTCATTGAATAATTTTAAAATTTATTATTTTGTTATAGTCGACGCATTATGGACCGAGGCTTCGGGTCATATATCATATTTATCTGACTGTCTTGCTCGCACTTACAGGTCTTGTGGAGAGGTGTAGTGATGTACGTAAGAATTGTAGAGGTGCATATCGACAACGGGATAGGTACGATCGATATGCAAAATTTTGGTAAGTATTAATAGGAATAATTTTTCGCTATTTGAAAATAAAAGTTTTTATTTTGTAAGATAAAATGTTTGTTTTGTCGACGTAATCATAGAGAATGTAATGAGTGTCATAACAAAAAATCTTATATTTATAGAAAAACAACAACCCTTGCTCGTAACGACCAATCGGGAGTCAGAGCGCTAATGAAGATCACGATAACGCATCGACCCCGCGTGCGCAGGTAGCTAAGTATCGATAACGTGTTGCATCGCGTGCACATTCCTACTGTCAGTGACATTTATTACCGGACGACTCAGTTTAAAATGCGTCGACTATACTTATGTAGGAGATTTTGGAATTAGTAACTTATAGCGATATGGAAAATTCTAATTCCTGTTTTTGAATAAAAGAGAATTTGTCTTTCTGAATACATTATCTTTGAATGTCACTCGTGTTTTAAGTGGGGTGTTATTTTATAAAAATAAAATTAATCTATGCTTATCACGATTTTAGCTGAAGATCAGGTTAACATGAAAGCTGCTAGAGATTTTGATTAGTAAATCGTTGTTTCATATGACTTATCAAATGTATACACGATAATTCATGTGAAACGCGACCGATTACATGGGTAATCGATAGTAATATTTTTGCTATATGACAACTAAATCATTCAGATAAATATATATTAAAATACAGCAAATTTGTACAATTTATGGTATTCTTTTTTTTGTTGCGAGTATTGCTGTTGGTCCAGATACCTTTACAGCTTTATCTAATTAGACTCGCGAGCGGGAGGCCCTCTGAGTAGGGAGAGAACGACGATGCTGCGAAGCTGGCGCGAAGACTGCTGCTGCACCACCGCTACACTCCGACCCCCGTGGGCGAAGAACGTCGACGACAACAGAGGGGGGCGATAATACGATCCGAGGGCCCCTCATAAGGGGGTACGAAACCTCAACTGGGATCGCTAACAAAAGGGACAGGTCGATATTTAGATGCGGCATAGAACACGAATACGAGTAAATCGCGTGTGATGGCATTGTCTACGGCAAATTATTCTTCATTTACAACCGAAGATTCGGGTGCTTTAGTGGACACGATGTATAAACCATGATTTAATGGACGTTCAAAAACCGATACCATATAGAGTGGTGTGTTGAAATAATACGAAAATATTAAAAAAACGTAAATGAATACACCGCTAATGATGACATATATACATTAGCAGTGTCTTTGTTATGAACCAAAAAAAAAATCAATCGGTCGAATAGGTCTTTCTGTTCAGGATTTACGAGGGAAAAGTCTTAATTTAAATAGTTTTGTTCAAAGTACAAAATTATACAAATTGGTATTGTTTCCAATGTTGAAATTGTTGTGTCTTAATTTCATAATCGAACTGACGGTGTGACCAGTACGGAGTGGAATATCTTATCATGTTTAAACGTTTAATATTTCTCCCAGTACATGTATTTTTTTTATATTATTGGAGGTGAACTATATTTGTTTGTTATCCCTAATATTATAAAAGAAACTGAAATACAATCACATTAATAAACATTATTAAATAACATAAATATAAATATTTCATTGTGTGACGTCATTTGATTTATTAGAACTAAAGACGGAAACGTGATTTATGATGTGTTTATCTACGTGTGCTTATTTTGCTATTTACTACACGCAAAATATGTCTGTAAATAAATTGAGATAATAAGTTATTAAGAGTTCAATTATTTTACATATTTGATACAAAATTAACAATTTTGTCAATACATAGATTGTAACAAAAACGAAAAAGCCGAGATTGCACTAGATCCCACACTAGGATTCCCTGTGTTGTGAGACTCAATTATAAATAGTGGTATTATAAATTATAAATAGTGTCTGTGACTTAATGCCTGTTTAAGAATATACAGACACATCAAACACATGGGTTTGTTAAGGTCTTAATCGCCGCTTTTAGTTTTTTCAATATTACTCAAAGCAGTAACTTATAGCACACTCGATAAATATTAATATCTTAAATATTACTTATAAGTCAATAACATTAATAATTGTATATTTAGCGGTTGTTTTACTAACATCTGCTCGCAACTTCGTGCAGTTGTTAAGCCGTCTCATTTATCGGGATAAAAAGTATCCCATGTGTTAATCCAGGAGATAAACTACGATTATCTGTGTGTCGAAATTAATTTAAATCCGTTTTTGTGTGATTGAGTAATAAACATCCAAACTTTCACATTTATAGTATTATTAGGAGTATAAACCGAATACATAATCTTAATTTCTGAACGTTGTTATTTAAACAATAACATAATTTTAAATATTTTTTTTAAAAAGATCTTAAAGCGTTGGCACCTGTTAACACGAACCGCCCCCTAGTAAAAGGATTAAAGCTTAATTGGAGAGATTAACGGGAATTTTAGTTGTTATTAACAACATTACGGAGGAATGAAGTCGCAATATTCAAAATATTAGAAGAGGTAGCTGCTCGGATCTGTCCGCTTCGTGGGAATCCTGGACATACCAGCTGGATTTTATTCACCACTAATAAACATGAATATAGCAGTTATTTAATATCCGTACAAACAGAAGAGACACGTCCACTTATGCATTTAATGATCTGTTAAACGAAAACATTCTTTAAGTCAAGTACATAGTGATCACTTTAACATACGACGTACCTAGGTTCAACTTAGCAATAAAACATATTTAAAAATTTACCACAACAATACAGCAGGAAGGTGCAAATTGCATTACTCAGTCGAGTTGCGCAAGCGCCGAGAGTATAGTAAAGTTGGTCGTAACATGCTCTTATGAATGGAACGGTGAGTGGGGAAGGACAAAGTGCAACTAGTGATGTTTTAAATCACGTTTCTGTCACATAGCATACCGTAAGTTAATATATTATAGCATATAACTATTAAAGCAGTTATGAAAATTTAGAAAAAGAATAAAAAATATAGTAAGGTAACTAAAGTGTATGTATATAAATCCCACTGTTGGGTATATATATATATAAACGTATAACATAGACCACCACGCGGCTCCACTGCGGATTACCAAACTTCACGTCTTCAATTTTTTTTCGAGTCTACTAAATTAGACTAGCAGTTTTCCTCGCGATGTTTTTTTTCATCGACGAGCTCGTTGTAAATCAGCACTTTAACTTTAAAACCGCTTTAAAAAACCAGGATAAAACTCGGTTTGTCCGTGAATTACTCGTATAACTAAACTGAGCTACGACGGCCCTTAAGAAAAAGTATAATTCGGTTTTAATTGTATAAATTTCATAAATTGTAGTTGTAACGTTAGCATATGTTATTTATTAAACTATATATTATATATTCATATTATATAGATAGAGTTAAGCCTTATATGCATCAGTGGACTATTGATATGTTGTGGTAATGATTATATACTATAATTATATATTAGATAAAGGTTTCTTTACGACGTTTTTATCCAATTCAGAGCAAACGCAAAATGTAAAATATATTAACAATAACATTATTGTGGACACCTATTGCTTGAGTTCTATAAAATCAAATTCAACGATGATCGCTTGGCTAAGTCTGAACTTAGACCTATCTGCATAGTTAAAATAGCGTCACCGAACTTAACAGACTAAGGGGCTGGTATGAGCCACCGATTCGGGTATTTCAGATAGGCATAGTTGAGACATTCACGTTTATTTTGTATCCTTAATTAAGTTGCAATAATTACGCTAACCGATAATTTATGAAAATTCAGAGTTAGATTGGTGAATTTATTTGTTTTATAATATTTGGGTGGTCAGGAGTTGGGATGCCTTGCTACCTATAATTGGCTAACTTAATCCCTACACGAAATATAAGAAACACACTGACATTTTATCACTATATCACGCTCGTACTCTGTTAGGTCTTCCTCCGGTCGAGACGATCCAACTATAGAAACACGATAAGAAAGTTGCAAAAACCGTTTTTAACGTTCTCGTTAACCTGTCGATATAACGAGGTTGTTTCGCATCACTAGTCCGTGACCGGCTGCACTGTATTCAATTTCATTTCATGTTAATACCTCGATCGTGAAACGAGTCACTGTGTAGAGTTTTGTTACTTTTACAAAGTTTTCGTTAATAAAGTGCCCATTGTAAATTAATTGGTTATTTAAAGGTGAGTTTAATTGTTGATTTTATTAAATAAACTCTGTAACTATTCTGTGCAATTAGCTGTCGCCAGCGGTATTTATGAGCCGACTAGACTTAGAACCTACAAGAAAAGAGTCTACACCTTTCTTAAAGACCGACAGCACAGCTGCCATTCCTCTGGCCTCTTGTTATATTAAAAAAATATATTGAGGGAGCCTTTAGCGGGAGCAGTTAGAGATGTGAAAGAGTAAACTTCAGCGAAGGAGTTGAAAGGGCAGCATATCCATTTTATTTGGCTGTTTGTTCATCATGGTTTTTGATAATAGATTTTAGTGTCTAAGTAAATAAATAAGTATATAAATAAATAATAAATAAATAAATAAAAGGAGTCGGCCCCTCCAAAGCACCGAGGATGGCCACTGAAGGGTTTTAAAGGAAAATCTGTGTGAAACCCTGTTTGTCCCTTCTTTCGTTTGGAAATTTATCAAACCAAATTAAGGGACTACAATTTTTGTTTGTGTTTTGTTACGTGTTCCTTCGTTGGATGTATTCACTAAAAAAGATATACAGATGTACATAAATATTATAAATAACTAATATTTTTGGAAATATCTAAACTTGAATTAGCCTATTTGAATTTGGCTGCCTGGTAAATTAGCGGAAAGTTTTAATCCGTTCCCGGCAGAACTATTATGGCATAAACAATTTCTAACGAAGGTACAGTCAAAGCTGATTAATGAATAGGTCTGCTCGACCGGGAATATATATACACGCCCCATACAGTATAACCTTGTTCCGTATCGTGTGAGTGAGGTCGTCTCAGTCTTCATGGATGACAACGTATATGTATCCTGGATCCTCTGGTGATAAAGAATAACTGTAGATCTTACTAACTACTGCTCACCCTATCATATTTACATGACAGGGTAGAGAATGGGAACGCCCTTATATCAGTAAATATATCTTCAGTATTCTGTATGACTCGAAACACAGCGATAATCTTATTTTAGTTCGGTATTCAGTAAGATAATAATAATATATTTTTATTCCTTTTTGGTACACATAAATAGCAAAATTAAGTACAGTAAAAACAATTAAAAACTAATAAGAAAAAATCTTTTACCTTATCAAAAAGAAATCAAAGAAAGACAATAGAAATATTATTAAATGAAACACAAATGAAATCTGCTGTGCGCCAAATAAAGAAAAGGATCTCTACTCAGGTACTGCTGTGACTTTTGGTCACAACCCTGACCTTCCGTGAAGCCTACACAAGAGAAGTGGTAGTCCTCACTTTATAAACTATATAATAGAAAAAAAATGAAAAATTATAATATGAAAGTTTACAAGATAAGGATATTGTGTATGTACAATGTACGTACATATGTACAAAAAAACAAAGAATTTTTTTTTTATATTACTGCCTAACACGATTAACTCATTTGTATTTGCTGTGGTAGTTGTACGTGTTTCTAAGAGCGCCGTATTTCCTATTTGATGATTCTCTCCGGGTTCGATTGCACGCAGGGCGATGTCTTCCAGCATGCAGCATCGTCCGATAAAATGCAAGTACAATACAGTCTGAGGAAGGCTTAGATACAGTGCCAAGAATACGGGTCTGTCCCGTATTATTGACCCGAAATAATATTGTCCCTAGACTGGGAATCGAACTCAGAATCCGAGACACAGCAGTTTACGTTTAACCACTACGGTCGTTAGCTTGATTTAATCACGCAGGAAAAAACGATAAAGATGACAGCGTTTAATAATTCATAAAAATAGTAGAGCAAAATTACATTACGACATGTGAAGAATAGTTATTTTGTTTAATGTTTATACTTGTCGGTTTACTTTGTTTGAAGGCCGCGTAATATATTGGTTTGATTACCTGGCTGCTGCTGCTTCGATTCCTAGCTGAGGCTTGATATTTGTGTATCACAAATTGTTGGTTTATCGGTTAGTGTTGTATGTAAGGTCTCTTACCTTTGACACAGCATCTGAATCTTCCTCCGATCTTATACACATATATTGGATTGGGGAACTGTAAGAGTGAGCCACTCACTCTTATTTGTCTGATAGGTTGGCACTAATGAAATCCAAGATTCCTGAAACAATGGTGATAATAACACCACCGTTTCCAAAGTCCAACATTAAATACCATTAACTTATAATAGATTTATAATACCTTCTACAGGTGTCTCAAAATGACCCGACTATTTTCCGCTACATACATATATCGCTATGCTGACAGGATAATTCCTCCTTGATAAATCCTCTTCAACTACAGGAAGGCACTATAATCAGCTCACATAGTTCCGGCAAGACGTAGCAACTGTTTGACGGTTCCAGGATATGATGATTTAATGAACAGGTGACGTGTAGCGGCCACCTGGAATCAATTGAGGGTTAACTTAAGAGTCTTCAACGATATCAATCTTCGAAATTTTACATATTTAACATGGAATATTTCTTTATAGCGGTTAATGGATTCTATTAGGGGTGGCTGCTATTTGACGCGGATATTATTTGATTTTGAAGCCAAGTTGACCAAATAATTTTTCAGCTACAAACTAGCTGCACTGTGGCTCTCGTGATAGATAGTTCACATTAATATCTGGATCGTATTAGAAAAAAGTGACAGATTTGAAGAGTACCGCCAACGATGACTGCAAATTAAATATTGTTATTGTTAAGAAGTGAAATAATTTATTTGCCTTTTTATTAACACAAATAAACAAAGTTTAAATTTTTGTTAATTTTCTACTTTGAAAATAGATAGGCAGTTCTGAATTATCCTATATTGTGATATGTCTTATTATAGAAGACGATAACATTTCCGTAGCGAGGGTTCCCTTTTGAAGGTCCCTAAGTCGTATCGGTTGGGAAATACTCTATTCCACTATAGTAGTTATGTTTGGCACAAAATTTCACGTGAAGGGTACAGTAATGAATTTAGATGAGGAGGATGGAATTTTAAATTCTGAATTTCTAGAAGTTTATATAAATCTGATTTTCTAAATTTCTGACCTTTACAAAAGTTTGAGTTGCAACGAAGTGGAAATATTAAAAAAAATTGTAGGATGGGTAGGCTAGACAGAGGCGGACCACGTCCCTAAATAGTACCGTCATGAAATAGGTGCCCCATTTGAGACCCGATATATATATTTTTTTATTACATTGAGAGTTACCAACGGCCACACAGTTCACGTGATGTGAAGTGATTCCTGCGGCCCATGACAACTACATTCATCCTGACAAGGAATCATAATGGAGATGCGTTGTCACCCTTGAGGACCGAGATGGAATGCCTCGTCACCAGTAATAAAGGATCTCGGGATCCCTTTACTCACCAGACGAAACACAGCAGCGTTATGCTGATATTTCACGCCGGTATTCTGTGAGCGCGTCTCCTGTCGAGCTGACCCATTCATTGTGCAGTTAGAAACAAACTGCAGTGTAGCTCTACCACTGTTAAATTTATTAGGGGAAGTGAATTTCTATTTCAGTGTTCAGGGTTGATGACGTATGGTGCACGTTGCAATCCTTGTAGAGTGTGGATATAGAGATTATTTCACCATTTAATAAGACGGCGGGCTTTTATCACAATGGCGGACTTGTCTTATGTATTGGATATTTTTGTTCATTTGATTCTTTTAATAAGTTTTCTCATTTTGATATATACTATTGATTAGGATTATCTATTGTTAAACTTTTTTAAACTAAAAATCCTCGGGTCTTGGCCTGTAATAATCACTTACTATCAGATGAACTATGTGCTCGTTAGTAATTCGTATTAACATAAAAATATATGACATGTTTTCTCTTCCTCTAATAAGCCGTTACATTGCTCCTGTAAAATTCATTATGTTATCATCCATTGACCTCGAAACTCGCTTATCAGTTAGGCAATGACTTTGCACTGATCCCGCAATGTTTTGTACACACAAATATTGCGGGAAGCTTAATTGACAATGTAAACAAGTTTATAAACAATTCACAAGTATACGAGGGGAGGTCAATAAGTTCGCGAAGTTGTTAACTATAAAATTATACAAAGTTATTCCTTCTTATATTCCCCTTGGAGATTTTTCATTTTAAAAATCGGTTAAATTTCTTATCTATGCCACCAATAAAAGTGTTTTCTTTATCCTAAATAGCCATAAATTCGCTACGGACTTCATGGCGACCTCGACATCGAACACACGCGAAGTTTTCCCCCTTAGAGTATTATTTTAAAATAAGGAGTGATAAATGAGGACACAGTTCACCGAAGTGTAAACTCCGGTCACAGCGGCCGACACGAGATTTACTAGTGTTCTAGGGTACATTTAAAATCGACCTGTCCTCCCAATAGCGATTCGAACCTCACGAGGAGCCCTCGGATCGTATTATCGCCCCCCTCTGTTGTCGTCGACGTTCTTCGTCCACAGGGGTCGGTGGGCATCGGTAGTGTACCAGTAGTCTTCGTGCCAGCATTGCAGCATCGTCATTGTTTTCCTACTCAGCGGGCCTCCTGCTCGCGAGTCTAATTAGATAAAGCTGTAGAGGTCTCAGGGCTCACAAAAAAAATAACTGCGTTCCCATAACAACTACATAAATTAAATTGTCAAATACAAACAAGTAAATCAAGATGTACTTGTTTGAAATTTAGTATTATATACTATTAACTATATATCTTATTTAGTGTTCGTGTAAAACATGACCTACCCATACCTCTCTTTAAACACTTCAAACCGCGTCGTTAATAAAAATAAAAATCACTGGCAGCAATGTTTAAATGAAGCGGCCGGAATAGTCTATGTTTATCTTTCATTCCCAGACAGTTTACTAACAACCCTTTTAAATTGTTACAGATTCAGAACATTATGCTACAAGAATAGAAATACTAGGATGACAGGAAAAAGAGAAGTACGCTTCGAAGAGGCGGAGAAAAAGAAGGGAATTATTCTAACATCCATTGGGGCTACTTTTACATTTTTATCATGGCTGGCATTTGGCTATCCGATAGTAATGAGCCTTTTGGTAATTGTAGCAGTTTATCTAATGACAGGAAATAGATATCAATGGATTTATATCTGGAGGAAGACGTACAAAAGGGATATGATGTAAGTATATTTAAGTTTTAGGGTTCCGTACATCCGTTGAGACACGGAACTCTTATAGGATCACTTTCGTGTCTGTCTATCTGTTTTTTTTTTCAATTTCTATTTAAAAGAATACTCTAGTGCTATTGTCTGATATATCTTTTATTTAAACTTTATTAGTATATATAAAATAAAAGTACATATAGTTGGACTTCATCTTTACCTTTGGTTTGAGTACAGAAAGCATGGCGGTTGCATGATAATATATAAAAGATATTTATAAATATCTTAAATAAATATATACTAACATAACACATTTATGAGCAAACATACATACAAAAATACATATATTAATTTTACAAATTAGTAAATAAAGAGAAAGAAAGTAATATGAAATTGACAGTAAACAAATATTTTTACATTAAGTTACACAATCACAATATACAAAAATCATCTGATAATATCCAGATTATACTGTGTTCGAAATCTACCAGGAAGATATTAATGTCAAGTGTTGAAATGTAGTAAAATTAAAGAGAATCTCTTAAATTTAAAACTATATTCAAATGATCGGCAGATGTCATTGTTGGGTTTTGTATATTCGATTTATTTGTCTGTCTTGGAGCGTTGATTTTCCTACTCTATTTATTCTTCTTTAAGATTAAATTCTGTCCAGAACATCTTCTCTGTCCCACTATATTGTAACTCACCGTTCATTGTGTGAGTGACCGTTTCTTTTAATGTATCGAGGGTGACTAACGAGCACAGAGTTCACCTGATGGTTAATGATTCGTGTCGCCCATGACACACACACTCGTCCGATAAGTAATAATGTCATCAAGATGCATTTGTATCACTCCTAACTACAGAGGCGGATCGTTCGTAGCAAGCAATAAGTCTCCGAATCCCTGTACCAGACGAAACACAGCGGCTTTATGTTGATATTTCACGTTGATTTTCTGTGAGGGTGCGGTCCTTCTGCATTCGAGCTGGGTGTACCACTTACGATGGGTTCATGCACACTAACAAGCGTGGAATCTATCCATGGAGTCAATTGGTAGGTGTGGGCTCTTTGATGTTGTGTCTATGAAGGTCGGGGTCTAATGGGTGAATTGAATTTTAATTAATCGGATTTCTGGTATGATATACAATATAACATTCGAGTCGTACTGTTATTAGAAGGTTGGGATAGGTTAATAGAATAAGACAATTTTAACAATGATGCACAGCTTTCTTCTAGCTGTAGCATGAATTGATCGGCTTGACTGGATGTGGACCACGTCTTCATAGGAAACCAGCGTAAAATAGCAACATAAGCCATTTATGTTTCATCCGGTATCGGGATCCCTTACTACTGGCAAGGAGGCATTCCATCCTAGCTCTCAAGTATGATATCACCTGGATTATAATTCAGGTGAATCGTGTGCTCGTTTGTCACACTCAAATCAATATAGAAATATACAATATCGTCCGAGCATTGAGCTACCAGGGTATCATGTTTAAAACGTAGTTGTCTCAAATAACAAGTGGCCGCAATCAACGTCGCTGTAATCGACGCCTCGGGTTTCTGCCGCCCTGGTACCATCCGGTATAAGCTGCTATTCAATTGACAGATTATACGACTGGTTAAACCTGAAACCCTCTACTGTTTTCGTACACATTCTGTGTGTGTGTATTGGAGTGTATTTTAATTTTTTGTTGCCGGAAAGTCTTCAGAAGATAGGGTTATGCCAACATAACCCTATTTTCTGAAGTTTTTATCTGTGAAGATTTGTACCCATAAAAACCCCTCGATAGTAGGATAGATAGAGGTAGGATCTGCTAACCTTAACACAGCCAATAGCGTCAAATGTTTCCTTAGCGAACAGCGTATATCCGTTTTAGACTGGCCAGCAAATAGTCCGGATTTAAACCCGATAGAAAATCTCTGGTGTATTGTTAAAAGTATAATAGTATAGTCTTAAAAAAACGTAAGAGCAGTTAAACAAACTGTATGAAGCATATGGGTGGGCGTGACCGGCCGAGGACACAGAATGTATTCTGGCGTATGAGGCGTTATAGAATGACGCTACTCTCACATGCGGGCAGTAACCAGCGCTGGTCTTCCGTTGGGGCATTTGGTGATATGACGATTAAATAATATATGACCAATAGTGATATGAATATTAATAAGGAACAGTTTATGTGCATTTTTTTTTAAATGAAGTAATGTAATATTATTAAAATTTATACCTATATATTTATTAGTCTAATCGAAAGGTGGCCCCTTTGGCTTTTATACAGGCCTTTAATCTGTTTGGCCACGAATCTATGGATTTACGCACTGTTTCCAAGGGAAATTTCGACACTGCTTGTTCCAAAGATTTTTTAAGAGACTCAATGTCGCCGTGTCGTTTAGAGCAGGCTATGTCCTCTAAAACTGACCATAATTTGAAGTGTACAGGGTTGATGTCTGGGTTAGATGAGGGCCAGTCTTCAGCTCTTGTAAAGTCCAGAACGTTGGTGTCAAGCCAGGCTTGGGTAGTGCGTGCCTTGTGACCAGGTGCAGAGTCCTGCTGGATAGTCCAGGGTATATTTTTAAAAAGTGCTGAGAGGTTTCACAACATGACCCACTTTGGCTGAAGTTTTCACTTCTTTTTCATAAAATGTAGTTTTGTGACCATGTTGTACCTTTCGGACCACTTGAGCAGCTTCTTTAGAACTGTGAGCGTACACTTTATCATTTTGCTTTTTGTAGTGTTCTTCAATCGTGAAAATTTTTTCATCGGTAAATAGGATATTTCTGTGCCTTTCACCTGCGTATCGCGAATTTGATCAATCCACTATCTTTAATTGTAAAGATTGATTTAGGGCATGTCTTGTATATCGACCATAAGCACCGATCTTCAGGTCTTGTTTTATAATACGCGACAGAGTCCTAGCGGGAATCTTCATTTCTCGCGATAAGATTTTTTGCTTCCTAATGGGGTTTCGACGAATTCTGGCTTTAACAGCATTAACCGCCTTTGTAGTTCTAACAGCACGCGGCCGCCCCGATCTTTTCTGGTTGTGTCAACAGAGGAAGTGTTGTTGTATCTGTTGATAGTACGATATACGAACATACGGCTGATACCAAGCTTTTGAAGTGTCTGGAATATGACCGACGCCTTCATACCCACTTTATGCAAGTCGATCACTGCAATCTTTAACATCCCATTCTATATTGTAATTTGATAATGAACACGAAAAATTATGTGAAATGGCGCAAAATCCAAAGAAGTTTTTAAAATAATATACGTGGTCCAAATTCAGAACAATTAAAAAGTTTTTATGTAACAGTATTTATGGGCAAACTAAGTATATATACACATAATAGAACATAATACAATGGCGGTAGCTAACAATAAATTCCATATGCGGGTGATGAATTTAACTGACTACGGGCAGCTTAAGTAAGTAGTCACGCACCAAAATTTTGAAACTATAATATAATATATAAATATATTAAAAAATATATTGTTCACGAAGTACGATTTTAATTTAAAAAAGATTTTGACTACTAGATGGTGCTAGTAAGATATTAGATCACAATATAAAGGTGTTCTCCTGAAATAAGTAAACGCATGTTGCATCATATATGTTTAGAAAATAAACTCAATCTGATAGAAGCTGACGGCACTGACCGAGTGAGGTTCAGTCCACGTGGTATACTCGAGAGCTAGAAATATAAAGTCCAAAAATCTAGAACTAAACAAATATTTTCCTATTTATATACTTTCGAATCCAAAAGAAAAGTACATGCGTCCAAAGGCGACGGTTCTCGCTGGTACAAAGTTCAGTGTGGCCGCATACAGCAGTCAATTTAAAAGCTATAAATCAATTTCCTGACCTCTGTCACCTGAATTAAAGGTGTCGTAACGTCGGCCCAATTCTCCCTTCATGTCTCGTCGACAGCGCGAGCCGGATGCGAGCGGTTACCCTATTGTGTGCGCCACGTGAGGTGCCCGTCACAATCGCCGTTTGGACCTTGGCCTCACCCGTATGAGTAGATTGTTCCCAGGGGGCCTTAACTGATGAAAAAAAATCTATATACATAAATAAAAATTAAGTTCTGTGCGTCTGTAAGCGCATCATTCAAGAACGTTTGGACCGATTTGGTTATTTATTTTAAATTATTCATTAGGTTTACTACTCTGTGAAGGCCTTGTCCTACTCTCCTTTGTTTCTAGCTCTCTAGCAGAATGAATAGGTCAGCTCCGGGTAGGACCACGCCTTCACAGAAAACCAGCTTAAAATAGCAGCATAATGCTGTTGTGTTTCGTCTGGTGAGTGCAGGGATCCGGAGACATTTATTACTGGTGACGTGGCATTCCATCTCGGTCCTCAAGGGTGACAACGCATCTGCATTATGATTCCTTGTCAAGGATGAATGTAGATGTCATGGGCCGTAGGAATCACTTACCATCAGGTGGACTGTGTGCTCGTTTGTTACTCTAAATGTAATTAAGAAAAATGTATTAATATTTTAGTGTGATTTGATGTGTGTTATGATTTTATTTTACTGTTTCTCTTCTGGTTAGTAAGTAAGTACATTTTTCTTGTCATCCAGAGGTCTACGTGTCCTCCTCGCTACCATGTTCAGGATATGGGTGTGGGAGCGGCGCGGTATCACCGTGGTGACCAGGTGGGCAGAAGTGGCCAAGATGAATCCCGACAAGAAGGCATTTGTTATGGGTGACAGGTTTTTGACGTTTCATCAAGTAAGTCCATAACGTTATCTATTATATATACATATATAATAGGAAGACATTCTTTGACGCAATCGCCACTCACTTATATAATGCCACATATATAGACATGGGAAATGTTCTAAGTTGTTGTACGAATTAATTCCGGGCGTTGTGTTTAAACATTGTAAATTACGACTGATTTCTAATTTCACAATTATCACCTCGACGGTTGGCAATCGACCACAGTGTGCTCTACATGTAACTTTCTGTTAGGCAGCTCCTATGTATAGCTATAATCAGCTGCAGCTAGCGGTATTTGCGAACCGATACTACTTAGGGACTTTAAAGATGAGAGTCTACACCTTTCTTAAAGGCTGGTAGCGTAACGGCGTCGCGGTGGTTGCACTCTGGTATTGAGAATATCCATGTGCAACGGTGATTACTCACGTTCACGTGAAATATTTACTCGTTTGCTACGTATTCCATAAAAAAGAAAAGATGATGTAAAATATATATGTACACAATCTCTTAGTTCTAATATTTATATATACTTTGATAATAAATAAGGCCAGATATTATAATTATGATAATATTATTGAATCTCGAAGTATATGCTCACTATTTACACATTCTTGCATTCGTTGAAACTATTTGTGAAGCCCTAGACCCAATCATCAGGAGGGACCTCTTCAATGGCTTCATGGAACGCATTCACCGCCGCTTTCGGGGTTATAAATCGTAAACCTCTAAGCTCATCATTAATTTTCGGAAATAAAAATGATCTCCTTCTTCATGCTGTATCTCGAAATCAGCTGCAGGATAGCTTTACCACTGTTAATGTCAAAGAACTATTCGATTTATGTCTTCACGAGTTACCATAGCACCTTCCTTATTCATTTTTACTAAAATAAATGTAAGTTTTATTCAGGCATCGAAAGTTTCTTAACAGTTCTCGTCTTTCATCCTTTTTTATTTCATTGGGGGTGACAAATTAGCACACAATTCGTGGACCTTCTCTGTTCGAATCGATTCATTCATATTGCATCAGGCAACAAACAACATCAACCCTCTTCCACTGACGCTTTGCTTCCTTAAAAACATGTAGAGCTAAAGTAACAGGTTTTAGAAAGTGAACCTTCCGCAGACTAGCTAATTCCCTTTCTTTTGAACTTCCCTTGAATTCTAGGAGTAGGAAAAGAGCGCACAGTTCATCTGGCTGTGGCATAGCTTTTCTTTTTTTTAATCCATCCTTGTAACTTCAACTAATTCAGTAGGGAAATCTATCTTAAATGGGAAGTCAATGGATGCAGGTTGCCCCGAAGTTATGTAACTTATATTTTTTTCCGCCAGGGTGACGAATTCAGTAACCACATAGCGTGGTACTTCAAAAGTCAAGGCTTTAAGGCTGGGGAGGTGATCGCCCTGTTCATGGAAACCCAACCGGAGTACGTGTTCATATGGCTGGGTCTTGCCAAGATCAGGGTGACCAGTGCCCTGGTGAACACGAACCTAAGAGGCGCTCAGTTGATATACTGCCTGAAGATAGCTGGGTGCAAGGCTGTCATTTTTGGGGATGAGATGGCTGATGGTAAGTCTTTTTATGATACTAAGGGTACTAGATGGAGTAAGGACGTATACAAATTTGCAGGAAAGCGATGGATGCATGTGGCCCTGGATCGTGCTTTGTGGTGTGTTCTCCAGAGGACTTTGATGATATGCTGTAATGATTATTAACCCCAATATTAATAATAAGAAAGTCCACCTTAGTTCTTCTTAGGGATGGAAATGCATTTGCACTCCTAATTGGCAATGCATGTGGGTGACATGGGCTGTAGGGATTAGAATTGGAAACCAATAATAGGGTTTATTTTATAGAATAATAATATATTCAACCAGACGAGGAACTAAGTTTATATCCACAGCAACCCAATAATAAGTTTAAACTGTCAATAGCCTAATGGTTTTGGATACGGTCTGCAAAGCTTCAAGTCGTGGGCTCGTATCCGCTATTTGAGTTTGGTTTAGTACCTACTTTACCTCACCGTACCTTTTAGCATAATCATTTATCAATAGTTGAGGTGGTTAGGTGGTTGAGGTGGTGGAAATGTCAGTAATTTTAAAAACATTATTAGCTATCCTAAAAAATATATCAACGCATTTCTAACGAAGTCATCATTCAGTATTCTCAAATGTTTCCAGCCATAAAAGAAATACAGAACGAAATCCAAGACATACCGTTATTTCAATATAATTCGCCGGATCGCAAATCTGCTACCATTCTGGAGAACACCAGGCCACTGGCCACTGAGCTAGCAGAGACATCTAAAGAGGCTTACACAGAAGAGGACCCTGCCAAACCCAGAGATACTTTAATGTATATCTACACCAGTGGAACAACTGGATTTCCTAAAGCTGCTATTATAACTAATATCAGGTAAATAAAGCGTTTAAATTAGTTTTAATGATATGTTAGGTGAAAAACATACACAAGTCTACCTCATAAGAAGACCTGTGAAGGTGATTTCCGCGACCCATGATATCTACATTTATTCTTGATATAAGTTATAAGGTCTCCGGTTTCTTTCCTTCAACAGACAATATCATAAGCGCTAAACTAATATATATATATATATATATATATATATATATATATATACTAAACGAGGGTATCCGTGGTCTTACCACGTAACAAGCTGACCTAACCTGACCTAAGTGAGGTACGAGCCAACTTATTCGTGATTCAGCCAGAAGGATCGTAAAGAAATCATGTCCTTACAGAATAATGATGATGTCCTTTTGATAAATTTTTGAGCATGGCAATATCTTCTGGTTATTGCCAGATGACATCAACATGCGCATGATGTTTTATAGTGCCGTATGTATTTATGCAAACACAGAGGCAATAACTCGGTGTCTCTTTCCGATGTAATGTATGTGCAAAGAGATCGTAGGTAGGTTAACATATAATTTCAGGGACTCGGGATGTACATACAACACACCCAGATCTTATAACCAACAATTTGTAATGCACAAATATTTTTTCTCGATTGGGAATCGAGCTCAAGACGACACAGCAGCCTCCCTGAATACCAACGTATGTACGATAACAAATAATAAATGCTTCTGTTTTCTTTCAGATACCTGCTGATCCCGCTAGGAGTGCACACGTCTGCTCGTCTGTCTTCCCGTGATATAGTTTACGATCCATTACCACTCCACCACACGGCGGGCGGTGTGCTGGGTGCGGGTCAGGGCCTCGTCCTGGGCTGCACCGTTGTGCTGAGGAAGAAGTTCTCGGCGTCGAATTACTGGAGCGATGCTGCTAAACATGGTTGCACGGTGAGGACAATTGGACGATATATATAATGAGTTCTTGGTACAAAAATGTTCTATTAAGTGAAGACATTCATTCAGCAAAAATTACATTGAGTTTGCAATTTCAAACTTTTAATTTAAAGATGCAATAGCAAAGAAGAAAGCGGACATGGTGGAGAACAATGTCACGAGAGAGTATGCCGTAGACCGGGTGAAGTGGAGAAGACACAGCCGGAAAGAGGACCCTGGTAGTAGGCCGGGAAATCGTTAGGCAGAAGAAGAAGAAGAAGAATTTAAAGATGCAATATATTGTTAGTCACTCGTCCTCTGCACTCGTCCACTGCAACCATCCGTGTTCATCGTCAGGGGGATGAACACAGAGGTTGTCTGAATCGATTTTACTTGGAACCACTCTTGGTCTGGTACACGCTGATCAGGAAAATATGTATACGTAATATGTACTCTATCTGTGCTGCTGCTGAGTTGCCGTTGCAATATCCATAAACGAACGTAATGTCTGCGTATTCTCCATTACTGAATGTAGCCATTGTAAGGCAGATCAATGATGAAAAACGTAGTTAGAGTGCAACGATTGGTCTGTACTCAAAAGATGGTTGAAACTAACTGACCTCGACAACTGGAAGTGCGACTGCTATTTGGCCTCCTTATCAATATACCGCCCATCAACACCTTTTGTCATTGCAGAGACCCAGTGCAAGGCGTTATCATGAAATAAACACCGCACGCGTGCGCTGTAAGCTAATGTAGAGCATTAACTAGAAACGGGTTGCCTGTTTTTTTGGCAGAGATGTTAATCAGCCTGGTCGTCTTTTGATAACAACTTTAGTAATTTGAATAGCTAATGAACGGAGGAAGTTTATTCAGTATTAACTATTCATTATTTCGTATATTTTGAGGGTCTTTGTTTTTTATTTACCTAAAATTAGATTTTTGTAGCTTTTTTTTTTCTTAAATGTACAATACAAAACTATGTAGCCTTAACTTAAAAATAGCGGTGTTTTTTCTTATTTTGGTTAAGAATGAGTGTCTGGTAGTTTGCCTAACAGAAAATACAGTATCAAAATATTAAACAATTTAAATAATGATAATATGTAAATTAACCTCTAGGTTTTGATATGTTTAACATGAAAACTGAAGTTTGTACTTAAAAATCTTTAATGACTTCGAAATAATCAAGTTTCGGATACTATATTATTTCACCAAATTTGCTGCAAATGTAATCTCTTGTTAACCTGTTGCAAGGAATTCATCGTATTTCCTGTCACCCAGTATAGAATGTACGTGATAGGGATATTTTTTTGTTATTATAATGCAACTGCATTCGTTTTTTCGGAATTTGTGCGAAATTCTTGCGACTCCTGATATCTATATTGAACATCAATAAAGGATCATGATCAACCCTGAAGACTGAGATTCTATCACGTCCTCAGTCAACATTAATTCCTCGGATCCCCGCACCAGACGAAACATTGCTATTTTGCGCTGGTAGTCCATGAGGCCTTGGTCCTTCTTCCGTCTAGCCGACCCATTCTTGCCACAGCTAGAAAAAAAACTGTAGCGTGGCACTACCCTTGTAAAAAATTCGCTTGGCGAACGGAATGGTCCATATGTTGATAGCCTCGACTTCCAGATGATATGAAGAGATCATAAGACATGAAGAGATTAGTGTACTCCGCATACGTATATATCTATTAGTCGCAGCAGCGATATTGAGAGTTGTAACCTCCCCAGTTAATGGGGTGCGGGGTACCCGGGTTGGTAATGGGGTCGTCTCCCCGAGGCCCGCAGAAGCTCAGCCATTTAATCAGGGCAAAGTTTGCGTTAAGTTCAGTTATTATAACCAAAATAATCTTCTCAAGGTGGCGCAATACATTGAGAGATCTGTCGATATCTCCTCACCGTGCCGAAGGGGCCCAACGACCGTGGGCACAAAGTAAGAGTCATCGTGGGCAACGGCTTGCGGCCGCAGATTTGGCAAGAGTTTGTGGACAGGTTCGGTGTGGAGAAAGTTCTCGAGTTTTACGGAGCGACGGAAGGCAATAGCAACCTTGGTTAGTTAAGAATTTGTTTAGCTTAGTATTGGAGGGTGAGGGGGAGGGGGCAGTTTTTAAAAGAATGTAAGTCAAGAGCACTTTTATTTTCGTCTATTTAACGAGAAGAATATTGTAATGTATATGTAATGGTGTGTGATATGGAATTTATTTTGATTCTATTAACATGAATAATAATTGACAGTGGGCAAAATGTTGCTAGTATATAAAAGCACATCTAACTGTAACACCCCTATGTTTTTTTTGTTAAAGGAATTCTCCAAAGTTATTAACAATACCAATATTCCAGTTAACCACTCCAACAAAGCTTAAAATGCTCGTGCTGGGGCTTGATGATTCACGACAACCGTATTCTAAATCACTTACCTACCTATCGTAGTATATTATTAATTTAATTAGGTTGAAAATATATAAACATAGAACTGTCCACCATATCACACAGCATTGTAGACATCTAGTCCATAGATATTAACGGATGGAAGGTACAAAGAACAAAGTTATTTTTATAACAAACATAAAATATAAGAAATATCTATAAACTAAATTAATCGTTTAGAACACCTCGTTCCCTACTCAGCGGGCCTCCCGCTCGCGAGTCTAATTAGATAAAGCTGTAAAGGTCTTTGGACCAATAGCAATACTCACACACAAAAAAAAGAACACCTCGTGGTGGAACATCATAAAACCTGCATCGAAAAGGCTGCATTTCTATTCCCCCGACCCCCCTTCCCCGCGGTGGTTATTTTATATTTAAAAAAAGAAAGTCATTGTGGCAATTATTGTCACGATACAATCAAATATAAACATTGAAAATTATATAAAGTAACAGTCTACATATTCATATATCCCACTGCTACGGACTAGTCTCTCTCTGTTCACCAGATAATAAGTAATGACTGCTGCCTTTAAACACCTTCATTCATCCTCAACAAATATTCAAGATGCATTTGCGTTGTAACCCCCGAGGATTGATGGGAACCTTGCTCCTGCTACATGGGTCTGCGGATCCCCTCACTCACGATACGAAATATTTGTCATTTTTAAATTTGCTTTAATTATATTTCCGGAATACCGGCTTGAATTAGTAGTTCATCGCTACTGTGTTTCGTCTGGTGAATGAAAGAAATCGTAGGCGTTCCGGGTGACAATTGCATTATAATTCCTAGTCGAAGAATTTGATATGGACTCACTTATCATCAGGTGAACTGTGTGCTCGTTTGTCATGAAAATTCTCAATAATTTCTCTTAATTATAATTAACGCTTTCAGTGAATCTCGACTCGAAGGTAGGCGCCATCGGCTTCTTAAGTCGCTTAGTGTCATCGATATATCCACTAACACTTGTCAAGTAAGTTATATTACATATACTTATAAAAATATACATATATACTAAGTACTACATGTGGAACAGTAGACATCACAATACATTATATATACGCTCAAAATATGTTTTATTTAAATTATATTTTGAGCTATATATAGGCAAATATATTCTTCCTCGTTGTTTACAACTTTCTCCCTTCGTTCGACAAAATTTTCAAAAACCTCCTTGGTAGAAATCACCCGGTTTCGACTCGAAAAATTGATCCAACCCAGATTTCATTTCCGATCGATGAATCGAGAAAGAGAATCGAATGGAACTGGAATAAAAAACGAAACAGATTCCGGTGCGACAACACATCCCATTTAAAACAATCTTAAACATTATTCCTTAGATAGTCTGAGGGCTTTAACAGTTTCACCGGGTTGAAAGAAGGCCGGGCGCTAAGGGAACTCAGCCGAAACCTTTATTAATAGGTAACCAGCACAAGGGTTTCCGAGAGGGAGACACGGCTTGCACCGTTACCCTGCACGCGAAAGCGACTTACGGGTCCGAGAGGGCTGAACCTCGGCTCAGTCCTCTCAGAAGCGGAACATAAAATTTAAAAAAGTCAGCGTTATACTGATATTCTACGCTGGTGTTCTGAGAGGGTATGGGCCTCCCCGGTTGAGCCGACCCATTTATGCAGCAGAATTACTTCGCTACTGTCTATATTTTCATATTTTGATTGATCTTTAATAATACATTTCATAGATGCGATGAGATTACTGGTGAGATATTGCGGGATGACAATGGGAGGTGCATTACTTGTGGACCACACGAACCAGGTAAAATATAGCTGTGTGTATGCGACTTTTAGAGTACCTGTAATTCTCTGTAATTCTGTAATGTGAGTAATTTCATCTTCATCATCTCGATGGTTGGCAATCCACCACTGGGCTATTCACGCGAGATTTCCTGCCACGCACAACTACTCTGTGGAATCAACTTTCTTCAGTGGTGTCTCCGAACCGATACGACTTAGGGATCTTCAATACAAGAGCCTACACTTATCTTAAAGACCGGTAATGCACTCGCAACTCCTCTAGTATTGCGGATGTTCATGGGTGGCGGTGTTCACTTACCATCGGCTGGGCTGCATGCTATTCTATAAAAAATATATCTGGTTGCTGCTTCGTCGCTCCTGGTTTCGATTCCCAACAAAGGAATAAAATTTGTGTATGAACGCTATAGTACATATGTATCAATTTTCTTGGTTTTAAGGTCTGTGTATTTTGTATGTATGTATGTTTAGTGCTTTTGCCATTGCATTTTCATCTTCTTCCGATCTTATTACACATTCATTATATAGTGTTTGTGCGAATTATAACGGTACTAGAATATATATATATATATTGCCTAAGTTTAAAAAATAAAAAATAATAATAATAATCGCAATGAAGCCGTGTGTAAGACCATGGACACCTTCTCTAGAGAGAGGGCCTAAGCTCAGCATTGTTATATATATACATGTTTATTTACTTTTCATATATTCCCATACGCTAAAGGCATTCTCTACCAGTCAACCCAAGGTGAGATAGATATTGTAATAGGTGCTACACCGATTACAATATCTAACCACACAATTAACTAATATTAAAAAGAAAATACTAAATATAACAAAATACAAATATAGATATTAAATAAATAATACTTATATAAAAACAATATAGATACAAAATATATATAAACATACATATGTATATAATAGAATAAATTCCATGTGTGGATGATAAACTTATCTGACTACAAGTAACTTTATTAATGACCTTCCCGATGTTATCGGGCAAGGACTTCCAGAGTAGTGTAGCTCGGATTGCAAATTGCAAAAATTTGCAAGAAAGCTGGTAGAGTTAGCTGGAATACAGATCTTGCTTGTTATTAAACGAAGATTGTAGAATTCTGCCATGAATTAAGAAGGGATATTGGAATTTATCTTTATGATGGAGAGGATAAAATGGAGAATCAAACGTACAGACAGATAGAATCGTTCATTTCCTTTAAGTAACACGCCAATACTTGGCGCAGAGGTTCCTGCTTTCGATAACGTGGTCTATTTTGTTGATGTGTTCAGGTTTACTTCTCGGTAAAATCGATCCGAAGAAAGCGATCCTGACCTTCTCCGGTTACGCTGACAAGACGGCCTCTGAGAAGAAAATGGTTCGCAATGTGAGAGTGGAGAGTGACTGCTATTTCAACACGGGAGATATCCTCGTCATGGACCACTACGGCTATTTCTATTTCAAAGATCGAACTGGTGACACGTTTAGGTAAGTCTTGTAACCCACCAGACAGTATCTTATATCTAGCCACCACGGAGATAAAATACGACGGTTTGTATTTTGGGGTTGGTGCAGTTTAAATGGTTCGACTCGACTGACCACGTCTTGTTTTGTATGGGGGGAGGTGACGCATTCCACCTTAGTCCTCAAGGGGACAACGCATTTGCTTCGTGATTATTTCTTGAAAAATTATTTCTAGAGTAAATAAAAAAAAACAGAGTACTAGAGTTAGTCTATTGGTTTATTATTAACGAATCACAGTTGTATTTAATTCTGAATTTTCAACGTTTTTTTTCATTTTTGATATTTGGATGTGGATCATTGGTTTAACTTTAATACTAAATTTCCAGATGGCGCGGAGAGAATGTATCCACGGCTGAGGTTGAGGGGGTCATCAGCAATTTAGTAGGGCTGAAGGATGCTGTTGTTTACGGTGTTACGGTGAGTGTTATTATTTTTATTTTTAAAGAATACTAACAATGCTTTTATCATCCGATTAGATAGTCCAACCTAGATTATACGTTTGTGCTTACTTCAGACAATATATAGTGGAATCGAACCTTTGAGGACTTTTTAAAGACCGTACCCTAAAATTGAAAAGATCGAAAAGAGGTGGTGTTACAGATAGCCAATAATAATAATAGAGATATTAATGTAGATAATTCTTTGTCAGAAGCAACTGACTGAACCGGCCCTCTCGGCAGTCAGACGCTCTCGCGGAACAGGGTAACGGTCCAAGCCGAGGCTCCCTCTTGGGAGCCCTTGTGCTAGTTACCCATTAATAGAGGTCTCGACTGAGCGGCAAAAGCGCTCGGTCACGTCTCAACCCTGTGAAACTGTAAAAGCCCTCGGGATAACAGCGGCCATCAGCCGAAAAAAATGGATATAGTTCCACGGGGATTAAATCTACCAGGAGACCACTCTGATGGAGATGCCATCCGGGTCCATTTTGATTATTACAACTGGGCAGTATATAGGATAGTGCCGGCTTCTGAATACGTAATCTTTAAAAATAATATACAACTTATTTTTTAATTACCAAAGTATAAATCAAAGAAAGGATAATGTGGAATAGATAAGAGGTTGTAAATGTGCATTCGGAATTTTTGATTCGGATGCGTAAATGTGTCGGACATTTATAGGTAAAATTTTACTACTAATGAGTTTATTTTTATTTAGAGGCGCCGGTGGGGTTATGTGTAACCTGCTTGGTTCTTGAATCAAAACTAATATGCGGGCCTGTAGGACATTAAATCAGAGCTTTTAATAATTAAGACTATCTGTGTGATTCTTTATCACCAACGAATTCCCCTAATAAATGTAATCCTTAAAGTGATGAAGCCACATTGAAGCTAGTTCCTAGCTGAAATATGAATGGGTCGGCTCGATTAGGAAAGACCACCCGCTCACAGAATACCAGTGTGAAGTAGCAGCATAATGCTACTGTGTTTCATATGGTCAATGTTAAGTAGGCGTTTCATCTTTGTTCCCACAGGTGATACATGAGCATTTTGAATCTTTGTTGAGTCGGGTCAATGTCATGAGCCGAAGTTATTGCTTCATCAGGTGAACTCTGTCCTCGTTTGTCACCCTAATATTGTAAAAAAAACCTGAAGCTCCGTTTTTCAGATCCCGAACGTAGAAGGAAAGGCTGGCATGGCATCTATCGCGGATCCGGAACAAAAATTGAATCTCACTGATCTTGCCGAAGGCCTTATATCTTCTCTACCAGCGTACTCCAGGCCCCTGTTCCTCCGAATAATGTCAGAACCTCCTCTCACTGCCACCTTCAAGTTGAAGAAGAAGGAGCTGATAGAACAGAGCTACAATCCTGCTCTGCAAAGTGATCCCATGTATTTCCTGGACCAAAAGACCGGCAGATACCTGCCAATAACAGATAAACTTTACCAAGATATAGTACAGGGGAATATTAAGTTGTGATTTGACTTACCAATGGAACTGTTAATAATCTTAGACATATTAAATTTAGAATATATTTAATTTAACTTTTATCTCTTGTACTGAAATATAATTATATAGGACATATAGACCAATAAAAATATTCTCAAGGCCGATTTTTCGACGTGTCAGTAAAAGTATTATAAATATTTTTTTAAACCCAGTAAATAATTTTGATTCGTAATATTTTTGGGTTGTCTGACAACTATTTGATATCGCGTGTAATACCGCTTTTTTATTTATGTTACTTCGTCTATTGAGGGAAAGAAAAATGGAGACCTTGTCACTGGTAGAGGCATTCAATCGTACGAGTAGTCTTCAGGAATGAGAACTTATCCTCATTTCATGATCATCATCACAACCTACCATGGTCCACTGCTGAACGTTGGCCTCTTATAGATTGCGGGAAGTTCCTGAGCAACCTGGACTTACCGACTTCCCGCAAACTGGTAAAGGTTGTCGCTTCATCTAGTTGGGGGTCATCCTACTGCCACCCAAGAACCTTTCTTCCCCATCCACCATGTACCACGAGTTAACGACCAGTCCATTGTCACTTCAGCTTGCTAATCTTTTGAGCTACGTCGGTCACCCCCGTTTTGCTGCGTATGTCTACGTTGCGTATTTCCAGAAAAATCGGCTCCGAGTTTAAATTATCGTATAGAATATATGTCGGTTTGTTTACATATATTTTACAAGAAATTATTGACTTTATTGGAATTTATATTGTGTTTTATATAACCGTTAATATAAATTAAAATTTTCTTTAAGATCTGATAGTGAATCAAAATGTATAAAATTATATAATAATTGTTTTCTTATTTAATAACAAATAGGCACCAGAACATATAACATACAGAGGTATGGAGGATGAATTACGTGGAAGATCCACCCTCGGGCTAGTAACTGGAACGATACTAACTAAATATGGACTATATAGGCTAGACTGAGATAGTACCATGCTCTTACAGGATGATCAAAGAGCAATACTGTTGTAGTTTTGCGGGCATAGCCCAAACTGTATCTTCTGGTATTTAAGAGAAACCAGAAGCTGGTATTCTATCTTGACCACCAGAGATGATAACGCAGTTTTGAAACGTCATCATCGTACATATTCCGTACGGTGGGTGTAGAGTTCCGAGGATTGAATTACAGCAGAGGAAGAATTTAATCTTAGTGTTGCAGGGTGACAACGCAGGTGAAGTGTGTTCATTTGTCACCCTTAGTATGTTAAAAAAAAATCCATCCGCCAAATAGAGGTGTACACACAATAGTTTGACCTACGTTACATAAGAGCTTAGTTTAAGTTTCGCAGGATAGAAGAAACCAGAAACCTCATCGGCGGATAACGAAGCATTAGTGAAGGCATAGGTAACATCAATGTGTGCTCGTTTGTCTCCATTATTTCCTTAAAATTCCCTGATACTGCCTCTGAACCTTGTTCCAATATTAATGCACATATTTCATTGGAAGGGATGACGAGTGAGTGCCTATGTTTGCGCTAATGCATGCACTATAATATGTCCTTCGCAGTTGATGTCATCTTGTATAGAAGGTGTCTCCGTGGCCGAAGTCGACCAGGAGGACAACATGGTCTCTCGAATACAATAATTTAAACAACTTTTAAGTAATTGATTCATGATTTTTTTCCTCGCTCGATTTGCTTGTAATTTCCGTGAGATAGGTTAAAAGAAATTAATGTGATATTTATGTAACACTACATTACTAGTTGGATTAAAATGCATATATGACGAATGTACATGTTGTTTTATTTCGTTACATAATTTTAGTTTCTTCCATCGTAAACCAACCTTAACCAACACCATCCGATGCGCGGCTATAAGTGAATGAGCCAAGTTGCAGCTGCAGGTGCGACTGCATGGAGCGAAAATTTTCTCGCGTTAAAATCGTTTTGAGGTGTAACTTTTGGAATTGGCGCCAAATCACAAAAACAAATGACAAATGAATACAATATGTCACATCAGGTAACCAAAGAGTTCTATAATCGAAATTTAAAAGAAGTTTTCATTGCCAATGTTTGTAAGTAGCCGGTTCTAAAAACTTTCAGAGCCACCCACGTATATATGCTGCTCAGTTAATGGTATTTGATAAAAACCACAACACTGGACTGGGTGGGGTCAGATGATTATTTTTAGAATTTATTGAATAGTGGGCTTAGTATGTATGATTATATCACCATCATTAATAACCTTACATCATCTACGTAACAGTCGAGCCTTGGCAAACAACATTCTGGACTTGTCCGACCGCGGCAAGAACGTTAATACATACACCATCTTCGTATAAATTAATACCAAATCTATTTATGTGTCAGCTTCGTTCCACATTCAACCATGTTGTGCATCTTCCATTTCTCCGCACCGCGAATGCGAAGCTGTTGTTAAGTGGGATGCCCAGAACGAAGCTGAAGGACCATGATACGGCCTTCTACTCAAGGGTGATCAAGTGAAATAGGCCGGATAGTTTCGTACCATATACTCTTACTAAGCAATCTTCCATCAAAGTACTCCTTCCGCAATGTAGCACACTATTAAACAAATAAATAAAATGTATTCTACATAATTATTTGTAAAATGTGTGTGTGCGTGGGTGTGTTTGTGTGTGATAGAGTGTATGGGCCTGTGTGTATATTATTTACTTACTTATGTACTTTTGTTTTATATATATAAAAGATCAAACACATGACAGATGATGTACGGTGATACTTTCACTCGTAGAGCTGAGGTAGAAACAAATCAAAAGAATAATTGTTACAATCCACGAAATTTTTATTCAAACAGTTTACATCAAAATATTTCCACGTTAATTACCATATACAATCTGTATCAATATACAAAATATGTTAATTTTGATCTATTCTATGGTTTACATTCTGGTTACAAATTACAATATATTTGTGGTTCTTTTGTTTTCCTATTTTTAAAACAATTGTGTTTAGCAAAATTCCATACAATTTTAGTGAGAATATATTATATATGTACCTACGTAAATATTGTTTTTCTCTTATATATATTTTACGAATACTGTAATAATTGTATTAAAAATATTGAATTCCTGATCACTATTAAACACAGGTTTCTTTTTTTAAATGTGCAACACTGACTAAGTAAGGTTAGTTATAAACTAAGACGGTTGTCCTTAATGCATTACAGTCGAAATTAAAATTGTAAAGTTTCGTGAACAGAACAAAATCATGGCAACAATAAGCAATCAGAATAATTAGGTAAATATATCAATTATTTAATAGCTTACGTAAAATATTAAAATATTGTAATTCCTTTGATTTAACCAATAGAAAGGCTCAGAAATATACTCTGTCCCATTGTAGAAACAATTTATATGCGGGTTGTTATTGTAACAGCCTATTGGTACGTAGTACATACTATTTCTGTGCGTAATACTTATACTTCCATAGCCTTTTAATACATTTTGACACATGATTCTGAATTCCTTTAACAGTCCATAATTTCACGTTATATTAAATCATTACATTAAGTGAATTTGATATGGAACATACAAATATCTTAATCAATAATCCTAATATTTTGTCACAAATTTTGCACTATACTATAATTTACAATTGACAACAAATTACATGTTTTATTAAAACTACTTACTTAACATCATCTAAGGTCTGATAGTCTGTTCTGATAACGATATCATATTATTTAGATAAATCTGTCTGACCCCTTATCTTCTCTACGAATATTAGGTAAGACTAAATAGGAAAGAAGTGATGCGTGATATTTGTAGAGGGGAGGGAGAAGGAAACATTAATATTTTTCTAAGTCTAACACAGCTTAAACTCCTATGAACAACGAATCAACTAAACACTGCCAACAGTCGCGTCAAATAGGTTGATAAATTCTGTATGTTCAAGGAAGTATGATGGTGCGTAAATGAACGAACATCACAGCATCAATATTTCCTTGAATCGTCGTAAAATCGTTATAAACAATTAGATAAAGCTGTAGAGAACTCTGGACCATCATAAATACTCAAACAAAAAAAAACGTTTTAACCAAAATCGTTTACTTCTTTTCTTTACTCTGTTAACAAATGGCAAAATTTAAATATGGCGTTATTTACGAATGTGAGATCCACCGTCGCACCAGCGCTGCAGAAACATCCGTAAAAGAGACGTAAACGAGTACGTAAAAGAGAGCACGGTACGTTTTTGGTTCCAACGTTTTCGTTCTGGAGATTTTCATCTCCAAAACATACCCCGCGGACGGCCGGAGACCCAAGATGACAATGAAGAATTAAAGATGATCGTGGAAGCGGATCCATGGCAAATCCACGTCAAAGTTAGCGGCAGACTTTGGTGTGTGTGACAAAACAATTTTAATTCACTTGAAACAAATTGGAAAGCGAAAAAGCTCGAGAAGGGTACCCCTTACCCTTGAATTGAAGCACACCAACAAACACTCATTGAGTGCGGAATTTTGAAACATATTGTGATGAAAGATTGATACTGTACGACAATCGTAAATGATGATCACAGTAGGTGAACGCAGGAGAACCGGCCAAATCCTCCCAAGCGAAAGTTGACTCAGAAAAAAGTAGTGGTGAGTGTTTGGGGGACCAGTGCTGGGGTCATAAGCTACAGTTTTCTAAGATCCGTATTGCCAACAGTTGCAAACCAAGTTAGCCGTTAAACAACCGAGACCGATCAATTGCTATCCCGTGTCTGCTGCGCCCCCTGCTGCTTCATGACAACTCTAGACCCCTTCACGACAGACGGTTGTTAAATTAGAAGAACTGCGATCGGAATGTCTCCGACACCCACCATGCTCCCCGGACATTTCTCCAACAGATTACCTCACATAACTTTTTTTGGAATTTGGACAATTTCTTGTACGGACAAAAAAACAATTCCAATGTGGCAGCCCAAACCACTTGCAAAGATTATATTGATTCTCAGTCCCAAAATTTTTTCATCATTCGAATTAATAAACTACCTATAAAATCAAGTGTATTCAAACAACACTTCACGGCTTCATTGTAAATTACATATATACCGTATATACCACTTTCTATAAAATACACGACACCATTGTGAAACGTGCCTTATTTAAAATCAACCAATCACGTGGACAGCGTAATAAAATGTGTCGCCTGAGTGGTCCATTTAAAAATGGCTAGTTCGAGAATGGTGTCAACTTATACTTGTTGTAAACAGTGGATACCTAAATCTATTGTATCGCGATCTTTACTTAGTATAGTTTTTATAGAAATCTAACCCATAATTATATTTTTGGCATTATCTATTTACTCTGTGCGTGTGATATATTTATGCGCATTGTAATGCAGTATGTACAGCATGTACATTACACAAAAAGGCGAATTCCACATCTGTGTTACACGCAATTTACGTGCAAAAAAATATCTATAGGATTTATCTTTAATCAGGTTTACCTAGTTTATACGTGTTTATTTATTTTTCCACGTGGTTAACCTATTAACGTTACCAATTTGTCTCGTCAGGTTTTGTTCTAGTATTTCAATATAAGTAATCCTTAAAACCTTATCTTCTGAATACCGGTAACCCTAAAACAAGTTTTGCTTACTTAATGTCAACTCAAGTAGCCTTTAGACCCGTGTAGTCCGGTTAATACTTGTCCACGTCTATCGAGAACATCCCACCGTTGCAGAGCTGTCATCGCTGGTTCCTTTCTTTCCTCCTCCTCCAATTAAGTAGCAATGGAGCGTTTAGCTCATCTTCGATTTGATCCTGGGACTTGCCCTTAGTTTCCGGCATCAGCAGGTACAGGCACGAGGCGCCCAGCACGGTGCCGGTGGCGCACATGTAGTACACGGCGTGCAGCCCCAGGTTCGTGGCCAGGGGACCGAAGTAACGCAGCAATAGGAAGTTGCTGAGCCACGTACAGCTGATGAGGAAGCTGGAGGCCAGACTTCGGACCTGTGAGACATTATTTCTCAGCGATGTGTATTTAAATATTCTACAACTCACTATATAAGAGGAGCTCTCGTAGTCTTTAGGGAGCACCAAGTTCATAACAGTTGTAGAACCACGCTGCCGTTTGTTTCTAGCCGCAGCATGAATGGGTCGAACCGGAGAAGGTCAACGCCCTCACAGAATACCAGCTTAAAATTACAGCATAAAGTTGCTGTGAAGTTTAATACTGGTGACGATAAATTCCATCTTAGTTTTCAGGGTGACAACGCAGTTGCATTATGATCCATGAATCAAAATCAGTAGAACTGTTTGAGTCATTCTAAATATAATAATAATAAAATATATATTATTACTATTTTTTTTTACTAAAAAGAGTTAAGACTTTGCTCAAGCAGCCAGACTGTTCTACCAACCTCGATTGTAATGAGATGTATAATGATGGCGTCGACTTTGGACAAGACGGAATCATCTGGCTATGTTTGACGGGATTCCTTAAAGTGCCATAAGCATTTATTTCGATGTTTGACAATCGACAAAACGTAAATTTCCTGCCACGCACAGCTACTCTGTGGAATCACCTGTCACCAGCGTTGTTTTCCGACCGATACGACTTAGTGATCTTCAAGAAAAGAGCCTACACTTACCTTAAACGCCGGCAACGCATCTGCGACTCCTCTGCAGATGCAGATGTTCATGGGCGGCGGTGATCACTTACCATCTATTCTATAAAAAAAACATTCATGCAGACACAGACGGGCTCACTTTTTATCCCAATCCCTGGTCCAATGTGATGCATGTTCTATACGATCGGAGAAAGGTTAAGATACAGTGTCAGGGACACGGAAGATAAGTACAACATACCCAGACCGGAAATCCAACAAATAGTGGATACACAAATTTTGTTACACGGTGGAAATACTCGCTCGAACCCAGGAGCTGCGCTGCTGCTGTCGGGTACGCTAACCACTTCGCCACGCCAACGTCATGACGTACGACATATTATATCTAGACTAATCAACTAATAATTTGTCGAATGCCAATAGCCGAATGATTAAGGATACGACCTGCGAAACTAAACGTCGTAGGTTCGAGTCCACCATTCGACTGTTATCGTGAACTTAGAACAAGTATTAAAACATAAAGAAATGTAACGTCCTATATATATAAATCCCACGGCTGGGCATAGATCTCCTCTCTAGAGGGTGGTGTTGGAATATTGAGTGTGCCCGAGAGGGCCGAACCTCGGCTATAACGGCAGTGTCAGTAATAATAATAGCATAGTTTTTAAAAGAATGTGATAAAAAAAAACAAGTTATCTGAATTGATCTTCTGGTCAATAGAACTAATTTAGACAATAATTAAATTGAACTTACGTTTATAGAGAACAGCTCCGATATGAGAACATACGGCACCGAACCCAGGCCGATGTTATAGAGGAACAGCGCCATCGACAGCAACACCATAGGGGCCCAGATGTCTTCGCTCTCATGATCAGCGTGCTCATATTTCACCGACCAGCTAGTAGGAGTCACATTATGCTCTAAGCTTATCCTGAACGATCCTATAGGGTCTCCAATAGAGTCTGATCTGTTGGATATACTCGCATTGTACAGATCTCTGAGACTCCCACTATCTCTTGTGATGTTATGTTCTCTTATGTTCTTATCTTTTATGCTCATTTTTTTGTACCACAGTCGCTGCATGTACCAGGAGTGCATCCGCACGTGAGGGTCGCAGTACATGCCCAGTATAGCCAAGCAGCAAGCTATTCCGGAGCAGGACCATAGTAGTAATGTCTGAAAAGAATAGTGAGATTCTCTTGGATAAAACCAATTTTATCCCGTTTATTTTTTTAATTCCTGAAGTTTCGAGTAAAATCCAAGGACATAAAATCTTCCCACAAGACTGAGGGTCTAAAATCGACGGTCGATTGTGAGTATGCCACCTCGTATATTGTGTGAACAAAGAAACTGTAAAACCCACTAGAAACCGTTTACTTCCTGGTCTTGACGATCCCTTGTTTTTTTATTGCTTTTATTTGGTAAGCGATTCCTCAGGGCCATGACACATTCATACTCAATAAGGAACCATAATAAGATGCATTATCATCCCCGATGACGACTGTCACCAGTGATAAAGGTCTCCGGATCCCACACTCACCAGGCGAAACACAATAGTACTTGCTATATTATGCTGGCATTCTGTAAGGGTGTGCTCTTTCACGAGTCAAACCAAGTGACAATTAAATAACAGTGCAGCGAATCTCTTTCATTTTTATTTACCTCGCCCTGTGTTACCATGTTAAAAATAACTAATTGAGAGTAGACTAGACCATCGTCATTAACATCGATCCTTGGAAAACGATAGTGGTAGAGCTACACTGTAATTTGTTTCTAGCTGTTGAATGAATATTACTGGTGACGAGGTGTTTGATCTCAGTCCTTAAAGGTGACAACGCATCTGCATTATGATTCCTTGTCAAGGATGAATGTAGAAGTCATGGGCCGCAGGAATCACTTGCCATGAATCAGGTGAACTATGTGCTCGTTTGTGACTCTCCATGTAATAAAAATAAAAATAACATAAAATGGAGGTATTATCCTCCGTATGTAGATTAAAATTACACTTACGTGTCTCTAATTTTAAAATTATAAAAAAGTAAAGTAACTGCCCGTATATAATATATAAACCCCACTGCTGGTCATAAGCTTCCTATGTAGAGAGGCTGATAGAGCATGGTCCCTCTATTGCGGAATGTCGGATTTTTAGTCTTTTAATTTTTTTTATTATTATTTCTCCGACATGTAGGTTTCCACACGATCTTCTCCTTCACCGCTGTACTCGCGGTAAATCAGCATTTTAAGTTGCATTTAACAATGTCATTGGTGCCGACACCGGGGATTGAACTCGGTTCGCTCGCGTACCATGAAATGAAAAGCGACCGTTTAGACACTGAGCTACCACGGCTGTATTGTAAAACAATGATTTTCTGATAAACTATCTTAGCACATGTAACACAGGACTAGGAATTAACACGGCTGCAAACGAAAAAACTAATTGTAGAGATCAATTTAGAAGTCTTTAAATATCGGGTCGCGATACAAGATTGGTTTGTAAATGTTTTGTTTAAGTAAATAAATTCTATAACCAATTCAAAGCTTACCTCATTCTTAAATATCTGGTGATCTGTTTCAAACAATGAAAAAATATTATCGATACCTTTCTGCCGAGTTTATCAACAGTAACCATGGCAACGGCGGCTCCCAGGACCAGTGCGATGCCGCACAAGATCGAACCCGCGTCCGACGCACCCGGCAGTGCACGCGGTAAACTCCTGAAGACAAACACATGAACTCGCTATGGACTACTGCTATCAACGGATCCCTACACTCATCATACGAACACAGCAGCGTTATGATGCTATATGGCGCTGTGATTCAGTTTGGGCCTGGTCCTTCCTCGTTCACGTTATGGCTGGAAACGAACTGCCAACTGATGCCACTGCTAAATTAAGATAACTAACGTGGACAGAGATTATATACCTTAGGTTGTTGCTGTTTTGAATTTAAAAGGACCAATAACGAGTGTCTTATATCATCTTGTTTTTTATAATATAAATGTTTTCATACTGCAGAGAATGTAACTAACACCTGATACTTACCATATTCTTGCAAATAAAGTTTAAATTATTATCTGGGGATATTCATTTCTATCTCTGACTGGTAGATTGATAAAATACGTAAGTAAAATAAAAATATAATGAAACAAATATATCAATACATACTCGTATATAAAGACCAACCGAGGGTTAGTGCCAAAGGATGAAAAAACTACGGATTGTATCGATGAGCATAGCCTGGAGTCCAGACCGCCTCAGTTGATTCGAGAGGCAGTTCTAAACCTGTTTGCATATATTAATTATAGGAATAATTTCAACAGACATGCCACCCCACCTCTTGTGCTAGTCCAGAAATTTTGTCTTGTTGTCTATTTCGGCTTTCACGAGGTTCTGGTCATATGGAATTGTGATATCGACCAAAAATATGCCTGATTGTGATCGTCCCATCAACAGGATATCAGGTTTGTTCGCAAGAACAGTCCTGTCCGTGATGATGGGCCGGTCTCAGTATAGTTAAAATATGGCAATCTCCGATCCACAAGACAATATGTCAGAGCGAGCTCCAGGTAGAGAATCCTGCCTACCAGGTTGTTCCTGTGCAGATAATCAGAGTCAGAAAGCACCAAACAACCGGAGATAACATGCCTGAGTGACTCACCCGGGCGATGGCAAGCTCGGCATATGTCGACGGTGCCGTCCTTCAGGATGTATCTCCGATAGTTGTTGGTCTTATATAACCTGATCCTGTATCGCATACCCTCGGTTTCCTCAAAAAGCTCACCGTAGCGTAGCGACTGTAGGGAGGCAACTATGTCCACAAACGGCTCGGTGAATAGCCTGTCGTTATTATCACCGCCAGCCACATACCCGTTGTAGATGGTGAAGTTGTACGCGGTGAGGTTGAGGGTCGGGACCCGGTGCGCGGAGTGATGCAGCACGGCGGCCGCGAAGCTGTTGACCGCACCCGCGCCGCTGGTCGCCGCTGCCGCCACCACCGCGCAGCACGAGGCTAGCGCCCGCCGCGACCGGCGACGTATGACTGAACAGGTTTTTTTTTATAACACACAAAAAGCGTCAATAACCTAGCGGTTTAAACACGGTAGCCCAGTGACTCGATCGGCGTTGCCAATGACATGATGAAAATCACAATTTTAAATGCCGATTCGAAAATATCGTAAAATGCGTGTCTAAGAAGTACACAACAAAAATATTCAATTTTTTGAAGATATGTGAAGTTTGCCAATACCTAATGGGTGAGAAAGTGCTGTGATAGTCCTAACAACCTCTCTAGGCAGCAGGATACTTAAGCCCAACAGTGGGATTTATATATATAGGCTGATATTTTTTTAGGCAAGGTCTGCGAAACTAACGCAGGTATCACTAACCATGTTGACTGTGTGTTCTTTTGTCAGCAATAAGAAAAAAAAATCATTTTTACAAATACTTATTAGTTGACCAACAATGATATGAACCAATGAAATTGTCAATTGCAAAGTTAAGTATAGATTTAACCTGCTGAAAAACTGGAAAAAATCAGAGGTAATTAACAAAAATAAAATAAGCCCTACGTTCTACAGTGGAGTTGCGTGGTGCACAATGCTCCAGTACTCTCCTTAGAGAGGCGACCTGCTTAGCAGTGGGGTATATATATATATATATATAATATATATATATATATAGGCCACTAATTTAAGTATATTTAGACATCTTATATTTATGAAATTATATATTTATGAATACTAGATCCATCTATCATGGGAAATCAAAATATAGATTTTGGACTTTGTGACTCACAAAGACGAACAAACCATAATGTTCATATACATACAAAGTTCTCGGCAAGGCGACATCTGTTCCTTCTGATCAGGGTTCGAATCCAATCCGCTGCCGAGCATGGGCTGGAAGGTGTCGGAGTCCAGGCGACGCATGTGCTTGCCCGCACACTTCGAGGTTCGAATCCTGACCTCCTGCTGTTCAATCACGTCCGTCAAGTCCTCACGGAAGTCTGAGCCGTCAAACCAGCACATAACCCTTGCTGCGTCCTGGAAATAAATGTAAAAAGACAATGTCACGTTTAGTGCTGTACACCAATCAACGACATCCTGGATCGCGCTATCAGAGTTTCCAATCGAGTTATAACGTAATTTTGTTGTGTTTTTTAAAGATACCTTTTTGTCGAAATGTTACCAGTTTAAAGCCATAGTGTAGCCATCCTGCAAAAAGAACCTTGCGGTAAAGATCAGTGCTACCTACCTACAGTTATAAAATCGTACGGTGAGTTTGGGAAACCATAAAGATAATTATGGTTTCCCAAACTAGTATTGTCAAGTATTCACTGTATTATATATGATTATTCAAGGTACTACAAACTACATTATAATAATTAGATTTTTTGCGTAGGTGTACTTAACGTGAAAAGCGGTAACGTAGCAACAATGGTAAAGCCACGCTGAAGTTTATTTCTAGCTTCAGCATGAACAGCAGCATAATACTGTATCCTATGGTGAGTGTGAGGTCACGAGATACTGTTATTGGTAGTGAGTAATTCCATCTCAATCCTCAGGGATATTAACGTACGTGAATTCTTCTCTTCGTGTTTTGTATCTTTGTTAAGTGTATATATGTGTAGGTTTTTATGAGTTGCAGTGTTCACTTAGCGTCAGGTGGATTGTGTGCTCGTCGCCCTTAGTTTATACGGATAGGAGACACGCACTTGGTCTAGGTATCTATGAGCTTAAGTGTTTGTTAGGTGTCTACCAGTCGTGGGGATCGAAATGTCATTTTAGTTTCTACTATTGGTTTGTATTACACACAAAGTGGAAGATTCCTTTTTTACGCTGTTACTCTATTAAGACGTAAACATATATTAATAATATTATATCAAACGAGCAGTTCAATTGTAGATAAGTGATACTGCGGCCCATGAAAATCCATCCTAAAAGAAAGTTCAAGGTGCACCGAGGACTGAGATGGAGTGATTTAAACGATGAATTGTTACTTATAGGTGAGCCTCCGGTTCCCTACACTCACCATACGTAACACAGCAGCCCTTTCTACTTGTTTCATTCTGGTATTCTGTGAGGAAGTGGTCCTGCCCCAGCCGAGCTGAAATCTTTCGCAGTCAGGTATTATGTTCCTTATTAAAAAGTAATATGCAAGTCTACCTGTATCCTGCCAACGCTGATAAGGTATGAGGGTGTCTCCGGCAGCCATATCAGCGACACCAACAGGACAACTGGAGCGACTGCCATGGACAGAGACAACGCGTGCGGCGACAGCAATGCACCCGCGCAGTACGCGAACAGGATACCACAACTGTATGGAATAACTAAAGTGTCTATTTGTCCGAAGGTGACAAAGAAGCACACAGTGATTCCTGGGGCACACGACATCCACATGCATCCTTAAAAAGCAACAGAATGTTGTGAAAACACCAATATCAAAACAAAGTTATGCTTCTATTGTACGCTGGTGTCTTGTGACTTTGTCACTATTAAATACCATACCGAACTAGATTTTTTTTTTAAATTAAAAGGAATATAAGCAATTCTACTGACATTACTAAAATTCCGGTGAAACACTCCAACTAAGCTGAAAATGCTTGTGTTAGATGGTTCACGACAATAGCCTTATAGCGGATTCGAACCTACGACCTTAAGTTTTGCAGACGTATCCTAAATAATTAGGCTATTCACGCTTCAAATATCCCACTGCTGGACCTCCCCACATCTAGAGAGTATTGGAGCATAAGCCGCCACCTAAGACATGTAGGTTTCATCACTCAAAAGGTTTTTATTAAGCACCGAGCTTTATGGTAAAATATTAGCAGACAAATAATAAAAAAGGAAAGTAACACCTGTATATAAATCCCACGGCTGTGGATAGACCTCTCGAGGTTGTACAAAATACACATAGATGAAATTTGTCGCTTTGCGATTACTTGCCCAATAAGGACTACAAAGAAAAATACCTGTACAAAAAGATCTATTTGATTAAAACTAAGTTAGCAAACTTAAACATTTTCTTGGCCGCGTCATACATTGGATAGGGTAAACATCTTGTAAACGACAGATGATTACAAAAAAAAGAGATAAAGGGTATTGGAGGATTGTCTATCACGAGGCTCCAATGCGATTTGTCTTTTGCATATTTCTGAAATATTATAATAAAAACGAAGTACCAGATCTATCGCGAAATCTTCTTAATAAGTTGGAACGCCCTTCAAGATGATGTCAAGAATGCACCCAGTAAAGTTTAATTTAAATCTCTTCTTCGACAACATTATATATATATAATATAAATATGTATATATATATATACATATTTATATTGTTATGTATGTATTATTATTTATATTTATTACGTATTATTTTGATGTGTATCTATGTATAATTTGATATTTTCATCTATTTGATCTTTTTTATTTTTATGCCTACCAACGTATTCTCTCGAACTCCCAGGGTTGACTGGTAGAGAATGCCACTGGACATAAAGTCCGCCCTTGTAAACATGTTGTTTAAGGAACATAAAGAAAGAATAAATAAATAAATATTTGTCTGTCATAATTTTTAATTGAGTTGTGTGCCGTATCAAAGCGCTCGCTTAATTCATTGTACGCGAGAAAACCGAATTCGATCCCCGTTGCCGGCACCAATGAAATTTTTAATCGCATAAAAAATATGTATGTAACAAATTTTAGTGCATAAAAATGTATGTATAACAAATAATAATAAAAAAAAAATTATATATATTTCGAAAACATATGAAGTCCGCCAATCCACAGGGGAGTCGTAGACAATGCTCCAACATCCAATTTAGAGAGGAGGTCAATGTACCACAGTGGGATTAAATTTCAATTCGAATTCATATTCTTGCGATTCCTGTACCTGTACCTCTAGCAGATTTTTTCTTCCAGTATCCCATTAACGATACAGATGGGGGCAGTATTTGAGGTGGCTATTGATTATAATAGCGATAAAGTAAAAACAGTACGGATTTTTTACTTTATTGCTAGTAAACGAGTCAAAGGAAAAGCATCAAAGCGAATGAGGGAAGAAAGAAGAGGCGATTGGCAATATTTTCTTAAATAAGTACGAAGATAATGAAGTAAGAAGATTGATCAATATTCTATATCTGGTAACATTTACATGTTTTATTGATCTTTAATTTTATTGAAGTCTAAATAGTCCAATATATTTTAGCTTTTTTTTAAATAAAAAAAATATATATAATAATATATAATACGTCAATGAATGCATAAGTATTGAGCCATGATTTTTAAATGATACAGTTAATCTTATACCAGTATCAAAAGATAGACAAAATCAGAGAGCCAACTTCGTACCTGCAAGCCAGAGCTGGCATAGCAGCAAGACCTCTAGTCCTGGGTGCTATCTCGGCGCAGTAGAGTGGTGCCAAAGCCAAGGCCCCAGCCCCACCAGCACCCGCCGCCACACGTGCCGTCCACACACCACGAGGACCGCACCACGCCGCTGAAGACCAGCTCATCTAATCACAAAAATCTACGTTCATCACAGTTCAAAATTGTAAAAACTAAACTGTATGGGTAAATCTGAAACAGATCGGTTCATTTTTAAATTTTTGACTATAAAAGAAAAATAATTCGATGTCTGGTAATCCGCAGTCGTGCAATGTGGTGGACTAGCCCTATGCCCAACAGTGGGATTAATATATAAGCTGTTACTTATTTTTTTTACTTTAGACAATAAGCTGAAAGCCTGTCACAAAAACACGTAAGGTCTTAACTCTTCAAACATTATTATTTATGGCATTATGTGGCTTTACAGGCTGTGCGTTTTGTCCATTCCGCTAGGAATTGATAAGATGAATGAGTGGTCTCGACACGGAAACGACCATCCCCTAACAGTGTTTCGTATGATGAGTGTATTCGGGAACCCAATGAGGTAACGAGGCATTCCTTATCAGTCTTCAACGGTGACCACCTCATAGGCCGCGGTCGTCATTCGCCAACTGGTGAACTGTGCTTGTTTGTCACCCCTAATATTGTTAAGTAAATGTATAATATAATTACATACGTAAGTCGTTTGGATGTCGGCACTGTCGCGTTGATGATGACCGATATAATTAATATAAATGCCAATGTAATTACAATAAAACTCAAGCAGACACAGAAAGCACCAGCTTTCCTGCCCCTGGTGTCAGCTAGAACGGCGAAGAAGGGTGCAGCGGGCAACGCCACGAGGCAAGGCAGTGCTGCGAGCCACGCCCCACCAGCGAGGGCTTCGCTGCCCAAGACTCCCGACACCCAGCCGGTGCTGCAGCCGTGTGTAAAGCAGGATAAGTTGTCTGAAAGAGAGGGAAGACATTTCTTTAGTATGTTATTTTTGTGCTTTGTGTATAACTACTCGACGAGCAATTTTCCTTCAGACTTATATAGGTACGCGAGAGCAGCTGTGAGAGGCGCTTAAAAGTTGATGTTTATTTTTGTCTCTTCTATAGACTAAGATAGCACGTACTCTAGAAACATCTACAGTTAGACGAATCATTAGTTAAACTGCTATTTTATGTTGGTACTCAGGAAGACGTCGCCTTTGCAGCACGTGACTGCCATGTGACTCTACAACATCTCGTAACTAGTGAAAACAACAAAAGTTACCAATAAGTTAGAGCTTAAAGCTGAGCACAGTTTACTTGAGCAACAAGCTTTGCAAGCGTGAAGTTTTATTGGATAACTTCGTCCCAAGTTACGCCTCATTGCAGATCATAACTAACCCCAAAGCTGCCAGGTTATTGCCATTGCCTGTATCCGACACTTACCATGTAAAGGAGCTTCTGTTACTTGAATAATTTTAAATAAATAAATTTCGTTACGTAATATTCTAAAAGTATGGTCAGAGTCCATATGATATAGAGGACGTGGCAATGGTTGGTTTTATATTACATCCCGAAGTAAGCAGACGCTGCTAGAGCCACACTGATGTATATATTTAGCTGCAACATGGATGGGTCAGCACGCCCGGAAAATATCCTCACATAATATCAACTTGTAATTTCGTCTGGTGAGTGTAGGGATCCGGAGACTGTTATCACTTTTTTTTTGTTTGTTGACGAGACATTCCATCTCAGTCCTCAGGGGTGACAACGCTTCTGCATTTTAGTTCCTTTTTGAGCATGAATGAGGGTGACATGAGCCGCGGGAATCGTTTACCTGAAAGGCGTGCTCGTTTGTCACCTTTAATACAATAAACAAACGTATTCTGTAAGAGAAATTATTTTATACTTTTTCAATTAATTTAGAAAGCGTGTTATATTAAAATAAAAAGTAATTATTCTTGGGATAGATTTAACCAACCATGAAACACACCAGCGTTACGCTTCTATTTCACGCTAGTATTTTGTGTTCTGCCCCAGTCGAGCCGACCTATTCATGCCGCAGCTAGACGAAAACCTACAACGTGACTCTACCGTTGTTAAACTTACTTAACTTGTAAGATCTGACTTTAATTTTTATCTTACAAACGTAACTGGAAATGAACTGTGCATAGTGTTTATGAATTTTTCTTCAACTGAAATGTATTTTTTTCATATTTCAGTTGAACTAATGCACGTTTACTTCACCACTCTACATACTAGTGTTGCCCTTACTGGAATTAGTTGCGTTTATATACAGGATGTTGTTTTTCTTCTAATTTGGATTTAATAAATAAATTAATATCCTATATATAAATCTGTCTCTGTGTCTGTCTAGAGAGGGTGTTGGACTCCGGGGTTCGATACCCAGTCGAGGAACAATAATTGTTGCTCACAAATTGTTGGTTTATCTGGTCTAGGTGTGTCGTATGTACCTATGTCCCGTGTCCAGCACACTGCATATAAACTATCCCACGATCTTATTCGACATGCATTACATCGGAATAGGTGTGCCGTGCCGACGTGTGAGTGTACGAGTGAATGTTTACACAATTACTTACAACAGGCACTATACAAAAGTGTGCGCAGTTGATGACATCTGGCAATAACCAGAAGATATCGACCAGCAGGACGTCATAGTCATGAGATCAGCATTAAAAATTGCAATAAACAATTTCATTGATTCCGGCGCCAACGGACTACGAACTCGGTTTGCAAGATTAACGTGAATGAAAAGAAACCCTGAGCTGCCGTGCTAGAAAATATATTATTTTTATTATATACATTTTTAGTGTTAGTTAGTTGGTTAGTGTTAGTAAGTTTCGTGGTAACCTGATCGAGTGCAAAACACCACTTGAATACTAAGTGGGTTTAAATGAGGGATAGTTGAGGAACAGGGGAATTAGTATTCCGTTGTAGTTATACTCAACACTAGTAAAGTTAACTATTAATGAATTAGACTCTTGAATTATGCACGCCTGGTGGCACTTTCATGTACGCTGCAGCATGGTGTAATGAAAGAAGCACCTAGCTTTGACGTGGGTGGGGGCAACACTTTTAACAGTGGTAAAGCCACAATACAATTTGTTTCTAGTCGCAGTATGTCGGGTCGAGCGGCGAGGACCTCGCCTTCATTGAATACCAGCGTAAAATAACAGCAAAACATGCATTGTGTTTCGTATGGTAAGTGAAGGAGTCCAGGACACCATTACAGGTAACGTTCATTCCATCTCAGTCTTTAAGAGTGACAATGTGCATGAGCATCTTCAAGCTTTAATGAGGATAGATGCAGATGTCCATCACTCACAATCAGGTGAACTATTCGACTTAGGGACCTTCAAGAAAAGAGCCTACACCTTTCTTAAAGGCCGGCAACGCATTTGCGACTCCTTTGGTGTAGCGGACGCTCATGGATCCATGTTAGTCACCATCAGGACACCTGCTTGCTCGTTTGCCATCTATTCTATAAAAAAAGCTATACTGTCTTTGTCTTGACTTTTTTAATAGCTCTTTTTCAATTGTTTTTGGATCATGTAAATATTTGTGAATATCCCTACCTTAAAATATGGATAATTTAAAAGCAAAAGTAGATCCACACTGCAGCTCATTTTTAGCTGCAGCATTAATTATCATCATGCGTAGTCACCTCTGACTACTGAGATGGAATGTCTCGTTACCAGTAACTGAGTATCAGGATCACTAAAATCATCATCGTGGTATCGTCTAATTTATGTTAGTATCTATAGACTATCAGGGTGCAGTCGTGACCGTCCTCTGAGCACCGGTGACTGACCGGTGGCAACAGAAGAGGCGTTGACTGCTCTGCAACGTGCTTAAGCCCAATGCAAACCGCCCATACTTTCGGTAGGAGATCCAGGAGCCCCTCCCAATTTACTGAGAGTCACTACCATTTTAGTGCAAAGAAATCTCACATAACTCTGCCTTCCCCCAGGAGAAAGAGTATCTTCTGAAGATTTCCCCTCGGTATTTGTAGTAAGAATTAGTATAGCATAAAAGTCCTACAGGTTTAACGCGAAAACATAATGTTCCTTACTTATAATTCCATAAAAAAGATTCATTATCTTGAGCATTGCCTTAATAAAACACACACAACTTTAAATTCTGGTCACTGCGCGGACTACTTAGTATTCAAATATCGTTACTAAATTATTAGGTAATCAGGATATATTGAAATACTTATCTAACTTTATATGCGAAAACGAGACGGCATGATGGAACTCTAACAGATAGCGAAAGGATAAATACTAAGAGCTAATTCAAGCAAGTAAAAAGAAATACTTTAGTGGATAGAGCAGGCAATCTTTAAGATTTGTTAGGTTAAACAACATTAGATCTAGCTTAATATTCACCTTTTGGTAATGGAGTGGGGAAAGGGGGAAAATGTGGGATTTCTATATACTAAAACCTCCCAGGTCCATCTGTGAATTGGGATATCTCACTAAACGCACCAGTCCCATTCTTCGTGCAGCAACTTGGCCACTCCTTTGGTGGATAATACATGCCCCAATGAGGTCCTGGCGCACCTTGTCTGAAGTGGTGAAGGTTTATCCTCAAAGACGGTTGTCGCAAGCCCTCATTGTACAGCGAAGATGTAACATCTTGGGATTTTAGTCGATGTGTTCATAACTCCTCCTTATCATATCTTAACAGTATGTGTAGGGTATTCCTCTATGTGTAAAAAAGGGGATACCATAAACCTATTATATTAGCCCGGAACTGCAGCGCTGTAGATTTGTGACCTAGGAGCATTTATAACTGCTCTCTTCCATTCAGTAACACGAAATCAACCGTTTAACAATAACATTTAATGGCTAAGAGATGATAAAAATATAAATTGATACCGTATTTATTATAACATTAATTTAGTATTCAATATTTCATACAATATTGATTTTTGTTTTTGACTCATAGATGGCGCTGTACAAAATAGTTTTAATTCTGAATCGCGTAGAGATTAATTTTGAAATAATGACCTCAAATGATCAAGGTGAAATATTGTGTATATTTGTAAACATCATATTATTTGGCGGTGATACAATTACAGGAGCATTCGAAAGAAAAAGACTTTTTGTTTCATTTGAATAGTAAAGCTTGTCTACAATACCACCTGGTATTACGTTGTGATGTGTGTACATTGTTCGTATATCAAATACCTATTCATACTTCATCTCCTGTTACACTATTCCTTCTCCATCAGCTTAAGGGAAGAAGTCTGAGTAAGGAATAATAAAGAATCGCCTTAACAGATGTATGTAACGTATCAATAGTGAACCTTAATTATATAATCAAAAAAAAACTAATGAAATTGTTTGTATGACGTATTAAAAGTAATTTTTGTTTAAAAGTCGTTTGAAATACTAGAATTATTATTTAAATAAATAAGATTCCGGTTAATCTTACAACTAGCTACTAGCTTAAATTGCTTTTGCTAGAAGACAGTTCACGATGAACAGTCAAACGGCGGATTCAAACTTAAAACTTTTAAGTTTCGCAGTGCGTACGAACCATAAACTATTATTCTATTCAAATTGTTTTTAAGTATAGCACCGAGTAGGTAAATATTAAACAATGATTATATATATATATATATATATATATATATATATATATATATATATATATATATATATATATATATATAGATAGATAAATATCATAAACTTTTGTGTATATACTCTAAACGCAATATTCTTTGTCTATATAAATATTTATATTGTCATTCATTCTAAAATTTGTGTATATGGACGAATGAATGGACGTAATTTAAATATTATAATTAAAAGATACTCACAAACTAAGGCGGCAATCATCCGTCGCACGGAACCGCGCCATCTTTTCGATGCCGTCCTCTCGATGCGATTCCTGTAAGAAAAAGAAAAATTATTAATGCGCGGAGACTAAGGAAATTTATTATTGTCCAATCAAGCGATTCATTTTATATGTAGCTATATTTGTTTACGTAGAAAACGATCTCATATGTTTTCTCGACATATTCTTCCATATCGGATAAAGCAAAACATCGAGTGTGCCAGCAATTACTGGTTAAATCTAATATGATGTAAGGTTACGAGAGAGATAAATTAATATAACGGAAAAAAGGTTGGTTACCCCTACGCTCCACCCACCAAACTCCAAACCCCAAAGTTCATTGACCGTCTTTCCGCCTGCCTTAGAAACAAACTATATACATGTTTAAAATATTTGCTCAATATTTCTGTTCCTTTATTCCATAGTTCCCTCATTTATAACGTAGTTCTTCTGAGAGACATTTCGAGAAAGAGATGCTACGAGTATGTTCTCTCTACAAAATTAATCTTAATTATATTAAATTGTGAAATTATTACCATAAGTAAATGCTTTGAATGTAAACCAAACGGTCATCTGATGGTTAGTTATTGATCATAGATAATAAAAAACCTTCTTTTACAGAGTACAGAATTTAAAAGCTCATTTTCCAGATATGAATTAATTATAATGAGTTCTTATGGCCAGTAGTGGGAACACTAGCCCCAATTATTGATGATGAATTCAATTTTAGTCTTCGAGGGTGGTAAAGCTTCCAAATTGTAATTTTCAATGCTATTTCTATAAAAACCCATTTGATACGATCATTTATATATATACTTACATAGATATGTACATATATAGGTACATATGGGCAATATATTGTGCAAAATGACGATAGTAATTTGTATTAGTTGCGTTCCTTTTTTTTTAAAACATGAGTAAATGCGTAATGCATACACATCTTCAGGAACCCATCAATGAGTTAAGTCAGACGATATGGGTTCTTTATCAATTTAAATGCATAGTAATATAAACAAGCAATTTTCGAAATGAAGAAACGAATGATACACACAGAAAATTAACGAATTTAGAGAATTCCATATTCAAAAAAAAGAAAAGATTTTTTCTTCAATATGTTTAATGCCATTACATTAACGGCCAGGACCAAAAACTTTCAATATGCCTCACGTATAAAATTTGGCAAAAGGGTTAGAATTGAAATGGATTGAAAGAGTACGTTTTGGTATTCGCTCTCCAATTGCAGCATTAGGTTATTGGATCTAGTGGTTATTGGGTTTAGTGTTATGAATCTTCACATTTCCCTTGGGGGCGAGGCTGATATGATTTGCCGGGATATATAATAACTTGTGCAGCTTTAATAATATCAGGCAGCGGGTGCGATCAGAATATTTTTAGCGAAAATCATAAAATCATTAACGAATTTGTTTTTCTTTTTATTACATTGAGAGTAATAAACGAGCACACAATTCACCTGACGGCAAGTGATTCCTGTGGTCCATCACATCTACATTTATTATGGACAAGTAGTCATAATGCAGATCCGTTGTACCCTTGAGGACTGAGATGGAATGTCTCGTCACTTGCACTAAAGGTCTCCGGATCCCGGAACCTACACTTACTAGACGAAGCACAGCAGCATTATGCTGCTATTTTAAGCTGGTATTCTAAGGGCTAGGGTTTACCCCGGTCGAGCTGACCTTTTTTGTGTATGAATGAGTATTGCTGTTGGTCCAGAGACCTCTACAGTTTCATCTAATTAGATTCGCGAGCGGGGAGCCCGCTGAGTAAGGTGAAACAGCAGTGTCACTCTACCGCTGTTTTTATTGTATTTTGTTTTTTAATTTTGAGGACGGAACGTTAGAATGACTGGCTCGGCGGAAAGGAATGGCATGTGTGGCAGAGCGGGACAGAAGAATAGCAAAGTATTAGAAAGTCAAAAACATTTGAAAACAAAAGGTTCATTTGCCCCCCATCCTATACTATAAGTTGTTAAGTTCAATCGCTTTTAGACCCCTCGTTAAGGGTCGGTATTAGAACTTTAACATCAACTTCATTCTATCAAGGGTGACAAGCTAACGCAGTTCACCATTCATCCTAACTAAAGAATTATAATGCGGATACATCGTCAATCCTGTGGATGGAATACCACGACACCAAGATCATCAGATGGAACACAGCAGTGTCATGATGCTGTGTTATTCTGTGTGGGCGTGGTTCATCGTCATTTTATGTCTTAGCTAGAAATTACTGCAGCGTCTCTCCACCAACGTTTGAATGCATATACGTATGGATGTATGTGTAATTTTCACCCGCTACTAGATGTCGTAAACCTTTTTTATTTGCAGACGTACATATAATCGTATTAACTGTTGACAGTACATATATTTCTCTTGTTGATTGATAATGAATTTGTGTGATGTTTCACTTTTTAAAACTCCAAAAATTTTTGATCATTTGTGATACACAAATATTTATTTATATATTGAGAAAGATCCACCATGAACAATATAATTTTACATTATACACCTACTTACGTGTACGAAATGTTAATGATTCGCCTTTACTGGTTTATACAACATACAACATTGATATCTTGAAATATAAAAACTAAAACTAGACATTACTGTAGATTTTTCTTACTATAGACGTGCTATATATTTTTTACTTAAACTTACTCTCTACGTCATTAAAAATATCAATATTGCTATTTTTGTTCGCTCACTACAGATATATTATATTGTAGAATCTGAAATGTTACTTTGTGGCACACGCTTACACAGAAATGGCAAAGTGCAAGAGTTATAAATGGGTCAAGCTAGATTACTTAGTTTTCAACATGACTGCTACTTGAACCCATGTAAGTGTTCTAAAAGCTTTTCGGGTTTACGACAACACAGCACGTTCGAGTTAAAACATTGTTGTCTATGGTTTGAACCACTAACATTTATGAGACATTTTGTTTCTTTTGTAGAAGCGATGGAAAACGTGCTCGCCTGGTGCTAAGTGATCACCACGCGGCATTAGATCTCAGTCCTCAGATTTAGATGTCAGGGGCCATCACTTACCATTAGGTGAACTGTGTGAACGTTTGTCACTTATTTTAGAAAAAATAAGAAGAAAATAAAAAAAAACGACCACGACGATATCTGCTGTTTATTGCCTGACTGTGCAAATTTTGTAGCACCGCAAGCAATTGCGCAAACACAGAGGCACTCACTCCCCTTCCCTACTCCAATGTAATACATGTGCAATGAGATTAGAGGAAGCTTCTGTTGCAGCGTCTGGGACACGGGACGGTCATTCAATAGGTTGTAATTTGTGATACACGAATATTGTTCCTCGACTGATTATCGAACCCAGGACCCGCGACGCAGCATGCTAACACTACTAACATCTCGGTTACACGCTCTGTCTCTTCACTATAATAGTCTTAAATTGCTATTAACAGTTTCATTGGTCCAGAGGCACCGGGGATCGAACTCGATTTACTCGCGCGCCGTCAATTAACTCGAGCGCTTAGACGCAGAGCTTACACGGCTCTAGTTACGTAGATGATTTTATATTGTAAGGTTACTAATGCAGGTTATACGTTCATTCATAGACCGGACCCTCTAAATTTTAATAAATAAAAAAAAAACATTAAACTCTATCTATCTTGCATTCCAAATAGAGTTCAAAACCCATTATTGCCAAGAGTTGATTAGATACCGCTTTCTAATTACAAATTCAGAAGGCCTTCTGGCGAGACAGCTGTTCCGTATATCGTTCTATCGGCTACGTTACTTAGGTTAACTGACGAGTATAAACGGTTAAATTTTTACCTTGTACCGTCGGAACAATAATATATCCTACCAACAATTCCCGACTAATTTTTACAAACAGCTACTCTACGACAATTTAACATGGCCGCGAGCGCCTTCATGGAAAATTGAAAATCTTGCTGGCATTAAAATAAGTGTGTACTTCTTTAAAATTACTTTTGAATAATGTAATAGAAGACAAATAAATAAACTTTCAAAAATATTAATTAACTTTTTGAACGTCGACGACGAAGTTATTTGTCCTTATAACGTCCCTAACACCTGAGTGTCCACACCAAAGAATTAGCAATTATATCAATCCTCATCCCTAGATATTTTATAGACGTTTTTTTTATGAAATTATATATTCGATATCGAGTACCATTATGATCAATGAACTTTCGCCATTTTATAAGTAGTTCATTAATTCCATTGCTAAAAACCTTCTGGGAGCGAGAATCAATATAATCTTCTACTGCCTCATCGGAATTGAATTGTTTTCCTTGCAAGAAATTGTCTAAATTCCGAAAAAAGCGGTAATCTATTGGAACAAAGTCCGGGGAGTATGGTGGGTGATAAAGACATTCCAATCGCAACTCTTCTAATTTAGCGACCGTCTGTCGTGAAGTATATATATATTTATTTTTACATATGTTTATAATATGTATATATTTTTGTTGTATAGTTTATGTAAATGTATATAAATATCTATTATTGTATTTAGTATTATAAATTCCTAAGATAATATATAATGATATGTATATATAATTGTATAAGTATTAAGATGTACTGTATGTTTCATTTTTTCTTTGTTATAATTCTTCTGTCCCTACCTTGATTTCTCTGAACCCTCCCAAGGTTGACTGGTAGATAATACCTTAGGCATTAAGTCCGCCTTTGTGCATATGTTAGTTGTACAAAAGTTTATAAATAAATATAAAATAAATTGGGGTCTACCGTTCTCATGAAGCACCAGTGTGCTAGACCAATTGGCCAGTCTCGATTGTTTGACTAGTGGTTTTTACGTCACGGTTTGCAATTGTTGACAATACAGATCTACCCTAATTTTCTGACCCGATCTTAAGTAGCTGTAGTATGTGTCAACAGTGCTGGTCGACCAAACACTCACCAGTACCTGTTTTTGATTCAAATTTCGCTTTGGACGGGATTTGGCGAAGAGAACTATCTCCTCGGTTCAACCACTGTGATGAGCATTTCCAACTGTCGTACAGTACCATTTTTCTTCACAACTGCCGATAAGATTCAAAAACAATTCAAAATTTTCTGATTTACATCGAGTCGGCCTTCCTTGTACGAATTTCATTTAGCATGGTTTGGTGTTGTGTTATTTTTGAGGTGAGCTTATTTGAGGTCTTTATTGACCTTGGTGGTAGTGGGGGAGGCCTATGTTTGGCAGCAGATTAGTGATAGGCTGTGATAATGATGACCATATTAGATCATAGTTTAAGTAATAAGTTCTAATATGATCTCTCACCATGCCAACTAGATATTCATGCTGGTCATCACTAATTGACTATGAGTTTAGGACTCAAAGCCCCTTTGTAATCGATGCGAAAGCATGATCCACACTCTCATGTATCCATATATGGGTCTGGATCATGTTTTACGGCAATCTTTTGGTGAATAGGCTGAGGTGATGGTGTTTGTAATAAGTCCTATCATCTCTCTCCATTGCCAACCAGATAATCCTGCTGTTGATCGCTTACTGACTAGGAGACTAGGCCTCGCAGACTCATTGTAGTCGATGGATGCAGGTGGCTCAGGATCATGCTGTACGGCAATCTCTGGGGGAGGGCTGTGTTCTGCAGTGATAGTCTTTGATGATAATGATGACGTGTTCGCGATTAATTTTTAATTTTTAAAGTGATGAAAGTGTTTAACCATTTATACTCGTCAGTTGATCTAAATATCTTGCAAATAGAACAAGATACGGAACAGCTGTCGCTAGAAGGCCTTCTGAATGTTTTAATTAGAAAACGGAATCAAATTGAATTTGGCTAGTATACGTTTTGAACTTTATTTGGGAAACTCGATAGAGTTTAATTGCCAATTTTGATTGCTTCTTATCTATTCTACACATTATTAGTCTACTCACACCTCTCCCTTCAATTCACCTGACTAAACAAAGCAGTGGTTATGCGGCGATCCCGGCCTAACTTCTCTGACCGTGCCCCGTCTCGGCCCCATAACTGTCCCATCTCTGCCCCGTGTATGTGCTCGTTTTGATCTCGATACATATAAGAATGATGACTGACATAGTCATCATTCTTATATGTATTATTATTCTTAGTTGATTTCGACCACGCCGATAATTCCTGACTATTGCTAGATGACATCAACTGCGGAGGATATTTTATAGTGCCGTAAGCATTTGCGCAAACATAGAGACACTCACTCCTCGTTCCCTACCCTGTTCCGATGTAACGCATGTGCAATGAGATCGGAGGAAGGTTCAGATGCATGCACAGGACATACATATACATATGTAGGATTGTAATTGACAGCTGATTGATTGACAATTGATGAATGACAGGTTAAAACTAAAGAACGGGATCGACTGAGGTGAATGTAAAATTGAAGAACGTAAGGATGGAGCATTGCAAGTTTGCTCGGGACGTCGATTACATGTTTAAATGCTTTACAATTTAATAGTTTTGTTTACTGCATTTGGTGTATCTGAAAAATAAATTAAGTTTCAAGGGGATTTTTGGTTTCTATTTAAAATTAACACAACATTCTAGATATTACTAATTTACTTTCTTGTCTAAACTTTCTTCACTTTTTTTACTTACTTTCTGTTCCCTCAAGGATGCCTAGAACTTCATGGTTTAATACATTTACCGATCTCCTAAGTAAATCTAATCTTGGGCAGCACGCGCCTCTAAATAGAGTCGCTAGAAAAGGTAACAACCTCTCGAGGGCTACAGATGTAGATTTGTTCTCGGATAGCATTGGCAAGCTCAAGATGAAATCCCTAACGTAGTAGGAATTATACTATTATTTTTTTATTTTTTAACTAACTAACTTTTTGTATACTTCACAAATCGATGTAATTTTTTTTATACATACTTTACTATTTGCTTTTAAATCACAACTAAACAGTAATCTCAAAACTTACATATTTAAATTTGGTTTTGTTATATTTTGTCAATTTTCTCTACTGTTGATGCTGTTAGCCTATACGGCTCTTACAGCTTCATCGGACACAGGGCTCACGGCACTGAAGGGTCTATGAGCTGGTTAAAAGTTTGGTTCTCTTACTTATACCAAAGCGCTCATTCACTGAGCGTGTCGATCTGCTCTGATCTCGTTCCTATCTGATGTCACCTAAGTTGCCAGTTCCCTAGCTATCGGAAGATTCTCCAGAGTGGAGAATGGATGGACATTCATTATATTTGCATGCCAGTCTTCGCCTATAATAATATTGATCACGTCGTTCTCTAAGGTATAGTATCAGAACACTGATATAATACCTTACACACTATGTTGGCGTTCATTAAATAAATACATATATAACATGTCCAGGCCCGAAAATTTGTGATGCATTAAATCGGAAACCAAAAGCGATGGCACAGCAGCAAGGACTTTTATCACAACACCACGCAGCCGTCACATGTAGTAATGCTCGATCCCTAACTAATTGTATTTCCTTTTAAACAATTTACGTCTAACTTCTCTATTGATGTGTGTATATTGACATTTAGTAATTAGACATTAGTCAATTTGTATGTATGTGTTTGTATAAAGATATATAGTATACATTTACTCACATGTATTTAAATTTAAAATTATAACAAGTTTCATTTCTTGTACCCACAATATATCATAGCCCAAAGGTAGGCTGATAGAGAATGCATTTTTGTATTAAGTCTGCGTTTTTGTACAATGTTAGTTTTACTTGTGCGTATAAATTGTAAATTAATTTATAATACGAGGTTACATCTCACAATACACTAATATTTCTTTACATATTTAGTAAAGTTCAGTTAATACACTGTGCTGAAATATTAACAACTTGCTATGTTGTTAATGGGTAATTTTCAACACTGAGATGTGGGGCACTTTTAACGGTACGTACGGTGGTAACGACACATTGCATTTTGTTTCTAGCTATGTTACAATGGTTCGACTCTAATCTGTCTGCTGCTGTGTTTTGTCTGGTGAATTTACGGATGGGAAAATCATTATTACTAGTGACGAGGCATTTCATCTTAGTTTTTTTTATCGTATCGGAATCGTGGAAATCTTCAAAAGATCTTCAAGAGACTCATCTCCACCCCAGGAGGGGGACTTACCCTTAGTCTGTTACAAGTCATAGCTAGACTTTGTGAAATTACAATTCAATATTAATCTTCGTGGATGGCGGATTGATTCATGCGGCCCATGACATTTACATTCATACTCGACGAGGAATTATAATGCAGATGTGTTGTCGCCATTGAGGACAGACAGAATGCCTCGTCAGCAGAAATAAAGGTCTCCGGATCCTTACATTCACCAGAAGAAACAGTAGTATTCTGCTGCTATTTTACACTGGTATTCTGTGACTGTTCTGGGCGTGGTCCTCGGTCGAGTTGAAATATCAATTCTGCAGCTAGAAATAAACTGCAGTATAACAATATTACTCGTAAGAGTTTCGATCGCACTTCGATTTAAATAAAACAGACCAAATTCAATCATCAATAGCTTAATGATAAAGGATCCCACCTGATGTTAAGCGGAAATGCAGTTCTGGATGGTAAGGCGCACTAGTTCAGTAAATGCCTATTCACTCTACTCTTGAAAACACCCACTTAATCGGATAGGGGTTTTATTTGATTGTACTTACTTATATGATATAGACAATTATTTACAGAACGCGAAACGTTTATTATATGCTGACAACAAAAAAAACATACATAACATAACAATTAAAAGTATATGTGATTGCAACTCATTACAAATGAAATTTCACTTATTATACGGCTATTATAGAAAAAACAAGATTTCCGTCAATGTTTAAAAATGTCATTGTATAAGCTTTACGAAAAAGGAAAACCCTATTCTGTATCCTTATAAATTTGGCAACGTGGCTATAGGACGGACTGATGAAGTTCGTGATCTTGGTATTATATTTGATTCAAAAATGCTTATGCAAAACATATAGAACATATTCGCAATAAGGCATATCGTAACCTCGGTTATGTTTCGCGCGCCTGCAAGCCTTTCGATGACTCGTTTGCCCTTAAAATCGTGTACTACGCCTACGTTCGCAGTTCTCTTGACTATTGTCTCCGCAGTATGAGGTACATATTGATAATATTGAACTTGTTCAAAAGAAATTTGTGAAAATTCTTAATTTTTAATGTCATAGAGAGCGTACTTCTTACCAGGAGGATTGCAAGTACTTTCACTTACTAACATTGTACAATAGAAGGCTTCTATTAGATATGATTCTTGCACAATATAGGCCAGCCTACACTACTAGGCTGTATAACATTTTCTACTCCTAAGAGACGCACTAGAAATACAGGACTATTTTATGTTCCATAGCACCGTACTAATTATGGCAAAATTCCATATTAACAAGATTACCTCACCTGTACAATGAAAACTCCAGTGATGTAGATATTTTTCACCTATCAAAAAGTAGCTTTAAAAATAAAATCCTCTATGTACTTAGTCTAATTTAGTTTAAATAAATACTGGAATGTATAAGAACGTAATCTAGTTTGACTCTTCATAATTTAAGTACTTACCTAACTTAGTAAACTTAACTTTAATAAATTGTTTCTGATAATGCTGTTATGCACCTTTTGGCTAATTTATCGGTTTTGTGTAAACTTGTTTTCTATTCTATGTAATTGTGTGAATAAGTTAGCTGTTGTATATACATATAAAAAAAAATGGTAGTCACGCTTTTTTTTTAGCTGCAGCATGAATGTATCGAGGATGAATTACTTACCATCAGGTGGACTGTGTGCTTATTTGTCACCCTCAGTACTATAAAAGGAAAATTAAAATGCAGAATCCGTTCTCACCCTGAGTACTAAGATAGAATAACCTCTAACCGTAATAACGTCTCCGGTTACTTTCTTATACCAAACGAAACACTGCACCAACAGTTATATCTGATCTAATGTTTTTACGGCACTATAATACAACCCGTGCAGCTAATGTCATCTAGAAAAAGCAGTAATTATTAGAAATTAAGTGAGTCATCAGAATCATGGCAGATTACTTACAGTTAGAGTCTATTAAAGTTAACAATTAAAAATATAAGTATGAATTAACACTTTAAATAATACAAACCATACATATACATAAACCAACGTTGTCATCCATAGTTACTTTTATAAAACTAAAGTTGACAAACAAACAATTCTTACTTACTTAACTTGTAACAGGTAAACAAATAATTCAGGAGGTATCACTCCTCAATATCAATTTTTTTGTTTAGATAAACATATAAGTTTGACTATTTAGGTTACATTTAGGAAAACTAACAAATATAATATATTAAGATAAAAAAAAGAATCTTTGGACTGAGATCGAATACCTCGCTTACTGGGTCTACAGATCCTTGCACACACCAACTGAAACACAGCAGCGTTATGCTATGTGAGGTTGACATTCCGTGAGGACGCGGTCCTGACTTATTCGTGAAGCAAATAGAAACAAGTTGACATAATATAACATGTACCACTTGGGTGCTTGATATATATCCGAATTATTGTTTGAAACAGATTTTAAATAAAGATATAAAATTTGAAAATCCTGTGAACTACCTTTTTATTGGTGCTTATATTTCTATTTCGAACATCCTGTGAACTAGCTTATTCTAAGTAGTTATATTTCTATCTGGAACATCCTGGGAACTAGCTTAGTCTTAGTACTTATATTTCTATTTCGAACATCCTGTGAACTAGCTTATTCTAAATAGTTATATTTCTATCTGGAACATCCTGTGAACTAGCTTAGTCTTAGTACTTATATTTCTATTTCGAACATCCTGTGAACTAGCTTATTCTAAGTAGTTATATTTCTATCTGGAACATCCTGTGAACTAGCTTAGTCTTAGTACTTATATTTCTATCTGAACATCCTGTGAACTAGCTTAGTCTTAGTACTTATATTTCTATTTCAGATATCCTGTGAACTAGCTTAGTCTTAGTACTTATATTTCTATTTCGAACATCCTGTGAACTAGCTTATTCTAAGTAGTTATATTTCTATCTGGAACATCCTGTGAACTAGCTTAGTCTTAGTACTTATATTTCTATTTCGAACACACTGTGCTTATTGTCGGGTACTTATATTTTCTATAACAAGCGGCTTCGAATGAATAGCTCATGAAAAACGCCAGTGCAACAATGCCTAAGAAATATGGCGGCAAAATAAATCGATATTTTAAACACAAAGAATGCAGTAATGGCCTTCACATAGTTACGAGTTATTCCGATATAGGGATGCTTTTAAACCTATTGTTTTCCTAGGTACTAGCGATACTGCTTGAAACTAGTTGTAATAATAGTAATTTATTTGTTCAAGGTATTAATTAGGATGGTATAAATTTCAATTTATGCAATGGTTACTTTGGTATAGTCTACACGTAGCATGCAAATTAAAAATAATACATTACTGCAATAGAATTATTTAATATCAGACATTTCTAATATGGTAATTACAGTATCGTACGTTAATTAAATACACAATGATACTAGTATTATCATTTTGCTTTCTATTATTTGTTATATATATATATATATATATAAGAATTTAATATTGTAAATGTGTTGTATAATTTTGTAAGGGAAGTAAATTTTTTTTTTTAAATGTTATTCATAGTTAGGGCATTCGTTGTGGCATAAATGAGTCGGCTTAATTGGGGGAAGAACCATATTTGGATAGATTATATGTTACTAATAGGATACGGGTGCTCAGTAATTCTGTGTTTCGTGTGATGAATGAAAACGACAGTCAGCTGGGGTTAGATTTTAGCTACAAACCGAATCGGTCGCCTCGACCGGGGAAGGACTGCACCCTCACAGATTACCAGCGTGTAATAGCAGCATAACGCTTTTACACGCAATTTACAATTTTACATTTTACAATTTTTGGTTTCAAAATATATGCTTTACGTGAAATTTTCTGCTGCGCACAAGTAATCTGTGGAATCAGCTGTCACAGCGTTATTTCGGAACCGATACGACAAAGGGATCTTCAATAAAACATCCTTCACCTTTCTTAAATGCCAGCAGCGAATATGCGACTCCTCTGGTGGTGATCACTTACCAACAGATGATCTTTTCGTGCTGCTTGCTCCTTTGCCATCTATTCTAAAAAAAACTTGAATCTTCGTTGAGGATGAAAGTCGTGGGCCGCATGCATCACGTGCCATCAGGTGAACTCGCTCGTCTGAAAATCCAACAGCGTTGTCACCCCTGAGGACTGAGATCGAATACCTCGTTACCTGTAATTGTGTCACCGGATACCTAAACCCATCACAACAAAACACAGCTGTAGCAGCTGCAAACGTGGCTAGAAACTATCTGGTAGCGTGAGTCTATCACAGTTTAAACTGGTCATTTATATTAAGCAATAAACAAATAAAATATATTTCATATATGCTACATTTCCACTGGCTCGTCACCTCATCCCTTGAATATAGTACATGCGCTGTATCATACCGCTGTCCCTCCCGTGGGAGCATACCCCGGTCAGGGATTTATTAGTTCGTTTTATTAGTTCTGAAAAAAAAGGTGTACCTTTTCATCTAAGGGTTTGTTAAATTGTTTTCATTACATAAGGTGTGACATGGGAGCACACAGTTCAACTGTGTATATATATGCTACAGGTGTGAGATTAGATAAGCGCCGCCAATTCGCCAGTACATAGGCTCAGATAAAACATAACCTTATAGTCCTAATGATAACGCTGCGTTTAGGCTGTTCTGGCTTGTTTACGTGTCTCGTTACGGTACACGTCATTGTCTTTGAAGTTTTCCTAATTGTCACGAGTGGGTGATCATATATAGAGCATTCCAGGAAGATCGATTACGTTCGTACGTACATACATATATAAACGCGTGCGGCGCGACGTCGGGTCGATGCAATAAGATTCTGCTGATAATTGGATAACGTGTATTGTTACTATCATTTATACAAAATAAAAAAAGTCAAGTAACAATCTATATAGATAGCTGATAGAAAATAGTGCACCACGCGCCTCCGCTGCGGATAGACGGAGTTCACGTGTCTTTGAAAATATTGCCTTTAATAATTCTTTAACGTGCACGTTTTTTTTTTATTACATTAAGAGTAACAAGCTCCCACACAGTTCACCTGATGGTAAGCGATTCCCGTGGCCCATGACATCTACATTCATCCTTGACAAGGAATCATTATGCAGATGCATTGTCAGCCTTGAGGACACGCCAGACGAAACACGGCAGCACTATGCCTCTTTTTTTCGCTGGTATTCTGTGAGGGCGTGGTAATACCCCGCTTGAGCTGCCCCATTCATTCTGCAGCTAGAAACAAACTGCAGCGAAGCTCTACCAATGATAGAAACTCACGATGTTTCACCGGCGTGCACGTGGTAAATAAGCACATAAAAATGCAATAAACAATGTTCATTGATGTCGGAACCGGAGGTCGAAGTCGGTTTATTCGCGTACCATGAATTAAAAGCGAGCTCTAAGACACTGAGCTACAATGGTTCTGTATTAATTAATAAGTATAATCAATAATGATAATAATAATTTATTTTCTCAGTTAGTAATTATAATTTTTATATCAATCCTAAGATTACACAAAACTAACACAAAAAATGAAATGAATGAAGAGTAAGTTTATGGAAAATAATATACTATGCCTATTTAAAGTTTTATGATACTAATTTTGTATACATCTATAAAGGCAAATCATTAACATTTAGTATACATAAACTATAAGTGTAAAATGTAAACAATATTATAGTCTATCTATCTTAATAAATAAATAAATAAAATAAAATGCCTAAGGCTATGTGAGATATTTATCAATCTAAGCGACAAATCTATATTTCATGTTACCAGTTCTCGCAGTAGATTAATGAATATTCGTATATGAAACTACTAAAAGAAATCAAACCTCAAAATCCACACTTGTTGGTAAATAACTGCTGAGCATGTGAAGGAGGGACATCTATGTGGGAGGGGTCTATGTGCAAACACCACAAACTTTCACACAAATTTTGTGCGAAGTTCTTCAGTTACTTAGTAGCCCCTTCCCTTAATTATAACGTAGTATTCCAAATTATTCTAATTACGAACTAAGGTGTTATCGTGTTTTATGATCGGGTCGTTTATGACGTGTCTGTCGTTCAATTCGTTCTACTCGTAAATGACGTCAGAACGCATACGACCTTAGGGATAAAAACTGTTGTCATATAATAAACTATAAAAGCAATAGCAAACAATATCCTAAAGGACTAATATTAATTACTATTTAAACCAAATACAATTTGAAATAACATGACATGCTTATTTGTTTAATTTTTACTTTTGTAAAGTTCTATTTAAAGTTACGAGCTTTTTGTATTTCGAGGCGAAGATGTCAGAAAGAGGTATAATAACCTATATACGACATGTATATATATATATATATATATATATATATATATATATATATAAACTCCACCGTTGAGCATTTGCCTCCCCTCTGGTGAGTATATTAGAGCTCGTAACTATTATTCTTTATTGATTTGAAAGACCTGCAGACTTCTCTTCATCACCACGCATGTGATATATAATCCAGCACTCAAAATTTCAATCAACAATTTCATTGTTGCCGATACACCGGGGTCGAACTAAGATTGTTCGTGTGCCGTCAAATAAAAAGGGAACGCACCATTGAGCTATCACGACTCTACTAAGTAGCAACTTGTTAATAAATACAGCTGCTCTCCCAAGTTAGTTCGTTCCTAACAAATCATCCTCCTTAAGATGAAAAGGCTGCTCTATTTTAGTTCAGTGCGATAGAATACAATATATATAAAAGGCTTGAGGGTGGGATGTTACTCTGGGAGAGATTATAAGATGCCAGTATATTATGTTTCACGTCCAATTACCCTGCAGCGAACATATAATTCCACGGATAATATGTTAACTTAATACATTTTCGTTTATTCAAAAGTTAACTCACAAAAATGTGTATTGGGCTTGACATCTTAATTTTTTTTTGGAAGTTAATCTTTAAGAATATATATATATATATATATTTGTTGGAAATTAATGTTAAAGAATATATTTATAGGTCTTGAAACGTTTGGAAGGACGCTTGAAATAATAAGTTTGTGTGCTGTAAATTACTTTGCAGAATCTTTGCAGTGAAGCGATCGTAAGAACAACTACATTGCAAAACTAAATTGCTAAAGTTTAATGTTAGTCGTTACCATTAACGACAATGCACCCCTCTCTCTCTTTACCTCTACATTATTTTCTGCGGTATTACGTATACAAGGGTTGCTTATAAAATTACACTATGTTCGCGCTCGCTTTTAGTGACGATCCTCGGTACCTACACTGTGAAATTGTTAATTGCATTTTTGAGTACTGGTTTACTATGTGGTCGGTAGTACAAGAAAACATCGTGAGTAAACTTACATGTCTAAGGAACAAATAAACAAAAAAAAACTATTCGAAGACACGTGAAGTCCGCCAGTGGAGGAGTGGTGGAGTGAACTGTTCTCCAACACAGGAGAAGACTTATGCCCAATAGGGGGATTTATATAATATATATAAACCACAGTGTACCTATCTATTTTACTTTACTCTCCATTAGACACCTCGAAGTTATAAGCGGCCACATATACATAATTCGCTTTTAAACCGCATTTAATCTTTGTTGTAATTATTTTTCCAGTTGCTGGATGGTTTAGTTAAATAAATGTAATGAGGGATGAAGTGGAAGACGGATAAAGAGGTGAGGCGTGGATTAACTAGAATAATCCAAACTTTAAGTTTTGCGGCCGTCGAAACCAATAGCATTTAATATTGTCCACAAATAGTACTTTAAATAAAGTTGAAAGCGAGCCTGAGTGCTTATCGCCAGGTGTAACGATGATAAGGAAAAAGGTGTCCCATTATGCTGTGCATATATAAATGTATTTTCAACGCTTTCCTCGCGTTGGTGGTTAATAGCAAACTACTAGCTAAATAACCTCAGTATATGTAAATAAAAGAAACAAAACAAAACATATAGGTGCAGAGCAGCAAAGAGAGAGAAAAACAGGAAAAATGAGAACAAAAACGAAACATTTAACCTATTTTCCGTCCTTCTTGCGTCAGAAACGTCTAATTAAACATTATATATAGAAATGTTACAGTGAAATACGTCCTTGATATTTTACTCTCATTTGCCTCATAAACTCAAAAACATAAAGTCTTATGTACTGAATTTTGCAACCGATAATATTAAAACGTATTCAGGGATTTTAAAAACAATGATCTGATGAAAAAAGACGGAATTAGAAAATATGAGATATTAAAACCGTACAAATTCTATCATCAGCGAAATGTCAAAGTCCTAATGATAAACGATTACTGTCTACGAAATATAAGGTCACAAGTTCGAATCGGGCATTTAACTATTGTCGTGGACCACCTCTTAGCGCAAACGTTTAAGTTTAGTTTGCAGTTAACAGGAATGTTAGTAATATTAATAGAAAGTCTAGCACACTCAAAAAAGCTTCCCCTTTATTAATTCTACGCAAGCGTGTAATGAACTGATATTATTGTTAATAAATCAAATCCAACTCGATGGACAGAGTAGTTCTGAATTAGTAATTCAATCCAAATCGGTAGATCGATGCATACGAAAATAGAACTGTTCTATACCAGACGATATTTGATTAAAATATTTTTTACGTATTGTATCAATTTTGTTTTGTATTACGTTTCCAGTGCCTTAGGAACGAGATAGAAAAAATAAATGTGATCAGATCCGTAAAGATTCGTGGAAATTCTGGTTTCAATTGTCAGCCGAGGGACAATGTTTGTGCATCACAAAATGCTGGTTTTCGGATCTTGATGTGTTGGATGTTTGTTCCATTACCATCACACTGCATCTGAATCAACCTTCGATGTTATTACACATGCATTACATCGGAATAGAGAGGAGAAAGAGGAGCGAGTGCATCTGTGTTTGAGCAAATACTTACGGCACTATATTTTTTAAACGTACCTGATGGTAAGTGATCACCGGCGCCCATGGACGTCCGCGACACCAGCGGAGACGCAGATTCGCTGCCGGCCTTAAATTCTTGATGTCATAAAATCTTTAATAAATATACTGCTCTGTTGATGTCATCTGGCAATAAGCAGATGATATCGCCGTGGTCGAAATCGATCAGGAGGAGTCATTCGCAGATTTCACTCTTCAGGATTTTAGTTAATTGAATTGTAGCTTTAAATTATAGAAATGATGATAAATAGAGCAGAATAAATGATTAATTCTCCTCTATTTATCATCACGTCCCAGTAAGACCAGAAATACTTACCGCCTGAATATTGACTACTTCGAAATTGCGACCTAATTAGTCTGTGTGAGGGCGTGGTCCATCCACAATAGGTGACCCATTCATGCTATAACTACAATGTAGCCGTAGTGTGAAACATACTGATCACTGCATTTGCTATCCATCCTGTTGCGGGTTTAAGATATGAACTCCCGGATTGTAAATCTTTACCAAAATCGGAAAATATATAATGCTTTTCATTGAAGGAAAAAATGCCCGCGGAGTTTGTGTCGTTTCAAGGTTCAAAGGGATCTTGTATAAAATATTGACAAAAGAAATGTAAATTTCTTTTCGAAGAATAAATAACGTTTATCATTCATATCCAAGAGCTTGGGCTTTGGAAGACTTGTAAGAAAGTTTAGAAGGGTAATTAAGTATCGTAATTATAGTATATTATAGTCGTAGGTTAGGTAATTAGATATATATAGAGGGGTAGTCATACCGCTGCTGTATTTCGTCTGGTGGGTGTAGGGTTCCAGAGACCCAATTGCAGGTAACCAATTATTTCACCTTAGTCGTTAGGGGTGTCCCTGCATTTTGAATCTTTCTTAAGGATGGATTTCAAGTTATCACTTACCAGTAGGCAAACTGTGTGCTAGTTTATCCCTTATCATATTATTAAAAAAAACCTAATTGTTGAATTCAGGGATTCTATCAATAACTATACTATTGTGCACTTAGCGCGAAATTTCCTGTCACGCCCAATTACTCTGTGGAATCGGCAGACGACAGCAAGAAAAGAGTCTACATCTTTCTTAAAGGCCGGCAGCGCATCTGCGACTCCTCTCGTATTGCGGATGTGCGTGGGCGGCGGTAATCACTTACCATCAGGTTCAATTTACCGCCTATTCTATAAAAAAAAATTGGCCTTATTACCTTTCTAGTAAAGTTCGATGTTATACTATTTATAAAGATTAGCATTGCTATCAATATTAGTAACTACTCCAACTAACCTTAAGCGCTTACGCCGGGAGATGATTCAAGACAACGGTCGATTTGCGGATTCGAATCAACGATGTTAGGTTTCACAGACCATACGCTAATAGTATATGTATCTAACTTTAATAATATTATGTGAGATTTACAGAGGCATTCCATATTAGTCCTCGAAGGTGGCAACGCATCTGGAAGGTTTCACAGACCATACACTAATAGTATATGTATCTAACTTTAATAATATTATGTAAGGTTTACAGAGGCATTCCATATTAGTCCTCGAAGGTGGCAACGCATCTGGAAGGTTTCACAGACCATACGCTAATAGTATATGTATCTAACTTTAATAATATTATATTAGGTTTACAGAGGCATTCCATATTAGTCCTCGAAGGTGGCAACGCATCTGGATTATGATTCCTAATCAAGGAAGAATATGGGAGTTATGAGCCACAGGAATCGCTTACCGTTAGTTGAACTGTGTGCTCGTTTGTTAACATCCTAAATATAATAAAAAAAATAACTGTGTTACTAGTGGAAACTAGTGAAGGAACACTACTTATCCTAAACCAGTTGAATATGTAATGAAATATTATGTTATCTTTATTGTATGCTATATATTTATTTATTATTTATGTTTATATTATACATTATATGTATTATTATTAATGTATATATATGCATGTGTTTGTCAATAAATATAGTCCTGTTTCTTTTTTCCGATAATATGTCCAACAAGGGGCCTGCTGGAAGAGATTTAATTGTTAAATAAGCTGCACCTTTGTACATACCTTTCCTATATTACTTCCTTTATATAAATGCTTTGTGTACATAAAAGTTTAATAAATAAATAAAACTGTCCAACGTTATAAGTTAGAATGGAAACTTTTTTTTTTAAATACTATGCTGTTTGTTATATATAAATAAAATAAATACAAAAATTAGACTGTTTGAATGTTTCGTATTATTTGTATTGGGGAAGGGACGTATAAGTGAATTGAAATCTTCAAGCTTTTTAAATTCTTCAAGCAATACGAGTATCACGTATTCACACGTATTGTACATATTTCGTAATATTTTATTTATACTACAGGTAAAATATTCTCAGTGCGGTACTATATTGACAGTGGGTAGATGTGATTCTGTGAGACGTGGAACTTAAATCGGAAGCGACGCTGCCTTGGGACGGACGGCGCTCGATGATTGCTCAAGTAGTAAGTACTGCGTATAACAGGAAAATATACATCGCACTCGAAACGCACGCCAATTGAGAGGCCGAAGAAAGTACCGTTGAAAGAATGATCGTAAAGTACTTATATTAACCAGTAAAACTTGCAGTAGACCTTGCAACTGACATCACAGTTACTTTAAAATAAAAGAAATTAACATTAATTATAATAAAATTATATAAAATGTAAGGTGGAGTTAACAAGAACTTGTTTTATATGTGTAAAAGAGATAAACTCCAAAAATATTATATCTCTCGTTTTATAGTTTGTCTATAGATTTTTGCAAAATCAAGATTAATCGATTGCTTAAAGCTGACAGTTAATAAAATTATATTGTTATGACATTTGATTTTCCGCTGTGCGTAGTACTTATTACTTCCATACGATTGCTGTTGAGAGTAGGGATCCGAGAGACAATTCAGTTATTAATGGTCTGTTACGGGTATGTAGGGAACAACATATATACGAAAATTAAAAAAAAACTAAGGTACCTCGTTAAGTGACCTCTACATTGACGATACCGTTATGGAGATATATTGACATGGCTTAACTCAGTTAAATAATATTTTGTTAGAAGCTTTCGTGATAAAGATTAACAGATCTGATAGGAAAGCAACGTTAGATCTAGCACCTATTAGGATGGATGACCGTTAGTGGCAATCGAAGGCCACTTTTTTTTTTTATTTTATTAACCATTAGGCAAACGAGCAAGCAGCTCACCCGATGGTAAGTGATTACCGCCACCCATGAGTTTCCGCAAAACCAATTATATATAAAAAATGAAATTTTATGAATCGATCGTAGGTGAGAACGTAAAACTATTAAATGAACGGTCAAATAGAATGGAATAGTAATTTCTACAGCACCACAGTTCCCGCTCCGAATTTAATCTTTGTTAACGATAAATTTTTAACTTTCCCAATAAAACCGCGAAATTTTTACGTAAAGTTACAAAACAAGAATTGGAACAATTGCGCGTAACATTTTACGAGTTAAGTTGAACAAAGTTAGCGTCTGCCGGCTTGAGTAAGTGCACAATATTACAAATTTCAAACATACGCGTAATTACAAATGACTGAAAATTGTATTTCTTAAGTTTGTGAGCTATGCTGTGCTCGGTCGGCTAGCTCAAGCTTTGGTAGTCACAGTGCAGATACAGGGTGGGTCTAAGTATGTTCCGATACGAACAGCTGAAATAACAACTGAATCCACGGATTGCCGTATAATAATAGTCTATAGTTATAAAACACTAAGCTTTTTCAGACAAGTTAATTTTAAACAATTTTAGTATAGTTTTAGTGCTTTCATTTAGTGCAGTGCAGTAATATTTAAATAAAGATAATACCAGGTCTTTACCTATGAAATTGCCGTTTTGTGTGAAATAAGTTAAAGTATTTTTTTCAAACTTTTTATTTCTGTAATTCAAAGTAACCCATGTAATCGATGCATCTTTGCCAACGCAGTGATATTTTATTGATGCCCTTCTTGTAAAAATCAGCTGGACGGGAGGCAACAAGCTCTTCAAAGGCATTTTGTACTGCCTCTCAGGAATTGAAATTTTCCTCCCATAAAGTTGTCCAAATTTCGGAAGTACGTGCAGGAACTGGTGAGTACGGTGAATGCGCTTTCGATTGTCGAACAGAATCCACTTTTCGTCGCATTTAACAATTCCGTTCAAAATTCTTTCATTTCTGTGTCTGCTGAGCAGCGCGAGGCAAGTCTCAACGCGTACGTTACGCTGGCGATCGTTAAGTTCGTGGGGCACCCATCTATCAAGCTTTTTTACCTTGCCAATTTGTCGCAAATGGACCAATATTGTTTTGTTGTTAACATCAAAAGCTGTTGCTAACTCGGCTGTAGATTGAGTATCATCAGCTTCCACAATCGGCTTTAATTCATCATTGTTGACCAAAGTGTCCGGACGACCACGAGGTTCATTTTTTATCAGCATCATATTCTGTGAAGACCTATATTCAGAAGTGGGTTAGTCATGGACTGAAATGACGATAATGATTATCTTATAGATCATAAGGACAACCGTATTACCTCCCTTCCATATTTTGGGGCTGACGGCTGAAAAAGGAATAATAAATGTAGATATTTTGATACCGAACATCGCCAGCCAGTGTCGTCGGAATACTGCCACGATACAAGTGGGTAATTAAAGTAAAACCTCATTTCAAGTTTCGCAAATCACGCTTCTAAAGCCAGTTTTGTATAGTTTAACTTGTTTCTAACTTTATCATGAATATATCTCTTCGATCGAAGTGCGTGTTTGCTAGAACTTCTTTTTTATAAGAAATCCCCCTGACCATAAGTGTCACCCGAATAATCATCACGAAGGGGACTGATTACGGCACTATAATGTCTTATCTAGTTAATCTTTTAATAAAAGAAAGATATCGAAATCACATGCCTACACGAATCTGTATGAGATAATATCAGGGCAGTTGCCGGTACCATTAGCATCCCATCACGAAGGAACTACGTATATTTGAACTAAGATGTAGCTATATAACATTTAAGATGTAGATTACATTCCATTCAAATATCAACCCTATTATCAAGTACATAATGGTGTTTCGAGGCGGATTCACAGCGCGGATATAAGATCCATATTGGATTGAATGTTTGTTGTTTAAGAGAAAAAAAAATGTAGGTACTATCATGGCATATCATGGCAGGAATGTAGACATGGGTTAGCGTGCTGACTGGCGGACCGGGCGCCTCATTTGGGAGCAGTTAACTGCAATACGACAGTTAAACTGTTCCCTCATGCAACAAAATTTGCATAGCGCTTGATAAGGTACGATAGGTGAGATATTAGCACGATATCGCACTCGTTACCATCCGAAGCTTTCAAAATGTTTATAATTATTGTACATTGTACAATTGTGACTCGTTTATAACTAAATGGTTCTGATTAGGGCAAAATTGATATTTTACAAATTGTTAATAGAATAAAGTAATAGTTAGAAATAAACGAGCGCACAGTTCGGTAGGTGATAACTGCGGACCATGGCATCTAGTCGAGATGCACATGCGTTGGCATGTATATACACATGTGGTAGAACCACACTACAATTTGTTCCTAGCTGCAGCATGCATCGGGCGTCTCGACGGGGGAAGGACTACGGCTTCACTGAATACCAACGTAAAATGGCGTTGCTTTATTTCGACTGGTGTCTATAGGGTTCCGGGACTCTTTTTACTGGTGACGAGACATTCTAGCTTAGCTCTCACAATACCATCAAGTGAACTGGTGCGCGTTTGTCATCCTCAATACAATAAAAAAAACTTGTGAGGACTGTGCCTCGGAGATTGTGTTGCCTCGTTACTTGTTATTGGGTCCCCAATCCACACGCAGCATCGTTAAGCTGCTATTTCATACTGGTATTATATGAGGGAGTGACGACCCATTGATGTTACAGAAGCCTACTCTCAATATGTCGGAGCATAGTCCACGCGGCTCTATGGCGGATTGGCAGACTTTATATTTCTTTATGTGTGAAAATTTTGGTTTTCATGTATATGTAACGACATATATCATAAATAAATACTTATTTTTACCACGATAAGATAACTTTCGCCTGGCTTCTTGTACGTGGTTAATCAGCAATTAAAATTTCATTGGAGAGAAGACCGAACTCAGTTTGCTCGGGTACCGTGAAATCAAAAGAAACACCCGCGCATGTAGCTATAAATTTACAAATATAAAATAAATTATATTATAAAGAAGACTCTCATTTTTTTTATAGAAACATGCTAATAAAGCTATTATTAAACTTACGTTAACCAATCCAATTAAGCTTACTATATGCTTATGCTAGAAGGTAGTTCATGGAAATAGTCGAATGGTGAATTCTAACTTACGATTCTAAGTTTCGCAGACCGTACCGTGAACCATTAGGCTATTGACGCTTATATAAAAAGGAAAGCGAACTGAAAGTGGTGTAGGTAAAATCGATATATTTAGAAAGCGCCGCCGTAAACAGATCGAGAGATTTCATCTCCGCGTCACGTTCCACGTGTGAGTTATGACATGCCGATGTAGAGACTTGTAGTACATACATTTGCTTCAGCACAAGTACACATACATATTTATTAAATTGATACGAACCATTGCTTGTCTACATTTCTACTGACGGTGATGGAAGCACGCGCTACTTCACCATTTGCCCATTCAATCTTACCTTGAAGACACCCACATTGTGCTCGGACGGAAACACTGCAGGCAAGTTACTCCAAGCTTTCGCTGTTCGAATAAAAATGACGAAGCATATAGTTTCGTACGAATGCGAGGAATATTCACATATAAACCTGGATCTTGTTGCCCGATTATGAAAAGGGGACGGGAGGTCCTCTATTACTAGTGATTAGGCATTCCATGTCAGTCCTCAAGGGTGACAACGCCTTCCTTGTCAAAGACGAATGTAGTTGTTATGGGCCGCAGGAATCACTTGCCATCAGGTGAACTGTGTGTGAGTTTCTTACTCTCGATGTAATAGAATAAAATAATAAAAAGATAAGTTATGCACAATCTTCAAAAGTATCTAACATATATACTTATGAACAGATAGTATGGCGCGGGTAGAAAATTCACGCTCTATTTTCTAGCTCGATCAGATATTTTTAATCTGGCATAGTCTAATAAGGTTCTACTTTCCCGGACCTGAAATATATTTTGTTATTTAAAATATATTCGTTTTGATCACCAAGCCTTTAAAATACACCTACGCTATTCATACACGTCAGCAAAATAAAGACATATGAAAAGTGCCCGAAAACAAAAGGGAAATGCTAAAGTTAGCATCTAACAAAACCTGTAATACCGGCCAAACGAGTGCGCTCACGTGAAAACTTTCAAAGCTCATATTTTACAGTAAAAGCATTGGCCTTGTACGTGAAAGCCGGTGGCATTTGACAGAGCTGTAGTTACGCTGCAACATGAATGGGTCAACGCGACCGGGGAGGGACCAAGCCCTACAACACCACCGTAAAATAGAAGCAAGTCGCTGCTGCTTTTCGTATGGTGAGTGAGGAGACCGAATAGTTACAAGGCATTCCATCACACTCCGCAGGTGTGACTACGCATCAGAATAATGATTCTTTACCAGCGGATGAGTCTGGTAGTCATGGGCCGCTGTGATCGCTTACCACCAAGTGAACGGTACGTGTGGTCGGTACCGTCAATAAAAATAAACATTCATATTTAAAAGATTATATTATAGACGCATCCTTCAAAAACAATTGTACTAGTGGGCTACTAATCAAAAATCGGTAGCCGAAGCAGAGTTTTGAGGACGTAAGTGCTGTAGGCACTTTTAAAAATAAGCAATGGGCGAAGTAGTGAACATATTTAAATAAGCGAAAATATTAAAATATTGGGAAGTAATTTCCGTAAATAAAAGAGTACAATATAATCTATTAACCAAACGGATTGAAATTCAAACCTTTATTGATCACATTACTGCCAAACAAGAAACGTTTGTCATAAAAAACTATCAATTCCAACCTAATGTAATATATACGGGAATTGAAATTAAAAACAACATAAATACCCAAAATATAAAATAAAATTGTATTTTTTTAATTGCTACAAACGTATTATATGTATGTATTTATGGTATCCTGTGCTACGAGCCCAGCTACGAGCCCAGCGAGCGTTTGTGCGTATTGTTGCTACGTGCCCTCGCGCATCTCACTTGTGAGAAATGCACTTGTTTATTACCTACTCATATGTTGTCGATCATTCTAAAGTATTGCCAGTAAATGTTTTATGTGAGAACCTAGTGTCTAGTCAAACCTTATCTAGGTTTAAAGATACTGTAATATTTTTTTGTGATATGTAAATTGGATTTATGAAAAAAAAAAGATTAAGACGGGGATCACTCAATGTAAGTATCGCTAGTATGAAATAATAAGATTTATGAATAATGGTAGCGCCACGTCGCAGCTCGTTTTTAGAACATGAACACGTCGGCACGCACTCGCGGTACACCAACGTGGATAGCAGCACACGTATGAGTATGTTGAGTGTAGGGAGACCCTAGGTTGATGATAAATTCCATGTTAGTCCTCATGGGTGACGAGGAATGTGTACCCAGAATATTTGTTGAGTGGAAACGACATGGGCTTCAGTTATCACTGGCCATCAGGTGAATAGTGTACTCATATATTTGTTTATTCTTTATTTGCACAAGTAAAACAAACGTTGTACAAAAAGGATGGACTTAATGCCTAAAGGCATTCTCTACCAGACAAACTTTGGGTTGGGCAGAGTGGGTAACTTATTTTAATTTGAACAGTACATAAATGTAATAAGTAATATATTATTAGAAATAATATGCATAGTAAGGGTACAAATTTTATGTACATATATGTATATATATATCAGCGCAAAATATCAGCATAACACAGCTGTGTTTCGTATGGTCAACGTACAGGAGATCGGGGTACCCAATCACTGGTAACGAGGTATTTCATCTCAAAAAACTACCACTTTTTCAACTACACTGCAGGTTGTTTCTATTGCTGCAGAATGAATGGGTCAGCTCGATCAGAGTAGAACCACGCCCTCACAGAATGCCAATGTAAAATAGCAGCATATTGCTGCTGTGTATCGCCTCGTGAGTGCAGGGATCCAGAGACCTTTATTACTGGAGACGAGGCGTTCCATCTCAGCCCTGAAGGGTGAAAACTCATCTGCATTATGATTCCTTGTCAAGGATGAATGAAGATGTCTGTTATTACTCTTAAGGTAATAAAAAAAGAAATAAGAGATCTTGCATCTTGATGTCATCGGCCGCGGTCGTCACTTATCATCAGCTGAACTGTGTTTGTCATCACCAAAACTTACTTAACTTCTCCGTTAGTTTTGCCTAGAGTTCTCCCTTAGTTTACCGAACGTTTTAGCTATTACACAGTGGCTACAAGAGTAACCAGTTTCATAGTTTTATAGATTTACAGTTAGATGTGCTCATTTGATTTGTCACCCTTTATATTATTAAATAAAGTCGTGAAAGTAAACTTTGAGCTCAAAAGCGAGCGCACGGAGATTGATCTTCCACACCTACATCAACATGTCTGTAATCTGTGGGAAAGGTAGATGCTCAGCAGTGGACCACCGATGGGATTAAATGACGATAAAAGTTAATGATTGAGCAATCTGGCTTGTCATCCCAATGTCCTTTACTTCACACCTTGTTAATAGAATGCTATTGTATTTTCCCTACTCAGCGGGCCTCCCGCTCGCGAGTCTAATTAGATAGCTGTAGAGGTCTCTGAACCAACAGTAATACTCAAACACAAAAAAAAACGATTGTATTCGAAAAAAATCTAATGCAATTTTAAACGAAAACCTCTATCGAAACCATATTACATTCTATTCTTATATAACTTTTTAAATATAATTTTGAACTAGACAAAAGTAATCTTATAGTTTTGTTTTTCATGAATATATAAATTAAATACTATGTAAGTATTTATATATACATGAATCGGATTTGGTGTCTCCTATTACTTGATGATTATATAAATTAACGTACGAGTAGTGTAGTGGTGAGAGTACCTGGCTACTACGTCGCGGATCCTGGGTTTCATTCCCAGCCGAGGAACACAACAAACTAATGTTTTTCAAGTTTGGGAGTGTTATATGAATGATGTTCCGTGTCCCCAACACTGCATCTAAACCTTATTACATCGGAACAAGAAAGGGGACGACGAGTGAGTGCCTCAGTGTTCGCGAAATATATTTTATAAAATATTCTTAAATTATACGTATTATGAATATAAGATGTCATATTCATGGAGTGTACATTCACCGTATCTATAATAGACGGTTTAGCCAACCTCAGGGGTCACACTAAGGTCAAGTTGACATTATTCTTTTGTCCCATATGGCACATGACCAAGAATAAAATTATTGTAATTTATTTATCTTCTTAAAAAGAGCATCTACCCATATTCACAGCCGAATCTTCTTCATTTCTTCGGTTCAAAAAGAGAAATTATATAAAAGCCTAATACGTCTTCTACAAAAAAATTGTATTCAAGCACCAGCAGCCTAACGGTTTAGGATTCGGTCTGCAAAATTTAAGGTCATAGTTTTGAATCCGGCATTCGACTAGTGTCGTATTGTATCTCTTAGCACAAGTAATTTAGCTTTTTGTGGTAGCAGGAAAACAATAATTGTATTCTAGTAGGTTTTTTTTAGATTTAAGAACCAGCCTTTTTATTAAATATAACGAATTCTTATTAAATACAATATATTTAATAAAAATTTAATTTAATTTTACTTAAATATAATATATATTGCTCGATCCGATTCTGCTGATAAACAGTAGAAATGGCGATGGAAATTGAGCTTAAACTCTTCCAGTTAACCACGTTTCAGTATTGAAAGCTTTGAAATCCCTGATTACTAATTGTTAACAGGCTTCTGTTACGTTATTTATTTTATTTTATTTATTTACGTTTATTAAGACTTCATCCAAATATTAACACATATCATTGTATAAAACATTTTGGAAAATGAAGAATGATTCTGGTATGGTAGTCATAGAGAATAAATTACTCTAGAATTATTGCTCATGAAATTTTCATGAGATGCACCGAGTGTTCTATGCTATCTCTCCTTCATTAATTCGCCTCTCGTGTGAAGCTAAAGACAAATTATGGTACTGTATATTAAGTGTACAATTATTATTTCTAATTTTTTTGACGAAAGAAGTTTCGCAGGCTATTTTTTAATTGTTCGGAAACGATTATTTACAAAAAATATTTGAAAAAAAAAATTTAATATGGTACTAATTTATTACCCCGAAGCCAGTTACATTGTTTTAGTCTTGACTGCTTCATCGGCAGACTTGAACGTAAAAACAAAGTTTAGTCTCTTAAAACCAAATTGTACCGCTACGGAATTCCTCGCGACTAATGTGATCTTGTAAGGACTACTCCACCAAGTTGAAGGAGTATTCGAGAACAGGGCAGACCTCTCTTTTGGACATAATTATCTCACCACATAAGACGGTGTGGACATAGTGTTCAATCCCATTATCAATATTGAATAGAAGAACGAGGGTCATAGAGGTACAAAGGTAAGTATTCGATTTTTTCATTTTTTTTTATAACATGGAGGGTAACAAACAAGCACACAGTTCACCTGATCCAAAAATGAAGTAAAAGCTCCATCGTCCACCACACTGCTTCACTGCAGATTGGTGAACTATACGTATCTTCGAAATATGTTTTTTATAATTCCTCCCCATGCAGGTTTCCCCAAGATTTTGTTCTACCCTGTTTGGTTGTTACAGTGTCCTATACTTTCGTGTATTACGCATTCTATGCAATCCCGAAAACCCCAAATATCTTTCCACTTATCCGAGGCATGCATGTTGAGACATGTGCTCGTATTTAACACACAAGCACAGTTCACCTGATCCAAAAATGAAGTAAAAGCTCAGTCGAATAGAATTTTTAAATTATGTGCACGAGTAGTAAGGTTGAGATAGAGGAAATGTTCCCTTTGGGAGCGTCCGCTGTCGTAGATATTTATGTGATTACTTAAATGGTACAATGTTTTTTTTTATGAAACTAAGAGTGACAAAAACACGCAGTGCACCAACCCAAGCGATGAATGCAGAACATGTATTTCTACGTCAATACTTAACAAAGATTCACGATGCGCTGTCACCCCTGAGGACAAAGATGCATTGTCTCGTTACCAGTAATTACGATCACCAGATTCCTACACTCACCAGACGAAACACATCAGGGTTATGCTGTTATTCCCATCATCATTTTATTCCCATTCAAACCGCAGATAGACAAAAACTACAAAGTGGCTGAACCACTTAACATCTTGATTTATCCACTCAGTGAAAATATCGAACATTCTTCACTTCTTCGTTTAACGAAGGGTGACAAACGAACACACTTGATAGTTAGTGACTCATGTGACCCATAACACCCACATACATCCTCGATGAGGAATTATAATTTATATGTGTTGTCAACCTTGAGGACCAATACCAGTATTGGTCCTCAGGGTTGTCCAATATCGTCTCCTATAAGGGTCTCTGTACCTCACGAAACCAAACGAAACACAGTAGGCCTCATGTTGCTATTTTACGTTGGTATTCTGTGAGGGCGTGGTCGTGTGAGAAACGAACACACAGTGTGAACTGTATGCTCGTTGTTCTTTTCTTAACCTTACAACCTAAAAATAATCTAGAACCAAAGCCAAAAAGTATAATTCAAAAGACATATCGCTCGGAAAGATTCCACCGTCAGCAGGAAACGCCCGTTTGGCAATGAGCCTGCATTTCATCGGAAGTGTTTAATTCAATTTGCTAATGGAAACCGCCGCCAAGTGGTCGGGACTTCGTCTTCGTCTTCGTTTTTCACTGTACTCTCTTCTCGTTACTTTTTTATGAATCTAAGGATGACAAACAAGAACATAATTCACCTGCTGACAAGTGATCATTACAGCAAACATTTGAAATAGGTAACCTACCTCGGGATAGATGAAATAACGCCTCACCACAGGATCCCCGCATCCCTACACTCACCGAGGGGCTGTATTTCCCTTAGGGCAGCTCTAGCACTATTACTGGCACAGTGACGGATTTGGGAAAGTTTTGTAGACTGTCCACTTATGACAACGAATCTAAGAGACTGTAAAATTACGTTGATTTTTAGTTTCAGATGAATGTAGATGCCATGGGCCGCTGGAATCAACATTATTTTGAGTATCGTAAAATCATCTCCTGTGGGGAAGACAGAGTTTGTGTGGGATTTTTACCCAATAAAAATACTATCGGTGACCAAGATCAGTGCATTAGGAGCTCTTGGATCTACGGAACGCACCCTCTGAGCGTCATCATAGTAGGCGACACCTCTGCTAGCATCCAAACTGTACTACGGCAACACAGAACCGCTCGGTGTTGCCGTCGTACCCGCTGGAATCACCTAACATTAGTTGAACTAAGTGATTTTACGTAATATCATACAAAAGGGGGGATTTGGTTTTGGTGATGACGATGCCGGTCCTTATAGTACTGATGCTGCATGCCCGTCAAATTTAGCTTCAGCAAATTTTAATATTCTGCCATCACCCAATCAAAAGTCTCGTTCGTTAAGCGACGGGTCCCCTGGGAGAGGAATTTGTAGAAAAAATACAAACTCCCTTCCCCTCTCATTCATTAATTAACCATATTACATTTGACGGGCGGAATACCGGGTGAGCTCGGGTGTCGGCAAGTTGGGCCATTAAATGCTACGAGGATTGTGTTAATTGAGGTGCGAATTTCGCCATTAGTCCTAATTTATTTTATTTTATAACATCAAGGATGATGTCACCGTTCAGTACAGATGGAATGAAACCTGTAATCGGGTCTCAGGCTTCATACAGTCAGCGTTCAAGTCGATATTTAACGCTGGTATTCTGTGTCGTGTGGTTTATCCTCGTTGTAGCTGATCGTGATGCATCTACAAACAAACTGCGCAGTAGATCTACCACTTTATGTTGTTTCTATAAAAAATAATTATTACTACCTCAGAAGCATTTTGTTCCATAGAAAATGGACGGCATTTTTTCTATAATAATAAAAGTTTATTTTAACCATAACATTAAATATCATCATAATTCAAAATAAATAGGCAAACGTTAGAACCAGGTACGACACCAAAGAACATTTTTATTAAATGCTAACAAAAAAAAATCCCAGGTGTCTGGGCGCAAGGCGCTCGGACGTTAAATTCGTGATAACGAATCCTAAAACAATGACTCTGCACAGAATAACAATATACATGTACCATAGAATAACAATTATTAATACACAATTAAAGTATTTTATTCATTTAATGATAATTACATATATAATATTTAACTCGGCTTGATTCGGTTACTCTCGGCTCGAGCGTAACGGGACACCGATCGTCACGGGACAATAAGTCATACTTTTTTGCGAATGCCTCCTAGAGTTACCGATTTGTAAGACGTTGTCACTTCAAAAGTAACAGTAAAATATATATGTATATTCAGTTTTAGTTCCTTAGGATTTTTTTGTTTCACATATTCCTGTATAAAGTGCATAGTCATACATAGTCTGCCAGGCAGTTCTACTCAGATAGACTTTGCTTTGTTTGAAATATATTTATTATTCATTTCTAAAACGTGGTAAATAAGGCAATTAACAATTTGTGTCTTGCTGATATCGGTGATCGAATTTGTACCGGTGACGGGGCATTTGATGTTAATCCTAATGTCTCCTCATAGAGAATGAATGTGGATGACGTAGACGGAAGGAATTACTTACCATCAGGTGAAGCGTGTGTTCATTCGTCACCCTTAACACAGTAAAAAAATAGGTTGATAAATTATATATTTTTTTTAATAATTACAATTTCTTTATTTCTCTACACAATACATGTTAATTAGATTAAGTTAAACCAATAATATTAACATATGTTGACAAGTATATTGCGCGAGACTGATGCGCCGAACTAAGCTCTGGGCTTGTACTGTCGGGTCATCAGGCCTCCACCCTATCATATGCTAGACAATTATAATACATAATATAAAACAATATAATACAAGTGTTCATACATACGAGTATATGTACATATGTAAACACAAGTACTTGCCATCATAATCAACCACGTGCTATTCTATTATAAAGCCGTCAGTTTCCTCTCTCATTATCCTGCACTAACCACAAACCGCTGCTGTAGCCACATTCATTTTGTTTTCGAATATCACGTATTGTTTGGCACGGCGGTTAGCATATCGTTATGAGGTTCCGTCGAATATGGTTTTATAAAAAAATATATATTTAAGCACTATTACTAAATTTAGAATTATATGAAGTTGATATTATACTATTTCCTTTTTTTATTACATTGAGTTACTCTCAAACGAGCACTCAGTTCATCTAGTGGCAAGTGATTCCTGCGGTCCATGTTATCTACATTTATCCTTGACAAGGAGTCATAATGCAGGTGCGTTGTCATCCTTTAGGACTAAGACGGATTGCCGTTGATTGTCATTACCAGCAATAGAGTTCTCCGGATCCCTAAAATCACAAAACACAGCAGCAAAATGCTACTGTGTTTCGTTTATTACGTTTATTTTATATTTTACGCAGATATTCTCTATAAGGGCGTAATCCTACCCCGGTCTAGCTGACCCATTCATTCTGCAGCTTGAAAAAAACTGCAGTGTAGCTCTACCACTGTGAGACCTCCACAACGTAGAACTTCGCGGTAGATAGAGGCGGAATCGAAATGGGCTGGTGATATATCTATTAACATCAAGTGTGCCGGGTGACTGGAGTGAGTATCGAACCAAGTGTAAGAAAAATATTGATTTTTGTATCTGCTCGAATAGCGATATTTTTTTTTAACAAAAAAATTTAGCAATGCTATTACCATTACTAATATTTCGGTTAACCAGGACAACTAAGCTGGAAATGCTTGTGCTAGGAGAATGGTAGGTGGACTTAAGGCCGTATTTATTATTTCTATATCCAACGTTACACCAACGCAAATACAACGTTTTATGAAGTCATATACGTTTTTTTTATCCCTGATGTCCTGTGTGCATGGTCGTTTCCCAGTCGATCAATCAATTTGAGCTGCAGCCTATTTTTAGACGAGGTGTGGTTCTTCTCGTCAACTTATATACCAAAATTCAACATCATGCGGTTTATATGTGATTAAGTGATTTGTGGTTTATATTCAAAACGGCTTCATAAAAAATATATATTTAAGCACTATTACTAAATTTAGAATTATATGAAGTTGATATTATACTATTTCCTTTTTTTATTACATTGAGTTACTCTCAAACGAGCACTCAGTTCATCTAGTGGCAAGTGATTCCTGCGGTCCATGTTATCTACATTTATCCTTGACAAGGAGTCATAATGCAGGTGCGTTGTCATCCTTTAGGACTAAGACGGATTGCCGTTGATTGTCATTACCAGCAATAGAGTTCTCCGGATCCCCTAAAATCACAAAACACAGCAGCAAAATGCTACTGTGTTTCGTTTATTACGTTTATTTTATATTTTACGCAGATATTCTCTATAAGGGCGTAATCCTACCCCGGTCTAGCTGACCCATTCATTCTGCAGCTTGAAAAAAACTGCAGTGTAGCTCTACCACTGTGAGACCTCCACAACGTAGAACTTCGCGGTAGATAGAGGCGGAATCGAAATGGGCTGGTGATATATCTATTAACATCAAGTGTGCCGGGTGACTGGAGTGAGTATCGAACCAAGTGTAAGAAAAATATTGATTTTTGTATCTGCTCGAATAGCGATATTTTTTTTTAACAAAAAAATTTAGCAATGCTATTACCATTACTAATATTTCGGTTAACCAGGACAACTAAGCTGGAAATGCTTGTGCTAGGAGAATGGTAGGTGGACTTAAGGCCGTATTTATTATTTCTATATCCAACGTTACACCAACGCAAATACAACGTTTTATGAAGTCATATACGTTTTTTTTATCCCTGATGTCCTGTGTGCATGGTCGTTTCCCAGTCGATCAATCAATTTGAGCTGCAGCCTATTTTTAGACGAGGTGTGGTTCTTCTCGTCAACTTATATACCAAAATTCAACATCATGCGGTTTATATGTGATTAAGTGATTTGTGGTTTATATTCAAAACGGCTTCAAAACTAACTCATTGTGTGTCAAGAGCGGAACGGAGAATTCGATTAAAATTGTATTTTAATTAACGATATTTCAAACGTTAGTCACATAAATTAATAACTCAAGGACGGCCAGTGAGCCTCCATGCGCTGAGCGAGGCTGGCCACCGAAGGGGTTTTAATGCCCACTTACTCCTCTCCCCAGGAGACAGAGTATATTTGAAGATTCAAAGAATGTTTTTCTGATTTCAGTTCTTGTTAAGTAATCAAAAAAAGAAACTAGTGTGTTAATCGATTGATAAGAGTAACTTTTTAGCTTTTAAAATCAACAAAGAGAGTTGAAATCGAGCCGATCAACTTGGAGATATGGCAAAATATTTAAATGGAAAACACCAGCTTTAATTCAAAAAAAGCGTAATAAATATTAAAGATTGACTTTTAAGACCTTTTGTAAATGATATGATGCATGGATATTCAGAATATTTCAGCTGATTATTTACAAACACATTGTATGTTCAATATCATCATCTCAGCCCATCACTAGTCTACTGCTGAAGATTGGCCTTCCGATCCTGAGCCACCTGCGACCATAACTTTCCGCAGACTTGCATACGTTATCACTCCATCTAAGGAGGACCCTCGTCCTATACCGCGATGGCAAATACGAGGTTGTCACTCAAAAACCTTTCGTCCCTATCGGTTATCTGTTCTACGAGTTACATGGCCAGCCCGTTGCCATTCATTGTTACCTTAGTACTTCTGCGGATATCCACGTTTAGTATTCGATCGAGAAGAGTATATTATACACCTAGTATTGTCCTCTGCTTTTTTTTTCGGGCTGATGGCCGTTGTTAGCCCGAGGGCTTTTACAGTTTCACCGGGTTGAGAGGTGACCGAGCGCTTATGGCACTCAGTCGATACCTCTATATATGGGTAACCAGCACAAGGGCTCCCGAAAGTGAGCCACGGGTTGGACCGTTACCCTGTGTCCTCTGCGTAGCTCACCGAGTACGTATGAGTTTTCTCATAGGGCCAGCAAAGAAGGACCACGTCTCAATACCATATGTTATCATATTACACCATTTACCTGATGGCAAGTGCTTCCTGCGGCCCATGATATCTACATTTATCCTTCTCCGGATCCCTACACTCACCAGACGAAACACAGCAACATTATGCTGCCATTTTACACTGGTGTTCTGTGAGGGCGTGGTCCTACCCCGGTCAAGCTGACCCATACACTCTGCAGCTAGAAACAAAGTGCATTGTAGCTCTAGTACTGTTAAATATTTTGCATTTGTCTTCCATATATTTAATTTACTTTAACATTATTTACACTTCATAGTGGAGGTTCAGGTAATTATATATTTTGCATTCATATTTGATATTTAATAAAATACTCGCAGTGTTCTATAAACGTCACCTGTCACTGTCACGTGTGAAGACAGCCTAGATAAAGATAATGTTCTCGGTGTTATGAAGCCTTTTGTACATAAGCAGCTAACACTCAGACCCAGCTTCGCCTGAACTGAACTTTTAGTATATAATAATAATATTTACTTACCTTTTTTATTATTTACTTTGAATTTTAATACTTTAATTTTATTTTGTACAATTTTATTCATTTCAGTTACTAACCAGGCGGAGTTAGAAAAGAAAATCCCACAATAAATATATACATATATTTTCCATTTTATAGTACTTTCTTGATCAACCAAACGAAAATAATAAATTATCTATATCCTATGAGGTCCTTCTTCGATTGAGTCGACCCATTCGTTCACTAGCTAGGAACTAACTGCAGTGCGGCTCTACCATTATTAAAACAGGTCAATCAAGGTATTTATTTGAACATTCATTTATTTATCCATTTATTCATTCATTCCTATATTCGTTCATGTTATTTAATTTTATTGCATTCAATAATTGTAAAAACAAATATAAAAAAATATAATTCATAATTCGGATGGGAAGCATACGGGAAACAGCGTCATATCTCCTGTTCGAATATACCTCAACGCTTAAAAAATAAGGTCTTTAAAAACTGTAGTATATTTGTCCTTAATATTTAAAGAAAAAATCCATTAAACAAAACACAATACAACCAGCTCACGCCAGGATCGGTTCTCATTCTTTCCTACGTGTGTCCATTAAAACATATTATTGCATATAAGCATATTTTGAACATCCTTTAATTGCGGCAGTGACACTGCAGCATGAGTGAGTCAACTAAACCCACGAGGATCATGTCCTCAGAGAATACCACCATAAAATAGCTGTATAACTCTGCTGTGTTTCGTATGATTGCAATTTCAGGCATAGCCTGCATTGTTGGTAGAGTTATTACACAAAGGAATAAGCTAGAATGGCGCGTCACCGATAATAAATGTCTCCGGACAAATCGCTACACTCAACAGTCGAGACATAATAGCGTTATGGTGCAAATTTAATTTGATATTCTGCGAGGACGTTGTCCTTCCACAACCAACTCAGGGTTCAGATGATGTCCTCTAGATCGATTTCGATCACGGTTTCGATCGTATTCGGTTATTGATGACATCAGCCACGCAGAATGTTAGTGCCGTGGGCATTTGCGGCACTATAAAAATAATAGAGGCACTCACTTGTCGTCCCCTTCCCTATTCCGATGTAATGCATGTGATTCCGACAAGATCAGAGGAAGGTTCAAATGCAGTATGTGCTACACGGCATACAAGACCAAACCCGAAAACCGTCAATTTCTGATACACTGATATTGTTTCTTGGCTGAAAGGAACCTTGACGTAGCTGCCACCACACGATCGTCAAAACACTGTTCTACACACTATATAACTAATTCAACTCTCAACATAACTATTTGATACACTACTCCTTTATAAATTCTGTTATAAGTTCAAATTGCATAAAATCACTTCGCCGCTATACTTACCGGCCAACATCAAACAGATATACGAACGGGTATTTATAGAATTATTGTGTCAGTATTATAAAAGCTCTTTCAGACCATGCTATCGATCCGTTGAGGGGATTAATTATTCATGGTCAGCTTTGATCACTGTAATCTAGTTTATTGAAGTAACGACTAAATGAACACCTACATATGTATATTATACAAACTTACCATCCAGTGAGCTGTTTGCTTGTTTACCACATAATCTTTATTGTGGTTTATATATATGTATATATAGGGGAAGCCTATGTTTAGCTGTGGACTATGAATGTAATGATAATATAAATAAAAATTTATATACTTATATTATAACGACATATAAGAAGATATTACAGTTAACAACTTTTTACTTATAAAATTCGAAAAAATTTATTCCAAGACCCGTTATATAGACTGTTAGAGGAAGGAATAACATTATGTACACTGGCTTATGTAATTGTATTTAAGGATTTATTTAAAAAATATAAAAATGGTTAGTAGAAGTACAGCATAGGATTTTATTTTAATTGTTCAGGCCACAGTTGATGAATGAAAATGAAGTCATCCAAGTTGGCTTCGATCGCAAGGCGTGCGGGGGACGAAATATATAAAAATAAGAACCGAAAGTACCTTGAACTTGATAACGACATCCCGTCAATGATGAACAAAGGTTACTGATGAAGACTTTCACTAATTGACACAATCGCAAACTTACCTCATCACTCTTTACGGGTAATGAATCTTTTTCCTTTCCATTCAATTACGTTGTTTTGCCTAAAAGAAAAGTTTTGCTCGCCGTTTCTTAATCTTGACTTTAAGAAGACTAACAACTTTTACTTTTTAAAGCTAAACTATATAAACAAACAACGTTTAAAAAAATTCCTATCGAATTTGACTTTTTCATAATAAAGGTTTGACACCTTTACTTTATTTTTACTACTTCTATACTAACATACATTTAGCCTGATGCTAAGTGATTCCTGCGATTTTTGACACCCACATCTATCCTAGATAAGGAATCATAAAGCAGACGCATCGTCACCCCTTAGGATTGAGGAGATGGAATGTCGAAAAATATGCAGATGTTATTTTAATTTATTTTAATGAAAAGATATTACGAGACTTTTTGTTTGTTCTATAAAATTTAAAAACATTTATTTTATACCACAATAGATTTTTAAAGGACGTGTTATCATTGTTATTTTCTTTATAATTGTATATGGCCAGTACAGGATACGATCAGTTAAACTTAACGTCGTAGGTTTGAATCAGATCAAGTTGAGAATGATTCTATTATTTGTAGTATAGTTAGGTCATAGGCGTTAGAATCCCGTCCCTCATTTCAAATTTTATCCCAATTTAATTTCGTACCAACACAATAACATTATCAATTCCCATTCCAAGTACCGATTCCCATACAAGGTGGTGCCCAAATGATAACATCTGAGCTGCAAGATCATCGAAGTCAACATCAGAGAGGATGAAAGAAATATACGTATCCCAAATCCATAAGGTTCAGTCCAGCAGTTGTGTACCAGAATTATGATTCCATTCCAACGATGAATGTGGTGTCTTGTGAGTGGCCCCTGAAATTACTTAGAATCAGATGTATTTTTTAAAGTTACCATTAACATTACTGGGTTAACCACTCCAACAAACTTAAATGCTTAAACTAGAATATATAAACCAAATTCTAGTTTAAGCAATAACAATATTCGAATAGCGGATTCCAACATATGACTGACTATTGATGAACCGTGTGCTACCTTATCACCGTCAATAAAGAAAACTCACTAAGCGTCAGTTGTCCTACATATGAGCGGAAATTTACTCCATCCGCTATTCGCTATTCGCGATTGAACTCCGACGTCAAACCAATCAATAGAGATTTATGACGCAACTAAGGGTTCTGGGGGCCCATACGAACGAAACTGAATTCGATTCCCGGTTTCATTGCAATTTTGAGTGCTGACTTACCACGTGCTCGACGGAGAAGTAAAACGTCGTGAAACCTGCATGTACGACATAAATAAAATATTTCTTAGACATGTGTCAACCAATAAAGTTAAAATCTTGAAATTTTGACCATACTACTTTTCGTAACGTAAATACCAACTAAGAAAATGTCTACTATTTAGCCAACTATTACAATTAAGAAAGGATTTTGCGACTACCATTCCTAAGAGGTAAAATTGGGGATGAAAATTTGTACGAAACTTTATGAACTAAGAAATATGAAATTGACCTTTTAGACTTTTATTCATTGAGACACAAATTCCAACTGATGGTGAAGTGATTACTATCTTATAATTTAACTAGTAAATCAGGTGATATCCGTCTCGTCGATATCGAATAGGACCATCTTTTAGTAATTAGAAAGAAAAAATAATAATTCGTAACAACAAACATTTGACACTTACATTACAATTTTCGCAGCACTTAAAATAATAAATCAAATGTTTGCTGTCAAGCAGGTCGGATGACATGCACTTCGCAGAATATATTATAGTGTCGTAACCACTCAGTCAGCCTCCCTCGTCATCCCCATCCCTTAGTCAACTGGCTTGCCATATCCCACCAACATAAACGTGATAGTTTGTATATTTGTTACTCAATCACGCAAAAACGTCGAAATGGACTTGAATGAAATTTGGAACACAGATAGTATTTAACTTGAATTAACGAATACTTATATTTACAATCAACATTAATAAGTTCCAGGAACAAAAGGCTGCAAGTGGCAGGAATTTATTTGGGCACTCCTTGCCTTCTTACATGGTCAGGTTATGTTGATTGTTCAAGAGTATCGAATGTTGTCACCCCTGAAGACTTAGATCACCAGTAATAATTAATGTACTCACCAGTGTATATCAGCTACTGATATACACTGCTGTCCGTGATCCTATTTCGGTCGATTCAACCCCTTCATACCACATGAACATTCTTTATATGTACTTTCAATAGATTACATTGGACTAGGGTAGTATGTCTCTGTATAAACGCGATTTACAAAGCCACTAAAATATATCTTGCATGGTGTAAGATTTTCTACAATATTTGTGTATCATTTCAGATTTCACTGCATATGCATTCCCAAAAATTAGGGAAAAAGACGACGAAAAAGTGCCTCTGTGCTTCTCTCTCTAGAGGCAATACCTACACCAGCTGTGGGATTTATATATAAAGGCTGTCACTTTTGTTGAATTGACTTCATTTCCTTCAAAACTGTGTGCTCGTTTGTCACTACAAATATAATTTAGATAAAATTACCGCACAATACTATTTATACATTGCGTGATTGTCATCTGGTATTAGCCATAATATATCACTGTGGTCGATTTTGACCAGAAGGGCACCACTTCTGAGAGGTTCTTATGGGAAGTTTACACCCAGTATCTTTTTTGTATCGAAGATATGTCAATACAATCACAATTAATTAGCTTACTCAGATCACTCAGCTACCTGAACAAATTAAGTACACAAAAAATTCCAAAAGCTCTCACTTCAAGAGTCTCCAACGCACTTAAAAAGCTCTACGAAGGACCGGGGAGAAAGTCACTTGAACTTTGTCCCAGTAGCTTTTCAAAGTATTTTAATAAACATTACGTTTATTAAAATAACTTTAATAAGCTTATGTAGTTTTGCAGACCCACTGGTAAAATTTGACAGGACTATACCATTGCCATTTCAGTGGCAGCGTATGTGCATCTTGAATCTTTGCTGAGGATGGATGAAGAGGTCACGGACCACAATTATCATTTGCCATATATTTTCGTAGCATGAAATAACGCTACTAGGCCTCGAATGGTGACTGTAGAAATCCGGAGATCCAGGGTCAGGTGGTAAATGAGCAAGCAACGCATTTTATGATAAATGATCACCGCCATGTACGTCCGTAACTTCAGAGGAGTCGTAGATGCACTGTCGGCCTTTTAAAAAGGTGTCTTGACAGCTTAGTATCGATTTTGTAAAGATTCCCCCTACCTGTCGTATAAGGCGACTAAAAGGGGATTACGGGTTCGCGTGTAATCAAGATGAGGGTTCTGATCATCCAAGATAGCGTACCCAGTGAAAACGGCAACAGAGAGTGGTCCTGAGCTGCCGTGAGATAAGGCTGTTTTTATTGAAGGTCCCCAAATGATATCGGTTCTGACATACCGCTGGCGACAGCAGTAGAGTCTGTGCATCATTTGACAGTGGATGTAGCTCGCCACATGCCAGATGCACGTCTTTTTTGCCTTTGAAAATATTTATATTATGGAAAAATTTAATTATCTTATACGAAAAAGTCTCTGAATATATTTTCTTTAAAAATATATTCAACCTAACCCTTGCATCCTTTGAGATTACTTCACCTTGTCTTTACGAAACTAAGGGTGGCAAGCGTTCATCTGATGGTATATATATATATATATATGTATATATATGTATATATATATATATAAATATAGACATATATATATATATATATATATATATACACAATAATATACAAAATAACGGTCACTAATTTGTAGGGAAAAGGTCCTTTTTATGACATTAACTGTGAACTAAGATGGAATGCCTCGTCGCCAGCTATAGGGTGACCGTTTTTTTTTATTTCACCAAATGAAACAGTACGTAGAACTCCTTTTAATGCTAGTATTGTGGAAAGCGTATTAATCACCAAGTGATACTGAGATCAATTAAAAAAAATAGATTAATACTTTACTATTTAATATACTAATATTATATAGCTGAAGAGTTTGTTTGGTTGGACGCGCTAATCTCAGGAACTACTGGTTCCAATTGAATTATTTTTTTGTTGTATAGTCCGTTTATCAAATACTATAGAACATCACGCCATGACCAATAGGAGCGGAGCATCGATGAAAAATGTTGCAAAAACGGGAAAAAGGGAGCTTTTTAGAGCTTCCGTTGCGTGTGCTGCATAAACGGTTAAAGTTACGCAAAAATAATGTATGACGGAATTGTTCCCCTTTAAAAGATCTAAAAATAAGTGTTGCTTTACATAAGACATACCAAATTACGCGAACTCTACGCAAACGAAATCGCGGGCACAGCTAGCATATATATAAATGTAATACAAACGTTCTATCCATTTTAATTATTTCGATCAAATTGCCATTAGTCAATTGTGAATTAAATTTGGTAGCAGAAATTCACCGTAGAACGAGACTTGTGTCGCGACAATTTATCGCCCGATAATGTAAATGCAATATATATTATAATTGGACTGGTGAATGAAACCTCAGAAACTGAGTTTTTGCAGATCTTAAACCCTTATTATTTATTACTTTAAAACTACTCAAGTTTAAATTAATTTAAGATAATATTTTATAATAAGAGAAGAGAATTCTTTAACCGCAGATGATAACTACCAAGGTTACATAATTCAAAGAAGCTCGAGAAAAGCAATTAGATTCTATCCCGACTCCATCAGCGTGACTCGCAATTACCTTGGGAACGTATTAAACGAAATGAGATATCTTTTCGAACTATGTACTCCTAGTACTTCATTTTCCTAAAAACTAGTGCTGGAACGATTTATTTTGTCTTGTAACTCTGCTTTTTTTTTATTTCGAAAGGCGAGTAATAATGCCACCCGACTTTCTTTAAAGATATTGCCGATTCCTTCCTTTTATGGTCTAGATATTTTATTGATTTCTGTTGCTATTGTGTTTCATAACGTCTGAATAAAAAAAAATTGAATAAACGTAATAAAATCCTTAAAATAGGTTTACTTAATATACAGTAACATATTCAGGTAAATATAAAAAAAACATTAATCATGCCTATAGATTAATAATCCTTTTTGTCAACGAATCGATTTGTCATTTTTTTTAATTGACAAAATCGATCCGTTCAGTGATAAGGGCGTTCTAAGTAAGTATCCTTTCATTAAATAAATAAATAAACATATATTTTATGTTTATTTATTTTAAAGATTCATCGATATCTCTGTTTTTTCTGTTTTTGATAAGTCGTATTATTTTAATGTAATTTTGTTTTAGTCAAAATGTATGTAAATGTGATATACTATCCAAACATGCTAATCACGTTTGATGCTGTTCGAAAGATTCATCCTTATGAGCTATGTACTCCTAGTTTTTCATTTTCTTTAATAGCGTCAGACGATTTATTTTGTCTTTAACCCGATTCATCAAGTATTTTTGACATGCGATTATGTTTGTGTCTAGAAACATAAAAGAAAGTGTTTTTTTTTAATATTGCAATTTTCTTCAGGAAAAATTCTAATACTTAGATTCCTTAATTGTTCATGAATCCTTTAATGAAATATATTATGCAATATAAATATTGCTACGGATATAGCACAGACTTATTGCTAATAAATATTATTTCGTTTTTAGGTTCCTAACTAAGCTTATTTATAGTGAAAAGGTTAAACACGTGGGCATTTCAGACGAGACATAAAAGACAACGGAGAAAACTAGACTCAAATTAAAAGGAATAAAACTAAATACTTACCGTTGGATGTTCTCCATTTTGAAAAATTCTTCTATTCGCCACTCTTTATTTCTAAACTAAGACAACTCAATAAAACGTCGTGTATTGTTTATATTTATTGTACTTCAAAATCGTTACAAAAACATACGTTGTCATTTCCCGCGTTTTTACGCGACGACTTCACGCAGTGAGAGACGCAGGCGAACTGGCGCGAACTCAAGGCACCATTCGATTGACATAGGGGTGTTGTGTGACATTCATAGAGCTGTTATAAACCTAAAACCTTATATCCTTGTATGAAAAATTAGTTTTGACGAGCAAACTTTTTTATTCGTCTATATTTTTATTGTCTTTTTGTATTAACATAAATCATATATTTTATTATACGTAGACTTAACTTTTTGCTAGTCTGTATTCTGTGATATTTAAAGCAAACACACCACATTTCCCGTACGATTTAAACACAGGTAATATAATTTTTGTAAATTTTTGATTAATAATCTCACTTCTTCAGACAGTCTTATACATGTCTACTTTCCGTAATTGGGTACACTTAGATTCGCTATACTTACCACGCAATACACAACAGGTATTGTGAGGGCGTAATCTATCCCGGTCAAGCACACCTATTCATGTTCACGAGCAATCCATTCATTCACCAGTATAAAAGAGCTAAAAAGTTGAAATAGTTAACTAGGATGTTATAAAGTAAGTGCTTCTAGTATTTGTTTTCTTTATTATTTTACCTTTTACTCAGACTATGTAACATGTTATATGACCTTTATCAAATACCTAATCACTCACTCCTATAAGGTATTGTGAACTAGACTTGCAATAAATCTTTTCCCTTTTGACCTGTATCTATATTTATGTATAAATTACACCTAATTGAAGCTCGTAAATGACAGAGCAGCTCTATATGAGTCCCCTTAAATTAATGTTGGAAATTGTAGCGTACGCCATTCTGTCCGTCCCCTGCCCCCCGCGCTACTTCCCTCCCACCCAGCAACAGTTTGCCTGAGATGTTGCCAGGTTAAAAATATATTCCCCCTTTTTGTGGGATGTGGCTTGGTGTGGTTCTGTTCGAAGTCTATGTTAACGAAAATATATGTTATTATATTACTAACTATATATATATATATATATAGGAACATACATAATTTATATATAAGGGCTATACATAATTTTATTACCTTCACTATAATTATAGAAATATGCTTATAATATTACTAAAACTAATGAAAATAATTTGACTAATCTATCTAATTGACACAACAGAAAAAAATAACATTAAAAGTACCAAACAGACAGCTAAAACTGTAACTTTTGTCCGTCCAAGTGTGTGTAGTCGGTTAATCCCGTACTCTCAAAGCGGTTATTCTGGACTCTCAACGCGCTACCTAGTACCGGTTAGTGTACTAACTGTTGTATTCTGAGGTGTATATTTTAATAAATGTGTTTGTTCAACCATTATTAAATTTACTTACTTATTATCATATTTTATAAAAGCAGTCAGACTGTCCAATTTAGAAACAATTCGCTGCACCTGGTAACACTACGCGCTTAAATAGGAAGGTGCTTATTAAACGACTAATTCCAATATCCCTGTTAAGACATTTCGTTACGCGCCCCGTAACTACTCTTTCACATTAGCCGTTTTATATGGAATGCTAAAAGAATTTTATTTGCCGAGGACACAAGGATGAAAAACTATTTATGTACACTGTAAACAATTCTAAAGGTCCTTTGACTGTGGAAATAAAGGTTATGATAGATAGAAAGAATAAAGATTTTCATTCTTTTCGACACCACGATGTTTTCCACAACCTTAGAACATGGCGTAAATCAGTACTTAATTTTACAGCCATCAATTTCATTGTATGGACGACACTGGGGATCGAATCCGGTTTGCTTGCGTACCATGAAATAAATCAAGCGCTTGTACACTGAGCTGTCACGCAGTCTGTTTGCACCTGACTATGCATTAAAAACTTCGACCAATTACATTTCATACTACATAAGTGTATATATATATATATATATATATAAACGGTGTATACCTTAATAAAAAACACTTGATGAAATTATTCAATGCCACTTCGTAGACTCTTCGTAGCTCGTAGATGATGTGTAGAGACCGGTGGCCTACTCGTGACAATAGGAATAATGTAGAGTATGAACTTGAAGTCGATAAAAGACTCGGAAGTGCTTCTTAATAAGTGTCTGACCCTGACCTTGCTTCTTTGACGTGTCATCAAAAAATGGCCAACGTCGTCTAAGTTACAGCTTAGCCGTCTTGATAACTTCTATGACATTCTTACTAAGCTATGCATTTTTTAATAAGTAATAAAGTTTTTTGTACTTCATAAATATTATATTAGTTAGCGAGGGTGTATTTTCACTTATGTAGTATACCCTATAAGTGTATATATACGCATATTTATAGAGTCTACGGAACCGTACCATATTATGGTTAAATGGTTAAAGATCGAACGCAAACAAACCAAGTTTGATCTCCTGTGGCGGTACCAATAAAGTTGTTAATTGCAATTTCCAGTGCTAAATCTTCCCGTGTTCGGCGATGAAGCAAAACCAGCATGCCTATGAAATAATATAAAATATAGTTTAATACATTGACGTCCGCCAAGTGGAACTGCGTGGCGGACTTTGTTCCAACACCGTTGTGATAGATGTTAACTTTCGCCCCCGATGATTTCTCGCCTTGTCGTGGCTTAGTAACCGTGGCTTGGTCATCCATGGTAAAGCAAAGAGAAACCCAAAATGCCTAAGGCACTCTGTGGCCGGCCCGTGGTGGCTGCGGGGGAAGAGGAGTGTCGGAGTTTCGTTGCCGCTCTCCTTGTCCTCCGCAGCCAAACATTGGACCAGATCCTCCGCAGGGGGCTGGGATTGCTTACTGCTTTCCTGGCCCCCATGGCCTCTGGGAGGCAGACTCGGGAGAGTCCACTTCCCACGTACTGAGGAGGCCGAGTTGGAAGGCGCGTCCGTGTTCCGGCTCGTCTTGCCTGTGGGGGTAGAAAGGGAGATGTCCTCCCCCGGAGAAGGGGCCGCCTGGTCGGCCAGCGCCGGCGGGGTCGTGGGTGTGTGCGTGTTAACAGTGTACACTTATGATTCCTGCGGCTCATGACATCTACGTTCATCCTTGACAAGGAATCATAATGCGTTGTCACCCTTGACGACTAAGATGAAATGTCTTGTCACCAGCAATAAAGGTCTCCGGATCCCTACACTCACCAGACGTAACCCAGAAGCATTATGCTGCTATTTCGCGCTTGGTACCTGTGAGGTTTTATCCCGGTCGATCAGACCCATTCATCCTGCAGCTAGAAACCAATTGCAGTGTAGCTCTACAGCTATTAGGTTTCACTGTCAGTGTTATGCGAGTCAAGCGCGAGCTCGAATCTCAAATGAAATATTGTAACTGCCAGAATCGTCGATGGTCCGAGCCGTTTCACGTTGAATGCGTTCAAAGTGACCTAAGTATCATATAGTACATGATTTATATTTATAAATTAAAATTATATTTTAAGTCGGCAACTAAGTTCTTTCCTTTTTTTTATTACACACATAATGATATATGTTTTTGGCATAATATTTAAGATCCTTTGAAAGGGTATATTTTGTTCTACCGAAATCTAGGTTTTGTTTTACTGTTCGAGTGCATTTATGTCGATTGCAATCTCATTCTATCTCTTTCAAATGCTATGCGCAGATTTTTGTTTAATATCGAGTTAAAACCAGGTGATTTCTACCAACGAGTTATTGAAAATCTTGTTGATCGGTGGAGGAAAGCTGTAAAGAGCAAAGGAAATTATTTTGAACATCTGAAAATTTTGGGAGAATTTATTGAAAAATTCCTAATTTTTATTGTAAATTTATTAAAGTTTTATGGAGATTAAAAATACATTTAAAATTTATAGTCTATGTAATTATAAAACATAAAAACAAAATTCGAACTGGGTTGGCTCTCGACGAATTCCGTACCGTCGTTGATTCCATGAAAACAATTAGACAATTAGAGGGCCTTACCTGTTACTACTACTATAGCGTAATTAGAAAATACGATATTGTAATGGACATTTTCTATTACGTTATTAATATAAATAAAGTATTTAATCTCATTTATAAAATAATTTACTTGATGATGCGGTCATCACAATTTAAGTGTAAGATAGTTTTAGTGGACTACAATTTTAGTGTAAATGCTTTTTATAAAATTTGTGTGTGAGAAACGAGCGCACGAACACCAAATGGTAAAATAGTCCTGTCCACCACATTTATCCTCGATAAGGAATAGTTATGTAGATTGGTTGTTATCACTGAGTACTAAGATGGAATGCTACGTAACAATTAATAGGGTTTAGGATTTTTTACACTTCAGACAAAACAATGCAAAACCCTGATCATTGCCCGTTAAGACAGGGCTCTACCAAGCGACGTAAATAAGATAAGTAAAGATATCGTATTGTACAATTTAGTATAAGGTTTCTGTTTGCATGACATTTTCAGTATAATAATTGGAATTTCTATCATCAAACAATCAATTAATCAATAGAAATCTATAGCAGCGTCAATAACCCAATATTTTGGGTACGGTTTGCAACACTTGAGGTCGTAGGTTCGAATCTGCCATTAGACTTATATTGTCTTGAGCCATCTGGCACAAGCTTAGTTCTCATGGTTAACCAACATTTCAGTAATTTTAATTACATTGCTAACATTAAAAAAAACATTGTATATGTAATAGTATTGTACGATATAGTGTGTAAACTCTCGCTTTTAATTCACGGTATACGAGTGAATCGAGTTCGATCCCCGGTACCGGCACGTGTTTGGAGGTTAAGGAAAACATCGTACAAAAGCCTGTATATATATTTATAACTTGAAACTATAAATATACTATATATTTATAGTTTCAAGTTATTTTTATTCTTCTTTTTTACAATGTATGCACTACACTTACCACAATGTATTAAATCGGTATATATACTACTACTAGGTACTAATAACTTAAGGAAGGAATGAGAAAAATAGCTTATGTCTAGTAATAAATATTTAGTTATTAGGTTTAGGATTTAGTAAAAAGTATTTATTAATTTATATTAATGGCAGTATGTGTGCATGAGTATCTGTGTGTGTATTAATTTGATGTATTAATAAATGTATGTAGGAGGCCATGAATGAGTAATAAGCGTAAAAGCGAAATAACGAACGTTTCGTTAATAACGCGAGCTGGGGACATTTAGCTTAAATTGTTTATAAGCCCCGTGGTCCCTGAAGGTGGTGTTTGTAGTGTTTTTAATTTAGGACGGTAGACAATAAACACGATATTTACTTTCTGGGTGCGGCGTGCGTAAAGAGCAAAGTACTAAACGATGGTTATTTTAGCATAAAACTTTTCGTTTTTTTTTTAAATAATTGAATTTTTTATACCTGCACATATAAGAATAAATATAATCTACCAATAAATAAATTTAAATCTGTTACAAGCACCAATTAGACAGTTTTTATAAGGTGTGACCGATAAAGTTTAAATAAATATAGAATATAGAAACATATAAGTGTACCATACGTGTACCTTTGCACAAATAGGTATGCATGCTACATAGTTATTCTTCCTCAACAAACATTCAAGATGCACATGCGTTTCCAGTCCTGAAGACTAAGAAGGAATACCTCGTTGTGTGTAATCGTGCTCCCGGTCGTCCTATACTAAAATGATTAAAAAAATTGTAGTACAAGTACACAGGCAGACATCGCAAATTACTTCTTTCTTCTAATTCATTCGTCTTTGTGGTCTATATATAAAAATAATACAAAATTGTAACTGTGCCGTCGTTGTCTCGAAATGCATAAAAAGCCATCAACGATGCCTGGATCGCGCTATCGAAATTTCGCTATAAATCTGTTAATACAGTTCCTTTACAAGAATACTCCCTATTCTCATTGGCCGCTCCGTAGCCTTTTCACTTACGCCTTTTTCTCTTCTATTCCATTGACAAACAACTAGCAAGAATCTCTGATACCATTTCTTTGTTTTTAACATGTTTTAATAAGCTTGACCTGTATGTCCTGTAATATGTAATGAAATCTATCAATTTTTTCAGACGTCTAAATAATCTGATATTTGCAATCAATATGCGTGTAAAACTCTAAAACATACTATTTCAACTACTACGTTAGAATAATTTTAACAATAATAAATTTAAGCTAAAAGTTTCATATGTCCATGTTAAAAACGTGAGATAAATCGAAAACATACCGAGTATTTCATTACTGGTTCGGCATTAATCTTCCCTATCATATCCCAATGTCTGCTGTATAGGAAATGATTCGCTGTTTCGAAATCGTACTGAGCAAAAAACGGAAATATAACTTTTCCCATTTCCGTTGTTTTCCTTTCCCTTGTCCTGCTATTTCACGCCGACCCATGTACGGCACAGCTAAGGACCGGTTGATGCATTCGTAACTACTCGACTAAAATACGGACACTAACGGTTTTACGGGACCTTTTATTTGTAATATTACCACGGTAAGATGTACTATGTCTCGTGTATGTCTAAGACGAATGTGACGTACGACACCATTCATCTTAGACAAAACAAGTACTTTACGCTGCCATTTCGGACAAGCGTAGCCCTAAGGGTAGAGTCGTGATTCGTGCTACAGTTAGTTATTTATAACTGAATCGTCTCTACCACGTTAAATTATTATCTACTTATGTTACCCACAATATTCAAAGTTAAAGCACATAACTCAAGTAATAAATATTTAATTCGTGGTAACAAGTAAACAAACAGACAGGATGAAAACAAAACTCAACACCTTTAGCAGCATATGTGCGAAAATTTCTGAGCACTCGCTTTTACCGCAGCAGATCTGACACACCAGCCACTCCAAGTTGGGGAAGTGGGACAATTGCACCAGGAGATCATCGGCGTGGAGGAGCACATAGTCTTCTAGATGCTTCCAAGCGTATATGAGAGAACATTCTAGAACAGCTAGCGATACAGCGATCTGTATAAGGAATTCAATTTACTATACCTATTTCCAGTGATGACCTGTGGAACTAAGCCGTGTTTTTTTTATATAGAATAGGTGACAAAAGAGCAAGCAGTTCACCTGAAGGTAAGTGATCACCAATGTCCATGAACATCCTCAACACCAAAGGAGTCGCAGATGTGCTGCCGGCTTTTGAGAAATGTGAAAGGTATGGTCTTTCACTGCTGGTCGTATGACGAACAGTCAATGTCTCTCTCCGATCTACCCTTTTCATCACTCAATGAGCTAAGGCTGCGCAAAATCTGCAGAAGAACTAAGGTAGCCGATATAGCTCAAAGAATATGTACGCTAAAGTGGCAATGGACTGGAACTTTCAGGCTGTAGAAATGATAACTGATGGGAAAGAAAAATTCTCGAGTGGCAACGTCGTAATGGCCATCGCTGAATGGGACGACCCACTAGATGGAATACTGGCCTATGCAAAAATGCCAGATGTCTCAGGACCGTACTGTGTTGCAGTCTGTGATGGTATGAAATAATAAATATGATGATTATTTCGATGATTTCATCCTGATCGATCTCAATTACGACTCAATCTCCTGACCTAGTGCTGGAAACATTCTGATGATGATAAATTCACTCGCTTATCATCCTCTGTCTTAATGCTATCTAATATATGCGCATAACACAACAGATCCGGAAACCAACAATCTGTATTCTTTTATAATACTACAATTGACAAACTAATACACCGTTCACCCGATTGTTAACGAATACTGCAGCCCATGATATCAATATCCAACCTCGACAAAGATTTAAAATGCTCATGTCTTGTCACTCCGGTGGATTGGGATAGATGCTTATTAACCTGTAATTGGGTCTCTTCACCTACTATAAGAAACAGAGCAGCATTATGCTGCAAATTCACATTGATATTCTCCGAGGGCGTGTTCCTCCTTGGTCGAGTCTAAGTTCCAGCTAGAAACTTACACCACCGTAAATAACTTAAATGTAAATTAAATGTGCGACTCAAGGAAATCTAACACCCGCGTAGAGCAAGAACAGAAGCATGAGTACTATTTTATCACTCTGATATAAACAGGTGTTTATTTTTTATTTAAAAAGATGACTCGATGGCATTAGCATTAATTTTAAAACCCTTTATCACTTTAAAATATTCTACATAGTAAAATGGTGAATTTGAAATAACGACGATTTTCTTAGTTTATGTAGGTTAGTTTTGCAGACCGTACTCTGAACTGATTAGGCTACAGATGTCAATGATCAGATTCAATGTAATTAAGTTATAAATATTTAGTTGAACTTTAAATATTTACCTCGATGAAGAAGCTGGCTGGTGTATATTTTCTCCATAGACACTTCGGAAGAATAGGTATTTCTCGTAGAAGCAGACATACACTTAGAACATACACAATTTGGGTCGAAAACTGCTTGGCCTCAATTATGGATGCTGTAATGATTGCAATACTTGAATATGCAAACTTAGAGGCTACCGTACTTGGAAGCTCGTCTTAAATTTTCACGAAATTAGCGAGCAACGTACAAAGGCGTCAACACCGCACAAATTATTAATTTCAATTTTTTGCTGACTTGTCATCATTTTAGTGATTTGGAAAACATTAGTAGGGCTAAGCTACAGCTTGTTTCGACTAAGCTCTCAGAGAATTTGTTGTTGGTCTCGGTAGGTCTTCCATATGTCTTCAGTAACGATAGAGAAGCTTTTACAATAGCATAAATTCGGGGAAACGTTTTAACGATAAAAATATTGCAAATTCTAAAAATTACAATAAAGAAGTCCATCATTAAATGTATTATTTACTTGTATACCAGATTTCTTTTTTGTGTCGTCAACCTGACAATATAATTATTTCATTGATCATATATTATAATTTAGCATGAAAATAAAAATCATTAAAACAAAAATTCCTTACCACGTTTAACGACATGCGTAATTGGTATGTCAGTGTTCCTTATATAGTATAATTGAATGATTGAATGATTTAAATTTTAATTAAAACGTGATCTCAGATTTTCGTATTTAAAATTTAGTATATTTTAAATTTTTATGATTGATAATGAAATGAAACAAACATTTTACAAAAAGGCGGAATTATTGGGCATTATTTACCAGCCTGGCTTTGTGTTGACTAGAGGAATATTGTAAATGCAATTCTGTATGTATGGTACCGAACTAATTGGTAAGCCTTGTGGAGCCCTATGTTTAACTACGTTTGGGGTAGTGATAGTACAATAGATCATCGTCATCAGATGATGATCTATTGTACTCAGCAGTTACACCTACGTGTACAAAGGAAAGCTGTAATCAAACTTACGATTGTATACAAGGGTTATATTATTTATTAATAAAGACAGAGCCAAGAGAATCGCAGATGTGTTCGTCATTTTATTTTGCACATGAAAACTTTGTTAAATATTACATTTCTTTAAAAACCATTAAAATCTAAAATGGACACTGCTGACATCCGTCATTATCTTATAAATATAAAGACAATTAACGACCTTTCAACCATAACTGTCAATATATTTTTTTCATTTATTTGCTTCAAGGTATTTTTTTAAATTAAATATAAGTATTACGAATTTTCAGCCAACGTCGAATATTAGAAACCGACGATTTTAAAGGAGAAGATAAAAATCCCAACAAAACTGCGACTTCTTGATAATTTGACAAGCGTTATCAAACTAGGCTAATAGGTCGGAGAGTGCAGAACCGGTACCACTAAGTGCAGCATGGGTTCAGTATCGTAGAGCTTGTAGCCAATAGCCAGAGCACCGTTTGTTGGATGATATTGTATTTGTTCCTTGCATAAGATACAAGGAACAAATACACATATCATCCCGAGAATTGATTATCTAAAATAAAGAACCAGGCATAATGATCGCGAGTATCACTGACATCAAGTCAAAATGAAAGAAGTAGACGTGCGACTGTAACATTCAGTATGTGACTGAGGGTACAAGTGACTGGAAATTTTAGTAATAAATGTTTTTGGAGTATTTTTTTGTCTACCCACCATTGAATTCCTGACTTGAAACTATTTATTACCCAACAATTTTGTGAGATGAAATTCGAGATTAACTTAGAGTGGGCCCATTTTGTTTTGAGTAGTTTATATATCTTTTCAATTACAATTAATGCCAGGGTAAATGATCGACATCGATCGCTGGGCTTTCCTCCCTTTAGATAGCGATCCGAGTCGAGCTTGGACCTCCTTATGAGCCCTCGGATCCTATTATCACCCCCCCCCCCTGCTGTTGTCGACGTTCTTCGTCCACAGGAGTCGAAGTGCAGCGGTGTTACAGCATCAGTCTTCGCGCCAGCTTCGCAGCATCGTCGCTGTCTCCCTAATCAGCGGGACTCCCGCTCCCGAGTCTGATTAGATAAAGCTGTAGAGGTGTTTGAACCAACAGCAATACTCACACACTCACAAACAAAAAAGATCGCTGGGCTTAGTAAATTAGAGCAACCGGAAACCTAATTATTGGTAAAGTTGCATTCTTACTATTTCTTATTAATCCTTAGTGTTTGAAACACGCCTCAAGAGGATGTGGATATATTTACGTACTGAGCAAGGGTACCGCATGGATCGGAGATAAAAATAAATATTTATTTTTTATCTCCGATCCATTTCATTCAACTGAACTTATCGCCTTCACGGCCTCTTACCTCAATGTGGATATCAGAACCTCTAAAGTCTGCAGTCATTATGACTAGAAAAGCAAATACTCGAAAAGACCAGCAATCCCAACGCAGAGTTTTACAAGTTTAAGTAATATCAAAAAAATATATCATCCACAAGCACATAAGAACATAATCGAATAGTCTGAATAGAAGCTAGAAGTTCAAAAATCCATTCAAGATTACGATGCAGGTGGTCGTTAAAAAACTCGTAAACATTTTATATCGTAGAGGCTTAATCTCGTAACAACAGTTGCAGTGAAATGTAAGTGGAGATTAAAATGATAGAGCTAAGGGAAAAATGAAACAACGAAAAAAACATTGCAAAGGAATCTCTTACAGAAATATTAAGCTTAGTCTTATGGTATTATTCGTGGAGAACGTTGTTAGTTACGAAGTCATACAAGTCGATGGAGATATATTTAAATCCGGAAAGCCAATATTGAGAAACATTGAAGCAGAACATAAAGCATATTTTGATAGAAATAAAAAAGATTTGGACAGCGGTGAGGAAATAAAGGCATTGCTTGAAGCGAAATACAAATTTAGAAACGACGAAACATCTACTAGATATCGTATCTCACGTGATGATAGAGATAATTTAGGTGTGTTTGAAGTTTAACTGATATGAATAACCCGAACACCGAATGGAACACACCTGCGATAAAATAGCAGTAACGCTGCTGTGTTTCGTTTGAAGACCGTCATTTCTAGTGACGTGGCATTTAATCTTATTATGATTCTTTATCGAGAATGAATATGGATGTTATGAAGTGTGTGCATTTGTCACCCTCAATACTAATAAAGAAGACAGTCAATTGAATGAGTCCATGAAATGAGTTGATTTGTTGATACATCATTCTTCACACAATGTGTAGAAAATTCAGTTATTGAACTCAATCACGAATGCATGCAATCTACGAAGATTATATTTCACCGTTCAGAATACCATCGTGAAATAACAGTGTAACGCTACTGTCTTACGTATGGTGCATGTAGGACTCCAGAGACCCAATCACAGGAAACAGATTTCCATGTCAATCCTAATGGCGGAAAACGCATCTGTATAACGAATTTTTGTTAAGGATGATGCTCTACATCGTCATGGGCTGCAGACATTACTTAGTAAAGATGATCTGTATATATTTACTCTAATATTATAAAAAAAATGCAAAAAAGGGAGATTAATTGCTATTACCAAAACTCTTCAGCTCACTTCTCTTTTCAGCTATTCCCTAAGTGGTCAAATTGTGTTACATTGGACATTGAAGAAATGTTGCTTTTTATCTCACCTATCCAAAATTGTCTTTTTAACCTGTTTCAATGGTCATGCTCAATAATTTGCTTAAGACGTTTTCAGTCTGTTAACACATTCATGCTGTGCATAATTCTCTCCCAATTTCATAAAATTTTTTGAGAATAATCACACTTCGTAAGCTGATTAGTGATCGATATACAAGTTGCTTAACACCTCAAATGCAAAAATCGGTTACTAATATGCATTTTATGATATAAGTACTCATATTGTACGTACGTTTCATTGTAACATTTAAGAGTAATTTAACAGCGAAGGATTGGCAACAATTTGCCAGCGGCAGTATTTCCGTCCGAGCATAATGTGGGAGTCTTCAAAAGAAGAGTGAACAGGTATTTGCTGAGACAGAGCGCTCCTGATCAAGTGGGATTGAAGGCGAACACAGGCTTGTATCCATTTAAAAAAATATAATAATTACTTAATTTACCGTTAGGACTTTCAGAGTCCAATGAAAAACAGCTCGCTTGGGCGTTCCGTTCCTATGCAGCACGTCGAATTGTGGGCGGCATGGATACAAGTATTAGCATGTACCCCTACAATGTCGCAATATCCAGGAACGGGAAGCACTGGTGCGGTGGTTCCGTCATCGACGAACAGTGGATCTTTACTGCTGGACATTGTCTCGAATCGTTAGTATTACATAGAATTTTTTTAATTAACTACCGTAGTAAATTGTAGGTACCGTTAATGTATGTTGAGATATATATATATATACATATATGTATATATATATATATATATATATATATATATATATATATATATATATATATATATATATATATATACATATATGTATATATCTTGGATAAACGTAGTCCCATAATCAACAGATAAAGCATAGAATAGTAGCATAATGCTGCTGTGTTTCGTCTGGTGATTTCGAAGCATTCCATCTCACAGTTCTCAAGGTTGACGACGCATCTGCATTATTACATTTGTTGCATTTTTAATTATCTGCATACATAATAGATATGATACGAATAGATGTGATACGAATAGATGTGATACGAATAGACGTGATACGAATAGACGTGATACGAATAGACGATACGAATAGACGTGATACGAATAGACGTGATACGAATAGATGTGATACCAATAGATGTGATACGAATAGATGTGATACGAATAGATGTGATACGAATAGATGTGATACGAATAGATGTGATACGAATAGACGTGATACGAATAGACGTGATACGAATAGACGTGATACCAATAGATGTGATACGAATAGATGTGATACGATTAGATGTGATACGAATAGAAGTGATACGAATAGACGTGATACGAATAGACGTGATACGAATAGACGTGATACGAATAGATGTGATACGAATAGACGTGATACGAATAGACGTGATACGAATAGATGTTATACGAATAGATGTGATACGAATAGATGTGTGATACGAATAGACGTGATACGAATAGACGTGATACCAATAGATGTGATACGAATAGATGTGATACGAATAGATGTGATACGAATAGACGTGATACGAATAGACGTGATACCAATAGATGTGATACGAATAGATGTGATACGAATAGACGTGATACGAATAGACGTGATACCAATAGATGTGATACGAATAGATGTGATAGGCCGCAGGAATCACTTGCCATCAGGTGAACTGTGCGCGTTTGTTTGTCTCAATGGAATAAAAAAAAATGTTATTCCTTCACCGTCAAGCACGCGGTAAATTTGGATCTCAAATTACTTATACCTATATCATTGGTGCCGGTGCCAGGAATCGAACTCGGTTTGCCCGACTATCGTGAATTATAAGCGAGCGTTTAGACACTGAGACAGGACGACTGTATTACAAACTGTTAAAGGAAAGTGAAGTGTGAAGCTTAATTCATGGTTTATTTGCTGTTTTGTTCAGAGCATACGATGGGGAACAGAACAAACTAATTCCCTACATCGTCCGAGCCGGCAGTTCGTTTCACAACCGAGGTGGTTATCAAGCACGAATAAACAAGGTGATATAAGCAAATTTTTTACGAGTATTCGTATTATTCTATTTATTTTAAATTTCTTGTCTTAACCTACATCCTACATACAATATGTCCTAGACTGTAGAATGTTAACATATATATATAACAAATTGTTCTTTTCTTATGCATTGAGAGTTACAAACTCACACACAGTTCGGCAAGTGATTCCTGCGGCCCATGACATCTATATTCATCCTTGGCAAGGAATCATAATTCAGATGCGTTGTCACCCTTGAGAACTGAGATGGAATGCCTCGTCACCAGTAATAAAGGTCTCCGGATCCCTTCACACACCAGAAGAAACACAGCAGCATTATGCTGCTATTTCACGCTGGTATTCTATGATGTGTGTGGTGTTTTAAATAAGGCCAAAATTTAGTAGTAATGTCATAATAATAATTAAAAGATATAGCAGCAAAACACTGGCGTGTTTCTTTTGGTGAGGGAAGGGATTCAGTGATCCATATTAACGCAATCGATCTAAATCCTCAGTCATACCGGATCTGGATTATCATTCCTCATCGATGTCTTGGCAGGATCCATAAGTTGAACTGTGTTCTCGATTTTCACTCTCAATACAGTATAAAAAAGCCATAGCGCACTATGACGTAATCCCTTTTACAGAGGGTAGACCTGGGTCCAACATTGAGACACATAAATTCCTTCTTTTCTTCTACCAGGCATTCTTCCCACCTCAGTACTCCCCTGGCAACGCAGACTACGACTTTTCCCTGGCGCGTCTGGACAGGCCGGTGCCAATCGGGAGAAACATCGCAGTCTTGAACCTCCCGTCCAGGGACTATGTCATCAATCCTGATGATATCCTCATAGTTACCGGATGGGGAAGTACAGATGTAAGAATTTTTGTGCAATGTTTACATTACATTTCACTGAAAATCTGCCAGTCTATGGATATCTTTTTTTAATAATATAGGTGACATCGGTAACAAGTGATGGTGGCTCTAAAAAGATGGAACACACGTGTCGTCAACCTCCAGGATTGAGATGGAATATCACTCGGTACCCGTTGTTGGTTTATTGGAAATAGAAATAAAAAATATTACTGAGTAGGATACTATATATATATATAATAGGTATTATTAATCTATATATTCCTTTTGAAATAAAACTTCCTTAAGCGTAACTTGAGGATAACTTAGATCTTTTTCCGACGAAAGTTTAAAGTTTTTACATAGTTTTCGAATTTATGTCACTTTGACCGACAACAGTTTTTTATGTATATTTGAATTATAAACATAAAAAACTGTACATGTAATTAAATTTATTTCTATTCTATTTTAAATACTGGTGATTAGTAGTAGACAGTGTTATTTAAAAGTACGATATCAATAGAACTAAAAATAAATTTTCTATTTATTTATAATTCAATTTTACGTTAGTTTTAGTCGCGCGTAAAGTTAACACGTACTTTCTTTTTTTCTAGCAATCCGGATACGGCAACATACCGGACCGGATACGTTTCGTGCCCGTACCGGTGATGAAGGGGGAGGATTGTCAGAATGCTTACCGATTCTACATCACCCCAAGGATGATGTGCGCTGGTTATGCCACGGGGGGCAAAGATGCTTGTAATGTAATAACTTGAAAATACAAAATTCATTCTTTTAATTTCACGATACGCTAGTATACTATGATGAGATTGACCAACTATTCACCGCGTGCTGGTGAAGGGAAACATTGTGAGGAAGTTTGCATCTCTTAGAGATATATAAAATATTTTAAGAAGTCCATAGCGATTTTCTATGATATTTACATGAATACCATACATTGATTAAAACTACAGTTTTCATAGTACACGCCTACGAGAACCTACGAAATCCACTCCACGCAAACCACGAAGACCACTTCTGTACTAGACCACAAGATACTATGAGCTCCTCTTGCGTGAGTCCGATCAAAAATATAGTCAAAAAACCTGACGATAATTCTGAGGTTTCCTATGACATTAGGACGTCAAACACCTTTTTTTTTTAAATAACATTGGGAGTAATAAACTCACACAGTTTAACTGATGGCAAGTGATTCCTGTGGCCCATGACATCTACATTCATCCTTGATAAGCAATTATAATGCCTCCCTACACTCACCAGACGAAACACAGAAGTGATATGTTGCTATTTGACGCTGGTGTTCTATGAGGGGGTGGTCTATCTCGATCGAGCTCGTTCATTCATTCTGCAGCTAGAAACAAACTATAGCATAGCTCTACTACTGAATCCCATGTCCCTCTGAGTGCTGTAAAGCATTCGAAACGTGAGGATAGAAAACTTTCTATTCAGGATGCGAAGTCCGTCAGAGTGGAGTCGTGGTAGTCTGTGCTCCAATACCTTCCTTAGACAATAGGCTCAGCAGTGGGTGATATTTTAGCATGACTCTGGAGGGCCGGCAGTACGTGACGGTATACTCCTGGGAATTGTCTCGTTCGGCGGGAAGAAGTGCGGAGATCCGCAGTCCCCGGGCGTGTACAGCCGCGTGTCGGAAATCACGGAGTGGGTGGAGGACACCGTTAACGCCAACGAGGCCAGCAGCATCGCGGAACTGAGACCCAAGATCGTAAAGGCCAGACAACGGGAGAAGGAGTTGCAGAAGTAAGGGTCTTCTTCTTTCTTTTATATCAAATGGTAATTATGTTAAAATAATATGACCAAATCTCGTAAACGGTTGTAATAGTTCAGTGGCCAGGTTTTAGTTCTTTAGTGATAATAAATTATGTCTGACTAAATTGTGTCCACCAACGAACAGGAGTTTTCTTGATGGTAAGTGTTTCTCGCGGCCTATATATATATATATATATATATATATATATATATATATATATGTGTATACATAAATTTTGTTTGTTTTAAACTTCTTTATTTATGTAGATCATATAAAATAGTTAAATAAGCACGTGTACATAATATATTTTCTAGCTCTAAAAAGTGTGTTTTATATATATATATCAGGATATATAGCATTAAAATACTAACATTATTTTTGAAAATCTAATATACAGATTAACTAACGGTAACTAATCATTGTAGGGACGATGCGCGAGCGAATTGAAAAGTGCAAAACGTGGTCACACGTGTGGGGCGGTGAAGAAACATGTCTTAAAAAATTGAAGACATGAAATCCGCCAATCCTCAGCTGAACCGCTTGGTTGACAATGACCAACACTCTCTATAAATAGGCATAGGCCCAGCTGTGGGATTTATATTATATATAGGCATTTAGTTTACTTTAAAATGATAACTATTTTAATTATATTATAGATTCAAGGCTCAGGTTGAAGATAAGAAAAACAAAATTAAGAACTGGCTGCGAGAGACACTCAGCTCGCCCACCTTCATTGAACTCGCCAAGAAGAAGCTGAAGGAGGCAGGCTTCAACCTGCGAAAACAATACAGGAGGACGTACAGCGAAACGGATGAAGTGGTGATTGATGACAGCACAATAGACGACATAAACCTCACCAACCAGATCAACGAGAGGATTCTGGGTGACGGTGATGATAACGAGGCGGAGGCGCTGCTCAGGATGATGGCCTTGCAGGAAATTATGACGGATAAGAAAGAGGATGAGGTTTTATTCAGGAACGGGAGTGATGTAGAAGCTGAAGCGAATGCATTGATCGCTTATTACGTAAATAAATAACACGAAATTCATTTCGGACAACAAGATGAACTTGCAGTGGGTATTTATAAATTATGTTGCGAAGACAAAAAAGGATATAAGGATAAACGAATTAGTCTTTTATTTTTGATATTAAGATGTTAAACAGTTAAGTAAAACTTCGTATATTATTTTATTTTTTAAAATACCTACAAACAGAACACAGTTCATCTAATGGTAAGTGATGCATTGCAGTTAATCTTTTGTTTGACTTTTTTAAGTGGAATTCACAAACCTACTGCAAATTTGTAAGAAATATGGCGAGTGAGTACTCAAATTCACCATATACACTATCATTTACTGTTGGTTAATACTATAAATTGTGTGATGTGGTGTAAAGGTGTACCTTAGGCGTCCTTCATTGAAAAAAAAAAATTAAAGTCGAGAATTTAACGCCTGTATATTTTGAATAGCAAATACCAGCTAGTACATATTTTGTTATATTATTTTTCAATATTTTTCGTTATATTATTAGTAAATAAAATAAAAATAAATATATCCTCCATGTCAGATTTCGCCATTGAACAATAAATGTAATTTTTATCGACAAATAAGTTTAGCTGTTCACCGCAAAACAATTTGTTTATATATTTTATATTTTTTAAATAAAAGCTTTATAATTTAAATATTGACAGCCGAGTCGCGCTGATGTTGTGGGTTCGATCCCCAGTTGAGGAACAATATTTGTGTATCACGAAACTTTAGTTTTCGGATCTGGGGGCGTTGTATGTATGTGTTGGTGTAGAGAAGGGGATGACAAGTGAGTGTCTCTATGTTTGCGCGAATGCTTATTATGCCACTATAATATATTCTGCGCCGTTAATGAACATACATGTGATTTTATAATAAAATATATAAAGTAGGTATTTTGTTATATAGTTTTTTTCGTAATTATAATTGTTTTTATTTCATATTTTATCTAATTTTCCCCGCGAGCATCCAAAGTAAAAAAATGAAATTGACACAATTTAGTTAATTGCTTTGACGCATTAATATGATAAACGAAAACAAACCACTTATATATTGCATAAATATTATTCCTCGGTTGGACCGCGAGGACCCGCTATTACTACAGACTATCATACGTAGAGACAAATTAAATTTCCGTCATCATTATATTGATGATTGGCAACGCACCACGGTGCGCTTTGTGTGTAGTTCTTCTGGCTGTTGCATTGGTATTTCCGAACCAATATAACTTAAGGACCTTTCCAAAAGTCCGCAATGTAATTGTTATTCTTCTGGTGTTGTAGATGTTCATCTATTAATTGAAGCTTTAACTTATTTATTAGAATATAGAAGTATTATAAATATTTATGATAAATAGCATCTTATCTAAACATCTGAACTTCCAAAGACATTTTCATTACATTCAATTTCATTTACAGACCGTTAACAGCGACATCTATTAGTATAAAGTAGTTTTATTTAATAATCTGAATTGAAATCATTGCAAAAACTAAACATTTAAATATTATTAACGATTAAAATATTCATTAAATAATCTAATGGATTTATTTATTTTTGGTTTTTTTTTTGTCAATTTTAAAACATTTTCTCTCAATTGTCTGGTCAAAAGTGATATCTATGAGAAAATAGACGCTATTGTTAGAACTACCGTTTCAAGTGGTGTCATTATTAGCCGCTAGATGGCCCTGCCTGGTTACCTGCCTGGTTTTTGATTTGGTTCTCGGTACTGTCTGGTTAACCTGTCAGGTTAGGCTCGAATAAAAATGTTAAAATAATTTGTTTAGTACGACGAATAAAAGTATTAAAGGATTTTTTTAGCAGATAATAAAGGAAGTCCAGCTCAGTTCCGTGAGCCCTGTGTCCGATGAAATTGTAAGAGCCGCATAGGCTAACAGCGTCGACATCAACAGAATCTAGATTTAATAAGGAAAGTTTTATAGAAAGACCTCTTGGATTGACCACAATGTTCACTTTTATTTTTTATCGCGGGTGCGTGTAAGGAATTTTTATTTATTTATTTAAACTTTATTGGTCACACCTTACAAAAAGGGATAGAAAGGGCGAATTTAACGCCGTGGCGCGGAGATATATTGTGGTAGCTGTAGTGCATACATTGTAAATAACAAGAAAATATATATATATCTTAAAATTTATTATTTTCCTATTGTTGTTATAAAATAATCAAAAATATTATGCATCGCAATCATATGTAATTGAAATTTGTAGAACTATAGTTATAGCGTCGGATTTGAATAATTGTATATTATTTAGTTTCACATTTTACATGTTAACTATCTTTTTCGGCAGAGCGGCGTAGTGTTTGAGCACCTGCCTATTGCAGGTGGCTCCTAGCTATTCTCTAGATTCGATTCCTAGCTAAAAACTATATTTCTCCATCACAAATTGTTGGTATTCATTTCTGGCTGTGTTGAATGTATGTTTCATATCTCTGATACGTATATGAAACTTACTCCGATGTTATTGCTCTTGTAATAAATAGAAGATACCGCCATGATAGGAATCAACAGGAAGGACATCACTTATTGTAAGTTCGTATTATTAGAAAATAATTAAAGCTTTTATTTTGCTTGAATATTTATTTATTTATTCTTTTTATTCCTTAAATAAGGTTAATAATGGCGGACTTAATACCCAGTGGAATGAGAGAATATGTTTGTAGGTTTAAGATAAAACTATCAAATTACAAATATATATACTTAATAAATATAAAAAATAGTACATAATAAATAATATATATATATAACAATACATAAATATATATATATTTATATGCTATTATTCCTGTTTAGTAAATTATTGTGCCTAGAATTTGAATATATATAAGTGACATCTACCGGAGATATAGTTAAGTTACCCATATATACTTATTACGCTTTTACCCGTAAGATGGCTGTGTTAGCTTTAAACGTGAAATTTTATTTATAACTCCACTTGGTTATATCAATTTCTAAATTTAGGTTTTTGTAAAAAGTATTATAAATATGACAAATGGAATACACCTGCAGTTTATATTGTCATTCCTTGTCCTTTTAAAATAACCTCATTATTAAATGGTGGTAAAGTGTGTTGAGAAATAAATGTAATTTGAATATGTTACGTAGTAGAATAAAGATTTCATTGTTACATTTCGTTTAAAACAATGAAATAGAATTATAGTTGATTAGAAATACACATATGTGTGTTATTTTTAACTCGATTGGGGAGGAACTCACAGAATACCGGCGTCAATGTGGATGTCATGGACCGCAGGAACCATTTATGAATGTGACCTTTGAAGCAACAATAGCCTAATGGTTTAGGGTACGGTCTGCGTAACATAAGGCCGTAGGCTCGAAACCACCATCAAATATTGTCGTGAAGCACCAAGCATTTTAAGTTTAGGAGTTATTTAACCGGTGTGCCAGATATGTAGTTAGTATGATTAAAGATTTTCAAATTAAAAAAGTACCATGAGCTAGTTGGTCACCCTCAGTACAAGATAAATAATATTAGGTTTACGCTTGATTGAGCATTACTTTTATAAAATAATTTAACAGATATAATTCTTAGTTACAAATAATTATATGGAAGTGAAATCTTGTGGCCTTACATATAAGTTTAGTTCCGCAGCCGCGCGGTGAATTTGTGTGATAATTAGTCACAACCAGCGCATGTCGTTAAAAGCAAAGTAACAGCATATATAATCCTCCATTGCGGACTTCAAATGTCTGATTTTTTTCTTTTTAAGACTTTTCTTCGCGGTTTTTTCTTTCACCGCTGAGCAAATGGTAAATCAGCATTTAAAATTGCAATTAACAATTTCATTGGTGTCCACACCGGGGGTCGAACTCGGTTTCTCTAGATTCTGTTGATGTTGATGCTGTTAGCCTATGCGGGGATATCTTCTGTTTATAGTCAGAAGATATCAACTGTGCAGGTTATTTTATAGTGCCGTTAGTGTTCGCGTAAACACAGAGGCACTCGCTCGCCGTCTCCTTCTCTATTCGAATGTGAAAGATGTGAGTAAGGTGGACGAAACCAACATTTTATGATTCACAAATTGTTCCTCGGTTTGAATTTGAACCCAAGATCTGACAGGCACTTACTGCAACAATCAATCAGGATCAATCACGAAAACGTATAATAGCCAGGGCTTTGAATGAGAACCCGTGATCACGTTGAGAGTACCTGAGGAGTTGTTCGGATTAATTCCAGCTGCTGAGTTTAAACATCGTACATCACAGAATTTCACCCTCGTCAACACGATCGATGGTTGGCAATCCCACTGTGCCCTTCACGTGAAATTTCCTGCCACGCACAACTACTCTGTGGAATCAGCTGTCGCCAGCGGTGTTTCCGTGTACCGACACGACTTAGGGACCTTTCAGAAAAGGGCCTGCACCTTCCTCAAAGGCCGGCAACGCATCTGCCACTCGTCCCGTTTTGCGGATGTTCATGGGCGGCGGTGATCACTTACCATTGGATGGGCTGCTCGCTCGTTTGCCACCTATTCTATTAAAAAAACCTGGTGTTGTTAGGGGGCAGGGGACTTATGAGTTAAGAGATCACTACGCAGTATTCTGATATAATGTAAAGCTTAATGCGATAAGGTCGGATGATCAAATATAATAATTTCCAAGGACCTTCTGCATTTCATTTTTTAAATGGAGTCATGAATGTTTTTCTTTATCAAGCGCTAAAGATAAAAAAATAATAATAAAAAAAACACAATTACCAATTTGTCAACCGTCATTGAACCGTGATTGAATCATGCAGTTATTTTGGTTATCTCTCAAACCACTTCTCCTGATCTTCCAATTCAAGCAATTTCGTCATTTGGTTGTGGACACAATGTTGCAACAAGTCGCGCGCATATTTCTTGATGCATCATGAATGGTTTGACTCGACCAGAATGGACCGCTGACTACCCTCTCACAGTATACCGGCGTTAAAATAGCAGCACAAAGCTTCTGTGCTGCATTTGGTGAGCGCACGCTGGTGATGAGGCGTTCAGTCTTATTCTTCAGGGGTGATGGATGTAGACGTCTTGGCAACAGTAATCAATTGACATCGGGTGAACTGTGCGCTGGTGATGTTTGTCACTCGGAATATTATTATAAAAAATCCATTACAGTCACAGCCCCACGCCATCTGCTGTTCAGCGTTACCCACCAATCCCGGCAAATAATTCCAATCCTCGGTAAATATTTAGTTGCATTTTTATCTCGCCAACGTTTGCAACGCCAATATGCGTTATCAAGGCAGGTCCAGGAAAAAAAACCCCGCGAGATCAGCGTACGATAGCGCATAGCGACGACTGATAAAAATGCAGTGCCAGGTCGACAAACTGCAGTTGGGAGCGCTGCAATGAATCCTTAAGCGATTGCGAGATTTTAATAACGCGATCGTACGTGAAGGAAGGGAAAGAAAAGCAAACCTGTTCAGCCTCGAGCATAGATGTGAAGTGTCCAGCCTCTGGGTGTTCCACAGGATATATTTTGGAGACTGTGCGAAAGAGTTATAGAACAAGATCCTCTCATCTCCTTTTCACCATGAGACAACAAAACGCACGGCTGGTGTCCATCCTTAGTTTGTGGAAATTCCTCGCATTCGGACGAAGTGATATGCTTCGTCGTTTTTAATGCGTACATCGAAAGATTGTCAGCGGAAGTCTTTCGGTCCCAGTATAATATGGGTGTCTACAAGAGAAGAGTGAATTGCTAAGCTGGTGCGCTCTCCTATCAATGTATACATTATCATTTAACGCCAGGGGGGGATTGTAGACAAGCACTGGATTGTATCCATTAAAAAAAAACTTTAGTAAATAGCACAAAAGACAAGTACACACACAGAAATGAATAATAAGATATAAAATTACAACCTACATGACGTTCGACCGTTTCGACTCGAGGGGTCGGTGTTTATACATGTTTATTTATTGTATTGCATATATTTGTATTATTTGATATTTTAATATTTCCTTTATTACATTGACTAACCAAACTATATACCAATGAAATCCCTAACTAACATTATTTACCAATTTCTACCGGAACTTAAAAAAGTTCTTCTGTAGGGAAAAAACTTCTATACATACAGTATAAGACCGACGCTAAAATTCATTATTTGTCACGTTGTATTCCCTGATCATTTATATGTTAAGTTTATGTATGTCGATCATATTTCTTGAATATATCAGTGTACTATTTTGTTTTATATAAAAATATATTTGTTTAGCTTTTAGGTAATAGTTTATTATTATATACAAATGGCCACTTTATTAACATATTTAACACAATTATTCTATTATTCTATTCTAAAGGTTGTCTGGTACAGATCGCACCTTAGCGATAAGACCGTAATATTTTTTTTTTCTATTTCCTAATTGTGATTTGTTTTTATTTTATTTTGTGGTGTACAATAAAGTATAGATAATTAGTAATATACACAAAAAAACTACATTTCTCAATAAAATATATAATACGTAATATATTTTTTCTTTTTAATCGGATAAAGACTCGATGACATATATGCAAGTTCTATGCACCTTTAGGTGAAAATTCGCCACGAGGGTCTGGGACCTTCCGGTGACCGATATGGATACGGTACACACCTGGGCCACGTCAACGACATGGCACTCTACCTCTACTCTTCCTATCGTGCAATAACACTAAATTTATCAACACCCGTGTGTTATTTTTATTATAATGCATGCAAGAAAATGTTACAATTATGATATAATGATATAATATGGTGCAATTTTATATTGTAGCGTATGCTGATGGTGATCTCCTTCTAAGTGATATATATGTTAGTTACATTTCGAGCGTACATTCGACCTTCTTATTCCTCTCCATCTAAGCAGGAGAAAGGTTTACATGCAGCATGAAGAAGACGGGATCTAAGTAACGATCTTTTTCTATTGTTTCTTGAATGGTAATCGAATCGAACTCAGGTGCCAAGATACTGAAACCATGCAGCATCACGTTTGAACTTGATTATGAACTTAAAGTTATTATTTAATCAGTCAGGTGTCTATATATATTGGTTTATAATTTTAAGAGTGGCAAACAATCGTTATGCATTTTTTTACCAATACTCCAATAGTGTGGGGGTGTTCTGAACAGTAGTTCGGATTAATCCCATTAGTTTAAATATATCATGACAGAGTTCAATATTACACCGTCATCATCTCGAGGGTTGGCACTCCACCACTGTGAAATGATAATGATGAAATTTCCTGCCACCCACAACTATTCTTTGGAATCGGCTGTCACCAGTGGCAGTGTTTGCGAGCCGATACGACTTAGGGACCTTATATAATTTTGTCCCCGGATCTTTAAATAACTCACTATACAAAACACAGCAGCTTTATGCTGCTATTAGGGCGTAGTCCAGCCCCGGCCGTGCCACCTATTCGGGTATTAACCAATCAACCAAAAAACTACCTGGATAAATATCCCATTGTTTGGGCACAGCCTCACTAGGAGCATAATCCACCACGCTACTCCACTGCGGCTTGGTGGACTTGACATGTCCATGAAGTACTTGTTTTTTTTTTAATTGTTTCTTACACATGCCGGTTTCCCCGCGATGTTTTTCCTTCACCGTCGATCACGTTGTGATTTAATAGAACTTGAAATTTCAGTTAACAAGTTCGTCGGTCTCAGCGACGGAATCGAATTAGGTTTACTCGCGTACCGTGACAGACAAACACTTATAGATACTGAGTAACCACAGCTCTAAATAGTAACAGTTAATCTCAGCATTTACTGTTAAATATTTTGACCAGTAGTTGCTGCGACGGGTCGCATACAGTATGGTTGGTACAGTATCTTGGTCACTGTCGATGTCCAAAAAGTCCGAAAGGCACCAGTTGTGACACGATGACATAAAGTTGTCGGGAAGTAGAGGGAGGCGGTTCGTTTCTTCTCATTTTGCACGGCTTGCGTAAACCGGTGGTCGGCGCTTGCGCATACACCTACAGGATGCTCATATTTCTGGTATATAGTGGTATATTTTTTTAAAGATATTTTCCATATTTTCAACAAATATTGAACAGTGGTAGAGCTACACCGCGGCTGATTTATAGCCATACCGCCATACTGTTTCAGTCCTCAGGGCTGGCAACGCATCCTTGGTGATGACGGATGCAGGTGACATGAGCTACTGTCTCTAATAACCATCAAGTGACCTGTCTCCTTGGTTGTCAAATCTAATATTGTTAAAATCTCACTACTGGTGATGAGTATTCCACCACAGTAGTGACATCGAGAATTGATATGAGTGTCATGGGATACAAGAGTCACTCACCGTCAGAGCAACTGTGTAAAAAAAGTAAAGTGCCTAATATTTTTATATATAAATCCCACTGTCGGTCAAAGGTCTCTTCTCTAGAGAGGGCTAACACCGTCTCTAGAGTCGCATTATACTCTCACATGTCTCCACGTAGTATTTAGTAGTTATTGAAGTTAAATATTTTTATATTTATTTTTTAAACATGCAGGTTTTGTCTTCATGGTCATTTATGTGGTATTTTGAGTTGTAATTAACATAGTACGTCGGTGCCCGGAATCGAACTTCATTTCCTCGCGTACTGTGAATTAAAAGCCTGTTAGACATCTAAAGAACAAATTATTAATAATAATAAACGGTTTTTGCCGCCAAAAAATACAATATACATAAGTCCATTAAAGAAAAGATCTTTTTATTATTATTATTATTTAGGGGATATTTTTCTTTTCCATCTCCGACTGTTTGGTCAATAGAATAAATAAATGAAAAACTATAAACATATAAAGAAACAAATATATACTATATAATATAATACATATATAAAGACCAACCAGACGGGAATCCCTCGACAGGGGAGACCAAACGGTCGAGGGTTAGGGTGAAAGGGAGAGAAACCTACGGACTTTACGAGCGGTGTCGAGGAGCACCGCCTTCTTCATTTGAGCCCGTCGCAGAATCCCAACCGCCTCAGGTGATTCGAGAGGCTGGTTGGGATTAATCCGTTCGCAGATACGACTATAGGAATAATTTCGGTCGGCATACCACCCCACATGTCGGTAACCTCGTGTGCCAGGTCCAGATATTTTGTCTTTTTATCTGTTTCGGCTTTCACGAGGCTCTCGTCATATGGGATCGTGATGTCGACCAAAAATATCCTTGACAGTGCCCGGTCCATCAACACGATATCAGGTTTATTCGAAAGAATAGCCTGATATCGTGATGATGGGCCGGTCCCAGTAGAGCCTGGCGCGGTTATTATTGGACACGGCTTCCGGCGTGTACTTATAATAAGGCGATCTCTGATCCACAAGACCATATTTATAACGAGCTCCAGATGGAGAATCCTGGCTACTAGGTTGTTATTATTATTATTACATTGAGAGTAACAAACGAGCTTTTATTTTACCTGATGGTAAGTGATTCCTGCGGCCCATGACATTTACATTCATCCTTGACAAGGAATCATAATGCAGATGCTTTGTCACCCTTGAGGACTGAGATGGAATGCCTCGTCACCAGTAATAAAGGTCTCCGGATCCCTGCACTCAACAGACAAAACACAGCAGCATTATGCTGATATTTTACGATGGCATTCTGTGAGGGCGTGGTTCTATCCCGAACTGACCCATCCATTATTCAGCTACAACAAACAGCAGTGTAGCTCTACCACTGATAAAAATCTATGTTATGTCTAAAGAAAATATTATCATATAAGGAAATCCAACAAATGAAGGTGGCAAAAGGTAGTGGATTCAGTGTATACTGTAAAATTTTCACACAGTGCTAATTTCCAGTCTAACTCATTTTCAGACCCACATCAGAAGGAACGTGAATATCAAATGTAAAATGGAAAAATTGTACAAAAAACTCTGTGAATATAAAACTTTTTTTTTAAATTTTCTAACCAAGTGTTATATTATATAGATTTTATAGCAAGTGCATAGTGTTAATATGTCCACGGAATGATGTACGGAACAATAATTATTTATAGTTACTGTGTGCTGTTTTGTCATTCCCTAATAAATATCGAAAATCATGAAGCCTCCTAAGTAAGGTTTTATTTATTTTTTTATTATTTATGTATTTATATGCATGTGTTTGCAAATATATATAGTCCTGTATTTTTTCTTCTCTATTTTTCATTTTTTTTGTGAGTCTAATGTTTTTTTTCCAATAATATGCTGAATTTACATACTTATCTTATCTTGGTTTCCTCATATAAATGCTTTGTGTACATAAAGTTAAATAAATAAATAAGTTTTCTGCAGTGCTTAACAGGGTAATAAATATCGCACGCAATAAATAAAAAAATAATGTAATTAAAATTCTAAACACAAATTAAACATGCTGTATAAGCAAACGTTCCGGTCTAGTTGTCCAAGTTGCCCGACAATTGTGGTCACTTATGTAACACCCTGTAGCAACTATTTCTATTCAGTCTCCATCGATTACCGTATTACGTGTCGCTTTCGTTCGGCCCCCGAACTGGACAATATTAGATTTCTTTGTCACGGTCATTTATGAATTGGAACTCACTATTATTTTCGTATCTTATGTAAACTCATGCAAATTTCAACATGGACTATATTAACTAACTGTTTAGCTGTGCAGTTTATATTATAGTGCCGGTTTGGTTTGGTCGAAGACATGGAATTTTCATTTGGAATTTTGGAAGTTTTCCGACGAGAAAAAATTAATATATTTTGCATAATCTTAAATTCAACCCATTAATAGTCCACTAGGACACATAGTCCTTCCCAACAGACTCTCATGGAGTACGATCCTCAGCCACCTGCAGCCATCGACTTCCTGCAGACTAGTGAGGAAAAAATAAATAAAAAATAAATAATAAAAAATAGTAGTTACGAGACATTCTATCTCAGTCCTAAGGGTGTGTGTATTTTGATGTTTTTTGAATTGATTTGACAAAGGTTGATCTCGGCAAAGGAAAGGAACTGTCTTGAGAGTAGAGGTACGCTGGTGAACAAAGAACGACCACGCCCTCACCGAATACCAGCTCTAAATAGCAGCACAACACTGCTGTATTTCGTATGATGAATGTAGATCCTTAGGGTTAGAACGTATGTACAGCTTCAATCTTTACTGAATATTGATATAGAAATAATGGTCCGCAAAAATCACATACCAGCACATGAACTGTGTACTCTAAAACATTATAATAATTAAACGAAGTAATAACAACGATTATAAATATATAGTAGAACTACACCAGCGGCTCAATTCTACCAGACACATGAATGGGTCGGCTTGATTGAGGCACAACCATACTCTCGTAGAATATTAAACGCGTGAAATAGCATTACGCTTCTATTTTGAGTGTTGGGATAGGGACCCAGCGACTCAATAACAAGAAATCAGGCCATCCACCAGTTCCACCTTTGTCCCCGGGAGTGACAACGGTTCATCACACAAACAATGGGAAAAATAACATAGATAAACAATAACACGAAGTGTCAATAGCCTAATACATTGTTACTCAAACATTTTTATGTCGCGACTGATAAAGTTAATAAGGCAAAAAAGCTCTATATAAGTATAATAACATTTTAATTGATATTTTATTTACGAGCTTTAAGTTTACTTTGTTTACTTTGTTCATTTTGTTATTACATGGTAATATTTAATTTTCTGAAACTACAAAATGCATTTCTTTAATGAATTAACCTTTTGTATACATGTCCCTTTTATTGAACAGATTGCGACCACTTTTCATAACGCGATCACCAGGTTGAGAAACGATAGTCTATGGTTTATTTATATATTTAACTCTTATGTAAACATAGTATATATGTATCTAAGAAAATTAAGATAACACAAGTGTGTACATATTTTAAGATACGGCCTTCGAAACTTGTAATCGTTGGATAGAATCTACAATTATATTATTGTCATGTACCATCACCTAGCATTAAGATTTTTCAGTTTAGTTACGAGTGGTTATTACATTGAGGGTAACAAACAAACACACAGTTCACCTGATGCCAAGTGATACCTGCGTCCCATCGCATCTACATTCGTCCTTGACGTGGAATCATAATGCAGAAGCGTTATCACCCTTGAGGACTGAGATGGAATGCCTCGTCACCAGTAAAGCTCTCCCTGCACTCACCAGACAAAACACAGCAGCATTGTGTTAATGTTACGCTAGTTTTCTGTGAGGGCGTGGTCCTACCCTGGTCGAGCTGACTCATTCAGTCTGCAGCGAGAAACGATCTGCAGTGTAGCTCTACCACTGTCAAAGTTACGTTAGCACTGTTAGCATTCTTAATAAAAATATGTTGACACATAAAAAAATTGCAGAGGGCATTAAATGGGATCTTATTTTTGATATATTCCCTTATAGTATATATAGCGTTTATTAATAAACAAACCACTCATCGTCTAGAAAACCAATAATATAAATTGCACAATCGTTGGCCCCGTCCGGGATGGGCACTAAGGAATTGAGCTAAAAAAGAGTGCAATGTGTTGGTGGCCTGTGACTAATTTATAAAGAAAAAAACTCGATTGTGTCAATTAGCTGACAATCATTCCGCGAAGCTGTCACATTCGTCCGCCATTGTTGGTGGCCGGTGAACGGAATTTTGCTTACTCTGCGTTGTCGGTCCATTCATACTACTTCGCGTTCAATTCTGAGATATGACATTGTTTTATATATATATATATATATATATATACATATATATATATATATATATGGTGATGTCTAATGGTTATTACCTAATGACTTGATGTAATAGTGCCGTCCGTCCTGCCCTTTCCTATTCAAATATATCTGCAATAAGATCGGAGAAAAGTTAAGATACAGTGCGACACGGGAGGTACACAATACACTCAAACCCGAGAACCAGCAATGTGTTCATACCTATTGTTCCTCTGGTGTTGGGAATTTAACCCAGGTAATCTTAACCACTACACCAGTCAAGTGATTCGATGTAAAGCATGTGCGGTAACATTGGATTAGGTACCGGGAAATATTTATTTAGATATATATTTATGTATCAAATGAACAGCCGGTAAATATATATCAATTCATGCTTATGAGCTAAAGTTATAGCTAAAACCGGCTTTACACTCTTTAGCTTTTCTAGCTTTTTTTAAACAGATAGCAGCATGCGTGTAAAAACACCTTTTTGTTTATTTGTTCACACCAAAGAAGTAGTATAAAAAAAAATTAGAATCTTATGTTTTTCTTCATAAAACCCTAATCAACGAATCGACAGGTATTGTTTTCGAATAAAATGTTGATTATTTTGTTGTTTATTTAAATGTAAGTCATGTGTAATATTAGTTGTATGTACTGGTGTAGTTAGGGAGCGCGTTAGAGCGGGTTTCCCGCAGCGGAGGCTGCGCGGGCGTCGGTCGGCGACCCGCCGTCCTTGCTCGTGCGTCGGACCACCCTGAAGACATATTGACACCTGCGCTCCAAGAAAAGATAACAAATTACCTAGAGTTATATTTAAAAAAAATACAACGTGGACGTATGAAGGAAATAATCGCGAGAAAACTTTTGTTGTGAAAACATTGAGTGACAAACGAGCAAGCAGTTCACTTGATTGTACTGCGGTATTGTGTAAGTGATGGCAGGATCGGTGCGGACCATCCTCAAAAAAGATTCAAGACGCAGATGCGTTGTCACACAGGACTGATGTGGATAGCGTAATATATATATATATATATATATATATATATATATATAGTGATCCCTGCGGCCCATGACATCTACATTCATCCTCGAAAGGGAATCGTAATGCAGATGCGTTGTCACCCTTGATTTGTCTTTGCCTCGTCATTAATGAAGTTCTCCGGATCCCTACACTCACCATACGAAACACAGCAGCACACAAGATACAAACTGCAGTGTATCCCTACCACTGTCAATTTGATTCTGATGTTTCACTATGGTTTCCTACACCACGTGGTAAATCTCTTTAATTGGTATTGGTATATATGTATGTATATACATATATATAAATATATATATATATATATCTATATATATATATATATATATATATATATATATATATAGATATATATATATATCGCAGTAATTATAAAAACAACAATTTTTTTTTCGAAATTTAATGCATCGAAGTCCAGTTTAGCGTGCGGGTGTGCACGGTCGTGCGTCGACCTACGGCTTGACACTCGCCTATGCAGTTTTCGGTAATCAGATGCCTCCACTGACGGCGTATTCATCATCGTTCCGTTCTATTGTAAACAACTATAACACATTCGACGTCGTATATCTACTTTACTTTAAATATTGAAATGCATTTTCAACAGCAGTACAGCCACGATAGAGTTTATTTCTAGCTATAGCAGACCGGGGTAAAAAGATGTTGTGTTTCGACTGGTGAGTGTCTCTATACTCACCTGCAAGAGTCAAGGATCCTTATCTAGAGACCTTTATTATTGTGACTAGGCATTCCATCTCAGCCCTCAGGGCAGACAACGCACCTGCAGCATGCAACATGGTTCCTTATGGAGAAATATATATTTATATATATAAATATATGTATATATATATATATATATATATATATATATATATATTTATTACGTATTATTTTGATGTGTATAATTTGATTTATTTGATTTTTTTTTATCTAATTAACCTTGTTTTTGTATTTTTATGCCTACGTATTCTCTCGAACTCCCAGGGTTAACTGGTAAATGCCACTGGGCATTAGGTCCACCCTTGCAAACCTGTTGTTTAAGGAACATAAAATATAATAAATAAATAAATTAATACTACTCGTCGGCTGAAACTGAATTAAGTTTCTCTGTAATATAAAGTCATTTTACACGTTTATCGTATTATTGTGTGCTCGTTTGTCACCCACGATACAATGAAAAAATTAAAAGCAAGCAATCAGGCGCAGCGTGTAACAAAAACCCGACACCGTGAAATTTGTATAAAATTATGCGGTCATAGTGCAGAAACAGTAAAAGTATAGGTATACATATAAAGGCTTCACGCGGCTCTGCTGCGGATTGACGGACTACACTTGTATAAATAAATCAAATATTTCTCATTAATATTTCTTAGACATGTAGGTTTCCTCAGGAATCCTGAGAACGTGATAAATCAGTACTTAAAATCCCGATTAACAATATACACCGAAGTTTCGATAGTCTTAGACTAGTCTTATAACTTTTTTTTTTGTTGAGAACTTATACACTGACCTATCTAAGCCTTTGTTTATCTACGTGTACTTTATATTTCGTGTATGCATTTTTAACGGTTCCATATAGTTGTAAGTTTTCTTTAAGCAATGAAACATAATAATAATCGATATAAGAATGTGAAATACACGGAGAGTCAGCATCTGTGAACGTCGTGTCATTGAGATTAAATGTCAGCAGCATGACTAATTCTAGGCGTATAATATTCAGGTAAACTTGGAAGCAGTTAACGATTGTACTGTCATATAATCTATTACAAATCCCCCAGGCTCTCCCACTGTTCTCTCCATATAAGGCGCGACATTGTAACCCCTACAGTTATGAAAATAAAAATTAAGAAAGAAAAATGCCCAATAATATACTAGTTTTTATACTAGAAGTATACCAAGCTATAAACTAACTACTTGCTACACCTATTTTTATTTATTATATATGTTACCGACAATTAGTCGATCGAATTAGACATGCCGGCATTCTTTAAAATGCCTAAACCGGTCGGTAATGTTTGAAACGATTCATATTTTACACGTTTCCTAGGTTTCTATTTAATGCAAAATGAGAAACCGGTATAGTATGAAATGTATGTTTTATTCGTTTCGAGTATAACGTAGCAAGGCACGTGACTTTAACACGTGCCTTAGGCTAAACCTAACCTAAACCTAACCTGAACCTAACCTAAACCTAACCTAAATCTAACCTAAAACTAACCTAAATCTAACCTAATCCTAATCTAAACGTAACCTTAACCTAACTAAACCGTACCTGAACCTAAACGCGTATTGTTTAATAATATATTCTTAACTTTAGCTGTTAAATTTGTGAGCTGCGTATTAATTTTCAGGACCTTTTTCCATACTTTGCCTGAATATCATTTGTCATTCTATATAATATGTATACATTGACGAGGCCATCATAGTTCTTAGGGTTGTGGCGCATAAGTCAACTCAACCTGGAGAGAAACCAACATAGCAAAGCTGTAATTCGTATGGTGAGGGATCTAGGATCAATTAAGGTGATATGGAATTATATCTTAGCCTTAGTGACTTTTCGATGATGTGTGTAGACGTCTCGTGCAACATTTACGCTTTACCAACTAACTGCGTGCTCTATTATCACCTTTAATATTATAAAATAAAAAGAAAATGATTAGATTAATAATAGTGACATTATAAATCTCAATCATGCTTTTTGTATGATATTAAGGGTGACAAATGAGCACATCAATTCACCCCACGGCGAGTGTTGGACAACGCAGAGAAACGTTTTCACCCAGAGCTTAGGACTCTGATGAAACGCCTTAGTATAAATGATAAGAAAAAAACCATACAACGCTACTCTATGTAAGCATTGGCCTCTGTCAGTCGAATTGATCTATTCGTGCTGCAGGTATAATATGGCTCTACAGCGTCTAATAATAATTTATTTTTACATTAACAATTTTATGTTTTAACCGTTTATACAATAAACCTTAAAGAGTTTAGACAAAACAACTAATATTTTAATTAGATTAACTAAAATTTTAATCTTTATGGAAACAAAGTGGAAAACCAAAATGATTAGACATATATAGACTTATTGATTTTGGATGCGACAATTTAATACTTATGTTTAGAGTATTAAGGATATTTAACATTATACATACATTATACATAAGCATCTGCCCACGAGTTAGTCTGTGTGCAAACATCAAAAATGTAAACTATGGGTGCACTAAATTTCATTCAAATCCGTTTGACCGTTTTTGCGTGATTGAGTACAAGAAACATCCAAATATACAAACTTTTATTTACCAGAGTAAAAATTATCTTGTGTTATTACAGGGTATATTATTAGTAGGATTTAAAACCATTATTAACAATTTGAGACCAATAATCTGAACTATGTAGGTTCCTAATGGCTTCGCACAAGGAAATCCTTCGCTTACAATGCACCAAAGTTCTCGATTCTTTTTACAGCTTGGGAAGGTACTATATCTATAAAATTACAGACTATTATAAAAACAGTTATCTATCATAAAATACCTCACTAAGTTTTTATTTTATTTTATTATAATTACGATTTAATTAAGTCTTCTTGTTCCTTCTAGATCTTTTACCATTTATTTGAGGTCACCCTTCCTTGTTCGCATTCTCTATGTAGCACTTCAATCGCCTAAGTGTTCTTTTATTTATCTTACTTATCATATTTAGTTCATATCATTTCGATTGCTCACTCTAGTCCTTCCTTGTAGTACTCTAGTGGACAGTTGTAATTGACTTACAAATTTATAATTAGGAAGAAAGAAAGAAATTGCTTATTGGTAAGAAAAGTATTGTTGCATGCAATTAGATGATTATTAAATGTTGGTTGTCACGAATCACTTCCAACTCGGCATATGCTACGAGCAGCCACCGCTGGTCTTCCGTTGGGGCCGCTTGGTGACGTCGAGATACAACTTCACTAAATTTAACACATACTACCACCATCGGACCTCACGACGCACTGCAGGATTCCATCCTTTTGTTGTGAACATCCCTCAAACCCGAACCAAGCGCTTTGCTTCGTCTTTCATTATTCGTACAGCGAAGGACTGGAATAGTTTGCTCAGGTTAACAGGGAAAGACTGATGCGTCCCGTTTCCCACCGATTACAATGTGGGTGTTTTCAAGAGTGGAGTGAATAGGCATTTACTGAGCTAGTGCGCCTTACCATCCAGGACTGCATTTCCACTTAACATCAGGTGGGATCGTGGTCAAGCACTTGCTTTGAAAGTTTAAAAAAAATTCAAATTTTTTTTTGTTCCTACTTACCTACAATTAAATGTAATACAAACAGTAATTGTTTCCAATGGTGACACTAATTGATTAAATATATATTACAAAAATTCATACTAAGTTATATATAGGAGTTCATATATATTAGATTACAACATATAATTTCATAAAAAAAAAGATTCACGCACGGGGTCCAAAATATAGCTTGCCACAGTAAAAAGTTCACTATTCGTTGCATCCGTCCTGTTTTATTTTCCCAAAAGAAATGGCCTAAAGGCATTGCACTCCCCCCTGCCCGTGGTAGGTGGGGGGAGGGATGCGCGAGCGGCGGTGAATTCCACTGTCGCTTTTCGAGCTTTCTTCCGTCTCTAGCAGCCTTGTAGTTTAGGCACAGGGGTGTGTGGAGTAGTCATTCACAAAAAATCATATTTGTAATTGAATTTTGTTTCCTAGCGCCCGTTGTGCTGTAGTGTCTAAGCGCTTGCTTTAATTCACGGTAAGCGAATAAACCGAGGTCTATTTCCGGTGGCGAAACCGATGAAATTGTTAATCGGTATTTTATGTGCTGATTTACCAAATCCTCAGCGGTGAAGCACATCGTCAGGAAACCAACCATCTTCGAATGCTAAGATATACTAAAAAGGCATATACCAATCCGTAGCGGAGGCTAAGCGTGGTGGACCATGTTCTAACAACATCTCTAAAGCAGAATCTAATAAATATGAGCTGTGGGGTTTATAGGTATATATAGGTATATATATGCTGTTAGTTTACTTTCCTTTTTGTTTCCCTAAGGTTCTTTTTAATTACATTTAGTGTACCAACCGAGCACACAGTTCACTTGATGGTACATAACTCCTACGACCCATGACTATCTACATTCAACCTCGACAAGGAATCATAATGCAGATTCGTCGTCACCCTTGAGGACTGAGATAGCATGTCTCGTCACCAGTCATAAAGTTCTTCGGATCCTCCCTACACTCACCAGACGAAACACAGCTGCATTATGCTGCTATTTCAAGCTGGACGAGAATCGCTGAAGCGAGAACGTGGTCCTTCTCCGGTCGAGCTGACCAATTCATTCTGCAGGTAAACAAACCGCAGTGTAACTCTACCACAGTTAACTGTTACAGTTGGTTGTTAGTCGGGTGGTTGAAAGAGACTGGAGATCTTAGTACTGGTAAGGAGTATCCAATCTGACGATAGCTCTTAGACTATTCATGTGCATTATCATTCCTTATACCGATTTGGGTTTTAAGACGTTAGATTTACATATTTTCCCTTTATATTTTTAAAACTCAATAAATCCTATCTAAGAATAATATGTTAGTTTAGTTTAATTTATTTAAATTATTAATTTTTATTTCTTCTCTTTCTCTAGTTCTAATTAGCATGGTGTAACCTGTAAGTGGAATTATGTGTATTTAGCAACGTATGGCCATTTTTTTCGACGAATGAACTTACATGTAATTCTGCTGGTGGTTCTATTAAAATAAAGAACGAAAAAAGAGACTTTAACTTGTGTTTCTTTTTTTAATTTAATTAATATTCATCAAAACATCTAACAATATTGCACTAGATAAAGTTTTACACACAGTCTTCTCCAATCCAGTCTATGTTCTCGTTAGGAGTGAATGAACGAAATGGGCGAGATAGTTTTTGACTAATACTTTCACCGGGGTGAAGGGCCTACGCCGACGGAGGCCCTTGGCCCTGCTCCTAAGGCCGATGCACTGATCTGCAGCCGAACTGTAGAGCGCTCCGGGTTCTGGTGTCAAAGACCGGACCATCGAAAGCTTTTGCTTCGTACCGTACAAGCGTGTGTGAGTATTTTTTTTTAAATCTTTTTTGCATAAGCGACTTAAAAACAAACAAAGGGGCGTCCTAATTGCTAACAAGCATTCTCTACAACAGGCAACTCCGAAAATAATGACAGATGAAAAGATGCACAATAAATAATAAATGTAATACAAACATATATATATATATATATATATATATAAACGTAAAAGAAATTAATTTGTAAATATGTATGTACTTCTTTAGTGTTTTATTTATTTATTTAACTTATATGTACATACTCTAACCAGTGTTGAACATTGGTGTTTTAGAGATCCGGAGATTCTACGCCTTCCATCTTAGTCCTCACGTTAAGCGTTAGGACTCATCGTGCATTCTGAATCTCTATCGTAAAAATGAATGTGGGTATAATGGGCCGCAGCAATCTCTTACAAACTGTGTCCCCTTAACACAATAAAAACAGTATTCATGTATCGCGTAAAATTCTCTGGTGACATCACCAAACGGCCCCAACGGAGACCAGCTCGAATTGTTCATAGCCAGCATACGCCGAGTTGGGGCCGATTCGTGACAACTGGTAATTCAATTTTATTTACTTTTTTTTTCTTTTAATCATCTCGTTGTATACAATATATTAGTTCTCTTACGGCTAAAAAAATCTTTCTTACTCATTCAGGGATATTAAAATAAGAAAAGTATGTTTAAAGAAGCAGATTATTTTATTTTACCAAAAAGTCTTATCTCATCAGGTTTAGTGTACGAGATTTCATCGAAAAAGAAAAACACCCTGTGTACTCAAAAAAAAAAAATAGAACATCAATATCACCATAGCCCACTGCTGAGCGTCGTCATCCAAAAAGCACGATCCTGAGCAACTTGCATCCATCGACTAGTCGCAAACCTGCATACCTCGTCGCTCCATCTAAACCAACCACCTATCCATATATATAGGGGAGATATATACAAGTGTGTATACAAATATATAAATAATACGGACACATGCTGAGAGCATTAAGGATATATATAATATAGGGTATATATATATATATATATATATATATATATATATAATTTTTTTACATACTCTCCATATAAGATATGATATTTTAATTGTTCTGACGAAATTGATCAAAGTGATCTTTTAATATGCTAGAGTGGTTAGAGTATTGGATATAGGCCTCTTCTGTAAACAGGATGTGAGAAGGGGTATAGTCCATTACGCGACTTCACATGTCATTTAAGTATTTTTTTAATTATTTCTTAGAAATTAAAATATCTATACAATATTTACCTTCCGCGTCGGGCACACAGCAATAACACATCGCGCATTCGCAGTGTAGAGTTAGCCCCCTTCGCCGATGACACCGGCCTCTACGCGTCTCGACTCAAACCAGACGCTATGTGTAAACGCCTTCAATCTGCAGTCAACATCTTACATGAAATGGTTTTGGAAATGGAGGATCGACCAAAAGTGCAGCCATGTACTTCCCTCGGTGCAACAAAACGCCGCATCTCCTAACCATAGAGCTATTTGACCATACAATCCCCTGGGAAAAAACAGTCAAATACTTAGGCGTCACATCAGATGAATGACTCACCTTCGGTCCTCATATCAACCGCGTACGGAATCGAGCAACGTGTGCCCTAGGTCGTTTGCACCCGTTACTTAATAAAAATAGCAAAATGTCCCTACTAATTAGCAACTGTTCGGCTCCGAGCTCCGGCGGTCGAACTCGGTTTGCTCGTTTACAAGCGCTTATTCACTGAGCTACCACGGCTCTTTGGGTTTAAAGATAAACGTATACAATAATGAAATTTCTATATATTTTTTTTATTTATTTATATAATTAAACTTTATTGGTCACACTTTACAAAAAGCGATACAAAGGGTGGACTTAATGCCGTAAGGCATTCTCCACCAGTCAACCCGTGGTGTGTAGAGACATTGTGCTAGGTGTAGTGCGTCCATTGTAAATAAGAGAAATATATATATATATATATATATATATATATATACACTACCACATAAATATATATATATATATATATATATATATATATATATATATATATATATATATACTATACATATAAATAGCAATAAATAATAAACATAATTGTACATATAACAAACAAAGACAAGAATAATTTACCATTTAAATGAGCATCAGACTTCTATATATAGTGTTCCCATACCAGCCTTTTAAAAGAGAGGATCGATGCTCTTCTTATATCTTCGGTCAAGGAGTTCCTTCCTCCATGAAGGATTTGCCAACGAAATCGGTGTCGTGATGAGGAGTTCTAATCGTTAGAATCGAAGGGTAACGAAGAATGTTGATGAGTCCTGAGGTTTGATGTGCATCTTGGATCTAAGTTGAATATGGATCTTGATTATACTGAAGTCATCACTTACTTTGGTGAACTGTGTGCTAATTTGTCACCCTTCATTTAAAAAAAAAAGCTCCGTCCATATGAAGTTGGACAGATCCGCTAACCTCGCGCAATTTTAAACTTATTATAATTATATTTCAAGTAATCCACTTTTAATTAAACATTTCAAAAAACTTCACTGAAGTTGAATCTTGTTGGAAAACCTAATAAAGTTATTAAAATATTAATTTAGCTGTATTTTTATTGTTATACTGGGATGCCCCGACCCAATGATGGCTATTACATTTCACTGATGCTGCATTCGAACCTGCTCTGCCACTATTGCATATACCCACCATTGAGTAAGATAAAGAGTAACAAACTTACGCGTCTGTACTGCACTATTCTTCTGGTTTTGGGGGAAAAGGACAGAAGATAATTACATAGGAACTGATAAGAGACAGCTATGTTCTAAACGATGTTCTCTTTCCTATATACCTCTCTCTGTCTCTTATCATTTTATCTCTTACTTTTTATATATAGGCTTCAACTGTAAACTTCGAAAATGGAATAGCTACCAGGAGAACATATGTATCGTATTAGTCACTGTTCCATTCATATAGATATCGCCCACGACGATATCTTCTGGTTATCACAGATGACATCAAGTGAACAGAATGTTTTATTGTGTCAAACATTCGCGCGAACACAGACAAACTCACTCTTCGTTTTCTTCTGTACACCGATGCAACGACGTCGGAGGAAGGTCAGATGCAGTGTCAGGGAGACGAGACATATATACAACACACTCAGAGCCGAAAAGCAAATAGTGATGCACAAATATTGTTCCTCGCTTGGGAACCGAACCCAGTATCGCCACAGAGCAGCCAGGTATTCTAAGCTACACCACGCCGTCATTCACATATGCATAGAATAATGTAGATAAAAATTGACCCGACCCAATAGACAAACGACCTACAGTTTAAGTAATAATAAATCTTATAAAAATTAAGCCAAACAAAACTGAACCTTATCGCCTTCTAATAATATTTAAATCACTTTTTGCTGTATGCACATAATTATAGAACCTTTTGTCCCGTGAGACCGTTCTCAGTGTAATTAATAACTCCTATTGCATTCTTCTCGCCTGGTACTTTAATCTATAAAAAAAAAACAATTTTACATATATATATCTCACAACCTGTCCATAGTTCAGCGTGATCTCAGGCCTCCCCTATACATTGCCACAAAGCACGATCTGAACCAAGCATCCATCTTCTGCCAGAAATCTTGCATCGGTCGTGGCTCCATCGATGCGGCTGCCAGTCCAAGGCTGGTCACTCAAAAACCTTTCATCATCAGTTATCGGTTCTACGAGCGATATTGCAAACCAACTGTCACTTCAGCTTGATATTTTGGGCTATAACGATCACCCACAAACAAGAGCTTAAATCTATCCAGCTTTTCTCCTTCAATCTCATCACAGGACCTGAGTTCGATTCGCAGACTAGGAGTAATATATTTTTTTTCGTGTCTGTATATACCTACTATTATTTTATACTTTATGACACTTCCTTTTTGTAATATTAGGGTGACAAACGAGCACACAGTTCACCTGATGAAGTAATGATTCCGGCAAGCCAGGGCTTAACCTTAGCTTCCTCATCGTGTGGGAATGTCGGGATACGTGTAATTGGATTCCCGGACATTCATAATACGAAACATAGTCGCGCTATGCTACTATATCACCCTGGTATTTTGTAAAAGCCTTTTTATAATAAAAGGTGTGCGTTGTCAACGATTGCGACGACAAAGATTTGGAATACCTCGTTACCCGGATATCAGCTAAACACAAGCCTTATGATGCTATTAAGCACTGTTGTTCTGTGAGGATGTGGTCATCCCAGGTGTAGGCGTGCTAGGTCATGGTGCAGCTAGAATCGCGCTGAAGTGCGGCCCTATCTATAGATGTAAATCTTCCTTCTTCTTCTTGTCGTGCCATATCCTAGCGGATGTCAGCTATGATCATGCGCTAGCCATGTAGTAGCTATGCGGTAGCGTCTTTAATACCGGTCCAGTCCCTGATGATATTTTTTGTTATTAGTACGATATACGAACATACGGCTGACACCAAGTTTTAGAAGTGTCTGGAATATGATCGACGGCTCCATACCCATTTTGTGCAAGGCGATCACTGCAATCCTATTTTTTAACACCCCATTCCATATATTACATTTTTAAAAATAACATACGTTACAACAACAAAAATAATATACGTCGGTACAAATTCTAAATAATTAAAAAGTTGAAAAAAAGAAAAGTTTTTATGTAACAGTATTTATGGCCACACTAGTTATATTTATTTATTCCTTATGTTCCTTAAACATCAGGTTTGAAAGGGCGGATTTAATGCCCAGTGCCATTCTCTACCAGTCAACCCTGGGAGTTAAGAGAATATGTTGGTAGGCATAAAAATAAAAAAAGGTTAATTAGATAAAAATATATAAGTATATATAAATTATACATAGATATACATCATAATAATAAGTAATACATGTAAATAATAATACATACATACATATCAATATAAATATATATATATATATGTACATATATATAAATATATAAATACAATCACATTTGAATCATGTAATATAGAATAGAGAACAAGCAGAACTCTAGAGCTACGCCTTTGTCGAATAGAGAGCCACTTGTGTTGTGAACGATAGAATGAAATGTGATCATACTTACTTAAGTTGAAAATAAATCTTAAGGAATTATTTAAAAGGCGCTCCAACTTATTAAGAAGATTTTGTGATCGATCGATTTCTGTTATCGATTTGGATAATCGATAACAGGAAGAATAAGGGATTAAGGGTAATAAGTTTTTAAGACGATAAAGAGAACGCTGGGCGGCAACAACTTTACGGATAATCTCAGAAATGTGTACATTGCAAGTCATTTTATGTTCCATATGCAAACCGAGGTTGAGTACAGAATTACTAAAGGGAATTCGGTTATAATAAATGAGAGGGAGGTAGTTCCATAGTTAACCCTAGCAAGCATCCTCGGACTCCCAACCACCATGACTTTGCATTTCCCTGGATTAACGGCAACCCCACGTCTATGTGACCAATCTCTAATAGTTTCCAGGTTATTATTCAATATTTCAATGCTGTTATTGAGATCCTTGACTTTATATATATATATACTATATATATAAATACATATATATATATATATATATATATATATATATATATATATATATATATATATATATATACATATTACAGACACTACGTCAATTACACAGGACGAACATACAAAACACCCAGAATCAATCCCTGATAATAAAAATATATATTTCTCGGTTGGAAATCGAAACCAGAACCTGGGGCACAGCGGCCGGTCACTCTAACCACTCCACCACGCGGTCGTCAATTTTAAATCGACACTAATGAATAATCAGACAATGATGCCTAGGACGTCTAAGTCCGGGGGGAAATAAGTAAATGGGAACATTGATGTGCCACCAGCTAGATTTTACCTTCTAGCCTCACTCCGTTAGGATTCATTTCAATATATTTGCATATCCACTTAAATAATGCTTGAATAACTTACAAGGGATCACTTAAGTTCTAGATTAGACATTGGAAAAGCACACAACATAGTACTGAGATAGCATTGTTATATGTTTTTTGAAGCGTCAATTAATGGTCTAGGGTATGGTCTGCGATATGGTCGCAGGTTCGAATCCGCCATTCGACTATTATCGTGAACCGGTTTTTCCAAACCGACACGACTCAGGGACCTTCAAGAAAAGAGCCTACATATATGACAAAGATTGCCGTTGGTGTTGCGAATCTTCATGGACGACGGTGATCACATACCATCTGGTCAGCTACTTGCTAGTTTACCACCTATTTTATAAGAAAAAACATCTAACACAAGCATTTTCAGCTTAGTCGGTTAAGCGGTATGTTAGTAATATTCTTTAGTTTTAAAAACAATTGTTAAAGGTGCAACGAAAACAAATGAGCACACAGTTCTCCTGATGGTATGTGATGACCGCGCCCATCCAATGCTCCGGCAAAGATAGAGATGGAAGAGAAGAAAGAAGATGAGAGAAAGAACGAAACCCTTCACTAGGTACAACATCATGTAGATTTCCTCACGATGTTTTCGTAGTCTAGGAAATAAACAAAAAGTATTTCGAAGACAGATCCAACACTCTCTTTGACGAGGAGGTCTACACTCAGATGCAGTGCGATTTATAGGCTTCAAATATCCATATTATATATATATATATATATATATATATATATTATATTTGCAAAAATTAAAAAAATATATATATATTATGTTTGTATGTTTGGATGTTTGTTATTCAATCGTTCAAAAATGATACTTTTTATCCTTAATATCAATTTATATTAAAACTAGCATCTGGCCGCGACTTCATCTGCGTGGACCACCGAATTGGGTGAGTGCCCAATATTTGCTGGCGGAAAATAATAAATCGTACATTTTTCAAACTCTCTGGACCCAATTCTGAAGTTAAACGATGTCACGGCTAGATGCTAGTGTTAGAAATAAAAACTTCCTATATAATTTTGTAATCAGAGATTATTACGTGGTGGAATCACACTGCAGCTATGAACTAGCTGTAGCACGATTAAGCTGGCCGGGGGACGACCACACTTTCAGAGAACAAAGCAGAATGAAACAGACCACCCTTTGTCTGATGAGTGGCTAAAACCGGTGACCTATTTAATGGTGACAGGCATTCCATGTTAGTCGTTAGAAGTGGTGACGCGTCTGCGTTATGACTCCTTATCGTGGATAAAGGTAGCTGTCATAGGCTCCAGGAGTCTGTGAATAATCCATACCACCACATTTTGTGGATTCGTACCAATAATTCTTTGCACAACTTTATCCAGAATTTATTTTATTAATAATTATATAAGTTACTATTTCACCTAATTAGAAGATTTATTAAGTGATATTTAATTTACCCAAGTGAGAATCATTGCGAGTAAACTCTTTTAATATAACTGTAGTTGTGCAGAAAATAAAATAAAGATTATTTTTATTATCAAATATCACAATTTCAATAAAAACTGTTTGTGATGGTTTTGTGATTTTGTGTAATTTATACATCGTTCGTATCTTGAGTTATGGTTTTGAGTCCATACAAAGATCGCATAAATAAAAGAACTTTCAGTTCTATCCATATTTGGCAATATCCCACTTTTCAAATTTTACTTTCCATAAGGAACTTATCTAGTATCACAAATATATTCAAATTAAAAATAACCATATTGCTCCAGCCGTTGTCAAGCGACGCGCTTACCAACGAATAGCATATAATTTTTATTTATATGCATTTAATATCTGTACGGTGCTAGTAAATTTCGCCTTTGACATTTCAGACAATAGAAAAAACAAAACTCGTCATCAATTATTATCGCATACGTGCAACGGGTCATCAAAACTCCCAAATCCGCATTTACATTCTATACTGCCAGCGCGCAGGTTATCCCCCCCATCGCGACGAAGCCGTTGCCTATACTTTCACTTTTCATTGTAGGGCAAACCGTTAAATTGTCCATAGTCGCTACTAATATTTCAACACATCGCAAAGACTACTTTAAAGGGACCTCATAATGTCCACTATCGTTTGGCGCTTTTCTAAAATTAGGAACTCTGTCACATTAAGCGTTTATTATGCGAAATGGTATAACATGCATGATCATGATAAAGGATTTTGAAATCTATGCTTTAAAAATTAAAGTTAATATCCATTTGTATTTAAAATTGATTACTAACGCTTTGGTATTTGTTAAAAGGCTTTAGTTGTTCCGCTAAGAGAGATTCGGAGCCTTACGGACTCACGTTTGCAAGTTATGAAATCGAATTGACATGAACTTTTGTATGGCGATTGTTTTTATTTTTAAACTAAGGAGCGCACGCGGCTTCGTTCGGAAACCCACTTTCGATTCTTAACTTTTTACGTAACTTAACGATATTAATTTGCTGTTTATTTTTATATGTCACGTTTTAACTTTTTCCCTACATACAATCACGCCATCTTTAGGATTTAAGTAATTAGTAAAATAATTAAATTTAATTATTTTTTTTATTAGCTTGCCTGAATGTATGTAGGTATAAATGTAATGAAATTTCTTAATTTAATTTTCAACCACTTTATAACGACCGTAAATTTTGCAAACGTACTAAGCAATGACAATAATTAAGATAATGAATCAAGAATCAAGACAATTTCAATGTTCTTTTAGATTTTTAAAAGTAAAAAATATTTTAGTTATCCTTTTCTGTCAAAGTTAAGCATGTATGAAATATCTTTTTAATACATTTCGTTTAGTGAATAAAAGTAATTTAGCTGATTTTATCAGATTTTTTTTACTTTTTTTAGCTACATTTCACGTGCTTTACGGCACTCCAGGTCTCGGGAGAAGGGGAAGGTTTGTTTGGCTTATGACGTCTAGATAACTTGGTAAAGTTCTTGGCTGTAAAATATTTGTGTAAATATAAAAAAAAACAGAATTATCTCTTTAGGAGGAGTTGTATATTTTGTCATAAAACTAGTCAATATGTTAAATTGTTTAAAGTTTTTATCCTACTGGTCCGGTATCCTGTAACACAGTTGTAGGTAAGGAGGCGTTTCATCTCTCATTTCAACCTTGAGAGATGACAACGAAAGTGCATCTTGTATCATCGGGCCGCTGTATTAAATTACCAACATGTGAAGTGTGCTCGTTTGTCACCTTAATATAAAACTTAATATAAATCTGGACGCACTGCGGCCAGAATTTTGAGTTTCTAGTTTTTGTCATCTGTAGAGAACGAATTAGTATCTTTGGCACATAAAAATAAATGAATTTGGAAATTCATCACTTTAAAGTAATTCAAAATTTCATCCTCATCATCTCGATGGTTTTTACACAACATCTCCTGTCGCGCTAGTTGCGCTACTAAGAGGTACTCTGTGGTTTCGGCTGTCGCCGGCGGTGTTTCCGAACCAATACGACTTAGAGAGAAAAGAGTTTACACAATTCTTAAAGGCCGCCAACGCATTTGCTCCTCTGGTGTTGCGGATGTTCATGGTTGGCGGTGATCAATTACTTGGGTGAGTTACTTGCTCATTTGCCACCTATTCTATATAAAAAAGACCACTTATATCAAGAGAGTGCAAGGATCCGGAGAACATTATTACTGGCGACGAAGCATTATGTTTTAGTCATCATGGGTGTCGAAGCATCTGCATTATGATTCCTTATCCAATACTGAGGCTGCGGGAATCACTTACCATCAACGCTTGTTCGCCACCTGTTCTATAAAAAGAAAGACCACAATGTCAGGTTAGCGCAAGGATCTGGAGAACATTAATACTGGTGACGAAGCATTATGTTTTATTCCTAGTGGGAGATGAGCATCTGCATTATGATTCCTTATCACCAGTATTGTGGTCTCGGGATGCAGCAATCACTCACCATCAATGTCCGTTTGGCCCCTCAGTACAATGCGATAAAAGGAGAATTGTGACGTGTCCACTAAAACGGTGTCACGTTTTATTTTTCATTAATTTTAAACTGAAATCCAACAAGTTCCACTTACGAGTTGAGTCAGAAAAAAAAACGTAAGTGGCCTCTGCTCACACCGTCCAAGGAATTTATCGTTAACTAAGTGAAGTTAGTGGTACTAACGTATATAAGCAGCAAAGTTTCTTTACTTATAATAATCAATTTTTACTTTATGCAAGTTTGCAGGCTTGTGCTAGGAGTTGTTTCACGACACTAGAATGTTGGATTAGAATCTGCGAAGTTAAGTTTCGCTGAACGAAAAACAATTAGGCAATTGACGCCTCGATAAGAGCATTATTTATTAGCTTCAGTAATGAATGGATCTAAATCCTGGACACGGGACATACATACGAAACATCCAGACTCGAAAACCAACATACTGTGATCAACGAACAAACTGTTCCTCCTTCGAATAAATATATATGTATCGTTTTGTTTTACAAGGAATATTTAAGTGGAAGAAAAATTAGTTTGTAACATATAACAGTTATGATCAGGTTGATGGTATAACATATTTTTTATCGATAAATCGTTTTCGGAATTAATAACTATACTTAGTATAATTTTTATGATAATGAGTCTTTATTATCGTTATAAATTAGTATTATCGCTTTTTGACTAGAATGTCGGAGATCCCTGGTGATTTACACCATTGCTGTATATCGGATTGCTCCAAGAAAAAAAAACACATGCTTATCTGACGCGTTAGGGTACGGTCGGTCTGCGAAACTTAAGGTCGTAAGTTCGAATCCGCAATTCGGCTATTGTTGTGTTTGTATAAAAGACATGGACATTATCGTTTTCTCGGATTATCATTAGGCACGAAACAACCCCCAACCTGCGTGTATATATTTACGGCCTCCTTTCTCTCTCTATATATATACACTTATATTTCTATATATATTATTTCTTCGACATATAGGCTTCCTCACCAAGTTTCCCTCACTACTAAGCAAATAGTAATATAAAATAAAAAAACTATGACTATATTTTGATACTTTATTTTTTTAATATGTTCCCCAAGCTCTATCTAACACTGAGCAAATTACGCTACGGTGTGAATGTCGGCCGATCGTTGTTATTCGCGGATGTCACCGATACCGGATTCAGGATCCGTCCTCCCTTTTGCTTTCGTTCGGTAACTTTCTTCCAATCGAACACGTGCTCACGTGTTTATAAGTCAAACTTATTAATAGATATGTTTTAAAAACAATTTGATCACGACCGCAATCACGGTAACATAAAATAATATTACCGTGACTACAGATTGAAAATATTCTCCACCGCTGCGGTTACGAGATATTTTCTGCCAAGCAACACTACTCTATGGTATCCACTGTCGCCAGCGGTGTTTTCGAACCGATGAGATTTAGAGAGCTTCGAGAAAAGAGACGTTCCTTAAAGGCCGGCAACGCATCTGCGACTCTTCTGGTGTTGGGGATGTCCATGAGCAGCGGTGGTCACTCACCCTCAGGTTAGCTGTTTGTTCGTTTGCCACCTATACTGTAAAATATAAAATGTAAATTAAAGATAACTTACGGTACCGATGGTTAGTGACGATACTTCGCTGAAGATTCGTCACTAACCATCGGGTGAACTGTGCGTTTACCAGCTGCTTACGAGCAAAGCACCTTCTCCATTTAACATCTACAGCAACGGAGGAATTGCCAACGCGTTGCAGGTCATAAAGAAGTAATGCCTTCTTGAAGACCCTATCATTGCTGAAAGGAACAGAACATGGCTGCTGGATATTGATCCCTCAGGGCTGTCTTTGATAGTGAAATTACACTGTGATGACATATATATATATATATATATATATATATATATATATATATATATATATATGGTGTTCTTGAAATATTTTATTGAGATTATTGTCGTAAGGTTTATAATATGAAAAGCTAGGGTATATTGATGTAACCACTCTAGAGCTAGAAACCAGCTACAACGTGCCAAGCGTGACGGTCGAGGATACAGTTTTTTTTTTTTAATAGATTGTTAGCAATAGACATCACCAACATTCCGGTTAACCACTCCAACTGAGCTGAAAATGCTTGTGCTTGGAGATGGTTCTCGACAATGTTCCAATGGTGGATTGGAAGTTACGTAGCCTTAAGTTTCGTAGACCGTGCCCTAAACGAATAGGCTATTGACGCGTTCACTTGATGGTAAGTGGTAACTGCTGTCCAAGACATCTACCTCCACCATCAACAATATTTCAGGATGCACATGCGTTGTTGCTAACTGACAACTGTTTGCTGTTTTGGTCCTGGTGCCGTATCCAGCATGCACCCACATACATCCTGGATAGCTGAAGCGATCTGTTACTCATAAACTGTGTTCTCATTTCGCACTATTTCTTTTTATTTATATATAATTGGTGGGAAGCGGGCAAGCAGCTTATCTGATGGTGAATTATTACCGAGTCGCAGATACGTTGCCGGCCTTCTAGAAAGATGTAGGCTATTTTATTGAATGTCCAACTTCCGGTAAAAAAACACTATTATGACTAAACATATATATCATACATAAGTGACAAAAAGCACATAGTTCGTCTCATAGTAATTGCAGCACCTCATATCACCCATATGAATACTTGATAAGGGATTATAATTTTGATCTGTTCGTCTGTAGTAGTAATATGGAAACCTCGTCCCCAGTAAGGTGGTCATTGCTTCGATTACCAGTCTATTTGCTGTGCAGTTTTCCACTGGTCCACTGACAGGCAAGTTTGGTATCAAATTTTCTTCATCAGTAAATCTTTATCCTTATTTTAAATACAAAATTATAACGCATGATTGTCAGCTCCGCGACTAAAAATCAAAGGCTTATTGTACGGTTGTTTGCTTGAATTCAAAGGTAATGTCCTGTTTTATATAACTTTTACCAATAGTATTGAAAAGACGCTTATTATGTTTATAAAATAAGCGTCTTTTTAAAACTATATAATATCACACATATCTGACCCCTAATCAGCGGGCCCCCCGCTCACGAGTCTAATTAGATAAAGCTGTAGAGATCTCTGGACCAACAGCAGTACTCATACACAAAAAAAAAACATATCTGAGGAATTGTTCAGATTGATTCCACCCGATGAGTTTAAATGTACACATGTACATCACGACAGAATTCAAAATTTCATCCTCATCATTTCGATGGTTGGCAATCCACCACAGAACGCTTCACGCGAAATATCTGCTTTCTGCCACACACAACTACTCTGTGGAATCAACCGTCGTCAGCGGTGTTTACGAACAGTTACGACTTAGTGACCTTCAAGAAAAGAGATGGACGACTCCTCTGGTGATGAACGTTCATGGTTAGCGGTGATCACTTACCATCAGCTGAGCTGCTTATATATATGAAGAAAAACCATAATTTGAATTTTGTCTGTTAACAGTTAGTTATTATTATAAAGACAATTTGTGAATCGTTCCTTCAGCCGTTCCTATCTGAATATGCTCAGACCCACCAGCCCTATGTCTACACTGTGGCTACCGAAACTCGACCTAGTCGACGAAGGCACAGCGCAACTCTATTCTTACCTAAGTATTCATAAAAAGTATATTCAAAACTAAACGAGTTAACATTTTCAATACAAACAAGTTACGTGTTATCCGCGTAATATGCCGTCTCTCCAAGCCGCGGGACCATAGACAAACATAAAACTTTCAGCAAATCATCAGCGGTCGCAAAAACTCGGAAACTAGTTTGTGAACGGCCACGTTCTCCACTGCCCTAGTATAAAAACCCAAAAATGGGGGTGGGCAGACAATCGTTATTGCGTAAGATCGCGCGAAACGCCAAATGTCGGCCAACGGGTTGCGTAACAGAGAAAGGTTGCATAAGATACAGGCGGCTTAGAGCGAGACGAGATGAGTCGCTTGCGACATAACATAGAGTAAACAACAATAGACAAGACAAAAATTGTGATTTGTAACCTATGAAATTGTTAATTGCAATTTTAATCTATGTTGATTAATCACGTGGTTTGCGGAAAAGGAAAACATTATGATTGTGTAATTAATAAATAAAAAATAGACCGTCAATCCATATTCTAGCCTAATAGGAATCTATCTTATATACTCTAACGAAGAAGCGTGATCAGTAGAGGGATGTAGGAGTATATAAAAGTCGTTACTAAGATATTAACGATCGAATACTATACTATCTATAGTGTATGATAATTATAAATGGTATTCTGCCACTAAGGCCCTTAAGCTCTAATAAACTTTAAACAAGAAAGAAGAGTCAGCTTCACTTCGCATTACACGTTTACAGTATATTAGCATTAAATATAACATTAAAATATCGTCTGGTATATGACCAAGTAACAAAGAACCGGAGGATTTAAAACTGGTGATGTGAAATTCCATCTTAGTACTCAAGGGTGATGATGCATCTACTAATGATACCTTATCGAGAAGTATCTTTTGAAGTTTTCCCCCCCGGACACCGAAAAACAAAGAGGCGACAGACACGTACTCATACCAGTAACTGAGACGCTGAATATCTACACCCACCATACGATACACAGTGAACCACAACATTTGGCATGAATGCGCTGAATGTTAACCATGTAAGGATTATATCCTTTTTTTATTATATTGAAGGTGACAAACGGTAACTTAGGATGGTAAGTGTTTTACTGCGGCTCACGACACCCACATTCATTCTTGATAAGCCGTTGAGCTTGAACATCGTACATCACGACATAATTCATAATTTCATCCTCATCATCTCGATGGTTGGCAATCCACCACTGTGCGTGCTGCGTTTATAGCCGACTTCTGTTAAAATTCTACCCTTCATAAATTCCTCTGTACCGTTACTTCTTTGAGCGATGGTGGAATTGCGTTGAGGGGATCAGATCTTGTATTTTCTGGTCACACTCCAAAGTGCATCCCATATGAAGTCACAGTGATAATCATTTATTGAAACACTTAAAATAAACTTCAAGATTTAAAAAAGAAAAATTTAAGATTATTTAGATTAGATATCTAAATAATCTTAAATTTATCCTTATAATTATCTTTTTCTTTAGCTGCAGCTGTGCTAGGCCCAAGATCTGACTAGATCGTCGGATCAAGTATAATTTCTATTAAAAATTAGAACTACTGTTACATGGGAATCATAATTTCAGCTCTAATGCGTTTTAAAAAATAAGATGTCATAATTAGGGAGGTAGTAGTAAAAAATAGAGTAGTGGTATATACTTACATGGTACAACACAAAGTTAAAGGCGATATATATATATATATATATATATATATATATATATAAATACCTAGTCCGGCCATGAGTTCTGTTACAAATAAAAATGCATTTTTTTCATGAAATAATTTAATATCATTAAAATGTATATATATATATATATACCTACACATTTATTAGGCAGCAAAAGATAAAAAATATTCTAATCACAACAAATAAACACAAACAAACAACAAATAAACACAACAAATAACAACAAATAAAAATGCATTTTTTTCATGAAATAATTTAATATCATTAAAATGTATATATATATATATATATACCTACACATTTATTAGGCAGCAAAAGATAAAAAATATTCTAATCACAACAAATAAACACAAACAAACAACAAATAAACACAACAAATAAACACAAACAAACAACAAATAAAAATGCATTTTTTTCATGAAATAATTTAATATCATTAAAATGTATATATATATATATATATACCTACACATTTATTAGGCAGCAAAAGATAAAAAATATTCTAATCGAAATGGCCACCTTTGGCTTTTATACAGGCCTTTAATTTGTTTGGCCACGAATCTATGGATTCACGCACTGTTTCCAAGGGAAATTTCGCCACTGCTTGCTCCAAAGATTTTTTAAGAGACTCAATGTCGCTGTGTCGTTTAGAGCAGGCCAGGTACTCTAAAACTGACCATAATTTGAAGTCTAAAGGGTTGAGGTCTGGGCTAGATGATTGAGAGTCTTCAGCTCTTATAAAGTGCGGAACGTTGGTTTCAAACCAAGCTTGGGTAGTTCGTGCCTTGTGACCAGGTGCAGAGTCCTGCTGGAAAGTCTACGGTATATTTTTAAAAAGTGTATTGCTGAGAGGTTTCACAACATGATCCAAGGCTGTATCTTGATACACTTTTGATGAAGTTTTCACTCCTTTTGCACAAAAATGTAGTTTTGTGACTCCTTGATAAGACACGCCCCAACAATCCATCACTGACACAGGATGATGACCACGTTGTACCTTTCCGACCACTTGAGTAGCTTCTTTATAACTGTGAGCGTACACTTTAATCATTTTGCTTATTGTAGTGTTCTTCAATCGTGAACATTTTTTCATCGGTAAAGAGGATATTTCTGTGCCTTTCACCTGCGTATCGCGACAGAAGGCGTTTTGATCGATCCACTCTCTTTAATTGTAAAGATTGATTTAGGGCATGTCCTGTGTATCGACGATAAGCACCGAGCTTCAGGTTTTGTTTTATAATACGCGACAAAATCCTAGCGGGTATCTTCATTTATCGCGATAAGATTTTTGGCTTCCTAATGGGGTTTCGACAAATTCGGCATTTAACGGCATTAACAGCCTTTGTAGTTCTAACAGCACGCGGCTGCTCCGATCTTTTCTGGTCTTAGACAGAGGAAGTGTTGTTGTATCTATTGATAGTACGACATACGGCCGATACCAAGCTTTTGAAGTGTCTGTAATATGACCGACGGCTCCATACCCACTTTGTGCAAGTCGATCACTGCAATCCTATTTTCTTTAACACCCCATTCCATATTGTAATTTGATAATGAACACGAAAAAATATTTGAAATGACGCAAAATCGAAAGAAGTTTTTAAAATAATATATGTTCCAAATTCAAAATTATTAAAAAGTTGAAAAAAAGAAAAGTTTTTATGTAACAGTATTTATGGCCAGACTAGTTATTATATATATATATATATATATATATATATATACATATGTATAAACTTTCCGTATCCCCGACGATCCTCCAGTATTCGTTGGGCGCTGTGGAACACGAACGCGCATTCCTACTCAGCCTTCTCTGTGGGTAGGAAGAACCGCACTGAACCAACAATCCCTGCCCACTGCGGCCCTGAGAGTCTCCTAAGAGCTCACCCGAAGCGGCCTCCCCGGGCTGGCCCTGAGCGCCATAGGCCGGCCGTTTGGGTTCCTCTTAGCTTCCCCGTGCGTGACCAAGCCGCGGTTACTAAGCCCCCCGACACGACAAGGCGAGAACTCGTTGCTGCGAACTGCTGGCCTATAGCGACTTGAAACTCTGATGCACCGCAACGCCAAATCCATTGTATTGTAATATAATTATTTTATTTAATTATAAAACAGTTACTAAGATGCGTGAGTGAGGAGTTGTAAAGGACACGTATATGATAGCGATGAATACGAGACGTGCTTTATCTCTTAGTACGCAGTGTTAGTAACAATCTTGAGAAATTTAAAAGTAAAAGCGATACGCCGTAGAACTTATGAAGAGGGTTTCATAATTGTATGAAAAAAAAATATTGCTTCAAAGGTGACAAACGAGCACAGTTCACCACAGACGGTGAATGATGCGGTGGGTGTGACATCCATTCCCAACAAAGATTGAAGGTGTGATTGTCACTCCTGAGGACACTTGTCATACGAAACACAGCAGTGTTATGGTGCTATATAACGTCGGTATTCTGTGACCCGTGCTTTCCTATTGGAGCCAAGCCATTCAAGTAGCTACAGCGTAGCTAATGTAAATCTGTTTCACACAAACGGAACTGCTATATCACGCAGTCAGTCTGCGAACGGTGGTGCTCGCTCAAATGAGCAGTTCATGGATATTTACGTGGCCCGTGACATTCACGTTCGTAACGTATTTCTTTTATTGTTTTTTATACTCGATAAAATGGTTTTTGTATTGTTGATGTTCTCATGCTCTATGTCGACTGCGATATCTTCAGGTAACCGCAGATGATACCTATTATTATGGTATTATCATGAATAACTTCATTTTTATCAGATACGAATATAACCCGGGTATCATCCGAGTGTGAATAGGCTTTTACTGAGGGAATATGTTTATCGTTAAGAACATCGCCTCACCACCAATTGGGATCGTAGTCGAGTACTTGTAAAAAAAAATCATAAGGAAAATAACACATGTAGTTATAAAGGTATATAAAACGCAAATAATATTTAATAATTTTATGTATAGTATTTTATCCATATTGTAGCTGTTGTTATTTGTTTCCTGCCTAATAGGAAAGGCGAAGAATATATATGTATAATAATATATGCACAACCGTAGCAAAATCGTCAAAAGAATATGACAGGTAGTCGAATTGAGATAGAGCCACGTTGCAGTTTTTGTCTAGCTGCGGCCTGAATAAGTCGGCTCTTCACACCCACCCTCACCACACCTCGACCACACCCTCACAGGAGACCAGCGTAAAATAACACCATGACGCTGCTGTATTTTGTCCGGTATGTATAGAAATCCAAAAACCCTTATCACTGGTTAAGAGTCCGTACTAACGACAGCGCGGCTGCATTATGATTACCATACCCATAATTAGTGTAGGTGTCATGGGCCGCAAGAATCACTTACCACCCGGCGTACTGTGTGCTCGTTTGTCACCATTCGAACAATAATAAAAAAACAATCTTATGTCTTTTCTTGATTTTTCTTGATTTTCACGATTACCGAGACTACTATGTAATATACACTGCAGGCCAAAAGTTTAAGACCACCTTAATTAAAGCAGGAAAATAAAGAAAAACTCCAATAAAATATTATATGTTTAATTAATTTGTTTAATCATCTAATAGAACATTGATTGACAAACAATATACTTTAAAAGCGTAAAGAAATATTAACAGTCCATGCGAAAAGGGTTATAGTTAGCTAAACGGATTTATCATCAAAAAATCCTCCTTTACATTTTAAGTCTCGGCAATCAATTTGTTAATGGTGTCTTGTGATATATTGTTCTAATTTTCGTATAAAGCATTCCACATTTCTTCTCACGAGGATGGGCCACGATTACGGATGTTCCTATCAGGCTCTTCCCACTAAAGTTCAATGGGATTGAGATCCGGACTCTGAGGAGGCCAAACCAAGTTTTTTAACATCCCTTGTGCCTCTTTCTCTTCAATATATCTCCTACATAATTTGAGCTATGCTTTGGATCATTATCTTGTTGGAAAATTAATCCATCTCCAATTAATAGCAACCCGGAAGAATATATATATATCGCAGTGTAGAACGACCCCCCACTAATTGGTGCGACGAGCTAGCAAGTTTGTCGGAAGTCGATGGATGCAAGTAGTTTAGGATTAATCTGCCCCAGTTGAGGAATAACAATGATAATAACCTATGAAATTGCCATTCTTCAGTATTGGTCATTTCAAACCAAAAAAATGTTTTGATTGGATGTGAATTCTAAATTCAAATGAATTTTGTTTTAAAAACATTGTTGTATTTTCATTACGATTGAACATTTTTCGTCATAATGGATACTTTAAAAATTTGTGTAATTATGGAATATGAGTTCCGTCGTGGCATTAACGCGACACAAACGGCACGTATCATCGACAACGTTTACGGAACTTTACAAAGGAACGCACAACCCGTGATTGGGTTTGCCCCGTTCTGGGAATTTTGATTTGGAAAATGAACCTCGTGGTCGTCCGGACACTTTGGTCAACAATGGTGAATTAAAGGCGATTGTGGAAGCTGATGATACTCAATCTACAGCCGAGCTAGCAGCAGCTTTTGATGTTAACATCAAAACAATATTGGTCCATTTGCGACCAATAGGCAAGATAAAAAAGCTTGATAGATGGGTGCCCCACGAACTTAACGATCGCCAGCGCAACGTACGCGTTGAGACTTGCCTCGCGCTGCTCAACAGGCACAGAAATTAAAAAATTTTGAACCGAATTGTTACGTGCGACGAAAAGTGGATTCGGTTCGACAATCGAAAGCGCTCAGCAAGTTGGTCAGATCCTGGTTCAGCACCAAAGCAATGCCCTAAAACATAAATGACCTCTAGAAAGTTGATGGTCACTGTTTGGTGGTTTCGTGCCGGTGTGATTCATAACAGTTTTTTACCAAACGGCATGAGCATTACTGTGAAGAATTGAAGACAATTATGGAGAAGCTCGCACATCTGCAACCAGCTTTGGTCAATTAGTCGTCCCCGCTGCTCCTACACGACAACGCGCGACCTCATACCGCACAACAGACAGTCTCCAAGCTGCAAGAGTTGGGATTGGAAGCTCTCTCTCATCTACCGTACTCACTAGACCTTGCATCCACCGACTAATACTTTTTCTATTTTAAAATTTGGACAACTTTTTAGCGGGCAAAAAAATTCAATTCCCGAGAGGCAGTACAAAATGCCTTTGAAGAGTTTGTTGCTTCCCATCCAGCTGATTTTTACAGGAAGTGAGTCAATAAACTACCACTGCGTTGGCAAAGATGCATCGACTACATGGGTGATTACTATGAATAACAGAAATAAAAAAAGTTTGAAAAAAAAATACTTTAACTTGTTTCAAACAAAATGGCAATTTCATAGGTAAAGACCTATTATTATAATGTGCTACAAATATTGCTTATAGTTGATTATTGATTGGGGTTTTCGATTAGATTAGTTAATTAGTATACCTAATTTGAACACGGGCGTTAGACACTAAGGAAGTCTAAATCTCACTTAGGTAAGATAGAAACGAAAAATATGAGCGTTCATCGTAGTCGGGCGAAAAATGAGGCAATCTAACTTTGGTGCCTACTTCCACATCTCGTCCGACTGTTTAGACTTTAATATCGTAAGAGGGGAGGAATGTAGGTTACCGTCTTTGTCTCCCCCCCCCCCCACACTTTTGCTGCCATTTTCCATTACCATTACCACCACTGTTCAACTGGTTTGCTTCGGATATTATTTGCGGATTTAGTATTCACTGTTATATATTTTGGTGATGATGGAATCGTGATGATTGATGGTCGATCTAAATATTTTAAGAGTAGTACAGAAGACGTGTAAATTGATAATAGTTTAGTTTAGTTGCAGTAATTTTTGTGATTAATCGTTAGTAGTAGTAGATAGTCTTGTCTGATCAAATTTATTTTTCTTTTCCTTTGTTGCGTATGTAAAATATAACTTTAATATGGTGATCGGGAAGCCCTCAATCCTTCTTATCTCTTTATATCTTATTATTTTTTTTATTACATTTTACAGTAACAAACGAGCACGCAGTTCACCCGATGGACATCTACATTCATCCTTGACAAGGAATCATAATGCAGATGCGTTCTCACCCTTGAGGACTGAGATGCAATGCCTCGTCACCAGTAATAAAGGTCTCCTACACTCACCAGACGAAACACAGTAGCATTATACTACTATTTCATGCTGGTATTCTGTGAGGGCGTGGTCCTACCCCGGTCGAGCTGACCCATTCATTCTGCAGCTAGAAACAAACTGCAGTGTAACTCTACCACTGCAGTATATCTTATTATTAATATAATAATAAGATGTTTGATCTCGTCTGAAAAGAAGGTGTCGTAAGGCAAACAAGCATTGGTGGAGGCTCGAACGAGGTTAAGGAAATAAAAAAAATATAATGCAACGATATTTATTTCTAAATCTGCCTGGATGTTCAATATTATATAATAAAATTATGATTTATTTAAGCTTCATATACAAAGACGAAGAGATGATGTACAAAGACGGACTTAACGCGTTAGGATTCTCTACCGGTCAACCTTACGATGACGCAGAGAATCAAAGTATGTGTATACTTAAAAACTTTGTTCACATTAAAATACTATTTTATTAATAATAATATATGACTCCATATATAATTAGATATATATATCAAATATAAATTATAAAATACACTTATATGGTATATATAAAATACATATTATTAAAATAAGAAGAGATTGAGATGAGAGATGATCTTATAGATCATAGCAAAATTGTGAAGAAAAGAATTAGAAGTGCCACACTGTATTTATACTTGATATATAACGTTTGATATTTATGTATTTTCAACAAAAAATCTCAATGTATTCTCTTCTCAACTCAAAGGTACATAGAGTCTGGTAGAGATTGCCTTTTGGCATTAAGTTCACCTACTTGTACAATGTTTGTTTGAACTGTGTAAATAAAAGAATAACCAAACTTTAAATAAATCAATGTTTTAATAGTATCAGTTTATATGTGATAGAGGCGTTAGCTCAGTGTCTAAATGCTCGCTTTTAATCCAATTCACATTGCTAATCGCAATTTTATGTGCTCATTTAGGACGTGCTCAGCGGTGAAGGAATACGTCATAAGGAAACCCGCATGTCTAAGATATAAATTAAGAAGAAAAAAAAATCGAAGATATGTGAAGTCCGCCAATCCGCAGTGGAGTGTGCCCGTAGGAATGTCTAACAACCTCTCCAGAACTTACGCACAGCTGTGGGATATATGTAGCACGCAGCTAGAAATGAGCTGAGTGCCTTTTAGTGGTAGAAAAATAATGTATGACCACACAAACACATAAATACACATTCAAACACGAACACACGTAAACGAAACTTTTTATTTCATTTTTCTTAACGCTAATGATTCAGGGAGTAAACTAATTATGGATAATTTTTTATATGTTGAATGAAAGAAAGTAGGAAACTGTACTACTGACATCTATTGATAAAGTCAGGAGTGCCAAACCAACCACATTTCTTAACCAAAAATATACACCTATGTATACACCGCATTATGTCACAGAATAATCCAAACATTTTTCAATAAATAATAAAAAGATACAATGACACATTGTTTTTATCAAATCATGAAACACCTGTAGATAACTCCCTGTCATCATCCGATAGTAGGATCAGTGGGCTGGTGACTCTCCCCAGGTGGGTGCTAATGGCAACATATCGGGCAAGGCGAGGTCCTCGATCTTCATATCAAATATTCGAGGCGCAATTTACGTCGCGGGTCCTGGATTCGATTCAAAGGAACAATATTTGTACAACACAAATTGTTGACTTTCAAAAGATGTACGTTTCATAATTAAAGACACTTAAGGGATATTATGTCAACTGAGTTTTTGATTATTTATTATTATTTTTAATACAATAGGAACTTGCAATAATATTTAATTCATTTGTGTAGCCATTGTGAGATAAATATTTGAAATATTCGCAATAAAGTTGAGACGTCCTACATTTTTAATTATATTTCAAACTGTATGAATTGAACAAAGGTATGGCTAATTAAAGACAAAGTAACTAAGAAAAAATAAATTTAATAAATATTAAAACGAAGTTTGTTATAGACATAAGTTCATATACGAAAATTGCGAATCCTTTGCGATGCTCTAAATATATGGCGATATATTAAAGAAAGCAAATATTAAAGCTACATTAGAGGTTCCCAAAAAAATATGAACAATGGATGGAAATCTGAGTGGGAAACAGTACTATTTTCGGATAAATAAAAATGAATATGATTAATTCTGACATAAAACAATATGTGAGACTCTCTCCGAATAATTTGATACGTGGTAGAGCTAAACTCCAGTTTGTTTCTAGCTGCAGAATGAAAGGGTCAGCTCGACCGGGGTAGGACTACGCCCTCACAGAATGCCAGCGTAAAATAGCTGCTGTGTTTCGTCTGATGAGTGTAGGTATCCGAAGACCTTTATTACTGGTGACGAGCCATCTCAGTCTTCAAGTGTGACAACGCATCATTATGATTCCTTGTCAAGAATTAACGTAGATGTCATGGGAGGCGGGAATCATTCACCATCAGGTGAGATGTGTGCTCGTTTGTTACTCTCAATGAAACAAAAAAATAGAGAACTTAGTTACTACTACTTAATAAGTTTATTTTACTTAATTTTCGTCATTATGCAAGCAAAGTGAATTTACTAATGAGGACTGCATAAACGCGCGCCGGTCGACCGCCTCTCGTACATTCGGTCGCGGTGAAATTCGTCGCCGCCGGACCCGGTGTCCTTCGCGCCGCTTTCCACCGCACCGCCTCGCGCTTATGGCCTCCTGGTAACCTAGTACGTAATGCGCATACCGTGAAAATGTTTGACGGATTTTTTTTTTTATATATTTTCTAAGCTCATATAAATAAATAATTATAAGAAAAAAATATGGACTGTGCATAACACCCTCTCTAGAGAGGAGGCCCTTGTCCGACAGTGGGATTTCTATTGCAGCCTGGTACGTAAGGCGCATACCGTAAAAACGTTTAGTGGATTATTTTGATTTTTAATATATTTTCTATACTCATTTAAATAATAATAAGAAAAATATGATCATTGGTGATGATCTATAGAGAGGAGGCCTATATCAAACTTTTATTCTATATATTCATCTAGTGTGTTACTGGTGACGAGAAATTCCATCTTTTTTTTATGGCTGATGGCCGGCTTTTACAGTTTCACCGGATTTAAATGAGGCCGAGCGCTTAGCGCACTCAGACGAGAACTTTATTTATGGTTAACCAGCACAAGGGTTCCCGAGCGGGAACCTCGACTTGGACCGTTATCCTGCGCGTGAAAGCAACCGACTCGAGGGTGCCCGAGAGAATCTTTTTCTGCGTAGGGTTCACATCAGAACCCTATTTTAAATATATGGCACTCGTAAAATTGTAAACATAATAAAAGTATAATTGCTCCTGTTGTAATAATTTACGGATATATAATAAAAAATATTTATATTAACCTTATATAATATTATAAAAAAACCAACTACAGCACTGCTGGGTTGGATGGACTTGGAGAAGACCAACCACGCTTCCGCGGCAGTCAGCATCAGTCAGTAGCTTTTAGCTCAGTCTTGACTGGTAGACCTTGTTGATGTTATTGTATTTGTGTATTTGCAAACACAGAGGCACTAACTAGTCGTCCCCTCCCTTATTACGATGTAATGTATATGCAATAAGATCGTAGGAAGGTTGAGATGTTGTGTGTGGGACAATTTGTGATGTACAGATATTGGTCCTCGGCTGAGAGTGGAACCAAGGACGAGCAACGCGTCAACCATTTACTTAAACCACTAAATCACACGGTTGTCATATTCTGTTCTGTTCTAACAGAAAATCAATACGTTCATACCTGGAGGATTGGCACGACTCATTACCTGTAATCCGGTCTTGCACTCACCACACCGTTGTGTTTCGAGGTCCCGGTGATGCTTCATCTAGCAAATGGTTAGCGTTTTTGCCTTCCCTTTCCTATTTTCATAAAATACACATCATCATGAACCTTTGAACTCAATTAAATAAAGCTGTTGTAATGATTATTTAACACAAAACGCAGCCGGCCCTAACCTGTCAAAAGGAAGTTACGTCTAATTTTTGACAATGAAAACCCAATTTTCCTGTCGCGCTCGGCAGTGACCTGAGAGGTGGGTGAGGCGAGGCCGCGGGGGGAGGGAGAGGCCGGGTGAACGCTCCCAACGCGATATCATCCCAGCGATGCGCCGGCGCCGGCCCTTTATTGCTGTGCTAAGGGCTTACATATTTTTAAGAATATTATGTCCTAATTTCAAAACGATTTTATTTATGTATCGTATTCGAAGATACAGATGCTGGTATTGTCGGCTTTTACAAATTTTAATGTCGTTAACAAATTTTAGAAGCGAGTAATGTGTTATCTACTATAATAAAGATTTAATAAACGATCACGGAGCTCATCTAATGGTAAGTGATTCTGTGAATATCACTTCGAGTTTCCTGTGAATACTGATTGTGCCTATTTAAAAACCATTATAATGTCATATGGGGTGTATGCATTTATTATCTTGGGAAATGTCGTTTTTTTCAATCGACTTTACAAAGGCTGTGTCTAAAAAGGTTTTATTTTAATGCAACACTTGTTACGCGTGACTGGCAGTAATTACGATTGAAACTAGTGTTGTTCGCTGCTATTTGCAACCTTTTGGTGTTAGGTAAAATTTCGCAAAGGTTTAAGGAATCATTTACACAATGAGGTGTTAATTCACGATAACGTATAACAAAAAAAAATTATTCGATTCGTATATATAAATATAAAACCTTTTTAGTTGATTAAATAACGTAATTTAATGTTGAATAAATACTGGCCGAAAACATGGTGTTGGTTACTTTTAAAAAAACCTTTCTATCTCATATCTGTACAGCAATAAAGGGCCGGCCCTCCAACACGTGTCCCTCCTATCTCTGTGACCCACTTACACACACCAACGTGAACGCGTGTGTGTGCGTGACTTGTCTTGATACCTTACATGTTGCATTCAGACGCATTCACCGATGCTAGAGTTGCATTTGTGTGCGTAATTTTTGGAGTAAATAATGTTTATGTGTGCGTGCTTTTGAATAATAGACGTTCTATAAGGATGTAGTTTTGTGTTGGTGTGTGTATTATGAATTAGTGTAGCACTTTTAGTAGTTTCCTTATATTGTGATGTGTGGCTCTGGGAACGGTGTACGCATGTCGAAGGTATTGCTGTGTGTGCGTGATACTTTTTTATGACTTTATCGTGGGCGTGACAGTTTAAAAAACACAGTTTTGTTTGCGTTTTTTTTTTGTTCTTATTTTAATTCGAGACGCTAATATTGCCAGTTCTTAAAACTCTTGGAATTGAATCATCATTATTAGGTCAAGTATTTTTTGTTTTTTTTTTAGATTTTTTTTGTTTCCACGTAAAGTTGGCCTGAACGCGCATTGTGCGATGAGAGGATAACACTTTCCACACAGGACCTTCAGGACCTCACAGGACCTTCAAGACCTCACAGAATACCGGCATTAAACAGCAGTATGCAGTTGTGTGTTTCGTTTTGTGAATATAAGGTTAAGAAGGCCCCCTAGCTGGTAATGACGCATTTCATTGTAATCTTCAGGAGTGACGACGACAGAGTTTTATATGATACAGTCACCACTCGCCATCATGCGAGCAATGTGCTTGCTTGTCAGTCTTAGCATTATAAAATAAAAATGATGTAATATTTTCCATCATCGAGTGCTTAGAAGTGAGCGTAGCTACTCATTTCATCGAGTCTTCAGTTGTTATACCATAAGAAAATATTTGTAGCAGATATTGTCCTTGCATCGTCTGGGCCGGATGTGATGTGTTTTTATTGTATTAAGAGCGGACAAACGAGCATTGATGGTAAAATCCATGATGCCCACATGGATCCTCGATAAGGAATTGGAAGAATTAGGGTCAAGGGTTAAATGTCACGTCACCGGTAGTAAACTTAACAGTTTTGTTAGTTACTGCAGCATGAGTGGCTTGCTGCGACCAGGTGAAGATCACGTTGTCATAGATAGATGATCATCACCGTCAAAGCCTGTCCACAGTCCACTGCTGAACAGAGTGCTGCCCCACAGATTGGCTCAGCACGATCCTGAGCCACCTGCATCCATCACCTTCCCGCAAACATAGGTCGTCGCTCCATCAAATGAGGTGTTGTCCTACACTGCGGCAGCCAGTCCCAGGATGCAACTCCAGAACCTTTCCTCCCCATTGGTTATCGGTTCTACGAGCTATATGGCCGCCATTGCCACAACAGTTAGCTAATCTTCTCAGCTAGATCGGTCGACCTCGTCCTACTGGGGATGTCTACGTTGTGTATGTGGTGAAGATACATCCGAGCATAGCCCGCCCCATAGCTCGTTGAGTGACTCAGCTCTCTCATACGGCCTGCAGGGAAGGGGCATGTCTCTGTACCGTAAGTCATCACCGGAAAAGTTTAAAGACTTTGTGCGTTCATGGACTGCAATCATCACTTATAATGAAGTAAACTCGTAGTTCGTTAGTTAGTTGGCTCTATGCTATCTAATACACAAAATCAATGCTAATTAAAAACTAATGTTACTAAAATGTCATATCTGTTCACGAATATTAAATAAATAGAGCAATGAAAAATTCAAAAAAATAAAACATTTTTTTTTCCGCGAAACTCATTCGCCATAAAAAGAGATTACAATACTGGTGATAAACAGAAAAGGCGCTCGGTCTCTGATCTTAAATAAAGTATTGTATAGATTTGACATCATCTTTGAAAAGTGGTAGAGCTACGCTGCAATTTGCTTCTAGCTAAATGAATGGGTCGGCACGACGTGGGGAGGCCAACAAATCACGCTTTCATATAATAGCATAAACGTGCTGTATTTTGTCTGATGGGTTTAGATATTCCGAGATCGTTATTATCGATCACTTGACATTCCATCTCAGGCCTCATGGAGGACAAAGCATCTGCATTATGGACTCGATGGATATGATAGTCAGGTGCTCTATGTATATATTTAAATATATATGTATTTTTTTATTCTTTATAATAATACTAGCTACTTTACTTTTAGGCATACTTTACTTTAATTCACACGAGCAGCCATAATTAGAAATCGTAGCATAAAATAACATATACTTGTACAGACAAATATGAATAAAGACTTTGATATAAAACATTTTAATCGTTTAGTTTATTGCCTCATCTAGGAGGCAGGGCGAATATTTAAAACGCAGTCATATCATATTTAATATTTTCTACGTCCCTTGCTCTTACCGTATGTATTTTAAGGGAACTGACTAGTTCTTTCTGCTATTCCATTGAGTGATACTAGCACTGAACGGTAAACGCACTAGCTTAGTATAACTAATTTATTTATTTAAACTTCACTGGTTGCCAACAAAGATTCAAGTTGCAAATGTTATCATACTTGAGGTCTGTGTAATTGAGTTCCCATATTTTTTGCGGCGAAATCTGCGCTGCCGAGGGGTTATGGGATATCCGCAAGGAACTCAACCGAAAACCCTTTGTGCTTCGCTAAAATAGCCCGTCCCGAGGTTGTTTAAATTTCGTGGCCCCCATTCGCTTCTAGGGGCGGACTCGGAGGCGTCCATATCCCACCTACGGAGGAGGCCGTGAGACCCTTCAAAAAGGCGTGCTCGTGCTCCGGGGCGCCTTGCCTGGATCGATGGGGAGGGGTATGTCTTCCTCCCGGCGGAGGGGCGGCTGGCGCAGGCGGGGTCGCGAATGTGGGCGAAAGCGTTCCCGTGACCCCGCCATACGCAACGATGGTGGAACGCCATGGCCTTCGTAGTCAGTGCGAGTCCAACATCACTCATCCTTGCCCCCGCAGGGCTGGGTATGTAGGCATTTCCCCATGTAAAAGCCTGTTCTAGTCCAGGGGGGCGTGTGTAATGATCTGATCGCTACCCCAGAACCTTGACGGAACTATCACGAAGTCACGGCACCGCTTCGTGCCCTCGTCCTGCTCGCGGCCGGTGCTACTGGACGCTCGATTCCCGCATTCCCACACTGAATATACGATACACTTTGTCTTCATAAATTGTATCAGTTCATATGCACCGTCAGCGGTAGACTCAGCCGTATTTACTTGTACATTTCATATCAATAAACCTAGTAGAGTTTTTTTGTTGTGACCGAATATATGACGTATTGGGAGGACTTAATGCCTTAAAATATTCTCTACAAGTCAACCCGTGACGTAAAGAGAAATTGTGATAGGCAATGTACAATCCTAATGACAAATGTAACATTTCGCGTACTCTCTATATTATTGTTGCGTTGGCAAGTCTGATATCTTATGTGTTTGGCTGCGATATGTTTTTACGACGATATTTTATCGTACACATTGATTTACATGACAATTATTTTTCTTATTCAAAAAAAATGATTTAAAAATTATATACCGATATTTTTTTTTCTAATATTAACGTCGCAAAATGAACACACAGGTGATGATTGCTACCCCTAAAACCCCTTTCATCCCCAACATCGCCATTCCCATTCTAGATGCTCATGCGACACACCTCTGAGAATCTAGATGGAATATCTAATTGCCACCTTATACTCACCAAACAACACAATGGTGGTCCCTTAGCTGCAGCTTGATTGAACTACTTCCCCAATACTATATATTCATTCGCTTAAGGTTCATCATATTCAAATACAGCCTCTCGTGAGCTCAACGTCTTATTTTTCGATAATGATCCGAAGAGCCGACTTAGGAAGGCTCAAGAAAAAGGCTACACCTTTCTTAAAGGCCGGCAACGAATGTGCGACTCTTCTGGTGTTAACGTCCATGGGCGGCGATCACTTACCAACAATAAGACAGTGTGAGAAATGAGTACACAGTTTACGAGTAAGAGATCGCTGCAGCTATCCACGATGTAGGTGGGCGCATCCTGGATAAGGCACCAGGACTAAATAATCAAACAGTTGTCAGTGAGCGAGTTATTATTATTAATAATATTTATTACATTGAGAGTAACAAATTCGCTCACAGTTCACCTGATGGCAAGTGATTCCTGTACCCAATGACATCTACATTCATCAAGACAAGGAAACATTATACAGATTCGTTTTCACCCTAGAGGACTATGTTGGAATGCTTCGTTACCAGTAATAAAGGTCTCCAGATCCCTACACTCACCAGTAGAAACATAGCAGCATTATGCTGCTATTTTACGCTGGTATTCAGCGAGGTCTTGGTCTTATCCCGGTCGATCTGACCCATTAATTCTGCAGTTACAAATAAACTTCAGTGTAGCTCTACCACTGGCCCATTGTCATTCCAGCTTACCGATCCTTTGAGGCATGTCGATACCTTTGGTTCTTGTTTGAGCAACCTCGGTTATTGGACCCAAAAAAAGCATTGGAGTAACGCGCAACATAACGCTCCTGTGTTTTGTTTAGAGATCCAGGGTTCCAATAACTAGTTAAAATATGTCCCATCTGAATCCTCAAGGATGACATAAAGTCTTCATCTTGTTTCGTTGTCGTCTTGACGGAATTGACCCAGTCATCAATCAATGTCAATCATCCCGACAAGTCCAAGGAGCCTGTTATAATCATTCAGATTGATACCGTCAATAGCCCAAAGGTTTAGGGTACGGTCTGCGAAACTTAACATCTATTAGCACAAGTGTAAGACGGTGCGGTTGACGGGATTGTTGTCAATAATGTGAATAGTGTTGCTATCATTGAAAAAAATACGTTTTTTTATTAGTTTACCAAGTGGAGCACACTTGTAATATGTTCTTTATATATCTCTAAAACAAAGGATTTTGAGGAGTTTCCATTCACCGCAGAGGACATGGTAGACCATCACTTGGTTGTTACTTTTTAGTTTAATTGGTTAACTTAGAAATGTTTATAGTATTTCTAGCATTTAGCATTTTGATCATACCTCGTGGATACGATATTTGAAGAGGAAGAAATGTCTTTGTCTCCCCCGTGCCAATTATAGTGCAGGACGAAAGGGTTCTACGTCTGCCTAGACTAGATTTAGCAACCTAAGCAATTTCATCAACCAAGGTAAAGTGTGATTAGTACGTGATCAGTGACACAACTTCACGTACATAGTACGCAGTGTAGATATACTAAGTTGCAGTGTAGAGAATGCGGGCGACATCCGCGATGATATCTTGTAATAATTCAATAAGCGCAATGTTCCGCGAAAGGTCAAGTCCTGTACGCACACGGGACAGCGTTACTACCCAGTGGATCATTGATTAGCACACCTACATTGTATATGCGATCAAATAGGAGTATACAATTTAAGAGTCAATAGCCTAATCGTTTTGGGGACGGTTTTGCCAAACTTAGGGTCGTAGGTTCCCATCCGCCATCAGACGATTGCCATAGACCATATCCTAGCACAAGCATTTTTAGCTTATTTAGAATGGTTAATGTATTATAGCACTGTATTATAAATGATAGCACTGTTTTAAGATAAAAATTAGAAATTAGAAGGGTGTATCTTATTTTGGAAATGCAGACCAGTAGTAGAGCTGCGCTACTGTCTACGCCCTCATGGAATACCAGCGTGAAGTAGCATGGTAACGGTTCGGTGTTTCGTTTGGTGAGTGTAGGAATCCGGAGACTATTCCATCTTAGTCCTTAGGGACAACAACGCACCTCTATTGTGACTCCTTGTCGAGGATAAATTGAGGTGTCACGAGCAGCGGGAATCACTTATCGGGTGAACTGTGTGCTCGTGTCTCACCCTCGACTACGTCTAAAGAGTTTCTATGATATATTTTTACAATGATCGTCCATCAGTTTATTTATTTGACGTCCAAGTTTCATCGTAATGTTTTACTTCTCCGATGAGCAAGTGAATAATCAGAGCAGTCTAAATAATTTTACTGATGCCGTATCCAGCGATCGAACTAAGGTAGCCAGCACCAGGCCACTATGCTGCCGCGAGTTCGAGTATTACATAATCAAAAGTTTGTAAGAAATTAACCAAGGTTAAGGAGTTTATTCCAGGGAGGTTTTTTCCACAAAACTTTAAACCGAACCTGGGTTAAACGTTTGGCAAAAGCGGTGCGGTATCTCTGGCGGGAATGCTGACGGTTATTTTTAACTGGCTCAGTTAAATGGGACAACGCTCGGTTAGCGGGAAACGGTCGAATTGAATAACTGTACTCTTTTATGTAAATTTTACGTTAATAACTATCGCGATGATCAGATTTACACAATACTTTACATATGTAATATAACCGACCACGCCATTTTATTTCCTGCTCACTTGGATCGACGGCAGCAACCAAATTGAAAACATTGGAATCTGACATCCAACGTCTACTACTACGCTACATTCAGACAGAGAACTCAAAAATCTTGAAACCCGCACACAATTCAAATTATTAAGAAGTTTGAAAATAGGAACAAAAGACCAGAGAAAGATTGTACAGTGTTGGGAATTTCCCTAGCCAGGAGATTCCTGACGGTAAAGCATCACGAGAAATATTTACGGGGACCTGTGTGAGCTGTTATCATCAGCCCAACACTAGTCCACTGCTGAACGTGGGCTTCCATCACAAATTTCCACAGAGTCAATCCAGAGCCATCTGCGTCTACAGTGGGGTCGTCCTACATTAGATAAAGTGTCAAGGAACGCAACCGAACGCAGCATAAGTAGGTCAATACGACGGGGAAAGAACGCTTTCACAGAACTCCCATTTAGAGCAGCTCAATGGTGATATATGTATGTCATAAATTTGTTTGTGGCATCGTGTGGGACAAACACAGTTTACTCATATGATGACCCTGATCTACCCCTTCAACAAAGAGAATGACAGTACAGAATCTCTAACAAAAACAACAGAAACATCTCTACGATTTATTATTTTATGAACTCTTACTGGTACACGTACAAGAGATGACTACCTAACCAATGGTATGTGATCGTAACCTATAAAAATCCAAAGATTCACATACGCTGCCCACCCCTGAGGGCTGGAAGACGATTGGGTAAATAGATCTCCATTTCCCTTCACTCACCATACGAAACATAGCTACCTTAAACAGCAATTATGCGATATTAGTGTAGGTGTAGCCTTTTGGACAACCCATTCGTGCTGCCGCAAGTTTGCCTCGTTAGCTAAGTAAGCTTTGAGAAATGGAAGGAGAGGTATATTCAGAAGAGCATCTCCACACGATCTAAGCAAAGGTATATTCAGAAGAGCATCTCCACACGATCTAAGCAAAGGTATATTCAGAAGAGCATCTCCACACGATCTAAGCAAAGGTATATTCAGAAGAGCATCTCCACACGATCTAAGCAAAGGTATATTCAGAAGAGCATCTCCACACGATCTAAGCAAAGGTATATTCAGAAGAGCATCTCCACACGATCTAAGCAAAGGTATATTCAGAAGAGCATCTCCACACGATCTAAGCAAAGGTATATTCAGAAGAGCATCTCCACACGATCTAAGCAAAGGTATATTCAGAAGAGCATCTCCACACGATCTAAGCAAGAGGATCGATAAAATTAAAATTAAACTAGCCATAACTATGTATTGCGTACGGACGGCCTGGTTACCGAACGTCCGGCAAAACCTAGGGCTGTCGTGTGGAGAAATTATTCCCACGTATACATGAAGCCGTATCCCTTATAGCGTGTAAAATAGAGACAAAAATTTGATCATCGATAGATATAATATATCATTAAAAATAAAGTGTGGTTTTATGGAACATCCAATAGAAAGCGAAGTCTTTATCAATACATATGAGTAATAAAAAGAAGATACTTTAATGGTAGACTACGATGAGTGCCTAAACACTTTTACTCTCTTGTACTCTGAACTCTTTTAGTCTTCTTGTGAGTGATCGGGAGTTCATTATAAGGAAAAAATAGTACATGAGTCTTTCGTGAAATCGCCAACTTAGATTGGAACCTTATGTTTATGCCAGGTATTGTTTACACCAGGATTAAGATTATGGCAAATGTTCTTAACTTAGGAGATACTAATCAATTCAAATACTAGCCGAAAGTGAAACATCTTTAGAAAGAGACTATCGCGCATAATCTTAAGAAAACTTCGATTACATAGAGCATTGTCTCTGTCGCACAATACACTAATAATCCAATATTCCCAAATTGCAGAGATGACGCTCTACAAAATGGAAGCTGTCGAGACTGTACGTACGTATATTATTACGTACGCATATATATTTATTTATATGTTGTTGCTATAATAGATGTTTTTGTTGATATAGAAATATTGCATCTTATGTCATATACAGAATAGTATAGCTAGAAACTTAGTAAAATTCCTTGCATGTGAAAAATATTTGTAGGGCCATATTTTTTTTTTGTGGGCCTCAAATGTCCCCGAAATATATGTTTTTATTATTATTTCTTAGACATGCAGGTTACATCGCGATGTTTTCTTTCCTGCACGTGTTAAATGAGCACCTAAAAGTTCGATTAAAAATTTCACTCCTGGATCGAAGCAATTTTTTCTCGCGCACTACGACTTTTACTATTAAATTACTAGCGCGTTATTATACGACGAGCGTCTGGAATCCCAGCTCCGTTGAGGTCAAACATTTGTCCCGTAAAATTTTGCGAACATAATGGTTAATCGGAATTTATTTTTATTTATAAACATACGTTTATAATTCGGACGCAGTGCATCCCTGTTCGAAGCGTGCAAGTGCAATGTTTATTTATATCGGCCTAATTTCTAAAGTGGGATGCATTTGTGGGGCAGCCCTGCGTCCCTCGCGAGCCCCGCCTCGCAACTTATGTGTTCCTGGTGAAAACAGTTACGCAATATTAGTTTACGTCTAAGGAAGGTGTGTACGAGCGAGTGCCTGAATGATGGTAATGTTCTCCCAGTTGGCTTTTTTTTTATGTATGGATATTGTATTGTACCGTTGGTCGTAGTGGTCTCTACAGCTCCAAGTTTACCAGAGGATCCCTCTGGTCGAGCTTGGAGCGGGTCTGTTGAATTTAGTATGAGACATCTTTCTTTTACAGGTTGCACACAAAATATATTATAGTGGACGCGTGGGGTTGCCGGTCCTGGATTCAATGTCCAGCTGAAGAACAATATCAAAATTGTTGGCTTTCGGGTCTGAGTGTGTTGTGTGTATATCTCGTATCACATGCATTACATCGTTTTAGTGAAGGATACCTCTGTTTGCGCGCATTATAATGATATTGTGTAGTTGACACGACTATAACATCTGGCAATAACCGGAAGATATCGTAGTGGTCGATATCGATCTGGCGATATCGATCTGGCAATAACCGGAAGATATCGTAGTGATCGATATCGATCTGGCAATAACGAAAAGATATCGTAGTGGTCGATATCGATCTGGCAATAACCAGAAGATATCGTAGTGGTCGATATCGATCTGGCAATTACCAGAAGATATCGTAGTGGTCGATATCGATCTGGCAATAACCAGAAGATATCGTAGTGGTCGACATCGATCTGGCAATAACCAGAAGATATCGTAGTGGTCGACATCGATCTGGCAATAACCAGAAGATATGGTAGTGGTCGATATCGATCTGGCAATTACCAGAAGATATCGTAGTGGTCGATATCGATCTGGCAATAACCAGAAGATATCGTAGTGGTCGATATCGATCTGGCAATTACCAGAAGATATCGTAGTGGTCGACATCGATCTGGCAATAACCAGAAGATATGGTAGTGGTCGATATCGATCTGGCAATTACCAGAAGATATCGTAGTGGTCGATATCGATCTGGCAATAACCAGAAGATATCGTAGTGGTCGATATCGATCTGGCAATTACCAGAAGATATCGTAGTGGTCGATATCGATCTGGCAATTACCAGAAGATATCGTAGTGGTCGATATCGATCTGGGAATAACCAGAAGATATCGTAGTGGTCGATATCAATCTGGAGGACATGATAATCATATTATAATGAAGTATTTGCAAACGCATTCTCCCCTCCTCGTCTTCTTTAATATCTACCATCATCATCGCAGCCTATTAATATTTGCCAGCATGAATGCCTATACAAGTTAGGTGTGTACAAGTAAATACAAGTTAGTTAGTCGTGGCTTCATCTGGTGGGGGCGTCGTCTTACACTGCGACTGCTTTCCCCGCCATCGGTTATCAGTTCTACGAGCTATATGGCCAGCTCATTGCCACTTCAGCTTGCTTCTTTTAAGCTAGTATATCGGTTACCCTACAACAAAAGCTAATTGCTTTGAAATACAAATTATTTAATTTGTTGTATAGTTTTATTCTCTTCGTCACTTTGGCTAATAATCAAACTAAAATCTTCACACTTAACTCCAGCAAGACTAATTTAGCACAAACAGGAAGACATGTTTTTTTTAATTAAAAGTACTTATTGTCTATTGGAAGTTATTGTTGTTAATTCAATTATATTTTCCTCAAAGCAATCACGCACATTGGTTTGTTTATTTCTTTTCATTTGTAATTTTTTTGTCAACTTTACACCTGCTATGGATTTTTATCTTAAAACAAAATTGTGTAATGATTTTCTTCTTCTTTGAAGCGTCAATAGCCTAATGGTTTGGGGTACGGTCTGCGTAACTTAAGGTCGTAGGTTCGAATCCACTATTAGAATATTGTAGTAAATCCTAGCACAAGCATTTTCAGCTTAGTTGGAGTGGTTAACTGCAATATTAGTAAAGTTAATAGCATGACTAATATTCTTTTTAAAAAAACAAGAGATTTTTTTTTTTTCTTTCTGGCGACGGTGATGCATATCTGATCTCTTCTCTTCTTTACACAATCTAGAAGAGAATTCATTTTGAACGTGAAAGTCTGATACTGTAATGTATTGAAATTAATACTAAACATCAAGATTCGAGAGTCAACAACGTTTGGGTACGGTCTGCGAAACTTTAGTAGAGTAGTAAGAAGATTGGAATACGTCATTCCACATTTGTCATGAAACATGTCCCAGCATAAGACAGTTAAAGCTTGGATGGAGTGGTTAATACTCGAAGCATTGATAGCATGCTTTATGTAACGAATAGAAACAAACCGTAGTAATATTGCTCATAGGACAGAAAATAATACACCTATAGACAAGAAAGTTTTTCCATTCGCAAATTCGTAATGGCGATTTTTTTTTTTTTTTTTCGGGCTGATGGCCGCTGTTAGCCCCAGGGCTTTTACAGTTTCACCGGGTTGAGAGGTGACCGAGCGCTTATGGCTCTCAGTCGAGACCTCTATATATGGGTAACCAGCGCAAGAATCCCGGAGGAGCCTCGGCTTGGACCGTTACCCTGTTTCGCGAGAGCGTCTGACTCGAGGGTGCTCAAGAGGGCCGAACCTCGGCTCGGTCAGTTGCTTCTGACAGAGGATTATCTTAATTAATATCACTATTATTATTAACTACCTGTACCACCACTTCAGAATGCGTGGGCGCTGGAGAAGAAGTGGCGCAAGAAACTCCAGCAACGCTTCTATCTGTATGGACTGGAGAGAACCGGCCAGTGACATGGCGGTATCGCGAATAACTTTGTTTGCGACGCCCTCGCCGTCGGCGGGGCGATATGAGGGTGCAATGTTTGTGTGTTGTGTTTTATGAAGGGCTTGGGCCTGGTGGTTGCGTCCTCAGGGTCGTCGAGGGCGTGCCTCGGTCTCCTACGGACGCGGGTAAATCTGTGATTCGCGATGGGATTGTAAGTGGCGGCACTTACAATCAAAGGGTTTCGGTGTGTGACGGCAGAGTCGAAATATCGGCGAGAAGCCTGCTTCAGGTACTGAGCTATGGTCGGCAGCTCAAGATCTATGTGTAGATTTTCGTTACGCAAGAACCACGGCGCACCGGTGGCCTTGCGCATGAAACGATTTTGTATTATCTGAAGTCGGTGAATGTGACGCGGGGAGGCATGCGCAAAGACGGGCTTGCGTATGTCATTATGGGTCGGACCGTCGTAATGGCGAAGAACGTGCTATTTGTCTATTAGTTTTCTAAAAAATTTAAAAAATAATTTAAGTAACAGACAATATATAAGTATATATATAATCCCACTACTGGGCATAAACGTGTGAGGGTGTTAGATGACAGTCCGGCACGGCTACACTACGGATTAGCGACTTAGCTTCACATCTCTACGAAATATATATTTTTTTATTGATTACTCATAGCAACTGTAATATGTTTACCTTCTATGTTTACCATAATCGCCGTGGTTGTCGCACCTGATAAATGAATTCACTTAAATGCATTTAACAAACAATTTCTTCGGTTCGGTTTGCTCGCGTTCCCGTTGAATTAAAAGCGACAACAAACACACCGAGCTACCACGTCACAGGTTCATATATATAATATAGTTCTATGACAATGCATTTAATATTAAATCACAATTGAATTCAATGTAGAGTGAACCAAACGGCGTCTCTAACCATCGCGTGTCGATCGAAGGGGAAATAACTAACATCTTCCATTGTTCAGATCTTATGCATAATTAGATGCAAGGGCAAGGTCGGTGACGTCTTCCTGGATTATCGTTTCCCGGTGAATTTATAATCTATGATTGTTTTTTAATCGATTATCTGTAAAGAGTTATAACTTTTTTATTTTTATGTGTAAATGAAACGAAATGAAATCCGCATCATTCACTTACTATCAGTTGAACTGTGTGTGAGTTTGTTCCTCAATGTAATTCAAAAAAACACCGTTGTTTTGTGCGAGCAAGAGTACCGAGCTCCTACGTCATCACGCACAGCCAGGGCCCTGGGCTCCATTCACGATCGATGATTTTATTTACAACAAATTGTTGATTCGAGTTTACGTAAATGGAAAACTGAGGTCCTTAACGTGTTTATGTCTTGTTCACCCAAACTATCGTCAGCTTTGTTATGTATCTTTGCATCCGCAGTAGGAGCTCACAGCATCTTGTGGTCTTGCAGTGGTTTGTTTAGCACTGCCCCCCGTGATCATGAGTGAAGTGAAGTGTTCGGAACGTTTTTTTTTTTTTTTAAATAAAAATAAACGCGGTAAAATACGTAAAATGAGCTTTGTTCAATGTGTTCGCCTAAATATAAGTCAAATACGTATTTCGTGTGATGGGTGAAAGAAGTTATGATAAGCGTATTATTGGTGACAAGGCATTTAATCTTTGTCAGATGCATTGTGCGCTCGTTAGACACCAGAAATATTTTTAAACTTCATTATTAAAGCGGTCAAAAAAATTACGTATTCAGTAAATAAAATAGTTGCGTATCGATCGTCGTTAATTTTCCACTCGGGATTCGATACAAAAACATTTACATAAATACGTTTTCTTGCCAGAAATTTGCGCGGTAACTCGACCCCGTATGTCCGATGTCACAGAGTAACACATCGCAGAGGTGACTCGCACGCTCTGCACAGATTAAAAATAAGTATTGTTTGTCTCTTATCTTCTTTTTATGCAAATTATAACTGTAATTAGAATAAAAATATCAATAGATATTTTTTTATACCAAGTTGTCTGCATTGCTTACTGATTGACACGTCTCAGTCGCGGATCTTTGATCTTTTTTTTTTTATTTATTTTGAGACTTCAATCCACTGAAAAAGTTAAATCTGATGCTTGTACGCGTAGTTATTTTTCATAGTTTTTTTTTTTTGTAGCTAAGAGTGGAAAAGATGACACCAACGGATTACACCTGATAACTGCAACCTGTAAATAACTTCATCCATCCTGAACTGAAGATTGTACATGCCATGTCAGCCCTGAAGACAGAGATGGAAAACCTCTAAAGTTACTAGGACTTCGGATCCCTAAGCTCACACACTGGTATTCTGTGAGGAACGTAGTCCTTCCGCGGACGAACCGATCAATCTATGTTACAGCCTGTGTCTCAAGCCGATTTCTTCCGCAATAAAACTATAATATATGATATATATTATATATGTTCCTTGTTCAGAATATATCTTACGATAACAATTTAACGTGTTATTCTTTGCGTAAATCGATTTTTAATAGTTATATAGTAGCCACGCCGCAGTACAGCCAACATAGCTCAAAAGATCAGCGAGCTGTAGTGGAAATAGGCTGACCATATAGCATATATAACCGATAACTGATGAAGAACGGTTCTCGGGTGACAACCTCGGACTGACAATCGCAGTATAGCACGACGCTCCACTAAAAGGAGCGACTGTTCAAGTTTCCGGGAGCTCGATGGATGCTGGCTCAGGATCGTGGTTTATGGCAGTCTATGATCAATATTCAGCCACGCTGTTGCTAGTTTGCAATGAGAGTAAATAGAGATTCGAGACACTGCAGACAATACACGAAAACTTGCACGATACACTAATATTTTTCTTCGACTAAGAAACGAGCCCAGGATTCTGGCCACAACGCCATATGCGTCAGTATCCGATATACTGCGTCTGCGACAAAAAAAATTGAATCTAAAACTATAGTGTCTGTTGCTTACGTCGTCTGTGAATATATCAAATTATATCTAACCAAGCAATTTTTGTATATTTGCTACATTCGCAAAAAATTCAATTTGCATACACACCTGTGTGTGTGCAAATCGTGTACTTTTATATTTAAAACAACAAACAAACACTTAGTTCACCTAATTATAACCACACTTAAATGACAACTATGTCCTCCTGGTCGATGTCGACCATGGCGATATATTCTGGTTATAGAGCCAACCATCATCTGTGCAGATTAATTTATAGTGCCGGTATTCGAGCGAACACGGAGGCACTCACTCATAGTCACCTTCCTCGTGTGAAATAAGATCGGAGGAAGGTTCAGATGCTGCATCAGGGACACGAGGCATACATATCAATCGTAAATCATAAAACTATATTATAGATACAGGATGAATGAGTCGTGTTAGTAGGTAGCATTTGAATTTAGCGTTAAATAGCAGCGTTATGCTGCTGTGTTTCGTCTGGTGAGTGCAGGGATCCGGAGACCTTTATTTATACTGGTGACGAGGCATTCCATCTCAGTCTTCAAGGGTGACAACACATGTGTATTTTGATTCCTTGTCAGGAATGAATGTAGATGTCATGGGCAGCAGGAATCATTTGCCATTGGGTGAACCGTGCACTAGTTTGTTACTCTCAAAGTAATCAAATATAAAAAAGCGATCATGTATTTATCTTTGAACGGCGGTGTGGTGTAGCACCTGGCCTCCCAGGGAGGCCTGCCGACGAATAATATTCGGGAATCACAATGATTGGTTTTCTTGGCTGTCACTGCATCCGAAGCCGCCTCCGATGTTATCGCACATGCATTCATTGCATCGCGATAGGGTCAGGGACAAAGAGTGAGTACAGAGCCACTCAAATGCTTACTGTCAACTCGCAATGACCTGAAGATGTCCCCTTGGTGTTCGACTTGGACCACCATAACCAATACTATCTGAGAAATAATTTTCAAACTGATGACGTTATACACGCGACGTACAGTCTGCAAATTATTTATGTCACACTCAAATAAGGCTCAGTGCACACTATTATAATTAATATAATAATTAAATTTAATATTCTAATAGTGTGAGCGCATCCTCGCTTCCAGCTACCTGTATACATGAATGGGTCGGCTGGACCGGGAAAGGACGTCGCCCTCACAGATTACCAGGATAGTATATTACTGCTGTGTTTCGTATGACGAGTGTAACGAGTAATTCCTTCTCAGTCCTCAAGGGTGACCACGCATCTTGAATCTTTGCTGCAGATAGATGTTTGATGTACCAAAGTGGTCACTTACCAACAGGTGAAATGTGACCAAGGCATACTTAATTATAAAAAAAACAATATAATGTTTGTGGTATTAATAGACACATAGTAAGGCCTAATGTTCTTTATTTAATTTAATGTCAGTCAAGGTGATCAGGGAGACAATGCGTGTATTTATGATTCGTCCGCCAATGTTGGACGCTGGCCGTTGCAACGTTTGATCGAACTTTAAGAAAATTAAAGTTGAATACACTACGAGTTCACAATACAAAACATAGTCAGCGTCAATATCTAATGGTCTAGGGTTCGGTCTACGTTACTTAGGGTCGTCACTTCTATTGTTTCTGTTACTTCATTTTTTTTTGTAACCTGTTAAATAAACAATTACTTTATTTTGTCAACGGTCATATTATAATTTTTCATACATTTTTATCTGTATGATTTTTCCATTATTTTTTTTTATTACTTTGTTTCATTATTTTTTTTTTAGTTATAAATGAGGAGCGCCAACTCTCATATGTAGGCTTCGCGGAAGATCAGGGATGTGACCCTAATTCACAGTGGAGAGAACCTTTTCTTTATTTGAGCGCACAGCAGGTTTCATTAATTTATCATTTCCTTTAGTATTTTATTCGTTTGTTTTTAATTGTTTTCACTGTATCTGATTTGCTATATATGTGTGCAATAAGTAATAAATTAATATAACCATTATTATTAACGACTCAACTATTGTCATGAGGCATCTAAGACAGACAACTTCAGCTTAGAGTGGTTAACGGGAATGTTAATAAAACTGCTGGCATACATTGAAAAAAAAAATGTGTGTGACAATCGAGCACACAGCTTATCTGATCGTAACGGGTGACTGCGGCACAACACATCTCTCAGGAACAAAGATTCAAGCATGCTTCATTAATCCCGAAGACTGAAACGCCTCGTTACCTGTATAGTGTGAGGATTTGATCTCTCCCCGTTTGTGCGTTGCATGACCCATGTTCTATGAACTAGTACGTTTTCCCATCTCAGACTTTGTTTGAATAATTTTTCATTATTTTTGTTTAGTTATAAATGAGGAGCGCCAACTCTCATATGTAGGCTTCGCGGAAGATCAGGGATGTGACCCTAATTCACAGTGGAGAGAACCTTTTCTTTATTTGAGCGCACAGCAGGTTTCATTAATTTATCATTTCCTTTAGTATTTTATTCGTTTGTTTTTAATTGTTTTCACTGTATCTGATTTGCTATATATGTGTGCAATAAGTAATAAATTAATATAACCATTATTATTAACGACTCAACTATTGTCACGAGGCATCTAAGACAGACAACTTCAGCTTAGAGTGGTTAACGGGAATGTTAATAAAACTGCTGGCATACATTGAAAAAAAAAAAGTGTGTGACAATCGAGCACACAGCTTATCTGATCGTAACGGGTGACTGCGGCACAACACATCTCTCAGGAACAAAGATTCAAGCATGCTTCATTAATCCCGAAGACTGAAACGCCTCATTACCTGTATAGTGTGAGGATTTGATCTCTCCCCGTTTGTGCGTTGCATGACCCATGTTCTATGAACTAGTACGTTTTCCCATCTCAGACTTTGTTTGAATAATTTTCATTGGCCTCTTGATTTGCCGTTTATCGTATATTAAATTGAAGTTTTTAAACGATTATAAAATGTTGAATTCCTTTTACCTTTGCTTCAAACATTGGGCAGTTGGAGTTTGGTGGTATGAGTCCGCTGCAGACTTGGCAACGTGATAGGCATCTTGACAACTCAGTCTGGATCGAGAGTCTTACACTCAAGCGTTAGAAATGCGTTGAGGGCAAAGTGTTATTTGTATTTAAAACGTCAAAAGACTATCTTTGGCCTTTTCTATCCCGTTTTAGTCAGTTCCTGACTGCAACCTCATCCGATGGTAATTACCGATGTAATATATGACATAAATGGATCGGTTCGACCGGAGCAGAAACGCGACCTTGCAGAATACCAGCATAATGTTGTGTTTCTTCTCGTGAGTGTAGGAATACGGAGCCCTTATGGTGACGAGGCATTCCATCTCAGTCTTCAAGGGTGACAACATCTGCATTATGATTCCTTGTCAAGGATGAATGTAGATGTCGTGGGACGTAGGAATGATTCCTTGCCCTCAGGTGAACAGTGTGTGAGTTTGTTACTCTCAATGTAATTAAAAAAAAGGTTTGGACTATTCCATTTTAGTCTTTAGCTGTAAAATAGGTACGTGAGCTAATGGTAAGTGATCTATGCGTAGACTTCGACTACAGCGATATCATCTAGTCATAATTAGCTCCATCAAGATGTACTGATGACGATCTGCGTGGGATATATCTGTGTTTTTGTGATTACGTAAACACAGGGTCACCTACTCCTCGACCCTTCCTCATGTCATGAGGAACAGAATGGTGTCAAACACACGAGATATACTATGTGCTGAAAGATAAAATCCGAAAATCTACAGTTTGTGGGTGCCTAAATGTTGTTTCTCGAACTTCAGAATCGACCTTCTCTTTCTCTCGTAGAGACTCGGATTCGACCCTTATAATATAAGCCCTTATGTTTAGGAGGGAGGTAAATATAAAGACCATTATTGTATATTAAATAGGTATTTATTAAATTTAATTGCACCTACAACATCAAATGATTTGCGCTTTTCGTTAACATTCAACGAATACATTGTCAGAATATTAGGCCTCTTTAAGTTTCCAAGAAAAAGACATTAAAGCAAAAATATACATAAAAAAATCATTGTTACACATGATTACGACTGTATATGACACGTCTTTGGCTCGGGACAAAAAAAAACAACAGAAAAAAGCATTCCTAGCACCATCTGGACAATGAAGAAACAAACATAAATATAATTTAATTAAAAAAAAAATAACAATATTAAAAATGCTATGTAATAGGGAAAGAATGAAACTATGTTTCTTAATGGGACCTTCACACGAGCGCTTCGAAAGTCGCAGCGATTTTATAAATGTAATAGTCGAAACTTTGTAGTTTTACATAAAAAAAAATAAGTTTATATGTACTTAAGTAGTGATACATTGCATTGTAAAAATGATTTCTATCTTAAAATTACTTTAGGTATGTCATTAATAAAAGCAGGTAAAAACGGGACGGAGTTGCTGAGAATTTTCTAAAATAGTTATTATCATTTCTACACACCAATGACGCTTAAATGTAAATAGTGGTGACACCATCCAGGTTCGCCATCTCGTTCATCAGATGTATATGATTTTTAGATATTTTAAGTTTAGATAATATAACGTAAACCCAGACAGCCGCTGCCTATGTTATTATTGTTAGAAGCAACAATTAGATTTTTAGGTTAAGTTTATGTTGCCTTGGAAGCGAATACTACAAGTGGCCAGATTTTCTGAATACTTAGCCACGACCGGCGAACGAACAGTGCACATTGTTGAAAGTATTTATAAACGAAATATACAATCACTCATTAAATATAATAAAAGGCTTTACTATCGAACGTTCGAGAATTTAAAAAATGATTTATATTAAAATCTATTTCGACGATTTTTTGTAGTAACTGGTTATGTCGTTGGTGTGTAGATGCCATTATATTTAGGATTCATATGGTAACTATATGTTTCGGAACCCGTTTTGATTATGATTAGCAAACCTTTTACACTTAACACGTAATTATATAATTGACACTATTTTAACACACAACATTCAGATTGACAACACAAAATACTTTAATAGCTTAAGATCCTTGCTCGTTTAAACTTTCAATTAATTAAGTAAGATACATTAACACTTGGATATAAAATTCCAAGTTGTACTTCCCATCCATTAGTGCCCAATTAACGTGTATCTATCATAAACAATTATTTTTTCTCACTTAAACATAATTAATTAGACATAAGAAAATCTAACAAGTATCGTAAAGGTACGTTTTAGGAATAAACATTTTAGAAATCAACAAAAAAAAATTAATATTACATAATAATATCCCATAGCTGATACCATGATCGCTTAGCGTAATACCTTAATATGTACATTTTATTAAATTATTGAAAGAGAAAAAACAGTAAAATTATAAAACAGAAAAGGTACGTAAATAAAAAAAAAATATTTTCGATAAACACATTTTCCGAACTTCTATTAACAAAATATTAACAACCAGGGTCAGAAATAATAAAAATTAAGCCATTAAATATATTTTCACTTATTTCTAAACCTTTTCTGATTTAACATTTATAGAAAATATCCGAACAAGCCGCAAAAGAAATGGAAAAAAAGAATGAAGACAAAATTATTACAAACTAAATCATTCGGTTACTGATCCAAAATTATATACAACCAATTTACATCATATTACAAGAACTAAGTTTTATTCTATATTACACAATATGTTAATTATCTTAAGTTACATTATTTCAAAAATATTTACGTTTTCGTGATATAAATTTGTAAATGGATTAACACTTTATTGTCTCAGTCATAAGAATAAACGATAGTACATAGTCTGTGGCATCTTTTTTCCTAACATCAGTTTCTTTTTTCTTCTTTTTTATAAAATGTTATTATCCAATCTTTTAAAATAAATTGAATTTTGAAATAGAAATATTCAAGATTGACTTGAAAATAGTAAAATTTATTTTTTATCTTGGACTTAAAATTAATAAAGGTTAGTCACAAATATGGTTTGGCAGTGACAAATTGAGCTGAAAATAAAAACTAATTCAGTTCTTTACTCCGTCTTGTATTTAATTATGCAAATGAATTTAAGAAAATGGAGCACTAGACAATCAATTTTTTTTTAATATATTGAGTAAATTACGTTCAAAAACTAGATATTTTATAAAAATGTTTGTTAAAAGGGTAGTCTAGGTTGGAAACTTTAAATGTTCCAAAATATAAATAGATCTTTCGTGTGATTGCAAAACATCATATATAGCTCAGACCAGTTAATATACAGACAAATCGTCATTAAAAAATGATTGAAGAGAACCGGCAAGGTTTGCCCATATTTACAAAAACTACGAGGTCAAACCTTGTCGGTTATATGGCTTCTTTTCTTAGTTACGTATTGCTTGGTCCAAGATATATAATATAATATCTCTTAAACAACAAACCCGGCCACCATTTATGAGATCACATCTTTGCGGCCAGAGTATGAGTTTGAGAAAAGACTTTAAAAAAAATAACCTAAAAATATCCGTGTATATTTATATAAAAGTAAACGGTATAAATCACAAAGTAATTTCGCTAACTAGGCTTGTTTTAAAGATGCTTCACTTAATTAAGTCTAATGCACGATATCACACGGAGTTCGTTCACAGTATGTTGAGTTCTCGACCTGTAACAAAATATAAAAATTATTATAATTATCCAGTTATACTTATTATGACACATACTAAATAGCAATACCAAAATCCGCAGCGATAGCCGCTAGCAAACCGATTCGATCCATGGTGCCGACACCAATGAAAAGGAAGTCATTGTGAAAAAACCTGCATGTCTAAGAAATATAAATAGAAATATTTCCAAGGCATGTGAAGTCGCGGCAGACAATGCTACTGCACCCTCGCTAGAGAGAAGGCTTATGCCCAACAGTGGGATTTATATATATAGACTGTTACTTTAGTTTTATGTAGTATATTTTGTATTTTCTAGCTCCAGTATTATTAACCAGTTTTTTACCACACATTATTTCTTACTTACCAAATTCATAATTTCATTTATTGTCCCATTCTTTCTAACACCATTCAACAAACATATCGTTTATTTCTTTTATAAAAAAAATGTGTATAGTTTCTAATTGTTACTTTTATTACTCAAATATGTATAACCCTCAGTAACCGTTGAGGGTTATAAAAGCCTTCATCTGAGGTACAGGTATTCCTGGCGGTGACAGCACATTCTTCTATATAAATTTAAGAGCACATCTTGAACAATACCTACATATATTATATTATAATTAAATTGTAAATAACACTTATCAAATAAATTTATCATTACGATAATATATTTGTACTGGTGATTTGATTGAATGATTCCTCCTTACAAAAGAAAAACACATGCCTATACGACCGGAGTAGGACCTCGCCCTCACAGAATACCAGCGTGAAATAACAGCACAGTGCTGCAGTTTTCGTCTGGTGAGTGTAGGGATTTGAAGACCTTTAGTACTGTATACAAGGCATTCCATCTCTGTCCTCAAGAGTGACAACGCATCTGCATTATGATGCCTTGTCAAGGATGAATGTAGATGTCATGGGCCGCAGGAATCACTTGCCATCAGGTGAACTGTGTGTGAGTTTGTAACTCTCAATGTAATAAAAAAAGCACTTTCAGCTTAGTTGGATAAGTTAACGGGAATGTTAATAGCACTGGTAACATTGATTAAAAAAAATCTTACCTTAAATACCACTCGTCTTATTTACGCGCAAACAGAAGGAACTTGAACGTAAGAAATACGAAGATTTCAAAAAAATTTCAGCGTATATGAGCAGCTTGATACTAATGTGTTTTGTCTGGGGTGTAAGATAAATACGAGACCAGTACCAGTTGAAACATCATACTCATAAATGGGTCAGCTTGACAAGAGGAGGAACACGCGTAATATCTATATATTGTTGAGAATCTTTGGGGGATCTCATGAGTCGCAATCATTATTGACTACCAGGAGAACAGTGGGGTCAGTAAAAATTTTGAAAAAAAAATGTTATTACGAATAATTATAGTACGAGGCAGCTTTATACTCAAGTGATAAAGCGTTGAGTTAAGATTGTTTATCGAGGATACTAGTCGAATGAGTCACTTATCAATTGTGGAGAACTGTGACGTCATATGTATAATTTTTTTTTAAAAAGGAGTAGAAAATTATATAAGCTATCGACTATAGCCTGATGGTTTTTTTAAAAAAAAAAGCAATGGGAACACTTTACACGCTTGGGGGGAAAGTTATGTGTCTGGTTGTGAAGTATTATTTACAAATGTTTTGTTTAAACAACTAGAATTATTACACATGACATTTCGCATGGAACTCAAAAGCATCAACGTCTGACAAATGGAAGTATATTTTAATAGAAATCGTATAAGCTTATAACTCAAGACAAAATTTTCTGGATACAAATAACTAAAGCCGAACATAGAGAAGTTAAGTAAATAAGGAAGCAAATATTACTTTAAATTAATTTAGATCATATACACATTAACAGCTTATTAATACATGAATGCAAAAATAATTGCGAAATTTATCACAAATTGATGCTTTAACAAGCCCTAAGGCGCGTGATATAAGTTGATGTATGCCGTATATATAAAAATCGATTCGAAAATTATTCAACAGCGACGCGATATATCGACATTCTCCAATCGGTTACGTGAAGTGTTACCACATAGAAAATCAGGGAAACGAGGTTTCGATGTTTCGTTAGCTGTGGTCAAGGCCGTGTCATCATAACTGTTAATTTATAACTCGTCTAGTTCTCTTGACGTCGGTTTTGAGCATTTCATCCGTTATGCAATGAGATTGCATTCGGCGTTGGTAGTAAGTCTTGAAGACCAATTAAGATAAAGCAATTACTCTTTACGATATACTATATTGCTTTGTATTTGCGGTGATGAAATCTAATTCCACATACCCAATCTAACTGCCTGGCTGTGTTTGTGATGATGATCGTGTTTACAAATGTCAACATGTTCACACTGATCTCTTTTAACGAAGGTGATGTCGTCGGTCATCCTTCTTTATTCCAATATCTTTATCGAACATACGATAGCCGTGATGATTTCATATGCAATTAACAAACAATGAACTGACCAAATATTGATGAACCCATGATGTAGTAGCCAGATACTTAGCCAGATGTTTTAGAGGACTACAGGAAAACTTTAGTAAAAAATAGTAACTATACATACTTTTCGTGGTTTTATTTCGCATACATAGTAAAGTAGTAGAAAAAACGTAGATGCATTCTTCATAATAAAAACCATTAGAGACTAACATCCGCATACAATTACCTATAATACCTAAGTATATATTCTGATAAGTTTACTGACTTTTATCTTATTTAGGCGAACGATATTATTAGGTACACAAATATGAAATTAGCGGCGAAGCGGCTACTTTGATCTCAAATAATCTGGCGTTTGGTTAGGAATTAACAAGCGATCTATTTTAACTTACACCTTCTACTTAATATTGGGCGTACTATCTGCTGTCACACACACTCGTACCGCTATGACTTGCTAAGACGAATACCTAACTTTTAATAGTTACCAACGTCCGAGCAAAAATGTTGGTCCGGGGAACTGTGTCAGCCCGCTTAAGAGAAGTTACGTCAGAACCACGGAAGCTTGTCGACCGACTTTCACAGACCAACTTACGTAACACCGAATTCGTATTGCATAACAGCTCCACAGACCTAATGTCCCACTGAAGCACTTACATCACTTTTATAATAATTTTTGGCGGGTAAAGTTGAATGTTGGTAGAAAGTGGAACGTGTGAATGGCAACACTGAAACGGTTAATTAGGCCGCGTTCACACGGCGCGTTCGATTGCGTTTTTTAATCACGCCGATGTTGCAATCGTTTGGGTTTTTTTGGCAACAGGATGTTTAAATAAAAACGGATGCATAGATCCGCTTTGAGTAAGAGGAAAAAGCACCTTGATCTCATACCAAAGTCTGTTGATTTTTAAACAGCGGAATGTTAAATACAAAAAAAATCATTACTATCAAGAGCCTGTGACTGTCTACTCACCACGGGGCACACCATATAGCCCACTTTTCGGTTTTAACCATCTAGTTTCTGTCGACCAGAGCTGCCATATTCACAGTAAAGCCATGCTCCCATGGTATTCTATCGTGTAAACAATGGCTGTCTAAAACTCCTCAACGATTAGATAATATCATCAAAATGGAAACGTTCGTCTGATTTATCGGTTCTTAAGTCTGACATTTTTAAGTTATTTCGTGCTCGACATAAAAATGGTACATAGAAACTTATTTGGCTTTACTTGATGAATAATTGTGTAAAATATTTTTTATGGAACACTTGATCATGTTCACGTCTTCGACCGCGGCAACAACATCTACTTATTACCAGACGACATCAACTGCGCAGGATATATCATAGTGCCGTAAGCATCTGCGCAAACACGACAGAGGCGCTCAGTCGTCGTCCCCTTCCTTAGTCCGATGTAATCCGTGTGCATTAAGATCGCAGGAAGGTCAATTTGTGATAAACCAATATTGTTCCTCGGATGGATCCGAGCCGCAGTAACCATGGGTGCTCAACAAATATGCCACGCGGCCGATTCACATACAACATATACAAGGGCTTGATTAAGTCTCAGAAAGCAGATATTGTGAACACCCTCCTCCTTGTTAATTCCAATCAAAAGATCTGATATTAACCCTGTTATTCCCGCAAAATGTAGCAAGTAGACGCAGTGCATAATTTAGACGTAAACTTAATGTCAGTAAAAATCACCCATAACATTGTGTTTGTATAATCAAGAGATGAATCTTAATATGCTGCACGATCGTGGACCATTTCACATCTTAATGGAATAAAAAAAAATATGCTGCAAGATCGTTGTCCATTTCACATCATTGTAGAAAAAAAAACAAAAGCTAGCCATAACCATTAAATTATGAACAAAACAAACGCATTCATCATATTGAATCTGATAACAACATTAGAGTTACAATTAACTTTAATATACGTTACTCTCACACTCACGGACACGCACACCAGCCTGTCCTTACAAGTCAAACGGGTGGAGTCATAAAAAAATCACAGAGTAGGGTCATTGCACCCCGGGCACCCAAAACGCATGCCAATGCACTCTAGCGCATGGCTAGAATTGTGGCGGGAAAACTTTTGATAATGACTATATTGCGTTTAGAACTTCTACGTAGTTATTGACACCCACAAAACATTCGCAATTTTTGCTTACAAAAAATGTAATTTCCTGACTTTTATATAAACGCGTAATATTGATATAATTATGATAATATTTGTAGACATCTAATTAATTTATAATTATGTTTATCCAAGTGTTCTTCAGAAACTACAAACATGATCGTTTATTTAATTCTTTTATACAGTATCGTTTCTACAGAAATAAGTTTTTTGACAGATTATTGACTGTTACCGGTGAGGTTATCTTTTGTCTTCTTAACGAACTAAAAAAAAATAGGTACTTGTAGGTAATTATTGCTTAATTAAACAACAATAAATTGTTTCAATAAACAAAACAAAAAATATAGCGCATGCATACGTGACAGAACAGACGAGCTTCTTTGACGATCTACACTTCGGTTAGTATATATTAAAAAAAGAAAACAAAAAAAATAGTAAGGTGTAAAACATAGTCATATAGACAGAAATACAACGCGATAGAAAGAGACAAAAGAGGTAAGGAGAACAAATACGAGTATATGACATAATTATCCAGTTCTCTCTTTTTCTCACTGACCAATTACTTACTATCCGGCCTTTACGTTACTGACGATTCACGCAAATACGACCGATTGAAATTCAACTCCCATCGCGTCTAAAGAAGTGTATTCTCAAAAAAGAACTACGTCCAACTCCAAATATTAAACATTATTTTATTTTATAATAATATTATGAGTACCAAACTAACATACAGTTCACCTGATGAGAAACATTTCCTGCGGCACGTGAGGACTAAGATGATAGTATCTGATCACCGATAAATTTTCACGTTGACATCAAAAACCAGCTCGGTGTTTTATTGTTTCACACTCATAAATAAATGTCTCAACACATCTTTCATTGCTAAGGAATATCAATAGGCATTAAGTTCGGTAATTGTAACCTTGTTTTTATAAACACTTATATAAATAAACAAAAATTGAATGTGGTTGTTGGTAAACGGATCACATTCGAACGTCTGGATCGATCTATTTACTTTTTTTTAAATGTTCGTAATGGTCGGAATTTGGTTTTCTATGGCATGAAATGAAGCACGGAAACGAACCGGAGATCCTTATTACACAAATGCGTCGCCTCGACCTGGGAAGCATCACCAGAATCACTGAATACCATCTTAAAATAACAGTATAATGATGCTGTGTTTCGTCTAGTGGGCGTAGGGATCCCTACTCAGCAGGCCTCTCACTCGCGAATCTGCTTATATAAAGCTGTAAAGGTTACTGGACCAACAACATCACACAAACACAAACCAATAAAAAGGGTGTAAACCCTTATTATTGGTGACGAGACATTCCATCTTAGTATTCAGGGGTGACTGGGCCACCCTGAGGACTGACTGTATCCATCCTCGGTAAGAAATCATTGTGATCAAGATGCACATGCGTTGTCAATCCTGAAAACTGAAGTGGAATGCCTCGTTACCTGTAATTGGGTCTCTGAATCTGACTTGTCGTTTACGGGTGGTAATATAAAACTAATATAGTAAATTAAATAAAAGATAATAATCAACAGATGTATTTGATGTAATTTTATTTGTAAGCATCTTCAAGTTGTATACAACGTTAGTACATAAAGATAAGCAATGGAAAAAGATCAGTGCCAGTCACAAGTTGGCTTGTTGATAACAGGACGAATTATAAAAAAATCACATTACTGCGTGTACGCATAGTTTATTATTAAAATGAATTCGGAACTCTCACCTGTCAATGACGTATATGACCAAAATTCGTTTTCACTTCAACTTATATATAGTCAAGAACGGCCATAAAAGAAATAGTGTGTATGAAACTCTTACATATTTGCTTACAGCGAAAGAAAAATATATAAAAAATAATATATAAAAGGAATGTAAATAATATAAAAAAAACATAAATAATCATTATCTGATAAAAAAATCCATGTTTTAAAACCATGAAAATCCGTCTAAGGATTATATTAAATTTGACATGACATTGCTCGTTCTAGTGATGTTACATATCGATGCAAGTGCGCTCCGCGGTGACGTAACAGAGTCCTAAATGTGGGCCAACTTAAAAAAAATGGCCACACCCACATACAACGGACGCACACACGCGCGCAGTGAAAGTGCGTCGGTGATCACTGATCAGCGCCTGCGCAGCGTTGTTTGTCATTCGACATCCGCCCGTGATGAGATGGGGACGTGTCGGAGATTATTTTACTCACTTATCAATTTTTAGATGATTCACACGACCTTTATTTATCGTTTCCTTGCCAAAATACAAAATTTTAACCATTATATACAAATTTTCTGAGCCAATATACGGTCTATTCACTATATTAATTTAAACTAAGCCTTAGCTAGCTAGCATTTGGTAGCGTGAGACGGCGGACTGTGAAAGGGACATTGCTCCATAGATAAGCAGCATAAAACGTTGATATCATCAGAGTGACAAGGTATCTTAGTCCCCAGGTGTGGTAATATAGATCTGTGATGATCACAATATATATTTTTTTATTCTGCCAATGAAACTATGTCGGTTTGCATTTAAGTATTATTATTATTAAGTACCTTTATTAAGGTACCTTGATCTGGATGGGAGTACGTACTGTGTAGGCTGAAGGTGTTGCAATTAGATATTTAGATACGTGACTAAGTGCTTTTATAATCTTTTGTATAGCATTATAGCGTACTAGACTAGCTCAGACCATAATCTTACCTAGACCTACAAAGCAATTACATAAATAATAAATTTACATCTACTGACAGTAACAGATGTAAATTTATGACACTTATAGGTATAATGATTGTCGAATTAATCATTTTAACAATCCAAATAGGATTATATGTATTACTTTTTATGTTCAAGATATGATAACGTTTAAATAAATAATTTTGATAATATAATTCCTGTTTTTGTTTTTATTTTGAATCAGTTATTGTTTAGTTTTCTCCATTAATTATTTTTTGTAACACGATAACCGTTACTTATAACAAATTATGTGTTCATCTTTAATTGATGTATGCACATCAGCTTTGACTTCATGTATTCATGGATTAAGAATAGTAGATGACCCAAATCAAATAAATAAAAAAGAAAAAAAATGCTACCTACGCTATTAGAATAACTAACACCCCCGTTGACTAAATCAACTAAACTTTAATGCTTGTGCTACGAGATGGTTCACGAACATAGTCGAATGACAGATTCGAGTCTACGACCTTAAGCTTCCCAGACCGTACTCGAAGCTGTTGACGCTCGTCTGTAGATGTTCCGTACTTAGTTTATTTCGAAAACATGAAGTAAAATAGATGGTCATATATCTGAAGGGGTCTTGGGCTCGTGAAGATTTCTTTTTATTGTATTGTGTGACACAGAGGAGCAAACAGTTCACCTAATGGCAAGTTATTCCTCTCAAGGTAGAAAAAAAATCAACGACGCGTGTTGTTGAAAATATGCTGCAACTTGTCTGTGTGTTGTTATTGCATTATTTTTATTTGTTACTTTCTCTTTCATATACAGTAAAAGGACTTCATTACAACAAGATAAGTGGAAAAATGTACTTATCGATAAAGAGACATTCTATAGATTAAGCGTGAATCATACCTGCGGCTGATCTCTGGGAAAGTTATTTATGTGTGAAACTACGTATATAATTAGGTAATATTCGCAATAACTAGAAGTCTCAACTGAGCGCCATAAGCACTCGGTCACCTCTCAACCCGGTGAAACTGTAAAAGAAATCGCAATAATGTAATAATTGGAGATTTCTTCATCATCATCATAACAGCCTATCCATAGACCACTGCTGAACTAAAGCCTCTTCCACTGATTGCCCCAGAGCTCGATCATTCATCTATCGACCTCCCGCAGACATTGGTGCATTGTATTGGTCAACGCTCCATCAAGTGAGGAGTCATAAAACACTGCGAGTGCCAGCCCGAGATTGCAACTCAAGAACCTTTCCTCCTCATCGGTGATCAGTTCAACGAGCTATATGACCAGCTCATTGCAACCTCAGCTTGCTATTCTTTCGAACTATGTCGGTCATCCTCGTTCTGCTGCAGATGTCTACGAGCATAGCTCGCTAATTAACTCTAAGCTTTCTTGGGCCAGCAGTGAAGGTCGACGTCTCTGTGACTTTAGTCATAACTGGCAACGCTCACTGATTAAACACGTTCCGACAACCCTCAATGGCTAAACAATATTTTAGATTTTGCTATAACTTAATTCTCATAACAATGGAAATTTACTTACACGAGATTTAACTAAACTACGAACTAGTTGTACGTAAGTGGACAAGATAAAGTTTTTGGTAGTGTTCAAAACAATGTTCGTGCAATACTAGCGGTTGAATGAAAGTAAAAAAACTTACACAGATCAAGAGTGACTGGAAGTGGCTTATTAATTAATAAACGTAAGTAACTATGTGGTAAATACAAAGTCCTAATTACATTGTAAATATAATGTTTACGGCTTTATACTTATACTACTTAATATAATTAGGACAGATATATTTAAGTATTAAATCTTAACTATATCTAGATATTTAACTGCGAATGTTATTCATGTTATAAATATGCGAGCACTGACTCATTTATTAATGTTCTCAATATAATATTATAAAAGTATATCTCAGCAATAGAGACGTCAAAAGAAAGTTAAGTTTCATTATCAAAGTTTGTTTTAAAGTTTGAAGGGCAAATCACTAAGTTTCAAAAATAAAATCTTTACCAACAAAAAGTTAAATTTTCAGAAGATTTTTTCCTTCATTTATTACTTATATGTACATATTTAATAATTTTATAAGATCATTGAATTCAATGAAAAGTTTATACATTGTTTATATTTATTCATATTCTATTTGCATAAAGAGAACTGGCATTGACAAAATGGGGGACGATATGCCTCTACCAGCCTACTTGTTCTAATATCTTTCAGGTGCAAGAAAAGATACTTTTAAAAGTATTTAAATGTAATAAATAAATAACAGCCTTCTATATATGATATTACGCCATGGTTACACACTACTACACTGTTACACACTACTACACGGTTACACACATGGTTACACACTTCTCTAATGTGGATTGGCAGAGCTTCACATGTACCAATTTTTTTTATTTACCTGTACTAATATTATAAAGCTCATCGGAAACGGAACATCAATGAAAAATGTTGCAAAAATGGGAAGAATTATTCCTTTTGGGAGCTTTCGTTACGCAAAAATTCATGTATACCGGAATTGTCCCCCTTTCAAAATTCTAAATAAAAGCGTTGCTTTACGTGTGACTTACCAAGTATCCTGTAGTTTACGCGAACGAAGGTAGGTTAAGGTTATATACAGGTTCAAGAGATACAGGTTTATTGGTGACGATACCGAAGCCCAGCGAGTCTCCTGCTCGCGAGTCTAATTGGACAAAGCTGTAGAGGTATCAGGACCAACAGTAATACTCAAAAAAGATTCCGAGGATCGAACTCGGTTGCTCGCGTACCGTTAATTAACGAGCGCTTACTGTAGTAACACTGAGCTAACACGGCATATATAGAAAAACACCAAAATGCAATAGAACATTATTATAAAAGGAATATTATTTACTGTATAAACCTCTATATCTTCAATCTTCGGATAAAGTTCTCAATACCCACAGGGTATCAGATATGTTTGTTTGTCTGTCCGTCGTGTCGATAACGGATGTGTGTCGGTGGTATCTATGCCCTAAATTCTAAGCTCGTGGCGATGACAAGTGGTTACATAATTTTTGGTTGTTCAATTATAGCCTAGAGCAGAGAAAAATTATTATTAAGTGTTATGAGTATTGCTTTCAAGTTCGCCTTAATCATCCAGCCACCTCCAGCTTCTAATGATACCATATTCATAGCTAAAAATCTGCTACCAACGATCCGTGGTAGATCAGAGTATACGCGCACGGTGTTATTTCACGGTAGGTACAAACTCACACACAGTTCACCCGATGGCAAGTGATTCCTGCGGCCCACGACATCTACATTCATCCTTGACAAGGCATCATAATGCAGATGCGTTGTCACCCTTGAGGACTGAGATAGAACGCCTCGACACCAGTTATAAAATTTCATTTTATGATGCTGCTATTTTCCGCTGGTATTCTATGATGGTCCTATCCCGGTCTAGATGACCCATTCATTCAGCAGCTACAAACAAACTGCAGCGTAGCTCTTCCATTCTTTAAACAGATGAAGTGTGAAGCTTAGTACGATACACTAAATTTGCCATCGTCTTCATCACAGCCTATCCGTAGTCTCTGCAGAACACAGTCCTCCCCCGCAGAGCACGACCCTAAGCCACCTGCATCCATCGACTTCCCGTATACTTAAATAGGTCGTCGCTACATCTAGTGGGGGGACGTTCTACACTACACACAGTCCGAGATTACAACTCAAGAACATTTGCCTTCGGATATCGGTTCCACGAGCTATATTGCCAGCCCTTTACCACTTCTGAGCTACATCGGTCACCCTCGTTCTACCGCAGATGTCTATGTTGCATATTCTGTCACGCGAAGAAACACCTATCACAGCCTGCTCCATAGCTCGCGGAGTATGAACCTCTGAGCTACCTAATAAGGCCAGCAGTTAAGGAACCGTGAATCATCAATGGCAACACGCACTGCCATTTAATAGTTGACTATTTCAACAATGAATTTGCACAAGATAATGCACACGCGACTCATAACGTTCTAACCGACGTCAACACCGTAGCAAATAACCCGCGAGGCGACGCCGCAAACTCAAAACTTTTGGCTCGTGCTAACTTTTTTGCTTGTTTGTAACTTTTCAAAGTAATTAAACGGGAATTAAGGAAAACACACAAATGTTTGAATTTATTTATAGATGCGGCTAAGAAATACCCCTAGTGTTTATATACACGTGTAGCAAGCCCTAACTGGACCGGAACAAGCGGACGGCCGAATGATATTAATTATCGTATACGTAATATTTGACAGTATAAGAGAATGATACTAAATTTAAATTTTACCATTTCTACTATATTCTAGCACATAAACTATTTGATTCGATTTAATTTATATACATAAATTAATTATGTTTTTATAATTCATTTCCTTCAAGCATTATGTGCTTAAAAAAAGCTCGAAATTGAGAAAAATGTAATTTAAAAAATATTAATTAATAACATATATCTTTCTTAAACCTGTTCTACGCTTGGTTACTGTTATGGAACCAGGTCTTTATATTACCAGTGATTAGACAATGAAGGCCAGCACAATAAGCAAACAAATAATAACATATCGATAAAAATTGTTATTCAAATACTTAGACCAATGTTAGGATTCAATTCGACACTGTTTGAATGTCGCAGTCATGTCCAGCAGTGGACTGATACAGGCTGATGATGAGGATAATGATGATTGCTTGTTGTAATGTTGAAAGGCAAACGAACAAGTTTCATCAGGGTAATCGTGACATGACATCTCCAAGGACACGGGCTTTGAGAATTAATTACCCCTCCATTAAAGGGTACGTTACTAAATATATATAAATTACGAGTTGCTGATCTGTTTGATTCCGAATCAAAGTACAAAAATAAAATAGATATTACAGAAAAAGGTTTTGTTTTTTAATATTAATAGTGATTGCGAGTGGTGTCGATGAATATTTATCGATAAAAATATTTCAATTTTCAAATGTACAACATTATTATTTTCCGGATGTACCGATCGGGCTATAATGAAAACTTTTGCAGAAGTGAGCAAAGAGTTTAAAAAGTTTTCTTGATTGTGGGAAGTTTATTTGGGATCACGTTGCCCAGGGCGGGCAGTGTCACGTGTTCGACCGCGCGGCTCATGGGGACGGTTTTAGATTTTTGTTTACAATTTAGGCAAGTAGCTTAATGAAGGAATATCATTAGCATGAATGCTTAAAGTTAATTAATTATTGATTAACGTGGTATTAGTTATTCTATCGGAACCTATGTTTTGTTTCTTTTGTTCGACTTCATTTATGTGGATTACCACATCTTTCTATATCTTTCAAATGCTGCGCATGGACTTGCATTAAATACTGCATGCAGAAATGAGATCTTGGAGGAATTTTTGAGTCGACCAAGTGATCTATGCATTTTTTATCGAATTTACCATATATGAGTTTAAGAATGTACCTATGTATGTATTAATATAATGGAATTTTTTAATTCGCTTTTCATCTACTTCCGGACATCTGATCAATAATTTGAAATATTGCAACGATCAATATAATATACAATAACTTCATGAAATTTGGTTTTTAAACCCGACAGACCACTCCGCGAGGGAATACCAGCGCAGCTGGTGGTAGCTAGAGTACCTGGCTATTGCCTCCTGAGTTCGATTCCCAGCCGAGGTAAAATAAAACAATGTGCATCACAAATTGTTGGTTTTTCGGTTTTACTCCAATCTTATAACACATACTTGCATCGGAATAGGGAAGGGGACGAGGAGCGAGTGCCTCTGTGTTTGCGCAAATGTCCACAGCACTATATAATATTCTGTGCAGTTGGTGTTATGTGGCAATAATTAAAATATATCGCGGTGGTAGAAATCGACCAGGAATACCTCATCATTGACTGATAGCAAGCAATTTAGCCTCAGTGACGACGCAGCTTTACAAAGGATGGGCGAAGCTGTTTTGGACAGCTTAGTTTGTCACTGTTCGTTTCATTAAAAATACAACAAAGCAATATAAAATATATTAAATATAACCACAGTATATTTAATTCATAGCCATAATTTCTATATCAGTCTTCCTGTATTTATCTCTCAAACTCTACAAACTTAAATATATTAATAATAATAAATGTACACAAATACATACAATTAACTTATAAAAATATATAATATCTTTTTTTTTTCGCGCCTATGGACGCTGTTAGCCCGAGGGCTTTTACAGTTACACCGGGTTGAGAGGTGACCGAGGACTTGTGGCGCTCAGTCGAGGCTCAATCAATGAGTAACCAGCACAAGGGCTCCTGAGAGGGAGTCCCTGTGCTGCTTGGACCGTTGCCCACTATCGCGAGAGCGTCTGCCTCTAGGGTACCCGAGAGGGCCGAACCTCAGCCCACTCAATTGCTTCTTTAGCTATTTGTGATATAATTACTAGTCAACAAAATTCACTTGTGCTTCTTAGCTCGACCACTTAGATTTAGTCAACAAATATTGCGTACATTGTTAGACGGTTCTGCTCATTAGTGTCTAAGCTAGGCCTGGCCTGTATACTTCCAGGACATCATGTACGAGGTACGCACTTAGACAATCTTATACAATAGCAATATTTTAATATATCTAATTGTTATTTTGTTATTTTTTATATTTTCCACATACACTATAACCATATATATATATATATATAAATATATATATGTAGGGCCTGCCCACACTGACGGCATGGAATTATTATGCGACGAACAGAAATGTAACTTAATACTATAACAATAAAATTGAAATTTCAATGATCATCATCGTTCATCATTCTACGGTGATAGAGCTACATACAAGAATATCTATAAATGTTTAATTTAATTAATATATTAATATATAATTTAAATTTTTTAAGTATGTGTTCTGTGTATTAATCCAGAATATGTCTATATGCCTATCAATTTTCACCCATATACGGTTTATCTTTTGATCTCGTAGTATCGTCGGAGGACTTAACGTTTCTTTTACTTTGTTACGTCGTTTGATTAAGTCTTCAAGAGAAAAGGGATGTAAGCAGTAATCTATCGTATTATAACATCGATTTAATTCCTATTTATCAGCAGGTTCACTTGTGGTACACAAGCTGACATATATTAAAAAATATTTACGCTATATAGCTGTTGTTACAGTTACTTTTTTTTTCTTAGCAGTGTTATAAACATTCCGGTTAACTACCCAAACTAAGCTTCAAATGTTTGTTCACAACAATAGTTTAATGGTGGATTCGAATCTATGACCTTAAGTTTCGCAGACCGTACCCTAAGCCATTAGGCTATTGGAGCTTCTTACTTCTGCTTGTTCCTACTCTCAATTACTATTTGCAGATGATACATCTATAATGGAAAGACAAATAACTGTGACGTTGTAACCAATGCTCTTCGAAGTATTTTAGACCGGTTTAATATAATAATTTAGTTCTAATACGAATGAAAATAAATGCGTTTCGTTTTCGTTGCCTAACGTTAAATTGAATTCTTTCGTGGTTATTTTAATAATGGCTCGAGTTTGATAAGTCAACGGTTTTCCTAGGAATAACTCTCGGCTCAAAGCTTCAGTGGAGTGTCCATTTGTCTGCCCTAGCAGGGAGACTAAGTAGTGCAATTTATGAATTACAAAATCAGACAACTCACAGATATTAATACTGGGAGACTCGTTTATTTTAGTAATTTCCACAGTCTGTCATGTTCTATGAAATTTTGCCATGGGGCACTGAAACTGATGTTGAAATTATGTTTATTTTACAAATAAGAGCTATTCGCTCTAAGCATAATCTAAAATCTAAACGACAACCTAAGAATTTACAAAAATATTCTGCAAAAACTGATGTACACGCAATAGATAAATACAAGAAGCAAAAAATAACTTTCTTTTATTCGTTAAAAAAGGAATTAGAAATCGTTCTTGTTCATTATTTAAATTTCGCAAATAATAATCGATTTGCTGTTTGCAAATCCAAATTCTACGGAAGAGGTCTATTCCCAACAGTGGAATCGAGATAGACTTTAGTTTCTTTACTAAATATGTACTCTTAAGGTCTACTCGGCAATAGTATATCTCTATATACTGGCTCCATATATTTTTGAGTGGCTAGAGTGCGCAGGCGTGATAGGTTCTGCGCGGGCGCATCTCTCGTCGGAGGCGGTTGCGCAACGGCGAGGTCGTTCCTCATCCCCCCTTTACCCGCCACATTTAGAATGGTCTGCCGTATACTGTATCTTCACGACTGTTGACTATATGGCGTAAGAAGCATACTTACGGCGATGGCGATAAAAATATATGTGTATATATTTGTGTATGTAAGTATGTATGTGTACACGCATCCTTAACATATATCATTAGTGCGCCCTTTACCTTTAATATTATGATTCAATACAAAATACAAGCATTTCATGTTTAGTGGGAGGATTTTACCGGAATGTTAGTAAAGTTAAAATCTTAATTTTTATTTATCTTATTGTTCATATTTAGTTCATATTTTTTCGACACAATACGTCGACAGTTGTAATTGGTTTACAGAACCTAGAATTGGAATATCGTTGTATTATATTTATCATGAGCTGTAACTGTTCTAATAAATTAATAAATCCTATATATTCACGTTACTAGGCTCGTATAGGACAGACAAAGATCCACAATGCAGTTTGACATTACTATTGACGAAGGTGGAGTGTGAACCTCCATAGGAAAAATTATTGACTTCTCGTTTCCAATATACGAAATGACTTTTTACTGGTAAAGTATTATTAATAGGAGAAATAAAAATCATTTCGTCGGACATTGTCACTCAATAGCTTTTATGAAATTTTTTGTCCCTAAAGTTTATGTTATTTATTGAGTTTTTTTCTAACTACGTGAATAAAAAAAATATGATTAAGTTCAAGTGAATTATATATAGCCTTACTTAGTTATACTTACTAAGGTACATCACACACAGATAAGCTAATTATTACCGACTAGACCTGTTATCTTGTTAGTCTTAAGAGTTGATGATGTATTATGATTCCTTATCGATGATATATATGGGTGTCACGGCTTCCAACATAGTGTAGGGACCAGGTATCGAACTTGAATCGCTCGCGTACCGTGATTTAAAACAGAGGCCTAAGACTCTTAGCTACCACGGTTCCAATATTATATATGTTCCTTCAATAAATACATTCTTTTCTACCATCGCCTCGGTCGGGAATCGAATCCTGAACCGAGAGCGAACCACGATGAGTGGTTACGTATGCTAATGTTATAGAGGTTAAAAAGGTTTTAAAGGCTATCTCGATGTGGTGTTACACAACACCCGGCCCGTCGCCGATTTCCCCGGACGTTGCCGAAAACTTTCGAACACGGCCGCCTGCTCCTGCGCAGATCGCACTATGCAATAACTCACTATGATAATAATTCATAAATAATTTTATTATTATCTTTGAAATTACTTGTTTCATAACACGATAAAGTAACAGACCATCACAGGGTAAGATGACCCCCAACTAGATGGAGTACCAATGCGGATGTGCGAGGACGTAGTCGGTATTGTACTCTTTGCATTCTATGTTTAGTAGTGGATTAATTAAGGGCCTTTTCTCTAGAGAGGGCATGAAAAAATAGCGCTACGCGGCATTAATGCTATTATGGGACTCCATACGTCTTTTAATATTTTTCTTATCTATCTCTATAAAATGCAGATTCGCCCACATCATTTCCTTCACCACGCAGCTTCTGGTGCATAAGTTCTTGTAATTATAATACACAATTTTATTGATGTTGGCACCGGGGTCGGGCTCGGTTTGCTCGCGTATCTTGAAATTAAAAGCGAGCGCTTAGACAGTACGCTTTCACTGCTCGCCATGGACTTAATGCCTATAGTCATTTGTCAGTCCGTGTAACATGGGCATATAGGATTTGCAATTTATTTTGAACATTACGTAAGATTGATGAAGCATGAAGTAGGTACGTAGTTAAGTTTACAGGGGAGATAACGTATCTGCGGTACAATTTCTTATATAGTTTAGGTAGAAGTCTCACAGGAACTCGAAAACACCATCAGGTGAAGGGATTGCTCATTTATCTATCTGCTCGCTACATAAATGATATGAGAATCTACTGATTTCTATATAGAGAGAAAAAAAATCCAATATGATTCACTCCTTGCTGAATTATTATTAGTACTTAAAACTAGAAAGAATATCATCTTGTCATCCGCAGAAACTTGAGTTTTAACAACTTAGTATTTTCAAGTACTTTGGTTATTGCTGACTATTATAAATATTATATGTTATCGACTTCTGTATGTAGGTTCTTACTCATCTATGAGACCAGAAATCGAATAATGAATAATATATTTGCATCTCTTTTGCACGTCATGGGTAAATCCATTTCAGTCTTGTTTTATCTCCAGGTCAGGTCTCTATTTATTCCAATATTTGTGTGAGTGACTCACGCGCACCATGCTAATAAATCCAAAGTGAACATAGCCGTTAATTTTAACAGTGGTAAAGTTACGCTGAAGTTTGTTTCTAGCTGTAGCATGAATGGGTCAAGTCAACCGGGGTACTCCCTCATAGTATCGCAACGTAAAATAGCAGCATGCAGCGTTATGCTGTGTTTCGTCTGGTGAGTGCAGGGATCCCAAGACATTTATTACTGGTGAAGAGTTTCATCTCAGTTCCTCAAGGGTGACAATGCATCTGCCATATGTTTCCTTGTCAAGGATGATTGTAAATGTCATGGACTGCAGGAATCACTTACTATTAGGTGAACTGTGTGCTTGTTTGTTACTCGCAATGTAAAAAAAAACTTTCCATATAACCAAGGATGACAAATGAACACCCAGTTCACTCGATAGTAAATTATGACAGCGATCTACACCCATCTTAAACAAGTAAGGTCACCCTGGGGACAGAGAGAATGTCTGCTACTTTATTTGGGTCTTCGGTCAGACTCCACGATCTCCCTATTCCAGGCTGACATTCTGTGACGATGGGGAGCATCCACAGTCGAGTCAAGCTGGAGACAAGTTACCGCGGTCCGTGGGCGATCAGGGTATGGGCTCTGACCGTCGGAGTAAGCGCACACGGGGAGAACGGCAACTCCAAGCAGTCTCGAGTTGCCGTAGCACAGCGATGGTGTATGTGACATAACCCTGTCTCTCCCACAGGAGGCAGGGTATTTTTTAAAGATTTCTCGCCCCGAGAACAATAAAAACAAAAAAAAGCAAGTAACCGCCTACGTTCAATGCAAGGTATAACTATCTAAATATAAACTAAATACTATTCTTCGATGCTTCATACACAGCACTAACACAAACTGACCAACAATCACGGCTGACTCCAACCGGAGCGCAGTCACGGACATGCCGATTGGTTGACACACATAATGATTGCGAAACCCTGCGCTGTCAGACCTGCGCAGACCACGACATTGGGTTCTTACAGACAATTATATATATTTGTTACTTATAACAACAATATAGCGATCCATCAATTAACTGTGACTGTAATAGAAGTCAAAGCCACGTCAGTTTATTTCTGCAGCATTATTGAGTTCACCGATCGGAAAATGACCAAGCATAAGCACAACCCAAACGCTGCTATGTTGGTGACCAGGCATTCCACCTTAGTATACAGATGGTGATAATTGTGTTACGGATAGGAGATTTGAACGGTGGTTGGGATACACTGCAGTATATTTCTAGCTGCAGAATGAATGGGTCAGGTAGATCGGGGTAGGACCACGCCCTCATAGAACACAAGTGTAAAATAGCAGCATAATGCTGGTGTGTTTCGTCTGGTGAGTGTAGGGATCCGAAGACCTTAATAACTGGTGACGAGGCTATCCATCTCAGTCCTCATGGTTCCGCATCTGCATTATGATTCCTAGTCAAGTATGAATGTAGATGTCATGGGCCGCAGGAATCACTTGCCACTAGGTGAACTGTGTGTGAGTTTGTCACTCTGAGTGTAATAAAAATGATAAATATCATAGTTATTATTATCAGCGTATTGGAGAGAAAAAATATTAAGGGTGAATGAATGCACGACATGGCGAATGAGACCTTTTCGCTGCGTTCGGAGGACTCGGTATACAAGGCACGGATAATGTTCAATAGTTGTGACTGCTTTATACTTTGAAATATATATAGTATTTCGCCTAGTGAGTGAAAGAAAATGGAGACCTTATTACTGGTGACGAGGCAAGTACTCATGGGTGACGAAGCATCACCATTGTGAATCATCGGGTATCGGTGTCTTGCAGTTACGGTCGTGAACTGAATGCGCTTTTTTTATTACAGTAATAAAATCACTGTATGACCTATATATGTATTATATACACTTATGACTATGAACATATTAGTATATATATATAATTATTCCTCACACCCACCACAGATGTATATTACGTTTCAAATGTTTTAACCAATCCCTCAAAACGAATTCAACAATTGACTCCAATTTATATAAGTTTCTTAAATTCTGTTAATGTAAAATGATATTTCAAATTATACATACGATATATACGATATTATATATGCGATATGGAAACTTGAATTATGAATGTAAAATGAAAAAAATCGTATAGTTTTCTTCGTCTTCTTCTTTGTCGGTACAGAGTGATCCGTGGTCTTCACTTCAGGTGTTGGTGGCAAGCTTCACAACACTCCACTCTTCTCCGATGGCCTCCTTCCTCGTGCATTCATGTATTAATGATGACCAACCATAGTATATACCGCATAGTATAAATAATAAAAATTTAAGTATACGTAAAAATAATAGATATAAAACTTAAATCAAGAATCGTATCGTATCGCATTACACCGTCCAAAAACACAAAAGGCATATTAACGAAAAAAAGTGAAAGTGTGTTGTAGGCGCCCGTTCACCCACACACGCACGTGCGTACCACGCACACACACACGCACACACGCAGCGCGATTTGGTCTGATTCATCGACTTGCGGATTTGGTGTCCCTAATACATATCTTCATGCTTGGATTAATGCATGAGGTAGGCAAAGTCCGAAACCTTCATCTACTTTTTTTATTTACTTTTTTTAATAACAGCTGCATCTGTCGATCTACCATCGTGTCGGACGCGTATTATGCGTGTATAGAGAAATGGCGAAAAACTCTTATATACATAAAAAATATTATGTTTTTATGTTTTTGTTGGTGAACTAGATCGAACTGGTTACAACAAGTTGGTATGACTGAATAAAGGCTGTATCATTTGGTCCATGAGGACGCATACTAGAGATAAAAACAAAGTAACTAACATTTCTAATGAAACTTAATATACAATAGCCTCAGTAGCGGTTTAAACTAAGGTCATAGGTTCGAATCCGACATTGGAATATTATGGTGAACAATAATCTATGTGGTTAACAAAATTTTACAAACGTTAGTAACATGTTAAACTTTAGTTTGTTTTACTTTGTGTTACTTTTACAGTGGTATAATTCTTTACTACTAAGGATGATCAACAACCACACAGTTCACCTGATGGTGACATCGGCGGCCTATAACATCCTCCATATACAAGATATAGTACATGCGTAACTTCCTTAAGACTAACATGTAACGCTAAATTATCAGTTATATAGTATTTTTAATAACACCATGCATGTTATATTAGAAAAGAAAGTCCATTGTGCTTTATACAATTTTAGATTTAAATTCGATAATATTTAAAAAAAATGTAACGGTGCACAACTGTATCTTGATGATAATCATTATAGTTTAATAAATCTAGACACGTCAATAGCCTTATGTTTTAGGGTACGGTGTGCGAAACTTACGGCTTGAATGCACCGTTCTTCATTATTTAAGTGAACCATCTCCCAGCACAAGCGTTTGAAGCTTAGTTGGAATGTTAGTAACCACTGAAAAAACTTAAAAACATTCTTAAAAAATTATGTTTCTAAGTTTTTCAAAGACATTATCATTTCATGAACATTAAAATTGGTACTCATAGTGAATAAGATTTTTTAAACGATTGATCAATTCGACAATCATTATACCGAGATGTCATAAACTTTTACTCACAGTAACAGATGTTATTAATTATTTATCGTCTTGTAGGTCTAGATAGCCTTTTGGTCTAAACTAAGAGTCTCCTTATGCTATAAAAAAATCTTTAAAAGAAATCCATTGCTGTACATACGTTAATTATAGAGGATTATCAACATCGTCGAAGGACATAGTAGATACCCTAACTACTACGCAACGAAGTGTCGGCGTGCGTAATTTTAAAATTTCAATACAACAATATTTGTCCACATTTAGTTTCTGGGTGCGCGGTTGCTCTTTAAGCTTTCTCTTCAAACATTTTATCTTGGAGACTTAGGCCAGCAAACGCTCTCAAGGTCGCCTTTTACGTTGATAAAAAAAAAAGTTTAAAACGCTTTTAAAGTTTACTCTAACAAGTGTCACTGGCTGGTCGTAAAGTAACCTACAAGTAGGTTTAGTATTCGATAAATTACTTTTAAAAGCCGACATGTCATTCACCTTTGCAGCCAGTACAATTTTTTTTATACATACATTTCGCGATTTACGCGCATACTATATTTAATAAAATTAAAAATTACGTTTAAAAACCTATATGTCATTAACCTTGCAACCAGTACGAATATTTTTTAATTAATTTGTTTAATTAATAAAATCGAACCGCAGGCCAGACATACCACCGAAAAACCTCAACTGTGCCCTTTTTGCGTAGATCGGACCTAAAATCTCAGGACATCGAACACCATGTCCATGTGCTGATAGAACTGCTCTCCAAACGTCGGCATTTAAAAGTTAAAATAAATTCGTTCGTTATATACTTATGACCTAAGTATTAATCGGGAGTTCTAGACTTCATGTATTCAGTATTATTATTATTAACTTAAAATATACGTCTTTAATAGATAATATAGACGGTGGAAACGTTTCATTTCTAAAATAAGTAATGTAAGTAAATATATTTTCACGAAATATTTAAAATTGTTTATAAGTGCAAAAACAAGTACATAAATAATATTACTTTTGTGTCGTAAAAAAAAGTTTAAATCTTTTTTTACGAAACAAAAGTAAGTTATTTTGAACAAAAAACTTATTTTAATCTTATATATATTAGAATTGAATGTAATCAATTGTTACACCACTATTGAAATAGTCAATAAAAATCTATAAAAATAATTGAAAGGACTTCCAAATATGAAATTGAAGATGGCGAAAAAAATTTCACCATTGTTCCATAAACGCGCCAAAGGTAAAATAGTTAAAATCAACAAGTTGGACGTTCGGAAACTGGTAAGTGGGGCAGGCGAGGCGAAAATTTCGGTGGTGATACGCGATTTTAGATCCAAACACTACAAATACAAAGTCGACATTCGCATATCCCTTTGCGCAGCGAAAATGAAAGTCATAGCAACATTTTGCACAAACGAATTTGAATACCGAATTCTCAGTTCTCTTTTCGAATTATGTTTTTTTTGACGTACATTCAACGACCATTCTGCCTATTAACTTAGCCCTTTACGATTAAAAAAAATACTTTGCCGTTTATAGTTTTATTATAATGTTATACGAAATTAACTCATGTATAAATTAAATTAATTTTTCAATTTAGGCGAAAATAATCTTCACTGATCTCGAACCGTACGATATTAAAACCGCCCTTAGTATCCCTTGTTGTAAGGTGTGACCAATAAAGTTTAAATAAATAAAAAAAAAACAGTGAAGGAAAAATCGCGAGGTTAACATACATACATTTGTAAGAAATTACAAAGAAAAATTAAAAAGAAGTCCGCCGCATGTATACAGAAGGACTATAGCTAGCTGTGGGAACTATATTTTTAGTGGGATCTTTATTATTATACTTAAACATTTTTTCTACTTATAAGAATATTTTAGTATACATATATATATATATATAATGGGATTGGAACATTACATGATAAAGCGTCCCGTTCATGTGTAACATTATCATTTAGAATTATCATTAGACGGTCAAGGGTACCGCGTATCCTGTCATCCATTACAAAGTTCACTATATGAATTCGTATATATATGCGGCTAGAAAAAATATCGTTTGGGTGTGATGATCGACCCGATTGATTTCGGCTACGGCGATATCGTATTCAGAATATTTTATAGTGCCGTAAGTATTAAAGCAAACACAGAGGCACCCACTCGACATCCCCTTCCCCTTTTCCAAGTGCATTACTTGTACAGTAAGGAGGAAGGTTTCGATACAGTTTCAGGGACAAGGAACATAAATGTTGTCGGATGCATAAATATTGTTCCACGGGTCTTCTAGATAACCTTAGCGAAGACCTGCAACGAAGCAAGTACTACTTCAACCACTACACCAAGCGGTCGTCTATCGAAAGAAAGAACTACATATATCTCACCATCCACGTGAACGTATTGTGCGTAAGGGACAAGAAATATGACGTCACAGTACGTAACGTAACCAACGATTACCTAGCAAAATTCAAAGTTGTTGAATAAAATATTCGAGTAACACTAAATAATTTGATAAAATTTAAATTAACTCAATTTGGTTGGTTATTATTTGATAGGATGAGGCAGTTTGCAAGAACGCATACACAACGAGGACATAAATATTATATGCGTCTCTTTCTCTTGCATGTCATGAGTGTATATTTTTCGGTCACTCTCAGTATTATTGCATATATTGTATACTTTGATAGATCTTTATTTAATACAAAATTTAAGCAAATTGATTTAAGATTTAGATTTAATTGAATCATATCCCAATCAATGTAAAAAAAAAAAATTTTTCTTTATGTAGTAATATTTTTATTATATTTCTAAATATTACGATCAAATAGATTTTGATATTGTTTTTCTTATGTCGATATATATATATATATATATATATATATATATAGCTCTTTCAAGAGTGTCGTTTCACAGTCGGCCATCTGGTAAGTGATGACTGCGGCCCATCTTATTTAGATGGAGTGCCTACTCACCTGTGTTTGGTCCACTTACCTACACTCATCACACGAAACACAGCGGGGTTTCCTATTACAGAGCGATCGTTGACCACAAGTCCACACTTCGATACGACACCATGATACCTAGACACTAGCTCTAACGTGGCTAGACCACTATATTGAACGTTTATTGCGTTGCAATAAGAACGAGAACATTCGTAATACGTGGTGATGCGCTTCAAGTCACGTTACAGTTTTTTTTTAATTTACATGCGAATCTACAACCGAGTAAGAACCTTATTTCTTTGTGTAATGGTACAAAATACACGTGGCACGTAAGTAGAAAGGGACAGTAAAAGAAAATAAACTATATCTATAAATATTAAAATCAAGTATTATTTTAAACAAAATCTTAACACGGTAACAGTGGTAGAGATGCGATGCAGCTGGTATATAGATACAGCATGGATGGGTCGTCTAGACCGGACGCGATCAGGAGCTAGCAGCATGACGGCGCTGTGTTTATATTTAGTGTAGGCGCGTCCGGAGATCTTGAATCTTTGGTTACTTGTCAGCATTCACCACCAGTTGAACTGTGCTCGTTTGTCACCCTTGTCTTACCGATCCTTTCTAACCTAACCGCAGTAGATTGAGGAGCAAATAGTATACATATAGTGTTCTAACCCAAGTGGCTTCTGCGTATAGGACCTGGATACGATTCGATAATATTTGTACATCACAAAATTTTTGGTTGACGGCTCAGTGCCACTGCTTTTCTCCGTAAGCCTACGGCACTATAAAATATTCTGCGCAGTAGATATATCGATAACCAGAACATATCGCCGCGTTCGAAATCAACCAGGAGGACGTCCCCCATGACGACCCACTGTCATGTCCGTGTTTCTGTGACGTCACGTATCCTGGACTATCAGCATGATTCGACCGACGCCTCTATGATTAAAATAAATTCAGTTCCTTTGATGGTTAAGGGAGAAAGATTTTCACATAGCCCTTTTATCCGTCGGGTTATGTAGATAAAATTAGGAAAAAGTTAGCAACACGCACTAGACTATAGAAAGACTATGTCAGCATAGGACTACACGCGTCTCCATTCCGGATTGGCGGACTTGACTTGTATTTGAAAAAAAAATTCTTTAGACACGCAGGTTACCTGACGTTTTCAGGTTTGCAGGTTTCTTTCCTTCGCCGACGATGGTAAATCAGCACTTTAAAGAAGCAACGAAAATTGCGAGTTGTTTGTTCAAATTGCAGAATGAATGGGTCGGCCCGACTGGGGCTCACAGAATACCAGCGTGAAATAGTAGCATAATGCTGCTGTGTTTCGTCTGATGAGTGAAGGGATCCCGGAGACTTTTATTACCGATGATGAGGCATTCCATCACAGTCATCAAGGGTGACAACGCATCTGCATTATGATTCCTTGTCAAGGATGAATGTTGAAGTCATGGACCGCAGGAATCACCATCGGGTGTTATTCTCAATGTAATAAAAAGAAATACAAATACTGGCATGCCGAGTGGTAATGTTTTGCATGTGATTTATAACAATGCGATAATATATCGCGTGGCTGAATGGCAGGCAGCTATAGCCTAAGGCGATACTTGAACTTTTTTTCTAAAAATAACTGACACGTGATTTCCGGACACGTGACCAAAAGGAAAATGTTTATTAAAATTATTTCTAAGGCTTTACTTATAACTCTCAAACTTTACAGGTGTACAAATTTCAATATGGTTTATATTTATACCGCAAACTTTTCCTAATGGATTAAAATCAACTGAAATTATTATTTAATTATTGATATCCATTTATTTATATTATCCATTCTTATTATATATTTATGGTCTATATTATATGATATTTATTTATTTATTATATAATTTATGATATTTATGTATTTTATTTATTAATATGTACATTAAATATGTCAAATATAATTTGTTAATATTTAGGATTCTTTGGTTATTGGGACTTTCAATCGTTCTCCATCTCAAGGGTTGACCGGTAAAAAGGCTAAATTTAGTCCGCCCATCGCATCCTTCGTTTTAAAAGAAATAAGGCGTTTACAATTGCAGATTAAATAAATAATGAAAAAAAATCATAAATTCCACTGTATCCATGCCTCCACTGCGGATTAGCGGACTTAGTGTCTTTGACATTTTTTTTTAATTATTTCTTAGACATGCAGGTTTCCTCACGATGTCCTTCACCGTCGATCACACAATAAGTACTCGATAATGCGATTAACAATGTAGCTACATCGGTGCCGTTACCGGGAACGAACTCCGTTAGCTCGCGTACCGTGACATTAAAAGCGAGCGCTGAGCTACGACGGCATTCAATGCATTTGTTAATGTATTGAAAATAGATAAATAACATTATTCTATAACTGACCGCAATAATTTACATTACACTTTTTTATTATTTTTTGCATACTTGTATGCCACGAATATATTGGAATTTTTAAATTCAGTTTTCATCCAATTTCTTGACGTCTAAATGTAAAAAAAAATTCGCAAACGTAATAGAATTATGTATTTTTACGCAATAATTATAGCGTGTATAGAAAATGGTAATACTGTAATTAACAAAATGTTTTATTGTCTTAACACTATTCACATTTTATATATTATGTGTGCATGAGACACTTATTTTACGCAGGGTAAAAAAAATACACATAATTTTCAATTACGGATTTTACGTCACAATCTTGCTATAAAGATATTATCTACTGCGCTTTTAGTGTTTCAGTCATTTACATTGAAGTTTTAAAACGTAACTTTGAAACACTAGGAGCGCTAAAAAACACTAAGCTAACACTTTTCTAACGTTCACCTTTAGAAATTTTATTTTTATTAATTATTTATCAATGAATATAGTAATAAAAAATAACTAGACAAATTTATATTTTCAATAAAAAGTTTTAAACTTAATTATGAGATAAGAATTAAAATTTTTTAGTTTTATTTTTTTGTTTAATTTCCATGGGTATTAGTAAAATAGTTAAATTAAAATTAATATTTAATTAATTTAAAAAATAATAAATAATTAAAAAATTGTATAGAAAAACAAAGAAAAATTAAAAATCTTCCCTCTAATTATTATATAATGTATTTTAATATTTTGTAGCAATTTCATTTGGCGTGTGAATAAAATAAATATATTGTTATTAATATCTAACATTCCGATTAACCTCTCGTACTAAGATAAAACGCTTGTGCTAGGACCATCTACGACAAATTCAGGACAATAGTCGAATGGCGGATTCGAACCTGCGAACGTAATTCACATGCCACACATACGCATTAGGCTATAGACGCTTCAAAACTATCTGTACCATTACCCAGAATTATTTCGCCTCGTGTAAATGTATCGGTGTCGAAGTATTCCGTACACAACGACAGTTATAAACAAATTGCATAATCTCTCATAAAAACAAAACCCTTTGCGCACACGTGATTTACGACTTTCCTCACACAAGCAATACAACGCACACATATAATACAACGCACACATACCATACAACGCACACATAATGCAACACACACACACTCACCTATGGTCAGAGCGAGTGATCAGGCCCATGGGGGGCTCCCAGTTGTAGCATCGATCGGCACAGTTCCGTAATCTCCGGGTGGTTTAGATTTATAAGATGCACATACATCTGTTTGTGGAGGCTCAACTCCCCAGAGACAGCCTCCAGCCTCTTTAGCAACGCTTCCTTCTCTCTCAATAGTGTCTTCACTTTTTCCTCCACTTCCCTGGAACGCACTTTGGCCTTCTCGCGAGATTTTCTCACTGCTATATTATTGCGTTCCCTCCTCCTTCTGTACTCATCTGTTCCTTTGTCCAGCACCTTCCCCGATGATCGTCTAGGTGGTGCCGGCTTATGTTTCAACAGGGGAGGTAGCAACGGCGTCCCCAAGGGCGGCAACGGTGTGAAACCGTTCCCGTAAGGTCCACCTACTCCCACAGGAGGCTGAGGATTATACTGGCCTGTGTATTGAGCACACGTCACGGATCTCCTGAAGTCGTGAGGTTCCGGGGGCTCTTCCTTAATTGGTGGCGCTTGCTCATGTGAATTCGATTGGACTGGGGCTGCGTACGAAGCCCCGGAATGCACGGGCTGAGGCATGTAAGCGAGGGTGGTTCTCGCGAATGGTCTTTGCTGTGGTGAGCGTCCTCCTGGGAGTATCTCCTGGAAGAGCGCCATGGTCTCCTCCCCACGAAATTGGTCCTCGATGAGGTGTTGCAGGTCGAGGCTGATTTCCTGTCCATTGAGCTCGTCGAGGTCGGGTGGCGGGAAAGGTGTTCTCTTGTCTTCGGCCGCCTTCTTCAGGTCAGGCTGGGGCGGCGGTGGCGGGGCCGCAGCCGCGTCGTACATCTGTGGGGACTCCATACCGCCCGGGCCGATCGCAGGCCCCGCGGCACCGGCCCGGTTCTCCACTGCGCACTGGGTAGACGTCACAATGCACATGCACGACACTCGCGTGGCGCGTGCGAACGCGTCGGAGGTTTAACGCGGACTGATGTTGCGCTCGCGTCGAGCAAGGTTGCCGGAAGGAAGCGCTGAAGTCGCGCTGAAAGTTTGCGGGTAAAAGTTTTTTTTTTATTAAGGCCAGAGCACACCGGCGCGAACTCTATTAACGGAGTCGATACGTTGACCTATTAGGCGTAATGTACATTCATTAGCGTTAACATTTGTGAGAAATTAATTTATATACTCTAATTTGTACAATGAGTTGTTATTTCTTTGAACTTTTAATTTATTAATGAACTAATTATTAATAAATCATAGTAAAAATTCTATTATTGGCTACAAATTTTAACTATTTTAAATGAGATTCAAACAAATGGCAGTTTCTTTAATTTTGTTTTAATAATATTCTATTGGTTATACTTTACTAATTAACAAAGAGAGATATTTTTTTAGATATAATATATTTATAGATTAGAATAAAATATTTATTTTATTAAAATTTATCTTTTCTTAAACAAAAACTTGCACCATTTTTTATGATCACTTCTGTGTTTTGAGGTTTATGTGTTTATTTTTTTTATTTTATATATTAATAAATTAATATATGTCAAAGTTATTTTATAATTTCGTGTTTATAATACAACGATATAAGATATTAAATAAAAAGAACATATTTCATTTGAGCTCTAATATCTTAAAGCTTGTATGCCTTGTTGGAGAATGGGCTAATAGCTGAAGTAACGCGTAACGTATAAGTCTAGAATTCAGAACAAAGAGTTACTTCATTACTTAATTATCAACATCATCTTCATTATAATTTTTTGTATTTAATTTGTTAGGTTACTTATATTATGTCCGTGTGTAAATTATTGAATCCTGGGTTTGAAGCCCCGAATATGATTTATTTTGTCAAGACCAAAAATGTGCGTTCAAGATAATATAACGTTCTGCTGATCAAATGATTAATAACAACAAAAGTTTTTAAATATATTAAAATAAAATGTAATTCAATATTATTATTAATAATATTTTTTTTTAATAATATATCATTTAGATATGTATTCCGGTTTTTAAAAAAATCTGTATTGGTTCTAACAAAATATTTGTGAAAGTAAAAAAAAATATGTTGAGGCAGCTTACATTGTTGTCGAAAATATATCAAATTAAATATTACTAAATTAAAACATAATTATAAATAAATGCAAATGAATACAAATAATATGTATTATAACATAATATATTAAAATATATAATAAATATTTAAAATTAATAATAAAAATAAATACTTATTTATTGGACTTATTTATAGGGAATAGTTCTATTTTATATTTAAATTTAAATTAAAAATCTCATTATAATATTCGAAAACGTAAGAACCTGTCAAAAATCCTTATCACAAAGAAATCGATTGAAGACATCGATGTCACAAACATTAGCATACACCAAACACTAAACTGATAAGCAGAGATAGATAACGCCAAGAGATCACTATCGTCACGGACCAGTGGTAATTGCTATCACAGTAGTATTAAAAATAAATCGATATCAAGTGATAGGCGCGACGATTACAGACGTACAGACGTGTCGTCGGTGATCGTACGTGGCCAATCACCTCGACGCTGATGAAGCCTCCATGGGGCAATCACCACTAGACCGGGAAAAGTTGATAACATTACACGTTTTGTGACAATGAACAGTAAAGTAACAGCCTGTCTATATATATATATATATATATATATATATATACGTATATCTCTGCGAGCATAATAAGCATTCGAAGCGCCAGCTTAGCGGCTGCTGTTTATAAATTTGACTTCTTTTTTTTATACATTTTTAAATTTTAAATTTTAATTTTATTATATCTGGTGGTTGGACTTCCCTTTATATTTTAATCGTTATTTAATTTGTTTAATCTCTATTTTATGTAATGTTGTCATTGACATTAAATTTGTTTTTTTTATTCCCTCCTAATTTTTAATTTGATTGTGACTTAATTTAATTTAATTTTAAAATCTTATGTAACTATTATATTATGAATTATTGTATTTTATTATTATTTTATTAAGATATAATTTATTTTATTTTATTTTGATTATTTAATTCTGTTTATTTTTCTCCCTTTAATATTTTTTTTAATTTAAAAAAAAGGAAACAGAATAACCGTTAATTATAACAAATGATGTGTTCATCTTTAATTGGTGCATGCATCAGATTTTATTTTATGTGTTTATGGATTAAAAATGCTTTCATGTATGCGCTGTGGATGACCCGTATTAAATAAATAAATTTTCCTGTAGTAGTTCCAAGCTGTACAGTGAAACCTCCGCGCCACCGGGACAACTTCACAAATCACCCATCGTAATTTTTTTTAATGGTTTAAATGGCAAACGAGCAACAGTTCACGTGATGGTAAGTGAACACCGCCGCTCAAGGACTTCCGCACCACCCGACAAGTCGCAAACGCCTAGCCGGCCTTTAGGAGAGGTAGCAGCTTAGCCCTGCTATGTTATGACCGACGAGGGTAGACATCTGGAGACCCGATTACAGGTGATGAGGTATTCCACCTTATCCATCAGGGGGAATGTGGCCGCGACATATCCTAATATTATGTATATATATATATATTTATGTATATATATATATATATATATATATATATATATATATATATATATCATTATATTATTATCATATAAACCGATAGAGACATGTACCTAATTAGAATAATAAAACTTCGTTATTGGCATTCCACATTACTCCTCAAGAATGACATCTGCGATATGATTCCCAATCTAGGATAGATGTGGGCATGGTAGGAGGGTCCCAGGAACCACCTATCATGCAGTTGATCTCTGATAGGTTATTTACAAAAAAATCGTAAGAGAAAGTGGATGGTTTTTTTTTCTATATACGTACCTTATCACAAACATTGGAACTACGTGATTATAATTCATGAAATAGAAACTTAGTTGGGCCTACGCACACGTTTTTTTTTTTACAAGATCTTACTTTTTCTTTTATAATATTAGAAGTAATATGCAAACGAGTATATTTGTGCTTCTTTCAATAGAGCATTTATCTTTATTTATTTGTTATGATATTAAATATAATATATATATATATATATATATATATATATATATATATATATACATACATATACTGGCAGTGTAGGATGACTCCTCATTAGATGAGCCACGATCTATGCAAGTTTGCGGGATTGCGATGGGTGCAGGTCGCCCAGATACGTGATTAGTGGCAATCTATGGGGCAGGGTAATGCGCTGCGGAGGGATATTTGGATTTTGGTTTAGTTGGATTATGAATTTTAAGATTATAGCAATTATTTTTGTCGGCTACGTAAGAATCAACTTGTGGATTTGCTAAAAAATAACAACATATAGTTATCCTGCTTCCATCCCTGAGGAGTTGTAAATGCCAGCGAATGGAATAGAGTAGATATTATTTTTAAAAAGAATATGAAGAACATGCTATGAGATGGTTCACCACAAAAGTCTAATGGTGGATTGGAATTCTCGAACTAAAGTTTCGTGGATGACTGAGATGGGATGCAGTGTCGTGCTGGTATTCCGAGTGGAGCAGATGTACGTAATTGCTTTGTCTCTAGCGCTGTTCGTCGCTAACAATAAACCAAACGCCCTACCTCATACTTTTTCTAACTAGACATTAAAATCACATCATGAAATTAACCGTAATTATAGCTTGATTTAATCATAAAAGCAAGCTGAACTAAGTACAGTTAACATAATCCCACTATCTAAGTGTGAGTAACAAGATAAGCAATGAAGTCCCCACTATACGTTGTAAATAATATATATATATACCTTTAGCCGGTCATACAAGGAGTGCTGTGAAATATCATAAACAATGTTAGAGGTATGTGGAACCAGGGTAAACGACATAGCTCGAAAGATCGTCAAGGCTGAATTGACAATGGGCTTGATATATAGCTCGTTCGATAACTGATGATGAAAGGTGGCAGTCGCAGTGGAGAACGACTCCTGGGAGGATGGAGTGACCTCAGGGGAAAGCTATGCTCAGCATTGGACTATGGGTAGGCTGTGATGGATGAAGACAACGCAATTCCATGGTCAGATTTGAGTGCAACGTTTCTAAATGAAACGTTACGTGCGCAGAAAGTGACGGAAGGTGGAATATTGATACGGGATTGGTTTTTTTTTAAATATTTTCACACAAATAGTTCACGTATGTGTTTTATTTTCCGTTAGTTTGCCAAGTGGCCAGACGGAGAAAGAAAGAACTGTTCTAATCTTGACAACATAAGCTGATGTGTTATAAGAATTAATTTTAATTAAACTTACCTGTCGTATAGCGCGTTTTCCTAGTCCCTTATTAAAACACAAATTATACAGAACCAATTTTGGCCATCATTCTCTTATTCCTGGAATTAGTAGACTATATAATTAATGCATTGTGAACACAATTAACAGCTAAAATAATTAAACTATTTTATTCTTAAAATTAAAATATATTAATATTAATTAAATTTCTCTGTTGATATGATTGACTGTACTTTCTGGATTCTGAAAATTTCAACATTATAATGTTTCCGTTTTATTCGTTAATTTAGCAAATATTTTTAATTATGATAAGTTATCATTCATATATCTCTCTTTACGCATGCTGTAACTACCTTTAAGTGGAATCATGTTATCCTTAATACTAAGACATTATTATAATTAAGTTTGTTGGTTGTTCAATGAAAATATATATATATATATATATATATATTATAATAAATATATTATATATAATATATATATTATAATTAAAATATAGTATAACTATGATAGTATAATTATTATAGTCCGGCGCGCGACTCCACTGCGGATTGAGGGACTTCATATATCTTCTAAATGTTTATTTATTAATTTGTTAGTAAAACAGTTTTCCTCACGATGTCCTCCTTCACCGACCACGTGGACCATCAGCTTTTTACGTTGCAATTAATAACTTTGCTGGCACCGATGTGGGCTTTAGTGGTGCCGGGGATCGACTCCGATTAGTTCGCATATGTACGTGAATTAAAAGCGACCGCTTATACTCTGAGTTACCACGACTCAATAAGGAACACAGTTGACGGCAAGTGATTCCTGCGGCCAAAGACATCTACATTCATCCTAGACAAGGAATAATAACGCAGATGCGTTGTCACCCTTGAGAACCGAGACGGAATGCGTTCGTCACCAGTAATAAAGGTGTTGCTAACGGGATATCTTCTTCAACAAATATATAGAGCAACCTTAGCCGTTCACTGCTGTCTGCTGAAGAACCCACCTCGTAGTACCACCACTGTATCTACTTTTATTGTGTATGTGTGATGCTGTTGATCGAGGGACGTTTCAGTTTTATCTAAGAAGACTCGCGAGCGGAAGGCCCGCTAAGTAGGGAGACAACGAAGATGCTACATCGAGGGCTGCTTGTGCATCACCCGACCCCTGTGAACGAAGAACGTCGTCATCAACAGATGGGGGGCGATTTACGATCCGAGGGCCCCTCATAAGGAGGTTCGAACCTCGGCTTGGACCGCTATTTTATTTTTTTATATTACATTGAGAGTAACAAACTCACACACAGTTCATCTGACGTCAAGTGATTCCGGCCCATGACACGGAATCATAATGCCGATCCGTTGTCTCCCTTGAGGACTTAGATGGAACGCCTCGACACCAGTATTAAAGTCTCCGGATCTCCTACACTCACCAGAAGAAATACAGCAGCATAATGCTGCTATTTTATGGCGGTATTTTGTGTTATCTAATAGAGACAGGAGATAGGTCGATTCAAAATGCGGCCTCGATCTCCAGTTAATTTCGTGTAAGCCGCCGCAGGAGTGTATCTCCTATGGCACATACATCACAAGCAATCTACGAGAAGGTCCCACGGGAAACAGAACTGTAAGTTTCCCGGCACAGTTATATTAGAAGAATGCAACAATAAATTTAGTGATCATCTACGTGTATTACCTAGGCATTCGCTGGAGGCCTGGTAACCGTCCCGGCGAGGAGGGCGGGGTGTGGGGGGGAGGTGAGCGGGCGCCCGCCTCGTGACGCAACTACACTGGCGCAACGTACTCGCGCCACTACGGGTTGGTGCCGCTCAATAGTTTACGATACGGTTTGCGTAACACAACGTCGTGGATTCCAATCATGAAGCATCATTTTTAGGAATAAAAAAGAAATACGTTGACAACCCAAGGAAAGGTGATTGTCATAGTTGTAGCAATAATAGCCTTATGGTTTAGGTTACTGTCCGCGAAGCTTAATATCGTAGGTTCGAATCCGCCGTTAGATTATTGTCACGAACAATTTCCTACAATATAATCCTTGTTCGAGTGTTTGTTGTTAGTAATGTATCTTAAGTAAGTAGTTATATATGTTAGTACTTATTTATAAGACTATGTAACTAATACAGCCACAAATCGAGCGACGATTTCTTATGAACAAAGTATAAGGTGAACTGTGTTTGTCGTAACCTTATGCTTTAAAAAATGGCATAGTTATGTAAGTTCTTACGTTCTAGCCATTACGACACCATTCAAGCCATCGCTAGTCGTCTGCTCAACCTATCTGGACACTACTAGCCTAGACATAAATAAATAATGGGTAATTAGAGTACCCGTCTACTGCGTCGCGGGTCCTAGGTTCGATTCCCATCGGAGAAACAACATTTGCGGTCTGGGTGTGTTCCACCGATCTTATTCCTATTCCAATGTAACGTATATACATTACATTGGAATAGCGAAGGGGACGCTGAGTGAACAGACATTATATGTATTTTATTTTATTGATGTATTATTAAAAATAATTACAATTCGGTTCAGAAGTATAAGTTGGAAGATAATATTTAAGTCGCAGTGGCCGATACGCAGCGGCGAGTTGTCTCAGTGAGTGGGTAAGTAGGCGAGCGACACCAGAAAGTGGTCGCCGATGGTGACGCAACCGCGCTGGTAACCCAGTCCGCGGCGGGGCGGCCGTCTCGACGGTGCGCGATGGTGACTCGTTGGACGCCAACAATTTCCTGTTGAACATCTAACTGTATGCACGATCATTCTATCCTGGTACTTTTCTCACCTTAGCAATCACTTTATATCTATATATATATACAGGGTTATTGTTAATTCGACGTATATCCGTTAGGAGGTGATGGGATGACTATTTGCGATAATTTTAACTCCCCATATGCAGAAGTGAACCATTGTTGTGTTATCATGTTTTTTAGCTTTTTTAAAATAATCAAAAAATTTAATCTTTTTCTTTTTAATTACATTTTACAAACAGACACACAATATATATGTGTATACATTGCAGGCCAAAAGTTTAAGACCACCTTAATTAAAGTAGGAAAATAAAGTAAAACTCCAATAAAATATTAAATGTTTAATTAACCTGTTTAATCATCTAATAGAACATTGATTGACAAACTTGACACTACTTTAAAAGCGTAAAGAAATATTAACAGTCCATGCAAAAAAAGGGCTATAGTTACAAAATTAAGGGTAAACTGATTTTTCATCAAAAATCCTCCTTTACATTTTATGAAATTTTTCACAAGTCTCGGCATACGTGCAATCAATTTGTTAATAGTGTCTTGTAATATATTGTTCCAAATTTCGAATAACTCGATCCACATATCTTCTCGCGAGAATGGGCCACGATTACGGACGTTCCTATCAAGCTCTTCCCACAAAATTTCAATGGAATTGACATCCGGGCGCTGAGAAGGCCAAACTATGTTTTTTAACACCCCTTGTGCCTCCTTCTCTTCTAAATATCCTCTACATAATTTTGACCTATGCTTTATATCATTATCTTGTTGGAAAATGAATCCATCTCCAATTAATCGCAACCCGGAAGAAATGGCATTTTGTTCTAAAATGTTTTTGTACTGTTCAAAAATTCCCTCAATTTTAAACAAATCGCCAGTTCCTTGGCTATAGAAGGAACCCCAGATCATAATTGAGCCACCACCATGCTTGATTGTTGGGTCTACACAATCTGACATCATCTTTTCTTGGGTACTGCGTCGAACGTCAATTCTACGTTTTGAACCGAATAGTTCAAACTTGATTTCTGGTACTGTTAAGCGTCTATTTCGTTTGCTGGTATTACAATGAAATTATCTTCACTAGACGTGGTAGCTCTCGGTCTTCCCGAGCGTGGACGATCTTGAAAACTGCCTGTCTCCCTGTATCGAGTTATTGTGCCATGAACACAAGTCTTCGATAACTTCAGTTGTGAAGCAATCTCACGTTCGGATTTGCCTTCATTATGTAAAACAACGATGGCAGAACGCACATCACTGCTAATTTCTGTAGCTTTTTCCATTTTATGACGTCTTTACTGTAGAAACCACAAGTTTAGACTAATTGAGATTGTTTGTGAACAAACCCAATTAAACTCGGTTAATAATAATTCAGAAACACGTGTTTTCAGAAGCTAAATAATCCTTATTATTGACCAATACGTAACAGCAAAGTAATTAGTAATGAGGACATTATAAAAATATTATTACGACTCGACCATCTGGCTTTAGCACAGCATTTGCGGGTATTTGAAAACAATAGATGTTTATTGTCCAATAACTTGAAAGTAAAAAAAAGAATGACTTCTTTAAATATTCGATACTAACAATAGAATATGCAGATGTGCATTTCTTTTATTTATCGTTTCTAAATTTCGCGGGCTACGTTTATTCGATTCTCGATATTTCTTTTTTGTTATGTCACAGGATGATTATGATGTCCCCAACATCCGGCCCATCAACACCACATCGATGAAAATTTGGAAGCAGTTGAAAAAATTATACATACAGAAATTCCTAAGGATGTCGAAATATCGGTTCGTTATACATTGGAACGGATGTTTCTGGCACGAGACGCGGGGCGGCGAAGTTTGTTCCGAGATTGCTTAATATGGACCAAATGAAAAGTCACGTGACCAACGACGCTCGAAATCTGTCCGAAAGGGTCAGGGTCCCTCTGCGACTCTTTCCTGTTTCCAATACCGAAAAGACATAATAGGACGGCGTTTTGCTACTATTGACGAGATAATATCAGTGCTAGAGCTACGCTTCAGCTTGTTTCTAAACGCAAAATAGATGGGTCAGCTTTGCCGGTGTAGGACCACGCCCTCACAGAATAGCAGCATTATGCGTTTCGTCAGGTGCGCGTAACAATCTGGAGACCGTCATGGCTGGTGACGAGGCATACCATGTCAGTCCTCAAGAGTGACAACGCATCTTCATTATGATTCCTAGTCAAGGATGAATGTAGATGGTGTGTGAGTTTGTTACTCTCCATGTAATAAAAAAACATAAGGACCGCATAGGTGAAGGAGTTCAATGCCATACTAAAAAAACTCATATTGGAAGTGATTCGAGGATTGAAAAAAGCGCTGGCTTAACTGTATTATATCTGAGGTCGGTAGATTACTTCCAAGGGGACAACATATTGATCAATAAATAAATATTTATCCAGAAAAATTAAGTCACCTTATATTTTAAATATTTCTCGCAAAGATACGTGATTATCTAATGTTGTGATGATTCTGTCAATCAAAAACAACTGCAGAACTTTTATCTTGTATACGTAACAATTCTTAATCGTCCTGATTTTCTTTACGGTCAACGAATTGAATTAAATGAAGGAGGAGTGGAGAAGTTATGAGGGGGTCCTTCACGTTGTTAAGCCTAAAACATAATGGCAAGCCGTTCGTCCCAAGGGCACACGTGTTAGCAAGAGGTTTTGTATTTATTTTGTAATTCGTACACTGGTTCAAGTTAGAAATATTCGATCGTACTAGTAAGAGGCTGCGAGTCCGAATCTCCAGCCACTACGTTATCACCGTCATGAATATCTGATAATAATAATAATAGGCTATTATTATTATATATAACCATAACCATACAACAAATTTATGAACCTCTCCGGAATCAGTTCCCTTTCTGTGATTTAAGTATTATAAATCTCGACCGAAACTTTTTAAGTTTCGAAAACAATTGGGAGAATAACAGAAATAATTAAAATTGGCGTGCATACGTGTGTGTTAGGTAAGGTATGCCTGTCTCTAGATATTTTTTACGTATTTATAGAAATATTGTTTGTAAATGATACCGTACACAAAAAAGATGGTGTTTTTAATAAGGAAACATTAAAAAACACTAACCTTTTTATGATGTGAGTTGTGTGTGTGTGTGCATTTAGAACTATTCCATGGCTGTAGGAGCTTATTCCTAGTGTGTGTCATCCCGGCATGCGAGAGAATTAAAAAAAAAAGTTAAATAAATACATGACTTTATTTCGATATCTGTCAAATGAAGTTATCGTTTAAATATTTATATTTAAATTTAGTTTAATATTATAAATTTCTATTAATATATTATAAGTATTCAATTTCAATGCTTTTTGTTTTTGTAATTATATTCATATATTCAATATTAAACATTTTATCTATTTAAAAAACAAAATAATGAAGGCAACGGTGTCGAACTCGGACGGCCATATCGAGGCGTCGGTACCAGGGCGTCAGTGCCGCGAGCGGTTATGCAACCGAACGAGCCCACTCTCACTTTCGCGAGCGGGAGGCCGCGCCGCAAACGAGCTTTGTACTCCTAATGTCATCCACACAGCTTGCACTTCATGTTCGCCTGGTACTGTACACGGAGATAATTAGGATAACAAAGGATATTTTTTATTTAATAATGTGAGCAAATGGTAAGTAATCTCTTGCCATCGATGACAGCAGCACGCTGTGTTTCGTATGGTAAGTGTATAAATATGGTGACTAAATTTTTATTGTTTGCTATTATTGTATTAAGGGTGACAAACACATAGTTCACCTGACGATAAGGGGCAACCTTTCGAATGATATAATGATTATTGATGAAAATTAGAAAAATGGACCATGAATGTTCCATGTTACGACTGTAACATTTTATTTATTCTATATGTCACCTTATATTAAGATACAAAAGTAAATACAATAAAATACAAAGGCGGACCTGGCCACAGTGGCAATGTCAACCATTCAACCCTAAAGAGTAAACGTTGGTAGGTGTAAAACTAAAAACATTTCATATCCATATTAGCAGAAAGATAGATTAATCTATTAATACAGATCAACAGAGTGACAAAATATCGTACTCATAAGATGCTTTGCCCACTTGATTTGGATTCTTTGAAAGTTACTAAACTTAAGTTGAAAGTCACCAGAGTAAATTTTGTTTCTACTTGAATTTTTCTTTTTCTTATGAATTGATTTCTCGGAATGTCCAAGTTATCCGGCTTCTTTCCCAATTGATAAACAAATCAAGAATATAATTTTTGCAACACGCGAACAAATTTAGTTTATTTACGTTTGGGCTGTTAGGTGTGGAAATCGGGAACACAATTGAACTGATGTTATGATAATGACTACCACCACTTGGATATCTTCTCATTATTATCAGATGGCATCGCCTGTGAACTATATTTTTATAGTTCCATAAACATTTCAAAACAGAGACACTCGTTCGTCCCTTTGCTTAGTCGGGTGCAATGCATGTGCTATTGAATAGTGAGAATGCGTATACAAAACACATCCAGACCCGAAAACAAACGATTTGTGATACACAAATAACTTTCCTCAGCTGGGAATCGAAAGGAGGACGCGCGACCCCACAACCAGATGCTCTAACCACTACACCACGCGGCCGCAAACCGTAAACTGATAGGATAGGTAACCTTATGATAAAGATCTCTCACCAGTCTCATCACCAGTAATAAGGTCTTCGTTTTATTTCAATCACCAGACGAAATTTTACGTTGATACACCGCTTTCTAGATTGAGCAGAACGCATTTGCGACTCCTCTGGTGTTGCGGTCCATGGGCAGCGGTAATCACTTACCATGGGGTGAACTGCTTGCTCGTTTGCCACCTATTGTATAAAAAAAAATTTTTGCTACAACTAGTCTATAGGTGCGGCCTGGTTAAAAGGGATATTTCGTTTATTACCTTATACGAGTATGATGCGAATAATAAGACGATTGAGAGACGAGGTGTTAAGTACAAAAACCACATTATAGAAATAGTTCACAAGAATGTGCGTTCATTATAAAGTACAGTCACACACAAATTTTATCGTACGTAATCGGACTAGTGTCACCATTTGCGTAAAAAATGCCTGGGACACATTTTTTTTACTCAGGTCGACATATAAGGCCTTTATAAATGGCGGACTTATATGTTGGACTGCGCAAAATATAAAAAACTATAAAAAGATCTATTTTATATATATATATAATTATTTTTAAACTGTTAGTAGTAGTAGTGCATTCCGAAGTGGTGGTAAATGTCGTTAATATTATTATTATTATTATTAACGACAGTTAGTTTAGTTTAGTAAATCCATCAGAAGCAACTACCCGAGGTTCGGCCCTCTCAGGCACGGTTTGTGCATAGGGCAGTGGTCCAAGCCAACCTAAACCTAGGCCATTATCAACACAGATTCTCATATATCTCTTGTTATCTTTAATTGACTCTCTCTCTCTTTCTCACTCACTCTCCATACGAAACACAGCTGAACGCTATTGGGGGGCTGTGACCCTTAACCTTCATATTGCAGCTGGAATTTGGCTATACTAAGGCCATTAATTTACGTATATTTTATCATTCTCTTTTCTTTTATTATTTACGACTAGTCTACGTATTACTAAGATCGTAATAACGTCTTATTCCTCAATTCTACCTTAGTCTCCACGGGTCGGACTCGCAAGCAGAAAGCTTACTATCACGTGTACTGTGTGCTCGTTTCTCACTCCAGTTTTTATTTTTACATTTTATTATTTTTAAATATTTATTTGATGCTTTTTTGACAGTCCTATTGAGTACGGTTCTCGTGGTACCCATAAGTAGTCGGCTCTAGCGAAAGTGTGTCAGGCCCACGCGGCGACGTAGCACGGACGGACGAGGTATTTCCAACGTGAAATTGTATAGACATATCTGTTACTATATATTGTTATTCCTCTATAATAATGTTACGAAAGATGCAGTATTTTTTTTTCCGAAGTCAGGAATAAAACGTTACTAAATACAATTAAAAGTTGCACCTATATATACAGGGTTATCGGTAATTTGACGTATTCCCGTTAGAAGGCGATGGGGGTGACCGTTTCTGATAATTTTAACCTCCATATGCATTATGCAAAAATGACAATTTTAAGTTATCATATTTTTACCTTTTTTCAAAATAAGTCAAAAATGTAACATTAAAAATTTATTAAAAAAAAGTTTCACTTGAAATCTCAGTTTTTCTTCTGATTTATAAATATATGATATAAAAAGCTTAAATTTTGGTTATGTATCAATATTAAAACAACAATTATCGGTCCAAATTTAAAAATGCGAGACGTACAATATCATTTCATAATTTTTTTGAGATTTTTTCCATTAAAATACCTTAAAAAAAAAAACGTGATGAAACTTCGCTTGCAGATTATTTTATATACATAGCCGTTTTCTTAGCAATCCATTAATACATAACAACTCGGAACTTATTTCAAAGAAACTGAAAAAAAAAAATATCACAAAGAAAGCGGAAGGCGGAAATTCGTATTCGAACTAAACTTAACCAACTAACGGGAATACGTCGAATTACCAATAACATAATATACATAAATCCCACTGTAGGGCATAGGCGTCCTCTCTAGAGGGGTTGTTAGAGTCCACTGCGGCTTGGCAGACTCCACGAGTCCTCGAAATATATATTTAAATTTTTAATTTTATTCTTAGAACTCACGTTGTGTCCCCTCACCGCGGAGCACGTGATATCACTTTATTAGACAAAGTTAATTATTAGCATTTAAATTTGTGATTAATAATTTCATCGGGGAAATGATTAATTTGTTCACGTGCCGTGAATTTAAGACGAACTCTTAGACATTAAGTTACCGGGACTCCTAATAATATTATGTTTAGATAAAGCTGAGTGCAAACTAGAGATCTTGGGGAGCGAGGCATTCAATCTTAGTGTTCAGCGGTGACAACGCATCTGCACTATGGTTCCTTTACGAATATCAAGGTTGGTTGTCATGGGCCGCAGGTACAGCTACAGCTTTGGCAAGGGCATGAAGGGGTCATCTCGACCGGATCATCCACCATCGCGTAATGCCTGGTTACAATAGCAGCATATCGTTGCAGTGTTTAGTTTGGTGAGTGCAGGGATCCGGAGACCCTTACCGGTGATGAGGCGCCAGGGTTGAGAACGCACCTGCATGAATGTCAACCTCAATACAATAAAAAAAAATAGAAAAAGTCAGTAAAACTTCAAGTTGAAAATTGATCACATTACAAAATAAAACGGACAAAAAAGGACAGAATATAAATTCTTGGGGGAAAGAGAAATAGGATACGTTGCTAGACTCGCTCCCGTTCTCTTCTTTGAGCCATTATTTCTGGCCCCACTCAATAATAAAACGGTGTTTGACTTCTGCCAAGGATACTGGATTGGATGTGTGGAAGTTTTATCATATTTATTTATTGATTTAATGTTCTTACTATGGTTGCACATAGATCAGTAGTTCAATTAATGGTCAACTTCGAACAACTCCGGTGCTGCTGATGCTGGTTTTAGTTTAGTAATTTAGCAACGCTGCCATTGGGACATGAGGCGAACTGATCTGTGAAGCTGAACAGACCCCCTTATCCATGAGCTTAAGGAACTTATAAAGGTTCCATAGCAAGAAAAGGTCTCGTTTCTAGAAATGAAGAACATCGTGTTACGGGATTGTTCTGCAAATTGGGGAATTGGTTTTTTTTTATGTGGCTCGGTAGATATGCAGCTATACGGATCAAGTCATCAAGAAGCACATCCTCACAGAACATCACCGTGATATAGCAGCATAACGGTGCTGCGTTGCGTGTGGTAAGTGGAGTGACCGTCCGAGGCATTCCATCTCAGGGGTGACAGCGCAGTTACATGTTGAATCTTCTTCGAGGGTGGATGAAGATGTCGCAGGCAATAGCCACGACTTACCATCATGTGAACTGCTTGCTCGTTTGCCAACGGTAATATTACTTTAAAAATAGAAAAGATTCCGATCCCAGGTCTCCTTCATAGCATCATAACTTAAATTGCCATTAACCTATTCATTAGTGCCGACACCGGTCGATCCCTGAGCCCTGAGTTGCCACGGTCTTTTTAATTGTGTGTGTATTTTCATTATTTAATTCTAAGTCGTAGAATGCTCTACAAAACTGAAGCGTTATTCAGTAGCCAGACGTGAAATTAACATACAATAAGCAACCTGTTGGAAATTACTCCAATCAGCTCACTGACCCCCGGCCTGTATTGTGGACGTCCTTGATACTATTACGCACATCGACCCCCTAACATTGTTGTGATCATAAACCAAGGATTGGCCTACATACAGCATTACTCATGATAATTGTCCGTATAGATTACAAATACGAATGTTTGATATGTTAATAGGTTCGATTTTTTTTTTAATTTACTGAGAGTAACAAACAGTTCACCTGATGCCAAGTGATTCCTGCGCCCCATTACATTTACATTCATCCTTAATACGGAATCATAATGCAGATGCGTTGACACTCTTGACTGAGATGGAATGCCTAGTCACCAGTAATAAAGGTCTCCGGATCCCTGCACTCACCAGACGAAACACAGCAGCATAATGTTGCTTTTTTACGAGGGTATTCTGTGAGGACATGGTCCTACCCCGGTCGAGCTGACCCATTAATTCTACAGCTAGAAACAAACTGCAGTGTAGCCCTACCACTCTTAAAATCGAATCCACCATTCGAATATTTATTAAGATAGATACACCAATAGCATACATATTACACTACGATATATAAACCAAAGACAGGTGTGTACCGCCTTAATTTATACTAAATTATAGAATAAGGACATTCGAGTTAAAAAAAAAATATATATATATATATATATAAATATATATCCGTATAATCCGGATTCTAATCCGGACCAGACGAAACCTACGGGTAGCAGTGTTATGCTGCTATTTGATACTGGTGTTCTTTAAGAGCGTGGTCCTCCCTTTTCCTTCTGCAAGCAGGAACAAACAACAGTGGAGCTCGACCACTGAACGAATGGGTCGGCTCGACCGATGAAGGTCCACACCATAACAGAATAGATTCGCTTACTATTAAGAGAACTGTGTGCCCGTTTGTCATCTCCAATATTATAACAAATATATCAGTCAGATGCGAGCTGAATTCGCTTGGAGAGGGTTTCGTATGTGTATCTATGAATCTAAGCTTTTTCCTATAAAATCAAACGGCATGTAACTCTGTTGGAGATTCTATGAAAATAAATTAAAACATAAGGTACCATTTTGTTTATCGTGAGAACTTTAAGACGTGTAAGTTTTCCCTTGAGAAAAATGAATCCCTATTAGGGAATAATTTTCGTTGAAAACTGGCTCTTCGTGGCAGCCCTTGCCCGGGCGCATTACAATATTCTTATTCTATTAAGTTGGGATGAATGTAAAAGAATAATAAAAAAATTATCTGCCTATTAGTACACACAGTAATAAAATACAGGTCGAAGGTATTTTAAGAAAAAAAAACCTTAATATCTCTAAAATGGTGACACTTTTTAAGGTCATTTTTTTGTCTGGTAGGTGACCCGTCAACCTACCTTCATCTTAAGTTTGTCGTTCTACTTACAGGACACTTAGTATATTGTTTCTGTATTTGGATTTTTATATTTATACTAATAAGCCTAAACAATTCTGTAATACAGTTCGGTAGATAGGGCCACCTGCCTCGCACAATAAATGTGTTAATAGATAATAAATAGTAAAATCTGCCATAGGATTACATTGTTATCGTTTTAATAGAATTATCAGAGTAGCACCTCTTCGCACACACGCGCGTCAATGACCTAAAATTGTAACTAAAAAGATGCAAACAATCTTTTTAAAGTTTTGATACCAGGGCCGAACTTCGGTGGCGCTCAAATTACTAGTTATTTAATTTAAGTGATTTTGTTTTTTGTTTTTAATAATCTGGACAACTGAGTTTTTTTTGTTTATAGAATAGGTGGCAAACGAACATGTAGCCCACCTGATGGTAAGTAGTCGCCGGCGCCAATGAACATCCGCAACACCAGAGAAGTCGACAATGCTCCTTCCTAATTATAATTCTTGAAGGTCCCTGAGATCGTTTAGTTTCATTTTTATTAGAACACGCAGAATGCAGTTCACCTGATAATAAGTAATGTGAGACATCTACGTCAATCTTCAACATAGATTCAAGATGGACTTTGCACCCTTTAAGACTGATATCGGATGCCCTGTTACTTGTAATGGTATATATATTAACACACTAGTTTCCTGTGAGGTCAGTTCCCTGTCGAGCTTGTCCATCCATGGTGCAGTTAGAAATGAGATACAAAGTGGTAAACACATTTTTACCAACTTGTATTTTCATGTTTTCACGCGTTGTATATAGTAGAAATTCTTAAATTTCTCTTCTGAAATTTCTGAACTGTCATTATTATCGATCGAGTTACATGTTAACTTTTAACAAATAAGAGATTCATATTTCATTAAAACTGATTGAGTAGTTTTTGCTGTATTCTTTAGTTTTCAGGGTGACAGATTGTATTGTGAAAATAACGTTTGTCACCCTGAACACGATCGGAGATAACTTCAATTTGGATTTCGAAAGTTCTTAAATTACACAAAATTTAATGTGTATAACGTTTATAATGTTACACATTTTCCCGTCATTAATACTGCTTTAGGTGTTTTGAAAAATTGGCTGGTCTGTGTTTTCGTATGTAGCTGGTTGATATTTTTGAACATTTTTTGGGCTTACGGCCGGTCTCTGGAGAGGGTGTCAGAGCGAAGTCCAGCGCGCGGCTTCACTGCGGATTGCCGGACTTCACATGTTTTCGATATATTTATTTCACTATAACATTTACAGAATAATTATCAAAACTACAGTTTGTTACATATTATATATACATATATATATATATATATATATATATATATATATATATATATATATATATATATATATATTGTTGACAGTCGTAAAGCAATACAAACTAAATTAATATCGATGTGTTGGTTAATATTAGCATATTTAATTCGCCACATGTCGGTCAGTGTGTTAACGAATTAGTGTTGAATTTGTGTTGAATACATACGTGGAAGAATAGAAATTAGATAACTACTTATTTCCATTGTAAAGCCCCACCGCAGTCATAAACTAGCTGTCTACGAATTGGTCAGATCAACTGGGGAAGGACTTGGAAAATAAATGATGGGCTGATTGCGATCACGGTGATCATTTTAGGTTATTATCAAATGATATCAACTGCACAGAACATCTTATAGTGCCGTTAGAATTCGCGCAGACACAGAGGCACTTTCTCGTCGTTCCCTTCCCTATTCCGATGTAATGCATATGCAATACCGATGTTATATAATATATATAAGAAGGTTCAGATGAAGTGACAACGCATCTGTATGATTCCTAGTCAAAGATTAATAAAGATGTCACGGGCCGCAGGAACGTGTGTCAGTTTGTTTCTCTCAATGTAATAAAAATAATAAAATAGATTACACCTTACCTTAAAGTCAAGCTGTTTTCGCTTTTTGCACTTATTCTATAAAAAAAGGCTCAGTTAACTTAGCAAGCATATACTCTAAACAATGAAGTCATCTCTTGAATAAGTGATCATGAAATCAATTCCTACCATGGCGATATCTTCTGGTTGTTGCCAGATAGCATCATCCGCTCAGGATAAACGACAAACGAGCATACAGTTCACATGATGGTAAGTGATTCCTGTCCAAAACACCCACATTTACCCTCGATGAGGAAACATAATGGTGATGCGTTATCAACCCTTACGTCTAAGATGACATGCCTCCATAAGCTATGATGCCTCCGGAGCCCCACGCTCACCAGACGCAGCAAGGCAGCGATATGCTATTCACGCTGATATTCAGTGAGGAGTTGGGTCTTTCCAAGCCGACCCAATCATGTTACATCTAGATAGCAGCTGCAACATGACTATACCACTATTGTATCTCCGATCACCTGCCGAGTCGGTGCATCTGATGTTTGTACGCGTTTGTGCCATTACATAACAGAAGAGAAATCACTGAGGAATATTTAAAAACGATATTGCCGAATATATAAATTAACAATTAACGTTCATAATCAATGAAAACTTATTAAATTATATTAAGTTGACGTAAACAAAATATAACATCGGTATAGTTAATTAAAAACAAATCTATTATATATTCACATTGAACGAAATACGTATCAATAAACTAAACAAGAATATTTTTGTGTGACTGACCCGTCAGACGTTGTCCTGTTCAAATTTCAACATTTTTTTTTCTGATCGTTTTGTGAAGTTATTTATAGTTCATAAGAAAATAGGAATCGCAGGTTTTCAAATGGATAGTTGTAAATTTTTGGACTACTTTAACAATTTTTCCATAACTAACTAATTCAAACTGTTACGTATTACAAGCGCTATAAACTACGACAAACGATGTCTACTCTTTTTCTAAGCGATATCAGCGCACACACGATATATCATCTGGTGACAATTCCTGCTCATCAATCTGGTGACACCCTTCCGGGTAAGGAATAAGGCTGATGCATCGCCCTTCGAAGTGTAAGGTGGGATGCCTTCTCACCTGCAATATGCTCTTCGGGAGTAAAATAGGATTTGCACAACATACACTAAATTAAAAAAATATTTGACACCTGCTCTACCTGGGCGAGGTGATCTATTCTAGTTGATAGTTGTGGCATTAGATCATGGACAACATCCCCTACCTATATAATAAGAAAGTCCTCAGTTTCTTCTCCTCAGGGATCATAACGCACGTGAATCTTTAAACATTATTGAGGATAGATTTAAATGTCATTGGCCGCAATCATCACTTTTATCTTATTTAGTGTGCTCTTCTGTCACACCTATTATTATAAAAAGGTTAAGCCCTGGTTTGACAGAGCCTGGTGGACAGACCGTTCATAACGGGTATGATCTCCGGTATGAACGGTCTGTCCTCGGCGGTTTTTCCAAACCAGTACGACTTAGGGTCCTTCAAGAAGCTAGCCTATTCCTTTCTTAAAGTTCGGCAACGCATCTGCAGTTCCTCTGGTTTTGCGGTTGTCCATGGGCGTCGATGAGCACGTCGGTGTTCCCGCCGCCCGTTTGCTCCTTTTTCTCAAAAAAAAAAAAACACCCACACAAGGTTATAGCAGTGAGCCAAAACTGTGCATAGATAAGCTGTGGGTAGCGAGAGTAGCAGTATTTCGCGCCCGAAGAAATGAGATGGAAAGAAGCATTCCATCTCAGTCCTCAGGTGCGACAAGGTATGTGCTTCTTGGATCTTTGTTGAGGATTAATATATCATGGGTCACAGTCACCACTTACCATCAACTGTGTTCTAGTTTCTCACCTCTAGAACCATAAAAATATTTATTGACATAAAAACTTTTTTTAATTTATTTCGCATAAGCCCGGCCCTGCATTTTTCTATTAGTAGCTGGGCTCGTCCTATTTTAGGGATTGCAACATAGGGCCCCACTCACACATAGACACGCGTGTGTAGACGAGTGTCGATGTGTGCGTAGACATGCGTAGACGCCGAAGACGCGTGCCATTTTTTATATTATATCATTATTTGTTGATACGAGTTTTATTTGGTTAAAAGAGTTTATAATTTTCGATTATTGAAACGTTCAATACAATAGTGTTTTGACGGGGGTTATGTTAGCAAACCGGAATACAATGTATCTGATGTGACGCTATCCAATGAGCTTCAGTGGATGTATGTAGACCTAAATCCAGATATATCTGAGATTTTAGATGACCTGTTAACAGTATTCTTCCTTTCATCGTATAGGGAAGTAATTGATTACTTACTTGTTTGAGAGTTGGCCATGGTGTTGGAATGTTTTAGACTACCGGACGGCCTCCGAACTTGACAGTTCCTACGCACTTTTTTTCACAGTTCCTACAACTGAACACAACTTGTACTTAGATTACATAAAACACAGCAGCCTAATTCTGTTTCGAGTTGGCAATTTAGTGTCAGACCGCGAAGCACAGTATGGGCAAATGCCTCCTGACCTGGTCTCCTTTTCGGTAATTAGCATATTTGATCAACAGATTTGAAAAAAAAAACTGTACAATTCATCCGCACAAATCAATCTAAATGTATTTTATAAAATTCAAACGAGCAGGCATTCCTGTACCTGATTTAAAGCCTTAACAGATTTGTTTTGAACATATGTAGGTAACAAAAAGGCCACTTAGTGCTTAGTTAATAAAGGTAGTTAAGACGTACACATCTTCAGAAGCTATACCACCGCTGAGAATGGGTCTCCCCTTGCACGGTCACGGCCACCTGCAGCCATCCACTACCAGCAAACTTGGAGGGTCCTCCTACATTACCTCACCTACTTCAGCTTGATCTTTTTTACCTTCCGTTTGTCTGTTCTGTAGTTTCTCTTTCACCCTCGATCTACTGCTGATGTCTACGTTGCGTAATCCTATCACGCAGAGATACAAGTATCATAATGTGACAAATATAAAAACAATAACAAGAATGCCCCTGTTCAATTATTCATAGTATTTACTCTATTTCATATTACGTTGTTGCATTTAACATTGCATGCTTATAGGGTTGCCACCCATGCTTATAGGGAGTTTTATAAAAAAAAAAAATACAGGTGACAACCAACACATTTCACTTGGTGATGAATGTGGCACGCGCTACATACATCATCAACAAATAATGAAGGCTGTCACCCCTGAGGATGGAATGCCTGTAACAGTCTTCGGATCCTCACGCTGAAGACCAGCATACGGCCTTACGATTCCATATCGAGAATGAATAGTGCTATTCTAGGCCACAGCAATTACTCGCCATCTGGTTAACTGTGTTAACATCCAAATCCGCCACCAACAAAGAATCGAGCTTAGCATTTTTTAAATTAAATTGAGAGTAACAAACTCGCACACAGCTCCCTGATGGCAAGTGACTCCTGCGGCCCACGACATCTACATTCATCCTTGTCAAGGAATCATAATCCAGACGCGTTGTCACCTTCGTCACCAATAATAAAGTTTTCCGGATCCCTACACTCACCAGACGACATTATGCTGCTATTTTACGCTGATATTCTGTGAGGGCGTGGTCCTACCTCGGTTGAGCTGACCCATTCATTCTGCAGCTAGAAACCAAGTGCAGTGTAGCTCTCCCACTGTACCCGATGGGACGCCTTCGTAATTAGGTCCACGAATGTCAGCGCTCATTATATGAAAGAGCGTTATGCTGTTATTCCCCGAGTTGTTCCCCGGTTGAGCCGACTCACTCGTGTTACAACCAGATATTGTATGTTTACTCTAGTTTTGATGAACACACTTTATGAGAACAAAAGTGTACTTACAAATAGATAGTGGGCATTTATGTTTATAGCTATACATATATATTTATATTAAATATATATATATATATATATATATATATATATATATATATATATATATATATATATATATACATTTCCCTGAACTCAGTTGGCAACCCTGCGCGCTGACATATTAACAATTGACATAATTATTGCCATTTATCGTTACATTCACACGGTCATTTAATAATGTTTATAATATTTATTAAATGAAAAAAACCTCCTATAACCTTTTATTAAATATCATTTTTCTCCACAACTCGGATCGACGGCATAAGTGCTAGCTAATGGCTTACCCACTAACATCCAGTTGGGTTGCGGTTGGTTCGGAATCATGCTGCAAATAATCACACCCTCGCGGAGTAAAATGTTAGTATGACGCGGCTGCATTTCGACTGGTGAGTATAGGGAACCAGAGAGCCAATTGCAACTAACAAGGACTTCTATCTCATTATTTTATAGGACACATTTTGGAGAGAGTACAGAGGAGTTAAAAAATCAAATCAAATCAAAAGAAGCTTTGTTCAAGTTGGTTCATACAAAACAGTTTTGAATCGGTAAGATACCTAATAGGACCACCGCTTCGGAAGGCAGCTGCTAGCGAAAAGAAACGGCAAGAAACTCGACTAGTTAGTTAGTAGTTTTTTTTTCTTTTTTATTATAATTTGCAAAATGTCCAAGAGTTGTCCAGTATTGAACCCAGAGCTCCAAGCTTATAAGTTTCAAAGCATATTAGTCAGACAAATAATCTGAGTTTTTGATTAATAGGTTTCTAATTAAAATTTTAAATCTGTTTAATGGCAAATCGATTATTATTTGCGAAATTATATTAAATACACCTATGCTATTGCCGATTTCTGTACCATTTTTAAACGAAAAAGGTTTTCGAGATTGTTTTTGATTCTTGTGTTGATAGAAGTTACATAACATAATCCACTCTTATCATCTTCGTAAAACAACACTCACGGCTGTTCTATAAAAAAAACATAAGCTATATAATTTTGGTGTGAGAGAGACAGAATTCAGCTTTTTGAAAAGTTATCTCAGTGAATGTTTTCGGTGTGTAAAAGTTGATAACCAGACATAAGATAGTAGCGATCAACCCGTCTCTCGTGGCGTGCCGCAAGGCAGTATCGTAGGCCCGACCCTATTCCTAATCAAAATAAACAATTTATGTCGTTTGGAATTGTTAAATGGGAAGACCTGATGATCTGTCTTACGGGGCATAGAGAAATCAGTCTCTATCAAATAATGTTTCATGAATGAAATCTGTACTGTAGCATATTTAACTTTAATTCCTTCACCATTCGGGATACACATCTCTGGAACTCCTTGCCCGAAGATATAACAAGAGTATCGAATAAGCTCTCTTTTAAAAGGCTGGTACGGGAACACTAAAACTCTGAGTCTGATGCTAATATAAATGGTAATTTACTCTTGTCATTGTTTGTTATATGTTCAATTATGTTTATTATGTTATTTATATGGAAATAACTTATATAGTAATTTATATATACATATAGACACCTCTATACGTATTTTTATTTTTATTTTTAGTAGAGTTATTTCTAATTCGTTCCCGTCCGTTCTCGTATCACTTTTTGTAAGGTGTGACCAATACAGTTTACATATTTATTTAAACTTTAATTTAGTTAAGATTAGTGAATATTTTTATTTAATAAAAATATTATTAAGCAGTTAGTTATCATCTGAAGAGCCGAAATATCTCATTGCCTAAGCTCCCGATCCCGGAGCCGATGAAATTGTAAATCACAATTTTAAGTGTTTACTTAACTATAGTGAGATAAGTCAGCACAGACAAGTCCGCTAAAACGCATTGAAGCCCCGTTGTGGATTATGCTCTTGCACCCTTTCTAGAGAGGAGGTCTAAGTCTAAAACTCAGCTCCTACAACATTTAAGCCACCACGCTGTCACTGGTTGAATTAAAAAGTTTAAAATAAATATTATATATATATATGATAAAATCCGTTAAATATTTTATTACTCAATGTGCAGAATTCGCGTAAATGTAAGAATTCATAATATACATAAATTAAATCTACTCGTGTATATAAAGACCGACACGGTTCTCGTGGAAAAATGATATCGATTAAAAATAATAAATAGGCATTAGATGACTGTTCGGTTGCATTTCAAACATATTTTGACATAATGATGCCCTGGTATTATACATATAACATAATGATACCCTGGTTACGTAATTCATACCTGGGCAATTATTTCATAAACCTCACGTAAATTTCTTAGATTGATTGGCTGACTTCGTCGACAGTGAGAAAGGTCTCCCGGTACCACCTCCTCTTGACACTACTCGAAACACAGAGGACTAATGCTGCTATTGAACATTGGTATTCTGCGAGGGCGTAGTCCTTCTCCCGTAGAGCTGTACCAAGAAAAAACCAGTAACGTGGCTCTGTCACGGATTTTTTCATTATTAAAGTAATTACCGCTAAAAGTTCCTTTTAATCCGAAATGGGTCTAGATCTAGTTTAAGCTATCTTGATACAACTTTTCTATTTATTTATTATCTTTAATTGCAGGATATATTATATCCTGCAAATAAATATATTGATTGATTGATTGATTTGTGGGGATGACTTTTAAAGAAAAATATATTATTTTCACATGTTTTAACTGTTTTATATTCTGCTGGTATTCTGTGACTCTCTCCCGGTTGAGCCGACCCATCATGCAGCTTGAAACAAGTGGCAACGTGGCTTAAACTTTCAAAAACAAATTATCATTAGTTGAATAGTTTTATTAAATAAATATATTTAAGTGACATCTAGTGGGTTGTGCTAAAGTTAGGAAAATTGTCGTTTTACTTTGTTAGACGAAGTGCAATTTTGTTAAAAACTCGTTTAAGGATTAAATTTTAGATTTTATAATTTTACATATATTTTAAATTTAATTCAAACTATATGAAATATATTAAAAGATAGAAATAAATTAAATCAACATTATGTTATGTCTTGGACGTATTAAGTGGATATGTAACGTGTTATTTGAAACAAAGATGTATTTGGCGAAAAGTATGATTGAAATAAACTTTAAGCCCTTAATATACCCCTTTTAAATCTATAAACGATAAGTACTAAAAGCGTCATCTATTACCAAAGTACAAAAGTAAAACAGTGGATTTTAAATTTACAGATGTTAAAATTGACATGATTATATAATTTCTATTATTATAAAGTTTATGTTTTAACAGTACAATAACTCTAATTTTAAAGTAAATGATATCGAGACAAAAACTACATTAGATAAATATTTCATTACACGATCAATCTTCAAACAATTGTTTTATGAATATAAACAATGAAAGTATTTAATTAAAATATGGAAAAATGTATATATATATGTATGGCGATTTGTAACTGACATCTTGTGTCATTATGAACACTTTTTATTTTAATGATATTCGATTAAACTAGATGGCGTTGTATTAAAATAGGTCATTAATTTGGAACATCCTTGTTATTCTATTTATTTTAGTATATTTAAGATTTTAGATTATTATTATACATACATATATATATATTTATATAAATATATATATATATATATATATATATATATATATATATACATATTTACATATATATATATAGTTACTTCTACCCTAGTCATCATAGATTTATTATTGTTACTTTCCACCTTCAATTTTATAAGATGTCTTTTTTTATATTTTAATTATTTTAAGTTACAAAAAAAATGGTATGAAAATACAAAAGAATCATAATTTTCGTAAATTAAATCGATAATAATTAATTATTTTGAATAAAAGTCAAATTAAAATTTAAATCATTTTATTATTTACTAAAATGTTTTATCAGAAACGAATAAGAAAGATTAAACTATTCCTAGTAAATAAAAATGTAACAAGATAGTGAAACTAAGGTTTTGAATAATTCTGTACAAAAAATATGTTTCCGCCCGGGATCGAACCGGGGGCCTTCTGCGTGTTAGGCAGATGTGATAACCGCTACACCACGGAAACTGATATTTATTATTGTAAAATTTATATTATCAATTAGAATGTACTGTAAAGCCAAGTTAAAGAAGTTCCAACACTATAGCGAAGAACACTATAATTTCATTTGCTGAAATTGTTGACACAATAACTGATGACGAAGCATTTTATATCAGAACTTTAGTGAAAATACACATAAGTTTTTATCTCGGCTGAGAGCCCTAAGCGCTCGGGCACCTTTCAACCCGGTGAAGTTGTAAAAACCCTTTTTCATGGTGTAGGCGGCAAACGAGCGCGCAGCCCACCCGATGATAAGTTATTACCCCCGCCCATGAATATGCACAACATGAACAACGCCAGAGGAGTCGGAAATGTGTTGCCGGCCTTTAAGGCTCAGGCTAACGGTGGCCATTACACATAAAAACCAATACTTTTATTTTCGTTGAGGAAGGACATAGGTGTTTATGGGCTTTGCAATCATAACAGTGATAAATTCCAAATATCTCCCGTTTATGACCAAATTAAGCTGGTAGCTGCCCCTGATGGACATTACTCAGGTTGGAATGAAGAATTCCACCGCTGAAGTTCCACATCGGAGCCGGAATTGGAAATGGCATTGGGACGTTTTGTATGCATCGAGGAAAAAGCACAAAACGCCTTATAAATTGTTATAGCAATACGTTTTGTGATGACTTTCTTTATGCATTGCTGTAACAGGAACAGAATATCCGCGTGAAATGGCAACGTTGTACTGTTGTCTATTGGTCGCTGAGCGTAGAGATCCAGGGATACAATTATCGTCACTTATTTATTCACATTAAACAAGTGGTGTTCGTGGCTGGCGGTGATCACTTACAATCAAGTCAGTTCCTTGCTAGTATGCCAAGTACTGTATAAATAAAATCTTATTTATGTCATTGAGGTATATTTTTAATGAAAATACAATAATTTTAATATTAATTACATATATTATAATGCACGGTACGTGAGCAAAACACAGTGTGAAGAGGGCCAATCCGCTGAGAAGCCCCATGGGGAACTATGCTCCTAACCCCCTCTAGTGAGAAGGCTTATGCCCAACAGTGGAATATATTTATATGTATATGTATATATATATATATATATATATATATATATATATATACATATTATCTTAACTTTTCACCTTATAACAATGCGAATTGTAACAGTACTACGAAGTATGTCGCGATAACGGAGAGAAGACTCAAAGGGAGGAAGGCGTTCACTGCGACTATGCCCTCCGTTCTCATCACTTTGCACGTCTCTCTGCACGCCTCCATCAGGGTCTTGAATGCCAAACGCTTATCTGGTATAAATATAAAGAAACATATATTATAACCACCTTCCTGACTATAGACTAAGATCGCTATAGTCTGAGAAGTAGAAATGTCTATATATCTATGTATACTGTATATGATATTTAAGCATTAACCTAGCCTAGACACATCTAGCCTCGACTATGAAACAAATGCTTGTTTTACCCTAGAATTCATTACCCATAATACTGATATTCCATCAGAAGATGGTGTGTCAGTGATAGAGCCAAGCTGTGGCCATTTCTAGAATGTGTTGGCTCGACTGGGTAACCACGTCCTCACAGAATACCAGAGTGAAATAGCAACAGAAAGCTGCTGTGTTTCGTATGATTAGTGTAAGTTTCCAAGATCCAGTTCAAAATTAAGAGGCACTCCATCTCCTCGTGGGTGACAACACATGGGCATCTTGACTCTTTATTGAGGATCGATGTAGATCTTATGGGCGTGATTATAACTTATCAGCAGGTGAAGTGTGTGCTAGTTTGTCACCATTTATATTATATACAACTCACCCCGGTACTTGTCAGCCGCAATCGCCATTAGGAAGGTAACTTGCATATTTTTGAGCTTTTGAAAAAACTTTTCAGACTCGAAGCTTATCAGGTAAAGTAGTGCCATATGCTTCGTGGTCCAGATCAGGAAAATAGATAGAGCACTGTATTTGTCCGACAACTACAATTTTTTTTAATCAACAACTAACCAGAGACCAACTTAAAAATTAATTATTCTATCAATGTGAAAGATAAGTGTTGAAAGTAAAGTTGAAGATTACGAACAATCTAAATGATTCCCATTGCTGCTGGCTTTAGTATAAATTCGGTTAGTTTGTGCAACATGAGGAGGGACAACGTCCACGCAGAATGAACTGAAATATCATCATAAAGGTACTGTGTTTCATATGATCTAGGGATCTATGGGTATCCAGACCCAATTTATTAATAATGAGGTATCGGATCTCCAAATCCCTACACTTACAATACGAATATACCAGTGTTATGCTATATATTTCAACCTGGTAATCTGTGACAGAAAGACAGAAAACGCTCGTCTTCCTTCATGTTATCTCTCGAGTCTGTCTCTAGCACTACAAGATATGAAATATCTTTTAAAAGAATATCAATACTAACCACGATTATTGCTTGTAAATTTGCAAGAGAATTCAGTAATATTATAACCATATAAAAGAAAATCTGAAATAAATTAGATTTAATTATATTACAAATATCATTGAATTAAGAGGATGAAATTACTGTTTTGAATTGGTTACAAATATAAATATTTTATAATTATATCTTACCATAATTTCAGAAAGTCTTCTATAGATATGATAAGCATTGATTATATCAAGAAATGTTTCCACCATTCTGTCCCAATGTGCGATTAGGGATCCAATGTTGAGTTCATAGTTGAAATCAATTTTATTAAAGCATTTTAGCTCTGAGGCCCAAACAACTGTACCGTCTGTCAATAACTGAACAATTCTAATCATGTATATCAAATTCATGTCAGCTAATAACAGAAATATATACCGCAAAACCAGTGTCATGGAAAACATTCCGCCACGCGCAGATATTAGACTCATTGAAATATAGAACAGATAAATGATAACCAAGTAAACCCAATTGCTGATGATAAAACCCCTTCTATTAAGTTTTACTAGTTTGAAGGACCTTTGTATCTTTTGGATAGTTACAACTAAATCGACGTGGGTGACGCTGTGAAAAGTGTTGGTGATAAAATTTAGAACGTATCCAATACTGCAGACGCAAAATTCCAAAATACAAATTGTCATAAACAGAGACTCGAAACGTGTTAAATTTTGATCGTATATAACGACTATGATGAAGATCAGGATAGAAGTGAACGAAGTGCAAAATGAAATTCTATTGACTGAAGGGCTGTTTGCGGTGATGAAGTCGTCGCTGATACGATATTTTGGTGCGAAAAGCACACATTGCGTCATATTTAACGGTCGAAGCAATTTCTGCAGATCCTCCTCAAGATTATTATTCAAAATCAAGTTGTTCTGAACACGTTTCGGTGTGAACAAGTCCTTATTTCGTTTTAGATTCGTTACACGCACACGTTTTGTTGGCCTGGCCATCGTGTAGGTACAGCCAACGTGGAAACTTTTTAATTTCGAACTGAAATAGAATTGAAAAGTCAGTTGACAATATTGGTTTTTCATATTAATCTTGTGAGTGGTTTTTGATTGAAGTCTCCATTGTTTTTTTAATATTTGTGACGTCATAAGTTTTCATCGCTATTATCTTCATATTGATTTTGTCTACATTGCTGTTAACGCTACATTGCTTACACAATTTTTTACATTATTTCCGTTTCTTCTTTCTCTGATCTGCCAGTAAAGAGAAGATATAGGCAGTACATCTTACACAGTATCTCTTGTGACTAAACGGGACTATACGGCTACTCTGTGATCGTCTGGCTACAAAGTGAAAAAGCTTGATACCGTTTGCTATGATTAATAATTGTTAATCTGTATCATATCATATAATCACGTAAAAAACATCACACATAAAAAATCCGTAGATTGTCAAAAAGTCTTCATAGCCACGTGCATTAAGAACATCGTAATTTTAATACAGAATGTAACTGTGTACTATCATCGGCTCGAGATCCCTCGACTAAAATACTACTAAAGCGTAGTTATCTTTGTTTCTAGCTGTAGAATAATGAGCCAGCTCGTCCGAGGACTACGCTCTCGCATACGACCAGCATAATACTACTGGGTTTCGTCTGGTGAGTGCGAGGATCCGTAGACCTTTATTACTGGTGACTAGGCATTCCATCTCAGTCTTACATCTGCATTATAATTCCTCGTCAAGGATGAATGTAGATGTCATGGGCCGCAGGAATCACTTGCCATCGGGTGAACTGTGTGTGAGTTTGTTACTCCAAAACCCGGATATACCACTCACTGGCTGAACTCATGACACTGCAATCCATCTGCATAGATCGAACCAAAAACAAATAAATAAAAGCTGACGCTAGCCAGGGACATCAGAACGTCAAACATCTCACTCATTCCCGTAACCATGCTGTAAATCAAACGTCAGGATAAAAAAGTTAAGTTAAGTTAAAAGAAATAAACGCAATAAAATCCGTAAAATATATTTTTAATCAATGTGTAGTATTCGTGTATATATAAAAAATTATTAAATAAGTCGTACGTATTATATTTACAGCTGGTTTGCAATGTTTTTCGGTTAGTTAGTTGGTTATATTGGTTAAAACAATTAATGTACATTGTACATTGGCTGTGACTCGTTTTTTTTTAAAAAAAACTGTTTAGTAACTTTGTAATGTAAAAAAATAGAATAGTTTGGATTATTATATAGAAAACTATATAGAAGCTAATTGCTAAAATAACGAGTGTCATCGCAGCTCCATCCCCTCATAAAACACTACACACATATACTGCACCTTCATACCGCCCCCGCCGACGACAAGGGCGTCGCAAATGACAGAATTATTGGCGATACCACCATGTCACAGGCCGGTTTTCTCCAGTCAATACAGATAGAAGCGTCGCTGGAGTTTCTTCTTCAGCGCCCACGCATTCCGAAGTGGTGGTACAGGTAGTCAAAAAGTCAGATATTCATTGAGATAATCTATGATCAGAAGCAACTGATCGAGCCGAGGTCTCGACTGAGCGCCATAAGCGCTCGGACATCTCTCAACCCGGTGTAACTATTAATATTATAGAATACAGGTCGTGTAGTGGGCTGGAATAAGTACGTACACGAGGTGCAGAAGATGGCCAGGCTTATATATCAAATATGGCTATGTTATAATAAGCCTAGGCGTGCATATACGATGATATGTGCGCGACACGATTCAAAAGCAGACTACAATGGTGTCAAAATCACCAAGAGCAAATACAACTCGATATTATAGCTTCACATCGCAAGAGTAAAATTTTATACAAAAGTTCTGGCAGGCTACTAACAAGCATGATATTAGGCCTGGCCTCCCTGTGAGCGTCGGTGGAGCCAATGACCCATTATGTATTGCGAACATGTTTGCTGATCATTTCCAAGTCAAGCCTGTGCGTGGCTCGTCAAGACAGGAATCGTATAATGAGGCCCATGGCTCGTTGGAGTTAATTCGATTTTCTGCCGAACAGGTGGGATATTAGGAGGATGAGTAGAGGATAGTCCCCAGGTCACGATGGCCTTAGCATCGATCACCTCCAAAATGCTGGACCTCACTTGCCTAGAGTGCTGAGTCGGTTTTTCTCACTGTACATGTGTCACTCGTATCTCCCACACGACATTATGCAAACTGTTGTCGTGCCCATAATTAAAAATAAAACTGGGGACATATCGGACAGAGGAAATTATAGGCCCATTTCTATGGCTACTATTATGGCAAAAATACTGGACAGCTTGATGGACGCTCAGCTGGAAAAAATTCTACACTTGCATGAAGTTTGGGTTTAGCCCAAGCTGTCTACTGAAAATGTAATTCTTGCCCTAAAGCATACGGTTCAGTATTATACTGAGCGGACACATGTGTACGCTTGTTTTCTTGACCTCTCTTGAGCCTTTGACCTTGTGTCATACGATTTACTGTGAGACAAGCTGCGGCGGATAGGGGTACCGGCAGAGATGTTAAATATCTTGCAGTATTGGTATTATAATCAGGTTAATTGTGTCAGATGGGCCAATAAACACTCCGAGGCTTACAGTTTGGGATGTGGGGTCCGTCAGGGAGGGATTACTTCCCCCAAGCTATTCAACCTCTACATTAATGACCTGATCGTTGAACTCAGTAGCAAGAGAATAGGGTCTTGTATTGACGACGTCAGCATTAATAACATCAGTTATGCTGATGATATGGTGCTGATGACTCCAACAATCCGAGCGATGAGGGAGCTGCTTGAGACTTGTGAACGTTACGCTCTGCAACATGGGTTGGAGTATAATGTAAATAAAAGCGAATTCATGGTCTTTAAGGCGATTGGTCGCAAGCCTCCAGGATATGTACAATATTTAAGATTTAATGGCGTTTACTTAAAACGCGTCAATCAGTTTAAATACCTGGGGCACTATGTAACTGACGATCTTAGAGACCATGTTGACATAGAAAGGAAATGGAGGGCGCTGGCGGTGTGATGCAACATACTGGCACGTAGGTTTGCACGTTTTAGTGAAGAGGTAAAAATAACACTGTTTAAGGCGTATTGCCAAGTATTCTACTCGTGCAGTCTGTGGTCGTGCTATACGCAGCGGACAATCAGCGCCTTACGGGTTTAATACAACAACGGCTTCAGGACGCTTATGGGGTTGCCCAAGTTCTGCAGTGCATCCGGAATGTTCGCCAAGGCACATACTGATGGATTTTGTACAATCATCAGGAAAGAAGCGGCTTCCTAGCTCTACAGAGTGAGGGACAGTTCCAACGCCATTGTGAGAACAGTTGCAGAGCGGTATGGCTCGCAGCTCATCCGGCACCTCATTGGCTTGTCCCTTTATCCGGACAATACATTAGTTTCTTAGTTTTAGGTTTAATTAAAAATGTACGTACTAACATAGTTAGTAAGTTTTATTGTTACTAACAAATTCTATGGATTAAGTAATCTGAAATAAATATTATATTATTATTATTATTATTAATCCCTCGGGCTAAGAGCGGTCATCAGCACGAATAAAAAAAAGAATAACGACTGTCTTATATCTAGTTGGATCTTCCTAATACAGTCCTTTTGTTTCCGCCTGTATGGGGTTAAGTAGCTTTTTAAAAACTTGCTATTAGTAATTTTTTTTCTTATATGAATAAGCTTGGCACTTTCAGAATCAACCCATTCATATCATGAGTAATGGGTATATAGTACTGTGACTTTACAGTTTCCATTAGCACAAGCTTCAGCGTTACTACAATCTTCTGCTTATGAATGTTCAAAATGTTACAAATAACGATTAATATTATAAATATTCAACAAATTCCCATAACTCCTAGTTACAAAGTACGAAACTAAAGGATATGAAATGTAATAATTATATGGGGATGATATCAAGATAGCGATGTACAATCATTAATTTTTACGTCATAGAAATATATTCATAACAAGTACCCTTGTTCATCCTCCAATCGAAATAAATATTGATTAGGTAACTTAGATTAGAATGCCACTCGGAAAATTAATATGAAAAATCAATATTATAAACTTGGTTTTCTGTTAGATTGTAAAGCCGTATCCGCATTGTTCGTACAATGTTCAGGGTAAGGAAATGTAACCGTGTTACGTATATAAAGCGAAATAAGATTTTGTTGTCCTCAAAATGTTTTCAGAACAATTTCATCTTATATAATTATGTCGAAGCTGATCTACAAAACATTCTTCGTCCATTAAATCTCACCTCGCGCGTTTTGTTTGCACCGAAATATAGCATACGTTACAACTTTATTACATCCAACAACAAAAACAGTAAAATACGTTCGTTTTGTTTTTTGATCTGTTTCATATCGATCTTCATCACTACTATTATATTCGACGAAGGCTTAAAACATTTAGAATCTTCGCTTATTGCAGTTTTCAGTTTTAATTATATCGTCTTAATTATTGGACTAGTATTGAATTTTATTTCAAACGCAATCTACAGCGACATCCACGTTGATTTAATTTTAACGATTCAAAGAATATATTATACTTTTAAACTTATCAGGGTTAACAGCAGAGGTTTCATAATTGGCAACTGGAGTTACCTCTTCATCATCAATGTGTTCCATACTTTATTAAGTATTCTTCACTTCTACGCCGGCACATTTTCCTTAACGGTATTTTTATGTTTGGTAATGTTGCTACTAGCTGATATGATTTTGATATATATAATTAGAATGATTCAGTTATTGACTAACTGTATGATTTTGTGGATACAAGAATTAAAAATGTTTAATGAATTTGATTTTAACAAAAAGCACTGCAGTGGGTCGTTAAGAGAAGCGACGCATTGGGATAAATTGCTTGAAGGATTTTTTGATATACTCAATGCTTATCGTATTTACCGACGACTATTTGAAATGCAGGTAAGATATAATTTCAAATAACATTTTTCTTTTGTATAAAGTACAACAGTGTGCTTTTAGACTTCCTCTATACCGTTTCCCGTTTCGTAAACTTAAATTTGTATTAATTCCAGATTTTCTTTTACTTAGTCATAATATTTGTGGATTTCTTGACAAACTTGCAAACATTAATTATGGTTAGTATATGTATTTTTATTTGTCACGTTAAATAAAAACACCACAAAATTCACGATATGAATAAGTGTAGTAATAAACACATATTTCCACTCAGTCGCAAGTAATCTATTATTTAATTTAATATAATTCAGTCCAGTTCAATACAGATTTTTAGGATACATTTTTTATTTAGAATAGGTGGTATCGTTTACAAGCAGCTCATCTAATGGCGAGTGATCATCGCTGCCCGTGGGCATGCGTAACACCAGATGAGTCGCAGATGAGAGACTTTAGAGGTCGGCAGCGACCTATAAAGTCTTGTGTCGAAGGTTCTTAAGTCACATCGGTTCGGAGATACCGCTGGCAACAGCTTCCACAGAGTAGTTGTGCCTTGCAGAAGATTTCGTGTCAAGCATACAGTTATGGCTTGCTAACCATCGCAATGATGTGAATGTAATAATTCTGTCGTGATGTACGATGTTTAAATTCAGCGTCTGAAATTATTTCTACTCCCCATGGTAATTCCTCCTCCAAGTGTCCGCGGAACTAAACGTCGCTCGATATGTTAGCTCTAAGGATTTCGATACTATTAGCAAGGGGAGTGTTTTCATAATTAGAAGATACGCCAAAGGGATTCTTTTAAAGGGTAAACGTGCAAGCTTATGTCTTCGTTGGGTTAAATTGGACTAGATTTTGTCGTCCCTAATCTGAAATTTTGGAAGGGAAATCACGACCTCAGATACAAAGTTCTTCCAAGTTCGACGTGTTCCTGAGTAATATTGGCGCGGCCAGTGTATATCGTCCGCATAAGAATGAATTTTATTAATTTGCAACATGTCATTGATATGCTGAAGGTGCAAAGTGGGAGATAGCATACAGCCTTGTAGAACACCAGCATTCATTGGTTTGGAGCATGCACCATTGACTACTTTGTTGCTACGGTTCGTGAGAAAAATGGTGACTCACTTGCATAATTTGTCGGGAAGCCCATAGAAAAGAAGTGCTTTTTGTCAACCCGATCGAAGGCCTTCGCTACGTCCATACTAACTGCCAAGGCGGTCAAACCTTGGTCTCTACTGCCTCCGCCTATGAGTCATATAATTATTTTATTATATTAATTTAATTCTTATTTACTTCATTTATTTATTTATATTCATTCATTCATTTTCTAGATCAGCAAATGAATGCCTATCCTTAACAATTATTGGTTATCAAGGTTGCAATAAAAACAATTCCATGGTTTGGTTAGTTTGTGTATCATTATATCATATATCATATTTAATCCATCCTCATTATAATTAATGGATATTACAACTAACTCTTAACAAGTCCGCTAGAATCTTAAATATAGATCTGTATATTAGCATCAATAATTTAAAATCACACATAACATATAAAAGTATCGTAAGTTTAATTATTAGAAAAGTTTTTTGTGTAATTTCCATCCCGCGACAACTATTATCTTTTATTTATTATGTAAACTTATTGGCTCTATAGGTGTGTTTTTTATATAATATTACTTCTTCGATATGTTTTAACGTAACGTTTGTTGCAAAATTAGTGAAAGAAAAAAAAAGAAGACATTTGTAGAATTTTACATAAAAGCTTTTTAAGTTTTCAGCGGAATATAGTACTGGTGCTATATCCTTCATATTTGCGGTAAAACATATAATGCTGGTAAATCTGATAAGCTTTGGGTGTGAAAACTTTTATGAAACACTGAAAAATACGCAAGTTACATTACTGATGATGATTGCTACCGACGAATGTTCTGGTGAGTAATGTTACGTCCAGTAGTACCGGGTTTATGGGATAGAATAAGGTATACACTGCCTGTAGACAGATTCTCGAGTGGCAACCTCGGACTAACAGGCGAAAGCCTGTGCAAGTGACCAGGCAAGGGACCGTGCTTTGTGGCAATCTATGGGGTAGGGCTATGTCCAGCAGTGGACTGTGGCTGCGATGATTACGATAACCTTGCGTGGTATAAAGCGTGTAAAAGAAGACTTAAACTTCAGGGCGATCAGGGCGGGAGTTCTCGTTGTCCGTTAAAGTGAAACCCTGGGACGGCGTCAACACGGTGAAGTTCCGTGTTGGAACAGCATATCGTGGGTGTTAGGAGAGGCTTTGCCTTCCGTAGGATGTGCTAAGTCGTAGCCCAAACGTGTACTAGTGCGTTCCGTAGAACATCCCGGAGCGTCAAGGATGACCATTGAAAGGTTCTTACTGGGAAGAAATTCCATGTAGCCCTCTCTTCTCCCCAAAAGGAAAGGTATGTTCTGAAGGCTTTCTCCCCAAAAAAAATATAAAAAGGTTAGTAATATTCTTTTAATATTAGTTTTCTCCCATGGTTCCCTGACGGCTTAGTGTTCAGAGAGCCTGGCAATTGTGGATCCTCAATCCAATTTCTAGGCGTAGACAACATTGTTATTTTTATTGTAATGATTCGCTCACATTGACTTTCAAAGATCGTTCGACTGATTAGTGTGAGTAGACTAGGGTAGAGCGACGCTACAGTTTATTTCTAGCTACAGCATGGAAGCCCAAAGAAAAGTCTCGCCCACGCTGAATAATGTTGCTGTATTTGATTCGGTGAGTGTCGGGGTCCGGGTACTTTTATTACTAATGACGAGGCATTCGACCTTAGTCCTCATGGCTGATAACGCTTCTGTGTTATGATTCCTTATCAAGGATGCTTTTAGGAATCACTTATCACCAGGTGAACTGTGAGCTCGTTTATCACCTTAACTACAACAAACTATATTAAAATATTTGATCAGTTTTTACTGTAAGACATTGTCATTATTAACAATGTTGAGTGCGTCATATACACTATGCGCAATACCTTGCGGTTACTGCCAGAGATTGTCAACTGAGTAGAATATTTTATAGAGAATATGAACCGTTCAGTTCAACCAGGGAAGTAGCATCAGGCAGCTTAAAATAGGAGCATATCGATTCTTGTTTTGTCTGGTGGGTGGTGTGGATAAAAAGAATCTTATAACTGGTGCCGAGGTATTCTATTTTATTCCTTAGGCGTAACAACCTGCGTTATGATTACTTATCTAGGAAGAATTTGTGTGTCGTGGGCCGCAGGAATCACTTAACAACAGGTGGACTGTGTATGAGATCGATACCCTTAACATAATAATAAATAAATGAGTGGTGAAAGATTGTTGATTGAATTAAGGATCACAATCGGCCACCCAATTCACATGATGGTAAGCGAAGACTGCGGCACATGACTTCAACATCCATTTTCAATAAAGATTCAAGATGTACATGCGTTCTATTTCATCATTGTCTTCTTCGTCTTTCATACGTTGAACTAGGATAGAATACCTTCCCCCCCGAAGGGTTCTCGCCTTGGGCGCTTAGTAACCGTGGCTTGATCACCCATGGTGAAGCAAAGAGGAACCCAAACGGCTGGCCTACGGCGCTCTGAAGCGGGCCCGAGCAGACCGCTCCGGGTGGGCTCGTAAAGAGCTGGTCTCGGAAGCGTGTCGGTGGACTGCGGGGGCGGAAGCGAGGCCGTCTTCCCCTCCTCAGCAGCCGAGGCGGATTCGCGGAGGGAAAGGAGTGTCGGTGTTTCGTTGACACTCTCCCTATCCTCCGCGACTCAAGCGTGGATCGCACCGCATGATGCGGCTGCGGTGAGGCCGCGGGGGAAGAGGAGAGTCGGTGTGTCGTTGCCGCTCTCCTTGTCAGACCCGCTGCAGGGGGCTGGGATTGCTTACTGCTTTCCTGGCCCCCATGGCCTCTGGGGTGCGGACTCGGGGATGTCCGTTTCCCACCTACATAGGAGGCACAGTTGGAAGGCGCGTCTGTGTTCCGGCGCGCCCTGTCTGGAGGGGTGGAGAGGTGGATGTCCTCCCCCCGGTGAAGGGGTCGCCTGGTCGGCCAGCGCAGGCGGGGTCAAGGATGTGTCCGAAAGCGCTCCTGTGACTCCGCCAAACGCGATGATGGAGGAACACTATGGAGTTTTAGTTGGTGCGAGTCCAACATAACCCATCCTTTGCCCCAGTGGGTTTGCGTAGACATTTCCCCATGTAAAAAAAAAGGATAGAATGCCTCTTTTTTAAAGTAATAATAGTCTCTTCTACTTGAAAAGTACACAATTGACAGTGATGAGAAGTTAAGACAATGCAGCCTTCCGACATTGCGGTTTCAATGGATGTGTTCGTCATAGTATCTTTCGGAGATAATATACTGACTCTTTCATCCTTCATAAGGTATCACTATCTAGATGTCACATCGAGGACTGAGATGGAGTGCCTCATCATCAGTAATAACAGAGTCTTCTACTTCTCAATGTTTGGACAATTCTGGCTTTCCATATCATGGTTTATTGAAACGATGTGGAAACTTACTAGTGCAGATGCGTTGTCTCTTTCTCTGTCTTTCTTTGTGAGTTATAAGTGATAAATATTATTTCATTAGCAATTCTTTTATATGTATAAGACGTTTATTGCCATCATATGGATTGAAACAAAGAATAAGTATGTGTTGCTCAGTAAACAAAGGTTTATTTTAAAGTTACAATTTTAAAGTTTAACCTACACACTACAAGCACTATTAACATTCAAAGTTTGTTGCTGCTTCTATTATCTGTTTTCCAATATTAACTAATTAAATAACGACAGTTCTTTCCACGTCGCACATGATATTGCAATTTTTATACCCTCCTCTCTTAAGTGAAGTATGACACTGACAGGTCACAGCTAAGTATGACACTGACAGGTCACAGCTAAGTATGACCATATAAAAAATAAATGATAGCGTTATCTTTTACATATGTTTGTTTAACAGACAAGCGTTTGGCGTTAAAATGTTTGCTGCGCGCGTGCAGAGAGGCGTGCACTACACAGACTGGGGGTATGGTTGCAGTGGATGCAGATCTGCCTCTGAGTCTGCTTTCCGTCGTCGCTACTTACACCGTAGTGCTTTTGCAATTTGCATTGTTATAGTGCTTCGGATAACAATCAATATTAACAATTGGATGTACAATAAATTGCTTATATATACTATTTGTTCTTATTTTTTATGAATATACACGTATGTACGTGAGCATTGTTAACTGAGATGGAGTAACGATTTATGCTTTAGGAGTCCTTGGATACAGGCTTTGGTTCGTGCGTTTTGTTCACGTTTGTATACGAGAAGCCTATGCTTAGTAGTAAAGCGATGAGCTGATGTGATGATGTGTACAATTGTAAAATTTTACAATAAATCGTACAATGTTTGAAGAATACTTACATCACCCGCACCTGTTCTTAATGTCAATATTTCAACAAATGATAGTGATTGTATAAAATTTGTCACGAAATATAGTAATCTCTGTGAAAAAATAACTTATCTATATATTCAAAGATATAATAAGAAAAATTATGCTTCGAAAAAAGGAACAGAGCTGTAGGTATATAGGTCCTCAAAGACAGTCTTACGTGCAATGGAATGTTGCTATGGGATATTGCATCTGATGTCGAAATTATAATTATTCTATATATAATCTAAAATCTTGAGCTATGATGATCGCTAATGTAAACATGAAAAGAAACTGGCATATTATAGGCTACTTTAAAATATATTTACGATAACATATAGCTTATACGTCAGAATTTTCAAAAATATTCTACCAAAGCTGATTAGGTACACGCTATCAATACAAGAGTCAAAAACGAACATGTGACATTTATTTTTCGTTTAAAAAAGGTACAGAAATCATTCTTGGGCTAAAGTATACGCATACTTAATAAATTTAAAAAATAATAAAAGATTTGCCTTTTAATAGATTTAAAAGTTTGGTTATAAACCAAATAATCAAATACGGCCTGTAACGGGGCGGCTGAACGTTGGGCGGCGGTGGGCAATTATCATAAGTTACTTGTTTTTTACCACCTATTGTGTAAAAAAAAGGATTTAGAAGAGATGTTTGTAATACAGATAATAGTTAAATACCGTCCATTGCGTCGACTTCTTTGCCAAGATCAATGCATCCAGTAAACATTTATAAGTTGTAAACATCATTTGTATGTTATCACTTCTAATTCTTTTATTGCAAACAGTTGTTGTTCCTACAATATTTGCGTTTAAAATTCGTACTCACTGCATCGTTTTATTTGTCAAAAAATACATCACAATTAAAGAGTATGTAAATTCAATATCTAAAGATAATGTTATTAAAATGAAAAATACTCTCTCCATCGTCCCGATTGGGTCCAATGTCCATTTGATGATAACAAAACTTCCGTAAGATAGAAGAAGTGCGAAACATGAAATCCAAACAATTTTCTTCATCTTCTTGGCATCGGATCTCTCAGGCATATGTCGGCGTATCTTTTGTAATTTCATCACCAGCCGTGCATGAGAAATACTGTTATACACATTTAAAATAACAGTAATGCTGTAACAGACAGCATGCTGTATATATCCTAAGTAATGCACGTAAAATAATGATGATTTGTCAGATGCAATAACAAATGTCTTCAAGCTTAAAATCAATAAGCAAAACATTGCAGACAATCCCAATACTGCAAATATCACGCCTCTCTTCGAGACAGCTGTCACGCGATTTTGGTATAAATTATATTTTCTATTCAAAAGACAAGAATTAATGAAGTAAATTGGTGAAAATATTGACACAAATTCCTGGTCCAACATTTTTTTTAAATTTTAAATATGTAAGTGATAACTGTCCGGAGATATAGTTCAAAATGAAAGCAATTAGCGAAAGTGTTTGCAATAACAATGTAGATTACTTTCCAATGTGTTTATAAGTTGTTGCATATAAAATGGCGTAGGAAGCTATTAGTTAATTAAAAGTCTATTACTACTTCATTTCCATTATCTAGAATAGTACCGTAATGATTAAGCGAGCTCAAGAATGTCAGCGTTATGCTATTAATGCATGCATAACGCTGCTGCGTTTCAGATGGCGAGTGTAGGGACACGGAGACCCTTATTACTGGTGAGGAAGCGTGAAGTGGGAATCTCGGTCATCAGTGGAGACGACTCATCTGCATGATGCCTATGACATATTTATTTATTTAAGCTTCATATACAGTGATGTATTCCCTACCAATCACGTAACCACGTTAGGGTGATGTAGAGATGCATTGAAATATTTGTTTAATTTAAAATACTAAATATATATATGCGCAAATGCATAAGCTAAAGTTTAGATGATTCTACCAATCTGCTCAGAAATAGCCTCCGAACCTTGAACGCGGAGCGATTCGTAGCCGCCTTGACTACGGGAGAGAGAACGTTTCAGGGTAGAACGGATTGAACACAGGCAGGAGGAGTGGATGAAGCCAGGGTTATGAGAAGGACACAGAAGTATAGAAGTAGAAGGTTGTTGGTTGAGCGATGGTTTCTATCGTGGGCATCCCTTATCGAGCATAAATATGGTTGTCGTACGCCGCAGTCAGCATTTATAATCAGATGCACTATGTGCCCGTTTGTCACCCTTATACTAAAGAAAAAGGATGGATGTACATAATGTGACACATACGGGCAGCAGTTATTACTTAGAATCAGGTTACCTTTGTTATTGGTAGTGTTGCCCATAGTTTCATAAATAAAACAAGTTTATATTTTCCTACAGACGGTATATTCTAAATCACCTGAGAAAATTTATAAATATGCGGGAATTACCCAAAAGCAGCAACCCCGCAGGTGGCGTTAGTGTTTAAGTATCTTAGTTATATTATCTCTCAATATCTCTAGTATATATTTATCAATATCTCTAGTATATATTTATCAATTTAATTAATTAATGTTTACGAGGGCAGACTTAATGCCCAGTCTGTCAGTCAAACAGCGAGGGCGAGTGAGAAAATATGTTAGTAGGTGCAAAATGTACTATAGTTGTAACTTCTATGATCCTTGTTAATTGTATTTATGTTTAATGTTTCTTGTATGCTTTGAAGTTTCCTAATAAATTAAATAAATAAAATAAAAGTATTCTTCAAAATCTTTAAATAATATTTAATGCTGAAAACTATACTATGAACTGTGAACAATGTAAACTATACCGTTATAAGAAACTGTCACCCTACACCATTTCGCACATGCACACACGCACGTATACATACAAACTTACACACACTCGCACATATGTACAAACACACACATTTAGCGCAAGTGCTTGTGTGGACGTGGAGCACACTTTTTTCGCATGCCCGCGATACGGAAGCGAAGAGCTGAAGCGTAACGGAGGAGAACCTAGTGCAGACCGTGCAAGAGTCTAAAGATGCATGGAACCAAGTAAGCAATTATGCTGCAACGGTGCTAATAGCACTAAGGCGCTGTGAGCGAGAAAGGTGCAAGGCCTGAGGATTGAGGCTTGAGGAAAAGCAATGATTGCTAGACCACCCCCACGAAGTAATACCTAATGGTGGTCCCGTAAAGGTTCATAAAGGTCCCTCGGGAGTTTTTTTTTAGGCGATATTACCCCTAATACCAGGGTTGAGTCCGATACTCCGCGCGCATAGGCGTTGTTTTCCTCCATAAAAAAGAACAATTACCTTTACATTTCGTTGTATTATTTATATCATTTATATGTAAATATATAATTATTAATTAATATACATATTTAGTAGAAAACAAAAATTGTTTCCTAAATTATCTCTTGTACAAACAGACACTAGTCCGTAAGGTGAGGACCTGGTGATCCGAAATACAGGGCATCCTAGTATAGACACCGGTCTCTCACAAACACTGTTCATCACTGTGACATCTGTAGTGTGTAGACTATATTTACTTATCTTAATTTGTTAGAGAATACTATGAACATCATTATTATTATTAATTACAAATATATATCTGTAGTAATATTATAAAGCTGTAGAGTTTGTTTGGTTGAACGCGCTTATCTCAGGAAATACTTGTTCGAATTGAAAAATTATTTTCATGTGTGATAGTCCATTAACCGAGGAAGTTTATAAGCTATATGACATCACGCTACGACCAAAAGGTGCGAAGCATCAATGAAAATGTTGCAAAAACGGGAAAAATTATTCCTTTTCAGGGATTCAGTAGCGTGTGCTGCGTAAACGGTTAAAGTTACGCAAAAATGATATATTATATTGTTCCATTTTAATATTATATTGTTCCATTTTAAAAGTTCAAAAAAAGTTGCTTTACATGAGACATACCAAGGATCCTGTAGTCCACGCGGATAAAGTCGCGGGCACAGCAGGTACATAATAGTTATATACAAATGTGTGTACATATATATGGACATACATATTTATTTCACAGATTGTTGGCTTTCGGGTCTGGGTATATCGTGTGTACGTCCCGTGTCTCTGACACTGCATGTTTCCTTCCTTTCGATCATATCGCACATGCATTACATCGGAACAGAGACGGAAGGGCGCAAATGCTTACAAAACTATTGAAATATTCTGCGCAGTTGATCTCATCTGGCAATAAGCAGAAAATATCGATATCAAGAAGACATCATCATAGTTATATATTTACAATTATAAATACATATACACAAATACTGGAAAATGCATGAGCATAATCTAGGAACGTGATACTCACAAAATGCTAATTATATATTATCTTAGTGTTTAATACACTGAGTCGACTAGCAAACAAATTAAAATATGTTATTCTACCGTATCTATTTAATGACGAGGTCGTTCACCTTGTAATTAAATATACACAAATGAACCTATCTACACCGTACTTATTCACCGGATGAAATAGTTCTATGACGTTATAATGAAATATTTTTTTCCCTATTTACAAATTCAAGGATGACAAACGAACACACAGTTCACCTGATGGTAAGTGTGTAGTCATCACTATACTACAGCTATAAACACGTATAAGTGTGTGTTAACACGTGTAAGTGCTAGGCTATATAACATGAATATGCTAGGCTATAAAAGGTAGACTAAAGAGGTAATGGACCGTGTATTTAGGTCAATATTATATCAATTTAATCTACCATATCTATTCACGAAGGTCTCATGACCTTCCAATGAAAAAGGTCTATGACGTCATAATAAAAGAAATACGCCAGATATATTTCTTAATTCTAACTCCATGTCAATCTTGGAGAGTTTTACGAAGATATATGGCTGGATGTTGTTGCAAAGAAAGACTGAATGCTCACGAACCATTTACTCCTAAATGAGGATGACAGATGATGTCATTGGGCGACATAGACCAGTTGTAAAAATAAATGGAAGGAAAATTATTTATTCTTTATTACTTATTTATTCTATAATCTTTAAGCACTAAACTTACAACTACTGAGTTGTTTTCACACACTACTGTTGCTAATAACAGAATCTTCTTTATTCTTCCCTTTATTCTTCTTACCTCTTAAATCATCGTAGATGTCATCTAAATCTCTCGCCTTAGTTTCTGGTATAACAATGATCGTGTACAATGCACTAGAGAGACACATGAAGCCAAAGAAATAAAACGCCACGTGCACCCCAATAGAGCTCGCCAACGGTTTGAAGTACAGAAGTTGGAAGAAGTCTGCTACGGAGGCGATGGCCATCGTTGTTGCTAATACTGTGCCACGGTACTAAAATGTATAAAAGGTTTCATGTTTTATTATTATTATGTTTTTTATTACATTGTAACCAACATACGAGCACACAGTCCATCTGATGTTAAGTGACTTCTGCGGCCCATGACATCTACATTCATCCTCCACAAGATATAATAATGCAGGTGCGTTGTCACCGTTGATGACTGCGAAGGAATACCTCGTCACCAGTTGTCACCAATCCCTACATTCATCTGACGAAACACAGCAGCATTATGCTGCTATTTTACGCTTGTATTTTATGTTTACAATGATCACGCAATAAACAAAATTGCACAAGCTTTAAACGTCGGCAGTGACAACGCATCAGCGTTATTGTTACTTATCGAGGATGAATGCGGTCGTCACGAGACGCAGGGATCACCATCAGGTTTTTTTTATCTATCTTTATATATCTTAATTATCATTCCCACGCAATATGATATATTATAGTATTGCTAACATTGCAGCTTAGTGCTTTTATATATCAGGCATCAACATCCATCCTTAAAAAAGATACAAAAAGATGCATGCTTTGTTACTCCTGAAGAGTGAGAAAAATTTCTTTTACTCCACCATGATATAAAATCTTATTTAAATTTAAAACGATTCGTGTTTGAAACAAATTTAGAGGGGAAAAAATCTCACCTTGAAAGAAAATATCTCTCCAGTGATCACGATAGAAAGAGGTTGCAGACCTGATGCGTCACATAGAATACATAAACACAGCGTGAAGACTGGGATCCAGGCAGGAGCTGAGTACTGGTGTTCTCGTGCAAGGAACCACGATGCTAAAACGCACATGCTTAGACCGGAAAGCAAGCAAGTGCCAAACATAAGAGCCTGAAATTGTTCATAGAGTTTAATGTAACATATTTCTTAATATTACTTTTTTATTTGAGAATACTATACGCCTTTCCGTGTGACATTAACCGCGCTACGCTCCTGGTTTGATAAATATTCGTAAATGATAAAAATCAAAAGAGCTGTGAGCACCATATAAACCAATACCTACTACTACTAATAAATGCGAACCTCTTATTTATTTATTCAGTTGAAAAAGGAGCACACAGTTATGGTAAGTTATTCCTACGGCCCATAATAGCCATATTTATTCTCGATATCGAGTCAAAATACAGATGCGTTGTCTTCCACTTACTGGTCCCCTGTAATAAGCGTTTTTGTATCGCTACACTTATTATATGAAACACAGAGGCATTATACCGCTATTTTACGCTGGTCTTCTATGAGGGCGTGGTCTTCGAGCCGACCCATAGATACCGCAGCTGGAAAACAAACTGCCGTGTGGCTCTACCATTGTCTCTGATGACGATGCAGTCCATAATTAAGTGGTACAATCATGATGCAACTTGAGGAAGGACCATGCCTAGAATACCGGACCACCACTACCTTGCGTAGAATACTGAAGTAAGAAGTTTTGTATAAAATTTGTAATATCTTGGAATCGCTGATTCTAATACATTAACGCTGCAGTTTGTTTCTAGCTGCAACATTAATGACCAGGTAAAGCCACGCCCTCACAGAATACCTTTGGTCTGGTGATAGGAGGGCTCCGGAGAATTATTCTACGCGACGAGTCATTCGACCTTAATTCTCGGAAGTGACAACTTATGCCCCTAGGCGTGATATATTGCCATATATTACCAGAAATTGTAGACTTAGTAGATAAATAGAGTTTATAGAGCTGTAAGTGAGCAGTGTTCATGCAAAACGATATACTAGCTCGGACGAAAAGCGACAAGAATCTCCTAAATACGAGAAAATTATAAATTTAATTTCTCACAACAAATATCTCACCTTTCTCCCAATCTTTTCTACAACACTAGAAGCTAATAATGATCCACTGAGTTGTACAACACCTAGCATTATTGCTTGTTGATTTGGAGTCAGCACTAACCCAGTTTCTCCAGATGCCATATGGAATATTTGTCCAGCAAAGTTTAGGACTGGCACAGCGCCACATACTTCTCTAGCCAATGCTGCCACTAATGCTATTTGGAAAGCCTTGAACAGGATGTTGTCCTTCACTGAAAATTATATAAAATATTAAACTAGGAAATCATTTTGAACTTTTAGTAGAACTAGTTATATATTTTTTTTTAATTGTTTTGCATCATATTTTCTTGTAATGTGCCAAGATCGATATTGTGATGGCCGATTTAGATATCCATCTAGTTATGATGTATATAACATATGACATCAACCGTGTAGGATATATTACAGTTCCAGAAAAAGTATTTCGGATTTTATTTACAAAATCAAGGTATTTTTTATTATACTTTATTTACATTTGATTATAATATATGTGCCATTTTGTTCAATAACTTGTTGCCAGTTTGTAAGTAAACATGTAATACATAATCCCATTGGTGTAAAAATTTTGGAACTTACACTCCCTGACAAAACACAAGTACAAGTGACAAGTAGTTTGCTCTTTCTTGATGTTAGGCTAAGACTACCTATAGAATCCTACAGAGGCCGAAACAGGTGAAAATCTGAGGGTGCCAAGGTTAGGACTATATGGTGGATGCGTTAGAACTTCCCAGCAAGCTATCAATATTTGCTGTGGTTAAAGATATGTGCGATCTTGCGTTATTATGATGATTAACAACACCCATGGATCAATTCCGGTCATTTTTTCTCTATTTCTTAATTCAGTCTCATCAGCTGTTGGCAGTAGAGATTCGAATTAATGGTTGCCTAGCGGTACAAGCTCATAATGAACGATGCCCTTCCAATCCCACCATAAACACAGCACGTTTACATATATCAAAGATAGAAGAGGCCCTAGAATTGAACCTTGTAGTACACCCATTTGTGTAAATCCATACGACTGCTGACCGTTAATAACAACCTTCTGAATTCTTTTATTAAGGTAAGGTAAGGTAGGAGAAATAAAATTTTCTATACAGACCCTTTAACCATATAATATCTAAGTTTTCTAACAAGACATCATAACAGTCAAATGCTTATGTTATGTTATTCTTTTTTTGTTTTTTTAACATTACTAACATTAGCGTTAACCACTTCAACTAAACTTGAATGCTCGTGTTAGGATCGTTTACTCTAATAGTAACTTTGAGTGACTTACGTATTGTTTTTATTAAAAATTTGTTTTCGTCTTCATCGTTTTTTTGTTCTTCTTTAATAGAGTGAACCTCGTTCTGGATAGTAAAATGATTCTTTCCTCTACGCCATAACCACGATAAAGCTTTTACTGCCTCCTGTGAACGACAAAAGACTGAATGATTAAATAAAATCATATAGTACATTTTAATTGGATTCAATTGACGGACTTGAGATATTCCAAATTTTCGAATTAACAATATATTACGTGGTAGTTCAGTGCCTTAGAGTTTGCTTTAAATTCGCTTATTATTTTCTTATGAAATATTTTTCTAAAGTACTAAGAAAAAGTAATTTTGTTACAACTTTCTGAAATCTCTATTAAATATTTATAGATAGATATATAAACAATATATATCTATCTGTATATATAACAAATGTATCTGTCTTTTTAAGCACGCAAAACAAGTCGAAGGGGGAGTATTATTAGAAAAATGGTGACACTTTTGCTAAGGTCATGGTTTTTGTCTGTAGGGGACCGTCAACGTGTCATCCCCTTAAGTTTGTCGTGCTACTTACGGGACACATTATTTATGTAATAAATAGTTATACGTATAGTTATTGAGTGGTGGCAGATCGCATGCTTTTAATATATTGCATGGGAACAAACCAAGTCGGATCCCCGGTGCACCAATGAAATTGGTGATTGCAAATATAACTGATGATTTGTTGCGTTCTCGACAATAAAGGAAAACATGGTCAGGAATCCAGCGTGACTCAAACATAAATAACTTTTTTTTTAAAGACGTGAAACGCACCAATTATCAATGACTACGCCGTCACAGAATACCAGCGTAAAATAGTACCATAATGCTGCTGTATCTTTCGTCTGGTGAGTGTCGGAATCTGGAGACCTTTATTAGCGGTGACGATGTATTCCGTCTCAGTCCTCAAGGGTGACAACGCATCTACATTATGATTGCTTGTCAATGATAATTGTAGCTTTCATGGACTCCAGGAATCATTGCCAACGGTGAACTGTGTGCTTGTTGGTTACTCTAAATGCATTAAAAAATAAAAACTACCAGGTCCTGTCATGTTAAGCCTCTTAATGCACGGAAGGAGGCAGAGAAGCAGGAAGTTTTAAATGCACTGAAGACCCTCCACCAGAGTTTTGAATACTCGCCGGTTATTGATAAAACAATATTTGATAAGATTACTAAACTGGAAGAACATATAAAATGCAAAAACAGAAACAGAAGGAATTAATGGATTTCTTTATGCAAATATTAGTGAAAGATTGTTTATTTTATTTTTGTAAGCATTTAAGTCGCTACATATTTTCTGTATTTTTTATGTAAGAGAGAAAAGCCACTCCTGTACGAAGCGAAATACTTCTTAATAAAAAAACCCTCCATCGTGGCTCTATTACTGCAATTAGCTGAAACGTGGCTCTACCACTGCAACTAGCTGTCTCTTGGTATGATCACGGCAACTAGTTACAGGGTTGCTTAATCACTGCAATTAGCTGAATCGTGGCTCTATTACTGCAATTAGCTGAATCGTCGCTCTACCACTGCAACTAGCTGTCTCTTGGTGTGATCACGGCAACTAGTTACAGGGTTGCTTAATCACTGCAATTAGCTGAATCGTGGCTCTATTACTGCAATTAGCTGATACGTGACTCAATTACTGCCATTAGCTGATACGTGGCTCTATTACTACAATTAGCTGATACGTGGCTCTATTACTGCAATGAGTTGATACGTGGTTCTACCACTGCAACTAGCTGCAGGGTTGATTAATCACTGCAACTAGCTGCCTCTTTGCTCTATCACTGGTTTTAGTTGAAGTTTACAGTCAAATCATCAGCTATCCAACACGTGATACGAGAACACTTAAAATTACTATTAATAATTTGTTGTCGGCGCTGGCGGTTTGCTTTATTAAATATGAATGCGCCCGCACTCCCAGCTACTACGGTTGCTTAAATATAATTGGTTTTCAACTCGGAGTGTATTGTATGTTCTGAGTTTACGTCACAGTACTCGTTTTTTTCCTTCTAGGATTAGTCACTTGAGGGCTTGCTAGTCTCCATGTTTGCGCTAATACTAAAGGCATTGTAAAATCATCAGAAATCTTCATTTGCAATAAGCAAACGATGTACATAATTACAGTGATAAATGAATTAATACACACTTACTTCTTCTTTCCCATATTTTACCAAATAGGAAGGAGATTCTGGCATCATCGTGAACGTAATCAAATGAAACACGGGTACAGACAAGCTGATCCAGAGAACTGTTCGGTAGCTGAACAAGTCTCCGATAATGTACATAAACAGACTTCCCGTGGTATAAAACAACGCCGTCTGAAATAAATTATAATGAAAACTAAATAAGTTAACTAACGAAGACGGCCTAGTGTCCTAAAATGAGTTTTGGCCTCCGACGGTGAGTGCCGCGACGACGGTCCAAATCCATCAAGACCACAACTTTTCAGCGGTACCCAAGAACTTTCTACGGGTGTTGGCCACTCGGCCGCCAAAGTTTCTTCCATGTTTTGGGATGATCAATTAATAATAAATAAAAATGTAACATTATTGAAGCCACGCTGTTTCTAGCTGCAACATGTATCAGTAAGCTCTGGGCAAGGACCGTGAGCTCGCAGAATACCACCATACCGCGACTGTGTTTCTTACGGTTAGTGTAGGAATCAAAAAGGATCTCAGGGAACGAGGCATTCCGTCAGTCCTCGGATCTGATAACGCAAGTGCCTTGAATCTTTGTTGAGGATTGATGTAAGATACCATATGTTAAGTCATCACTTACCTAATGTGAACTGTGTGTCATTTATCATCTTTAATATGATAAAAAACTTACCAAGCAACCCAGGGCGCCCCTGATATTATTCTCGCAAACTTCCTTCGTATAAACGGGACAATTCACGCAACTTCCGGCCATGGCCACTCCAACTAGGCAACGTGCTCCGATGAACGCCCAGATATTTACTGAAGACAACTTGAGGATCCAGCAGGCCTGAATGATTTTTACAAACAAAGAAGAATTGATTGGGATACGGTCTGAAAATTTAAGGTCACCTATGAACTGTGTGAACAATCTTCTAGTCCAAGCATTGAAGCTTAGTTGGAATGGTCAATGGAAACGTTAGTAATTTTTATAGTAGTACTCTAGTATCCTTTTGATTTTTTGGAAGACACGCACACAATTTATTTGATTGTAAATGATCTCCGCGTTCCATATTGTAATGTGTATGTAATGTAATTTATTGAGGGTGAGAAACGAGAAGAAAGTTCATCATTGTAAGTAATTTCCCTCTTAGAACTAAGACAAAATGCCTCGTCACCAGTATACGATATCCCGATGTCTACACTCATCGAACATAACAAGTGTTACATTGCTTTTTTACTCTGGTATTCTGTGAGGGCGTTTCATGCCGTATCTAGAAACAGACTGCAACCTATATCTTTGTCTAGATTACCGGTAATAGTTTTTTTTCTTTTTTTTATAGTATAGGCAGCAAACGAGCATGCAGCCCACCCGATGGTAAGTGAACACCGCCGCCCATGAACATCCGCAAAACCACAGGAGTCGCAACGCGTTCATGTTTTTGTTCACGTTCACACGTAAGATAACATTTTTTTTATAATACTGAGAGTAACAATCGAGCGCACAGTTCGGCCGATGGTAATTGATTCCTGCGGCATGGGACCGCAGGAATCACTTACCATCGGGTGAATCTACATCTACATTCATCCCCAGAAGGAATCGTAATGCAGATACGTTGTTGCCCTTGAGGACTGAGATGAAATGCCTTGTCGCCAGTAATAAAGGTCTCCGGATCCCTACATTCACCAGACGAAACGCAGCAGGATTAGTTTGCTATTTCACGCCGGTATTCTGTGAGGAGGTGGCCCTACCCCGATCTAGCTGAACCATTCATTTTGCAGCTAGAAACAAACTGCAGTGTAAGTTACCACTGTAAACTAGCACTTTTCTTTTATGGGTGAGGACATAGTTTTTTTCTATTGTGTAGATAGAAAAATGCAGCATGAATGCACCTTCACCGGGGAAGGATCTCACCATGACAGAATATCAGCATGGCTTAGCAGCATTACGGTGTGCTTCGAATAGTGAGTGATTAGACCTGGGGGCTTAATTACAGTACGAGAGCTCGAGCAATTCATAAATATGGTCCACTACTTAAGACATATGTAGGCCTCCTCTCTAGAGAGGTTATTGTATTGTATATGCCACGCAGCTACACTGCGGATTGCTGGGCTTCAAAGACTTCTTTCAGTTTAATGCAGAAATCCCCACGACGTTTTCCTTCAACCCGGTATAATTCAGCACTCGATATTGCAATGTACGATTTGATCGATGCCGACGCCGGGGATCGAACCCGGTTTGCTCGCGTGCCGTGATAACATAAAAACGAGCGCTTAAACACTGAACAATGGCTCTTGAGTATGTTAATTTCCTACATATACATTTTAAATAACATTGGAATAATATATGTGATGGGGAAAATGTAAAACTAATTAAGCTTTTAGCTTAATTGTGAATTTTTACTTTTTTGTTACATAAGTTAGAATGACATTCGAGTTCACAATTCACCTCATAAATAATCATCGACGGCTGCGTGGCCTAGTGGCTGTAGTAGTACCTGAATGCTGAACTCGCAGGATCTCGGTTCGATTCCTAGCATATAATCAGAAATTGTTTTTGTCCCGTGACATAGCATCTGTCTGTTAACTTCAATCCGTTCTTATATCATTATGAATATAATCTGATGCTGAAACTATGTGAGTTGGGATAGTGCTCCATATCGATATACTACTTTTGCAGGTTTACCACACCTCATATATAAAATTTTATATAAAAATAAACTCACAGCGCACGTCGCCGACATAAACATTATTGACTTCTTTCTTCCGTATCTGTCACTTATGTACGCCACGAGGTAGTTCGATGGTACGCAGACCAGGTACGGAAGAGAGGCTATCCACGATATCTGAGAATCAATTAAAATATTATACTCACAATTCTTCTGAAGCTGCAATGTGTTGACCTATGAAATTGCCGTTCTTCAGTATTGGCCATTCCAAACCAAAAAGTATTGATTGGCTGTTAATTCTAAATTCAAATTAATTTTGTTTTAAAAACATGACATTCTTTTTACAAAGTCAGTCTTTTGTTTATTGATTAGCTTTGTATTTTCATTGCGTTTGAACCTTTTTTTCATAATGGATACTATAAAAAGTCGTGAAATTATGGAATATGAGTACCGTCGTGGCATCAACGCAGTACAAACGGCATATAACGTCAACAACGTTAACGGAGAGAACTTTACAAACGAACGCACAACCCTGTATTAGTTAGCCCGGTTCCGTTCCGGAAATTTTGATTTGAAAAATGTTCCTCGTGGTCGTCCGTACACTTTGGTCAACAATGATGAATTAAAGGCGATTGTAGAAGCTGATGATACTCAATCTACAGCCGAGCTAGCAGCAGCTTTGATGTTAACATCAAAACAATATTGGTCCATTTGCGACAAATTGGCAAAGTAAAAAAGCTTGATAGATGGGTTCCCCACGAACTTAACCATCGCCAGCGCAACGTACGCGTTGAGACCTGCCTCGCGCTGTTCAACAGGCACAGAAATGAAAGAATTTTGAACCAAATTGTTACGTGCGACGAAAAGTGGATTCGGTTCGACAATCGAAAGCGCTCAGCAAGTTGGTTAGATCCTGGTTCAGCACCAAAGCAATGCCATAAACGAAAAATGACCTCTAGAAAATTGATGGTCACTGTGTGGTGGTCTAGTGCCGGTGTGATTCATCACAGTTTTCTACCAAACGGCAAGAGCATTACTGCAGATGTGTACTGCGATAAACTGAAGACTATGATGGCGAAGCTTGCACATCTGCAGCCAGCTTTGGTCAATCGGTCGTCCCCGCTACTCCAACACGGCAACGGGCGACCCCATACTGCACAACAGACAGTCTCCAAGCTGCAAGAGTTGGGATTGGAAGCTCTCCCTCATCCACCGTACTCACCAGACCTTGCACCCGCCGACTACTACTTTTTCAAAAATTTCACCGATTAGACAAAAAAAAATTGACCTTTTGTAAAAATGTCATCTTATTCCAGATATTGGGAATTTTTATTTATTCTTACAATAATTTAGACCTGTCCTTTGTTACTGTATGTACAAATAGGCAGATAATTTTGTTATATTCTATATTCAAATATGATTTCGATCAATTTCATAGGAAAAAGTAGGAAGTAGTAGAGAGAGACAAAAGATTTTTTTTAAATATAAACCATATATAATATCATAAATTATTTTACTCGCCTTTTGTTTTCAGCGATGAAAAACAAAATGTACTGAACTGCTGCTGCATAAATAAATTACCTGTTTATTAGAGATTCCAGAAAGTTTCACCACTGATTACTTTTTGTGGTATTAAAAAAAATACAATTTTACTAAGGTAATTGTTTTTGTCTGGTAAGTGACCCTTCACATATCTTCCTCTTAAGTTTGTCGCTTTACTTACGGAACGCCCTGTATATACATATATATAGATAAAAAATCCAAGTGACGTTGGATTGAGTTCGTATACGTTGATAATTGTAAGGTTCATTATACACATGAGTGCATTGGAAGAGAGTCATGTCTGATTATTAATTTATAACAGTTTGTTTGTTCACATTATTATATGTAATAATGTCCTTGATACCGTGTACAATTGTTATTATATCATATTTATGTAATGAATTACTTCTGACTTCGTACAGTATCTCGTACAGATAATCAACGGGGAAGAAAGGTTTTTGATTAACACTTAGCAATGTACACTACATTCCACTAGATGGAACGGCGACCTGTGCAAGTTTGTGGGAAGCCGATGGTAGCAAGATACTCATGATCGTGCTTTGTGGCAATGTTTGGGGGATTCGAATTCATCACCGGTGTTTCAGCAAGCTGCACCTACTGTCAGTGGTAGTAGTCTTTACTTTTTTATCAAACATCTTTAGAATTTCTCTAATCAGGGATATACGATCTTATTATTGCGTAACTTAAAAAATAAAAGGGGAAAGGGGCAAGAATTTTTTAAATTAATTATTATTATTATTATTAAATTAATTTATATGTACCTCGATATCTGTCAGGGGAATTCCTGTCGGCGAGTTCTTTGACTGTAGAAGCAACGTTGTGGGCGACATCCAGCCGATGGTTGTGCCATAAGCAATTACGGGTATGTTGACTGCAAGGAGGTATTAATTCATTAGAGTTTGGTCATCTAAAAACTATGACCTAAAGGGACGAGCGTTCATAGAATAAAAGTAGCTGAAAGCTGATCTGTTTACTGGAGAACTGGAAGACTGGCGTATCCTATCACATTGAAGTCTGATGGTGCATATCTATCTGAAGTCTTTGTGCATAGATACTCTTTATTTATATTATTTTTATATTTTTACAATGAGAGTAACGAACTGTTCACCTCTTGGCAATTGACTCCTGCGGCCCATGACATCTATTCATCCTCGTCAAGGAATCATAAAACAGATGTGTTGCTACCCTTGAGGACTGAGATTAAATGCCTCGTCACCAGTAATAAAGGTCTCCGGATTCTTGCACTCACGAAACGAAACACAGCAGCATTATGCTGCTATTTTGCGCTGGTATTCTGTGAGGGCGTGTTGACCTATTCATTCTGCAGTGTAGCTCTACCAATGTGAATACTGACTGGTCTTTCTCTATTATTTTGATTCCTTATTTGGAAAATCCATGGCTCGATAGGGAACACTGGCGTGAAATATTACGTACGCAATTATGCGCAGGTAACAGGGCTGGCAGCTCGTTACTCGACCATCATTAAGGATTGAAGTGTTTATGGGTTGTATTAATAAGTAACCGTCAGGTGAACTGCCTCATAATTTCTCACAAAAGGCTTCATAAACTGACTGTTACCCCTAATATTATATAAAAAAATCTACCCTAATCATAGAATTTGAAGCGTCAATGGCCTAATTGTTTAGGGTACGGTCTGCGAAACATAAAATCATAGGTTCAAATCCTCCATTAGACTGTAGTCATTCACCAACTCCTAGCACAAGCATTTTCACAACATAGTTGTAGTAGTAAACCGGAATGTTAGTAATGTTCAAAGAAATACTAGCATGCTTAAAAAAATATTCATATAAAAAAGACATTTGCAACGATATGGCGTTTCACCGTGTAGTTATATAACTATCATCATTAAATATTTATTTATCTAAACGTTTGAGGGACATAAAAACTAAATGGAAAAATATGACATGCCAGGTCGATATCATTGCGTTATTATTAAAAGGTTTCAACTGCGCAGTATATGTCATAGTGCCGTATATCCTACGGAGTCTTTGCGCAACCATAGAGCCATTTAAATGTTTATTTAATAAGTTTTTATATCACAGAATACCTGCGTAGAATAGTACCTATAGTTAACACAACCATTTCTTCTGATAAGAGTTGGAACCTAGAGGCGTAGAGAGTTTATTACCAGTGACGGATCATTGTATCTTAATCTACCGGGATGACAACGCAATTACATAGATTCATCCTATTTCAATATGTGTGCGAAGTAAGGACGGGGGATAGTATGAATGCAGTGTGAGTAATAGCAGATATGAACATGTGACTTTTATATATGTCCTGTCTGGGGAATATGATGGCAAGTCTAGCTGCAATATGATTGGAGGTGGACTAACGCCTCCCAGGATACCAGCGTGTTTCGTATGGTGGTGTAGGGTACGACCCAGTTACTGTTAACGAAGCATACCATCTCAGCTCACGTAGGTGATAACGCCTGTCCACCTGTGTAACCTTTGTTGAGGATAGACGGACGTGTTGCCAGGCCCCATTCATCACTTATAATCAGGTGAACTGAGAGCTAGTTGGTCACGTTGGCCTTGGTTCCATAAAATTACGATATTTCCTAACACGGTGAACACTTGGATTACTGGGTATGCCGTAGCACTTTCTTACTTAAGAGTCCAACACCTTCTGGTCCAGTACTGCTTACACCAAAACTAATAATACTCATACTTAACTACAAAGATAAAAGTTAAATGAGACACGTTGGTAAGCGCATCACTTGACAATTATTGGAGCGAATTGGATATATTTTTAAATGTTCGTAATAGTCCGAATTTTTTTTGAAAAGAAAAATTGGAAAAGTTTGCCCCTAAATTGACAAATTAGGGGATTTTTATATTAACTACAAGACCGTAACACACGATTCGAACGATGGTTTATTTTCATAAATTCACAAAACTATCACGAACCAATTAGTATATAGTAATCGGCTCTGCTGGTACATAATATAATAGTTACTAAATACTAAAAACTTACTAAAAATAGCACATATTATTTGGTTGAATTGATTGCCTTCACCAGAAGTGAATTTGGTTTTCATTTCGAGTCACGAACGACACTATCCACTCTTGCTTACGGAATGATCATATTGTTCTAAGGCATCGTTGCCCGCGTGCTATCTAACGATAACAATTAAAGCCTGTCAAAGTAAATTTTATCGTATTGTAAGGCCAATGTCAGAGTGGAGAACCGAGGAACCGCTCAGCAAAAGTTCGAACGTTACACATATATATATATATATATATATATATATATATATATATATATAATAAGCCGTATAATTAGAAACACTACCAACGGTCTTTGACATTATGTAAGATACTTCACCGCAATCGTTTTTATTTAGAAATTAAACAATTAATAAACAACAATATGTTCAACGATTTATCATTTATTAGAAAAACAATATAAATCCCATTACACAAGTGCAGTTTCAATATTACATTACGGACAAACATTTAAATCAGTTTTAAGTTATGAACAATAATGGTCGGCTAATTAGAAACAACAACAAAAAAGTATAAAAACATTTTTTTTTAAGTATTAGTAATTAGTATTGTTATTTACGAAATAGCTACTATCCACAGCCTACCAATATTTATAATTGATATTGAGTGGCGTATCCCTTATTTTCAATAACAGCGCTGCAACGACGTGGCATTGATTCAATCAATTTCATATATTTTTCTAGGGGGATTGAATTCCATGCTTCATATAGTTAGTTTTGGCTGGTGTTACGTTTGTTTAAGACTTTCTTTTTAACAATATACCAGAGATTTTCTATCAGGTTTAAATCCGGACTATTTGCTGGCCAGTCAAAAACGGATATACCCTGTCCGCTAAGGAAACCTTTGACGCTATTGGCCGTGTGTTTAGGATCATTGTCATGCTAAAAGATCCAGATTATAGGCAAATGATCGTCCGAGTAGGGAATCAATATGTACTCTAAGATATTTTTGTATTGCCATTAATCCATTGTACCATCAATCTTCCCAACGGGTCCAACCCCACATCCGGAAAAACACCCGCAAACTTTAATGTTACCGCCACCGTGCTTGATTATACTCCTTGAGTATTTATAATTAAAAGCATTGTTTACAGGACGTCTAACATAGCGCTTTCCATTGGAGTTCACCATTTTTATTTTTGTTTCATTTGAAAATAACACTTTTTTCCATTCTCGTACCGTCCAATTAACATATTTTTTAGCGAATAATAATGGCTTCTCTCGGTGTTGCTTAGTAAGAAGCGGTACCTTTCAAGAGATTCTTCCAAACAATTTAGCTTCCACTAATCTTCGGTGTATCAGTAACGATTAGCGTATCTCCTCTGGGACAGGTTTTTCTTGAGCCTTTCTAAGAACATTTTCAACAGTTCCATGTATTTTATAATGATATTATATGAATGACTGTATGTCCACTTTATATTTAAATTAACAATTATTTGCCTAATCGACGCGTAACAACTTTTATTTTTGCCCATTTTGAACAAAAAAAATTCAGGTAAAATTTAGAATTGCCGCCGAAATAATAGAAATAGCCAAGAAAGAAATGTTATTCTCCAATTTCAAAAAAAGAACGAGCTATGGATGCTTTTTAAAATGATTCTCATTAGGCGTCCAAGCGGCCAGTAACAGAAAATAAACTGCTACATATGTAAGAGTCATTTTGTAATTCAAAGTAAGATATGTTTTATATTTTATGCATTTAATGAGTTTTTTTATTTGAGTGTCTATATTATTGCATGATTATTAATTATTGAATGTGAATATTTTTTACGAACATTTGTACGTTGACGTTATGCTTTCTTTATTCATAAGAAGTGTTTCTAATTATATGACCACCACTGTATATATATACTAATCGTTGGATGGATTCCGGGGCCTGCGAGAAATCTGGACTTAACGCCGGTTGATTTCTATGTTAAGGGTCGCATGCATGAAATCCCTAGTTAATTGTATGTCATCCGCGGAAGAACTCAAAATAAGAATTATAATCGCTGCATATGCGATACGGAAAAATTTTTTCTTCTTCGGTAGTAAAGCCACAACTCAGAAAAAGAATGCGACTTTGCGTACGCAACAGGGGAAGTCACTTCCAGCAAGAACTTTAATTAGGCTAAATGTCTTAATTGTTATTTATTATTAATTCTTATTTCTACTTAACTGTTACTGGTTCTACATTTTATTTAAAATTTGTATTTTTCGTGTAATCGTAAGTGTATTTATTTTAAAAAACACGGCGCCAAATAAAACCAATGCACGTGTGAAAAATTTTTGAAAAAAGAACTCTTTAAAAACTTGTTTTTTTTCTTAACCTGCCAGTTTGCTTCCTGCGTTTAGTACACATTGAACCTATTTGCAAGATATTCAAACAGTGATTTTAAGTTTAGTTCGAATACGAATTTCCGCCTGCTTCCTTTGTGAATATTTTTTTTTCAGTTTCTTTGCAATAAGTTCCTATTTGTTATGCATTGTTGGAGAGTTAAGAAAACGATGATATTTTAAAATAATATTTCATAAGGTTTTTTATTTTTGGGAATTTTAGTGGCAAAAAATCTCAAAAAATATTGAAATAATATCGTTTTACGTTTCGCATTTTTAAATTTTGACCGATAATTGTTGTTTTAATATTGATAAATAACCAGTGTTTATCGATTTTGTAAATCAGCAGAAAAAATAATATTTAAATTGATACCTTTATTTAAAAAATTGACTTCATTTGCATTCTTGACTTATTTTGAAAAAAGCTAAAATACATGATAACTCAAAAATGGTTAACTTTTGCATAATACATATGGTTGGCTTAAAATTATCACAAATAGTCGTTCCTGACGGGAATACGTCGAATTACAAATAACATTATATATCCAAAATTTGGACATATGCCACATCCATAGTTCACAGAAAAGTATTTGATATTTATTCCTTAGAAATGCAGGCTTCCTCTCAGCGTAAGGTATACGCTACACACGTACAGTCGCTACTACGAAGATTCACGTGATATGATATAACTTAGTTTTTCTCGTCTTCCTGCTATTAACATTCCGTATACTTAACTGTAGTAACTTAATCTGTCTTCTTTTACAGTGACAGACACGTGTCATAGAAGAGAATAAGCAGAGTGGTGTTATAGTGTTAGTTCTTATAGTTACTTCATCAGCATTTGTTTGAATGGGTCGGCTTGATCGGAGATGTACCACCACCTCATAGAATATTGATGAGTGTCGTAAATGGAGGCCTCCACCTTCCCCTATACCAAACAACATGGTAGTACTATTAGCAGAATATCTACCACCAGTACCAGAACCAGTATAGCCACTATACTCTCTGGGAGTGGAAGCTCAGGCTGCTGTGGGTATTCGAATACACGGAATCCATATAAAAGCCATGGTTTTCATAGTGTGTACAAGTGCTGTCGTTGTTGGAGGAGGAAGGTGACACCTTCTAGAAGCAGGAAATTATAAAAGAATATATCCTGGTGTCCTGCGAACACACTAGCATGGACACAGTCATGAGAACCTTGGGGCTATAAGGAATTCAGGAGGAAAAGGTAGACTTAGTATAATTAGATTTGATCCTTGAAATACATTACTGATCTTTTATTTCGTGGCAAAAATCATTGGGTTTGGTTTTATGCTTAATGCCCACACTTTAGGACGGTGGTTTCAGGAGCTCAGCTCACATGGGTCGAGGATTTAACCACGTTTTCATCACGTATTAACAATTAGCTGAAAAGACCTGATCGGTCGTTAATACTATGCATAAAACCTTGACTACATAAAAAAGTAAATAATTACTATGATATTTTTTTATTTGCATTTCGTTGTAGTCAGTATAAATGTAGATTAGAAATCCGCATGATAGGCTGTTCCTAATGATACGCCTATAGTAGTGGTAGAAGAAAATATTTTTACAAATGGACTAAATCGCTGTTTACGGTTTTTTTTTATAATATTACTGGTAACAGGTAAGCACACAGTTCGCCTAATGGTTTATGATGACTTCCATAAAAAAACTACAACTAACGTGTTTCATCCTTAAAGACATTCCAATATCCATCATACGAAACACGTTGCTATTTCGCGCCGGTACAAGGGCGTGGCCCTTCCGGTCGAGGCGACCCATTAATGTTGTAGTTTGAAGGTAACTGCAGCGTGGTGCCACAAGACGATCAGGACAACAACAATTTCAACAATAAGCCAATAGTAACCGTCCAATTAGAATTCCCTGGATAAATGACAATATTTCCCGGTTATGTAAGAAATTATTAACTATTTAAAGTCTGGAAAAAAAGTTCATATAACACAGCAGTACGACTAGAATATAATAAAAAACAAAATTTTAGAGACTAGAAGAAATATTCATTACATTAATCAAATTAACAACAACTTTGAAACAATAGCAATAAAACAAAATTATTGGTTATTAAATCGCAATATTTAAAATGAGATTTTTCTTGTAGATTAGTGGCACATAATCACAAATGTCTGCATACCGCAAGTCGAGATTTCATCATCTGCCCTAACGTTGAAATTGTAGACACAAGGTTAATTATTGATAGCAAATTTAACTGGGGGTAACCATATTGATTTTGTCTGCAACAAATTAAGGTGTTTTATAGCAAAAACCATATAACTGTTTTAAAAGATCGTATATCATTTAATATAAAGCTAATGCTATATCACGCGTTGGCTGTTACCTATGTACAATATGGATAAGGTTATTACGGCCTTGCGTATAAATCATACCTACAACAGAACAATTTCATAGCGACGCAAAAAATCTTTTTAACCACTGTAAAATCTTAACAATCTATGCAATATATAATGCTAAAAGAATATTTTTTAATTATTTTTTTAACCATATTGAACATCCTATATACGCGGTCGATAACGCTAAACCAGCTTTATACTATCGGCGCAAAAATGTGTACGACGAGGTACATCGTGCCTAGATTAATTAATGAGCTACCCTCAGGTTTGATAAAATGTATAACTCGAGTAAACATTAAGCACAAGATAAAACATTACTTATGTACGCAAGACGGTCACTTTAGCGCTATTGATAAACCACTGCGTTTTATGTAGCGTTAAATGTATGTATATTTTATAATAAACAAATAAAAAAACCGGAAAGACTGAACCCTATTCATCTGTTTAGATGCCGTGGAACACTAAAACATCCCATCCCGCGAAAAGCGAGTGTTCCTTCTGGGAACTTCTGTAACTATAACAGACAGTACGAAAATCGAAGTTGACCAAGAGAACATCGTTATATTCTGGATGTTGGACAAAAAATATTTCCTTAGGTTTATGCTAATCATCTTTTTTTAATAATCTTTAAAATATCGACAATAATAATAATTTATTTAGGATCGTATAAATTTCAAATTATGCTGTTTTCTCTTGCATAGCACCCAAATGTTTTTTGACCTCTACAGCTTTACCGGAATAGGCCCGTTGTGTACAGAAAAATAATGCATTACATAAGAAAACTATTAAATATCATATGTGTCTAAATCCTTTAAATTTATTACAATTTTTTTTTTCAGGCTGATGGCCGCTGTTAGCCCCAGGGCTTTTACAGTTTCACCGGGATGAGAGGTGACCGAGCGCTTATGGCTCTCAGTCAAGACCTCTATATATGGGTAACCAGCACAAGGGCTCCCGAGAGGGAGCCTCGGCTTGGACCGTTACCCTGTTTCGCGAGAGCGTCTGACTCAAGGGTGCCCGAGAGGGCCGAACCTCGGCTCGGTCAGTTGCTTCTGACAGAGGATTATCTTAATTAATATCTTTATTATTATTAACTACCTGTACCACCACTTCAGAATGCGTGGGCGCTGGAGAAGAAGTGGCGCAAGAAACTCCAGCAACGCTTCTATCTGTATGGACTGGAGAGAACCGGCCAGTGACATGGCGGTATCGCAAATAACTATGTTTGCGCAAACACGGGGCTTGCGAATGTCATTATGGGTCGGATGCACGCTTTGTATAGTGTAATTTTATTACGCAGAGTCATTTTGCTATTTTTATTGAGTAACGGGTGCAAACGACCTAGGACGAACGCTGCTCGATTCCGTACGCGGTTGACATGCGGACCGAAGGTGAGTCTTTCATCTAATGTGACGCCTAAGTATTTGACTGTCTTTTCCCAGAGGATTGGACGATCAAATACTCTATAGTTTGGAGATGCGGCGTTTTGTTGCGCCGAGAGAAGTACATGGATGTACTTTTGGTGGGGTTAACCTCTATCCTCCATTTCCGAAACCATTTGCGGTAACGAAAGGTTCGATTTCGGAGAAAATCTCGTATGATAAGTACGAGTCGATCTGGCACACCGAGCTCATATAGTTTGTATATGAGCCCGTTGTGCCAGACCTTGTCGAAAGCTTTCGCCACGTCGAGGAAAAGTGCCCCAGTTTGGTAGCCCTGAAGAAATTTACTGAGAATGTGCTCCGTGATGTGGTGCACTTGATATGTGCATGAGTGTTGGGTGCGAAACCCGAACTGCTCATTGATTGGCAGCCCTCGGGTCAGCATGAAGTCCTTGAGGCGGGTGAGGATGAGCCTTTCATACACCTTACCCAAGACTTTGAGTAGGCTTATGGGTCGATAGGCTGATGGATCGGTTGGATGTTTTGAGGGCTTGAGAATCCCTATGACATCGGCTTCCTTCCAGGTGTTCGGGAAGGAGCCTTTGGATATGGCCGCGTTGTAGATTATCACCTTTTTGGTGATACCGTCGGGGCCGGGAGCCTTGCGTGGTCGCAGGTTTTTAATTATGGACTCAACTTAGGTGCATATAACTTGAGTAACGGAATCGCGAGGTAGTTCCTTACTCCTCCGATCGACCTCGCTGTTAATGATTGCAAGGTGAGCGGCGTCGATCGGTAGGGTGCTCGGTGAGCATTGGAGCTCCAGATTGTCAGCCAGACATTCGGCTTTCTCTTCGTCTAAGAAGGCGGGCGGTTTATTGGGACGCGCTAAGGGAGGCATTGTTTGGGCGTTGCCCCCTTTAAGGGATTTGGGTAGTCGCCAGTAGGCGAGATAGGAAGGTTCAATGTTGGAGAGGTGATTATCCCACTGATCGTTCCTATACTGTGATCGGACTTCACGCTGAAGGGTGCATAGCACCAGCCGGTTACTTTCAGTAGGCACGAGTCGCCGCATTCTTGCGCCTCATTAGGTCTTTTATGTCGTTTGGCAGGGTCCATCGGTGGTCTTCCACCTAGGGAACCTGCCTCGAACAATCCTCGACTATGGTCTGGATGTGCCTAGTGAGGGCATGAACTGCGAGGTTCGTGTCGTTGACTGAAGATATGTTCCTAGGAATAGTATCTAGGTGCGGTGATGTGGCTTCCCTCAGGTCGTTCCTGAGTCGGTGCCAGTCTACAATGGTTTTGGTGGAGGGTGAGGTTGGGGCGGAGGCATTAACCGAAGAAGAACGGGGCGATGATCGGAAGCGAGCTCATGGATTACCTCTATGCCTTGGAAGGCGAGGTTGATGTTCTTACAGATGACAATATCAAGCACATCCGCGTGACCCAATATGTATGGAAAATGGGTAGGCGTAGTAGGCGCTACGACGTCGAAGTCGAGTGCGTCGCTTAGCGAGTCTAAAGTCAACGCCGGGGGTTGATTTTAGTTGCATTCCACCGAGTGTGCTTGCTATTGAAATCTCCTGCCAAAATGACTGAGTTTCCAAGGGAAAGGAGCGCCACGAAGTCGCTTCGTAATACTTGTGCGTTACGTCTGCAAGGCAGGTAGACAGACGTGATTGTGATGGGGGCATGGCCGGTCATAGCAGACCGAGGCTTCTAGGAAGGTTAGGGTTGGCGTATCGACGGGCACGCAGTGCTAGGACTTTTTATAGTAGATGCGAGTTCCGCCATTGGCGGCGGAAGTTCTATCATTCCAAATGATGTTATAATACGCAATGTTGGCATTGCGAGTGTGCGGTTTGAGGATTGTCTCTTGCACTAGGAGCACGTCGACTTGGTGATCGCGAACGAAATTAAAGATTTCGTCGCGTTGATTATTAATACCGTTCGCGTTAAAAAATGCGACGTTAAGGGAACGCGGTTTTACTCTGCCGTTGTAAAGGCCTTCTATGCTTGAAAGTTGACGATGGCTGACACTACATGTTCGTAGCGCATTGTGGCAGCAATCCTGATTTCGGGCTTGCCATTGGAATCCCTTAGGGCTTTTGCAAGAGCTGAGACGTCGGCGCCGTTAAAAACGGCGGCGAAGCGACACAAAGCAAAGCAGCTTAAAGGGCCTTGTCCTTGGGTCTCGGACAGTCGGTGGTGCCATGGTATTCAGGCACTTGACGCATCTGGGTTTGCCGAAGCAGTTGCGAGCAGAGTGGCCATATAACTGGCATATGTGGCACTGGCCTGGAGGGCCGTTTTTATGAGGGCGCTCTATTGTGAGCCCAGAAAGGTGGCAGCACGTTTTCAGGTTAAATACCTGCTTCCCGAGGGCCACAATTACCATGTTGAATGGCTTTTTGTTATACCCACTGTACCTATGTGTTTTTTCGCCTTGGGTGGCGGCGTCGGGACGGGTGAGCTTGCTTCTTACGCTTCTTTTCCACCAGCGTGAAATCGCTTGTGTCTTGCGGGAGGTCCTTGGGGGACGAAGGGCTATCTAGTTCTTTTTCGGAGACCGAGGAGGACGATAGGAGGACGGAGGCCCTTGAGGATGATTTTTGCCCCTCCGGTAGGGGTTGTTCTTCTTTTATAATGTCTTCGAAGACATCGGGGTATTTACGCTTCAGGCAGCTGACCAAGTGCACAAGGAAATCCATGGTTGGATTCTCCATTGTACACTAATTTTCTATGCACTTTTATTATTAATAATCTTACGCGGGATGTGTGGCCTCCGGTGGGGTGCCGGGGTGAGTAGCCTACTTCCCTTCCTGCCGGGTATAGGCAGTTGAGGATGTGTGCCTAGTTATGTAGCCCTAGTACGTCCAAGTGCCAATCTTATTTGTGCACTTGGGTGTGTGCTTAGAGCTAACTAAAACTACGCGTGAGACAATCATAAGTCCAGCGGGTTGGTCAACTTGGCTAGGGCACTACCCAAGGCCAAGTTTACGTCGACTCCTTACGCTATCTTGCGTTTTCCAGAAGGGGAACCGCGGGCGTACGGGGCTTGCCCTACACTAGCTTAGTTAACACCGCAAGGTATCCACTAGTATAACCACCCAGATGGCTTCACAATAGCTTTCTTGGAAACTAAATTCCGATCACAATAGCAACAGCAATAAAAATTGCTCGGTGTATTGTTCTCGGAACAATGGATGCACAGGTAGCTAGCTCGGGACGGTCACGGTGGGGCGCTGGGCGACCGTTCTTGGCGACTGCTGAGCGTCGAATGTTTATTACAATATTATTCGTTAATTACATATAGGTAATGTATATGTATATTTTTTTTTAAATCCCTCTTTTTTGCTATTATTAATTAAAAACTTAATATATGTCAATATTTCTTTTGACAATTTGTTACCACTATTTAATATTTATATATGTTTTAACGTTCGCAGTGTGTTGCATCTTTTTGTATCGTTGTATCCTATTGTATATTCATAAATCTGTGTTTTATGTATGTATTAAATAATACGTACGTCTATATATTTCGTCTATAATATTAATCTATACAAAAAGACGTATAGTATATGTCTTTTTGTATAGATTAATATATTTTTTTTTTAGTTAACTTTTTTTATAATATTTCACCTTTATATAATTACCTTTAATTTTTTTTGCTCCTACCGTATGACTTTCACCACACCATAGGTTGACTGGTAGAAAATGCCTATAGGCATTAAGTCCGCCTTTTGTGACCTAATTATAAGGATTTGCAATAAAGGTTCTTTTTTTATAGAACAGGTGGTAAACCAGCAAGCAGCTCACACAATGGTGATTGCCGCCCATGAGACATTACTTTTAGTAAAAATGCTAATGCACATTGTAACTCGGTAAGGAATCGTTATGCAGTTGCGTTGTCATCCTTGAGGACTAAGAAAGAGTGCCTCGTCACCAGTGATAAGGGTCACCGGATCCCTATATTCACCAGACGAAACAGCAGTGTGATACTGTTGTTCTACTTATTGTATTCCTCAGGATGTGGTTTCCCCGGTCAGCTAGAAACCGATCCATTCAGCTAGAAACAACCTTCATATGTCTTCACCACTGTGGAAAGATTTAAAAGACGCCGTAACTAAATTATGAGAACTTTTATTGTTTATTACTCACGTTCTTACTATGTTATAGCTTACTTTTTTATTCAATATTTATTTATTATTTGCACATGAAAACAAACATTGTACAAAACGTGGAGTTAATGCTAAAATACATATGTACTATAGATTTTTACACACCCACACAACACACACATATATGTATATATATACATAGTATCTACACATATATACAAATTGTCTGATAACTTAATGTCAAAATAATACGGACTATGAAATGAGAACACTTAAAGTGAATAGATAGAAAAGAAAATGATACTGCTCCATTAGGTAATGTTGCCTGAATAGCAACCATAGCGGTGACAAATGAGCACACATTCCCACATGACGGCGCATCACGTACTGCGGTTCATATCGCTCCTCTCCATCAACAGCAAACATTCAAGATGCACACGGATTGTCTCTCCAGAGGGCTGCGACCGTATGCCGCGTCACTTATAATCTGGACCCCGGCCCCCTGCTTACCACTACTGCCCTGCTTACCACTACTGCCCTGCTTACCACTACTGCCCTGCTTACCACTACTGCCCTGCTTACCACTGCTGCCCTGCTTACTACTACTGCCCTGCTTACTACTACTTATCATTAGTAGTGATATTATGATTTTATTGTATTGACAGCATTAGTAATATTGAAATAAATTTATAAAATATACTTTCCGGAATACTATCACGTTACCGGAATGCGCAGTTCGGTCGAGGTGTATATAAAATTCTAAGTTACTTAACGGAATACTCAAAAAACGTGTACAAAGTTGTCATTACGATATTACGTTGGAATCGGCACTACTCGTAAGAACAGTTTATAAAGTAAACAATAAAGTTACATTTAAAAGATTTTTTTTTATTGCCTGTTTCAAATATAACGTTTTTACAATACTTATACTCTAGTATCCTATACATATTTTACCCTTAAATAGAGGTCTCGACTGAGCGTCATAAGCGCTCGGTCCTCATGGCATAACCTCTCAACCCGGTGAAACTGTAAAAGCCATCGGGCTAGCTAGCTGAAAAAAATCTACATATTGTTGAAAATTTATTAAGAAATAGGGTACCTTAATCAGATTTAAATATCACGTGACAAACATAATGCGTCTTGACGCGTAGTAACACAACTCAAAAGTTCACCATTCCTTGCAAATTTTTCGCGGTCTTTCAGGGACTGAGGCAATGGCTGACTTAGAATCAGGCAGGAACGATGGCATCATTCGGGTAACCATGCTGAGAACACCCATTGCAATGAGAGAGGTAAGACCACGTCCTCACAGATATACTAAACGCAGACATACGAGGTTCATCGACATAGCTCAAAAGATTATTAAGCTGAAGTGGTAATAGGCTGGCCATATAGCTCGTAGAACCGATAACCGATGGGGAAGAACTCGCGTGTGGTCACTTCGTATTGGTCCATCGCAGTGTAGGACCCTCCACTAGATAGATTGTCGACCTGTGCAAGTGCAGGGAATCATCGATGCAGGTGGCTCGGCATAGTACTCTGCAGCAGTCTGTGGAGGCCTACGTCCAACAGTGGGCTGGTGATGGACTGTGAATTGATGTGGTGATGATTGGTGACTTCGTTAGAGTGATGAAACAGGATTATTTAGGTTTTATTTAATTTACGTACTTTATGTCTGCTCGATGTTATATTCGTGTTTGTTATGTCGATTTTGTGGTAGAAAAATATATTGGGTATTTATAGTTTTAGAGCCTGTATATATACTGATATACTGGCTTTTTTTGTGCGAGTATTGCTGTTGGCCCAGAGACCTTTACAGCTTTATCTAATTAGACTCGCGAGCGGGAGGCCCGCTGAGTAGGGAGACAACGACGATGCTGCGAATTGATTCTCCCGAACATAATGCGAATGATCATCCGACATCCGATCGTTCATCATTATTCCGATACTTCATCATTCTCAGTCACAGAGATGTTTAGCGATAAACAATTAATTACAAATTTATATCAGATATAATAGTAAATGAATACTTATTATAAACGCAACACATACACTACGATCGCAGCCGTAGGGTTAATCCCTGTAACGACGTGGCACACAATGGGTTGGCTAGCGTGCCTCGCCTCCCGCACCTCACCTCTCACATCGCGTTCCCGCGCCCGCTCGTCAGTCGCAGAGTCGCAAAGCAATCGCTCCGATGCGCGTACGCAGTCTTCTTTCGCTCACCGTTCTATTTTCAATTCGTGTTTTCTATATTGTGCCTTTACCTATATGATTTTGTTAAGTACAATAAAAGCTGTTTTACCGAGATCCCAACTCTATTAACTTGCATAAGTAATAAATCCCACTGCTGGACATAGACCTCTCTATATAGTGTTAGAGCACAGTAGAGCGCCCCCCCCGCAAAAATATTTCTTAAACATGCAGCTTCCCTCAGGATGTTTTACTTCACTGTCGAGCGCTTATAATTGCGATTTACAATTTCATCGGTGCCAGCACCGGGAATCGAACTCGGTTTGCTCGCGTACCGTGAACTAAAAGCTAGCGCATGGGTACTGTGCTACCACGGCATTAGATATACCAATTGTTAATTACATTGGTGACAGTACTGTATTCAGAACTCATACTGCTCGCGTACTTACAGTATATAAGGAAGGTGTGCCCTCACTGCGCACAACCGCGAGGTCCAGACTAGCTTGAATGGTGTATTTATTCATTTTATTTGTCAACACTACTTGTTGGTATGCCGTGGTAGCTCAGCGTTTAAGTGCTAGCTTCTAAATCTCCGCTAGCGAAACGAGTTCAATCCTTGTTGCCATTGCTTACCATTTTAAATGATGATATACATTTTGTCGTGCCTAAAATTTAAAAATTGATTTACGATACTTTTCTCATTGCAGAGTCTTCCGATAGTATTCGGTTCTCTCTTTTGTTTCCGTCCGAGTAAATATGAAAGAAAAAATGTTATTAACTTGAGTGAGAACACACAGAAAGATAACTAATGATCGCCCAGTGACCAAAATTCAACCTTAATTCCTTAAGTTTGAAAGTTATTCAGGTTCTTTTGCGCAAATAATATACCTCTATAATATACCTCTATAATATACCTCTATAATCTGTGCTTATATACTAATATTTTTGAATTTTGTTCTATTACGTCAGCTGCGAATATTTTTGTTTAATTTGAAGTATATATTTTATTATTATAAATTTACTTTATCTGTTACATATATTCTTTAGCGATTTTCTCTACTGCAGTGCGTCCGATAGACCACAGACTTGTGTTTGACATTCAGCGTGAATGCTTGCAGTATACAATGCTTTTTTTAATTATTGTTTTTATTTATCCGCACTCCTCCATATGAATTTTAACTATACTAAATCTCACACACCACCATGCGCGTTATTAAAAAGGTACAAATGTTTTTTATTTGCGTATTAATATATGTTATAGATATTTATGTATACGAAAATCACTTAGAATTAGATTTGTATATATATATATATTATTTATTTACGAAATAGCTACTATCCACAGCCTACCAATAGTTATAATTAATATTTAGTGGCGTATCCCTTATTTTCAATAACAGCACTGCAACGACGTGGCATTGATTCAATCAATTTCATACATTGTCTAGGGGGATTTTATTAAAACTTTCTTAACAGAACAATTTAAATGTTCAGCTATTCTTCTGTATGCCCACTTTATGTGTAAATTAACAATTATTTGCCTAGTCGACGCGTCACAACTTATATATTTGCCCATTTTGAACAAAAAAAATTGAGATTAAATTTTGAATTGCCTTCAAAATAATAGGAAAGGCCAAGAAAGAAATGTTATTCTCCAATTCCAAAAAAGAACGAGCTATGGATGCTTTTTAAAATGTTTCTAATTAGGCGTCCAAGCGGCCAGTAACAGAAAATAAACTGCTACATTTGTAAGAGTCATTTTGTAATTAAAAGTAAGATATGTTTTATATTTTAATGCATTTAATGAGTTTTTTATTTGAGTGGCTATATTATTGCATGATTATAAGGTACGACGACAGGGTGGGGTGGAAGTTGAGGGCTTTTTTTAAGTCTTACCTTTTCATGCTTGAGGGTTAACTATGACGTTAATCTTTTAACTGTTTATTTTTGGCCCAATCAACGCAGAAGGAGTTCACAGTATCTTGAGGACGCCATTGGTAATACGGTCCACCATATTTATTGTAATTGGGATGTTTTTTTTGTATTTCAATTGCCTCGTGAGTCATTTTTGCTAGGAATGAGTGTTTCTTTGCGAAGAATTGTGATAACAAAAATTAAACACGATAAAATTATCCGTATTTTATCCGTTCTTTGTCCGTAATTGTAGTCAATAAGTTATTATTTCCTGTACACTTATCCTACTTGAAAACGAACTGCAGAAGTACTACAGTGTACGTGGCGACCAGGGACAGAAAGCTCAGGGGCAGGGTGGCGTTCACTGCGACCATGCCCGCGCCTCTTATTGCCTGGCACGTAGCGGTACAGGCTCGTAGCAGCGTGTTGTATGCCGCACGCTTATCTGACACACAGATAAAATATATTTTGATCACATCTTTCAAAAATTCACACAAAATCAGTGTGACAGTGACAGCCGCAATGTAGGAGGACCACTCACTAGATCGATGACCTATGCACGTTTGCGGGAAGTCAATAGACGGATGCATGTGGCGAAAGATCATGCATTTTGGTAAACTATGATATATGATGATATGTTCAACTGAGGACTTGAGAGCCTGTGATAATGATGACTATTTTAAAGTTGAAACATAATTTGTCATCTGTAATGATGAAGATACAATGATGGAATCTAATGGCTTTCGGCAGATGGCGGAGTTATTGGCTCTGAATGGCCGGTTAATAATAAACTATCCTAAGTTCTATTTAATTGGGCAGCATGCTCGGCTCCCACGCTCCCCACAGAATGCCAACGAAATTTGGCAGCATAACGTTGCTATATTCCGTAAGGTGAGTGTAGCGATCCAGGATCCCGATTACAGGTGACAGGAATTCCATCTTGGTCATCAGTGGGTGAAGCAAAAGTGCGTACTTGAATGTTTTTTTGAGAGTAGACGTAGATGAAATGCTTACTATCAGATGAACCTTGGCTCTTTATCACTTCTAAGATAATAAACAAGTGTACATTACTCACCAGGGCACATGTCATCGGTAACCGTCAATAGAAATATAACTTGGGTATTTTTGAGTGTTATATAAAGCATTTCAAACTCGTAGCTAATCAGTACAAGAAGCGCTATATTTTTTGCTTCCCACACTAATGAAATGCCCAGAAAAGTATTGAACATTGAAAACTGTAAAAAAATACATTTGAAAATATCAAAGAAATAATTAAATAAAGAGGTCTTCATTATATTCACTGATTTATACTTCATAATATTATCCGGAAATCTTGTTACATCGTTTAAATAATAGTTCCAATACTGACATAACTAGATTTTTTATTTTTTTAAGCTTATTGCACTCAGTCAAGACCTCTATTAATGGGTAACCAGCACAAGGGCTCCCGAGAGGGAGCCTCGGCTTGGACCGTTACCTTGTTTTGTGAGAGCGTCTGACTCGAGGGTGCCCGAGAGGGCTGAACCTCGCGACTTAATAATAATTAGCTCTTAAAACTGTGATGTTTTGTTCGTGGACCTCATTGCTGACCACCAGGGGAGGAGCGCGCCCTCACAGAATGCCAGTGTAAAATAGTAGCATAAATTTGATGTATTTCGAAAGGCGAGTGTGGGGGTTCGGAGATCTAATTAAAATTGACAAGGTATGCCATCGCAACCCTCAGTGTGTGCATGTGTATCTGACTGTGTAATAAACGAAAGCTTACTAAAAGCTTGTTCACTCTTCCTTTGAAGACTCTCCAGCTGTATTGAATAGAAAAATAGCCGCACGGCAAAATTTATTTCCAATTACAAATATTACCAGATGCCGTCAACTGCGTAGGATATACAATAATGCAGTAACCATTCGCACAAGCATAGAGGGACTCGCTTGTCATTTTATTCGTTAGAATGTAAGACATGTATGATAGGGTCGTAGGAAGGTTTAGATGCCGTGTTATGTACGAGTACTAGGCGATGACACTCAGATTCTAAATCTATGAATAACATATTCGTCGTTTCTATCATTAACACAATCCTTAAAAATTTTCTCATACTAACCACAATTACTGATTGTATATTCGAAAGAGTCTTCATAAACGTTACAGCGATGTAGTAAAAGATCTGAAATTAATCGAATAATGTCAATATTTTATGAAGTTTTTTAAATGTTTTAATAATTTCAATTTGATTATAGACAAAATATTTATTTGCAAGGTTTGACAAGGTCCAAAGTTTCAAACCTAATTTGTAAAATTTTGATTTTCAAAGTTTTTTTATGACGCTAGGTAGGGTTTCTTTTCCGATCTGACATCTTAAGTTGCTGCTAGGTTCAGGGACCTTCCATTTACTGTTTTTTTTCGGTAAAACTACTTATGCCTATTTTTAGGGCATGCAAAAGACTGTATAATTGGGAACCTATTGAACTTTTTACTCCAGTCTGAATCATGAGCAGTCAGAATAGAATATATCGTATGTGTCTTGAACTTCTGACTTCTGACGACAGATTTTACAGATTCTATTTAGGGTGATACCGTTGTTTTTTCATTCAGAAGAACCAACATAAATAATAAGTTACCAATAAGTTAAAAGAGTTCCTCTAGACCCTTGCTACTCATAATGCATCTTTGGTACCGACCAACTGTAACCGATTATCGATGGGAAAGAAATGTTATTGAATGGCAACCTCGTACTGGCAGCTGCAGTGAAGGGCGACATACAACAAGTTGGAGCAAACTTCCAGCCAACTTGTAGAGGTGAAGTTTGCCGGATGTCGATAGTTGCAGATGGCTCGGGATCGTATGATTATTTGTAGCAATGCTTGGTGGAGGCATATGTTTAGCAGATGATGGAGTGTCTACAGTTATTGCAACTTATTCAGGCAATAGAATCGTCTTTGGATGACTGATTAGTCTGTCTGTCTGACTTTTTCATTGTAAGGAATCCTAAAGTTTTTTGTGAAACTATGGAACAATGGAATAGTTTGTCATTTAGTACATTGTGAAATAGTATTTTTTGACCACATAATACAGCATATCTCGGAAAGTTTGCGCAGAAATTACACAATTTAACTATCCCATTTTTTTTCATGAACTCTCCCATCGTGTAAAAGTATGACAGGTTTCCATACTTTAAGTTATTCGTCTATGGTTCTATTGGATTATGATGATACAGATAATAGTTAAAACTAATAAAAAATATAAATTGAACAATAATATATTCTTACCGATATTTCAAAAAGTTGTTTACAAGTATCTGAAGCATCGAGTATATCAAGGAATGCATTGACCGTTATATCCCAATATGACGTTTGATTTAGAGAATTACTTCTGTGTTCTTCATTGTTGTTAACACGTTCCAATTCTAATTTCCATAAAACTATATTGTTTCTTAATAAGTTAACCATTCGAATCGCATAAATTATGTTTGTGTCCGCTAACAACATAATTAAATAAGATAAACTCAAAGTTACAGAGAAACGTCCCAAATTAACTTGAATTAGACTCATTAATAAGAAGTAGAACAAGTAAATAATAAAGACGTATGCCCAGTTTTTATTGATATATCCCTTGTGATTGATCTTAATTAATTTAAAAGAATTGTGTATTCTTTTAATAGTTAAAATGAAATTAACGTGGGAGTCGCTTTGAATAGCGTTCGTGATGGAGTTCAGGGCGCATCCTATAATATATAGAGAAAAATTAGACAAAGTAAACGCCAATATTATAGATTCAAAATATCTGATGCCTTCATCTAAAACAATGCCAACGATGAAAATCAAAATGATGAAGAAAGCACAACAGCATGAACAGACATTGACATTTCGGCTGTTAGACGTTATAAAGTTATCGCGAATACAATATTTTGGTGTCAAAAGAACACATTGTGTAAGATTTAAAGGACGAAGAATCTTCTGTAGCTCAGCTTCAAGATAATTGTCTAGAAGAATTTCATTACGAAAAAAATTTGACGAGAACGTAAACTGTTTTGTTCGAAATTTTTCACTAATATTTATACAAACGCTTTTTATCGGCGACATTGTTTCCACTAACAAAGACATATCAATTTTGAGGTTAAAATAGGAAACCCTTTTGACAACATCGACACATCGTATTAATATTCTGAGTGGTTTTTTATCGAGGCAACTTTTATCAAACAACTATTTGTCACAATTTAATATGAGATATCTTTTTTTAATTTTATATTTTTTTATAATCTTTTACTACGTACTCATTCTAACATATACATACATTAGTGAATTTAAAACTGGTGATAACGGTGTTTCCTATCTGGTTGATTTCGACCACAGTGATATCTTCTTATTACCAGATACATCGACTGTGTAAGTTATATCATAGTCCGTTAAGGATTTGCGCGAAACAGAGACACTCCAACACTGTAAAAGTTTTACGTATACGGCACATTTTAGGAGATTTAACAAATCATGTATGCATATGCTATGCATCGATAATTTTTATTATAAATAACATAAGAATTAAATAACATTAGTAGAGCTACACTGCAGTATTTTTATAGTCACAGAATGAATGGGTCAGCTCGACCAGGGTAGGACCACACCCTCACAGAATACCAATGTGAAATAGCAGCATAATGATGCTGTGTTTCGTCTGGTGAGTGCAGCGATCCGAGACCTTTATTACTGGTGACGAGGCATTTCATCTCAGACCTCAAGGGTTACGCATCTGCATTATGATTCCTTGTCAAGGATGAATGTAGTGTAAAAATGTAATAAAGTAAATAATGTAAAGCAACTATATATATTTGCATAATATTTGTGTCAATGTTCTATTAATAAATGTGTCAAACAAAATTTCAAAAATTTTGTTGCCAATGATTTCTTATATTTACGTCAATAAAACTAATTATATAGATATTATCAGGTTTATTATAACTTTTTTATTTCCGACATTTCAAGTGCTGTACTGTGATGTTTCACGTTCTGCTGGTCATTGTCGATCTGAGCTACCGTCAGAATTTAAATATTTAGTTTTGGTCCGATCTAAGCAGAAAGACCATAAAGTTACTTAACTTGAGGTCTTGCAATGGTATATCTTAAGATTTTTTTTTATAACCGTATCCCAAGCCGTTGGTACCTTCTCTATTTAAAAATTATGTTTTTTTTTAAATTTTAACAGTCCCTCATCATTGATAGGATTTATTTTCTGGACCAGGATTGGTGATAACAAATGTGATGTATTTGACGATCCTAGTACGGTCACAGACTGCATGCTACTTGAAACATTAAAAAATAAATGTTAAAATAATCACAATACAATCCGTACGATATATTATACTCTCGGTGGCTATAGCTACTTGAAAACTAATTGCAGAAGTACTACAGTGTACGTGGCGACCAGGGACAGAAAGCTCAGGGGCAGGGTGGCGTTCACTGCGACCATGCCCGAGCCTCTTATTGCTTGGCACGTAGCGGTACAGGCGCGTTGTAGTTTATTGTATGCCGCACGCTTATCTGACACACAGAAAAAATATATTTTGATCACATCTTTTATCTTATGAAGTCCAACCAGATGTCTATTAATAAAATATCATATAGCATAATGCCTCTACATTCGATCTTCCTGCCCTAATGATATGAAGTTTATAACCCGGTTTAAATGTAAAACGTCAATTAAGACTTATTAGTGGTTATACAGTATTAGTCCGCAATGGCAACTTACGAAGATCGGGGATTGTGAGAGGTGGTTCGTTATAAAATAGCAGTATTACTCTGTTGTTTCTTCGCAACTCAAATACAGGGAACTAGCACCAGCCAAGAGTTTCTAGCGCCAGCATTGATGGAGCATTGTGACAAGGGATAGATCATATACAAAGAATGTCAGTGAGTACAACGTAGGGTTAGATGTAGCGAACCGAAGATCGAAAGACCGGTAATGAGTCATTCCGTTTCCGTCCCCTGGGTTGACAACGCATGTGTATTTAAATACTTGTTGAGGATGTAATGTCATGGGTTGCAGTCATAAGTTACCATCAGATGAACTGTATGCTCGTTTGCTATCTCTAAAATAATAAAAACCTGATTATCTCTGTGGTATATGGCACATTCATTCCTGATAAGTTTTTTTTATTTATTACATTGAAAGTAACAAACGAGCATACAATTAACCTGGTTGTAAGTGATTCCTGCGGCCCATGACATCTACATTCATCCTTGACAAGGAATCATAATGCAATAATAATCATATTCCTCGTCACCAATAATAAAAGTCTCCGGATCCCTGCACTCACCAGACCAAAACACAGCAGTATTATGCTGCCAATTTATTCTGGTATTCTGTGAGGGTGTGGTCCTACCCCGGTCGAGCTGAACCATTCATTGCGGAGCTAGCAACAAAGTGCAGTGTAGCTCTACCACTGTCAAAATAAAAGTAAATGAAATGCATTGCCGTCACATATATATAATATAATATGCTGGAACATATAACCAACAGGAAAAATTGTGTATTCGTTCATCGCAGCCAAATTTCCTCGCTGTAAATTTTATCACGTCCTCATTTAGCCAATCAATAACAACAATATTAAAAACCACAAAAAATTATGTGTTGTACAGATTTGCAAATGCCTTGATTCAGGTCAATTTAACAGTGGTGGGTATCTCTAAAATTATAAAAAAGTGAACAGATATTGTTATCGAAAGTAATGGGTCAGCGCGACTAGAAGAAGCCACATCCCCAGAGAATACCAACGTGAAATGTCATCGTAACGATGCTGTATTTCGTGTATTAATATAGGGATACAAGGAACCTAATTATAGAACACGAGGAATTCCTTCTTGGAGCGAGTGGAAAATGTGCATCTATTATTATATCATAATCATTTTCGAAGATAGATATAGATGTCATGTTCTGCAGATATCACTTACGAAAAGGTGAACAGTGGTTCGTTTTTCACACCATTAGGTGTAAAAACGAACCCATTATAAAAATATAAAAATTATAAATAATATAAATATATAAATTATAAAAATACTCAGCAGAAATATAACACTCACCTGAACACACGTCGTTGGTAACCGTCATTAGAAATATAACTTGGGTATTTTTAAGTGATACACAAAGCATTTCAAACTCATAACTTATCAGTACGAGAAGCGCTATATTTTTTACTTCCCAGACTAACGAAATACACAAAAGAGTATTAAACATTGAAAACTGTAAAGAAATTAAAAAAAAAAATTATGCACTTTATAAGACGTCTTAATTCAATTCACTGATGATATATATGTGATCGTAATAACTTTTAATTTCATATTATTCTCCAGGAAACCCGGTACATCATTCCGATGTACTGACGTAACTAGAATTGTAGCTGGCTTTGCTCTGGCGGAGTCACGTTGGTGTCAACTGATGAAGGATCAGATAAGATCTTACCACTAGAGTAGCTACAGCATAACGCTATTGCGCTTACAACGTTGGGTGTAGGGATCCGCGGAAAAAATTACAGATGACGAGACATTCCATCCCAGTCCACAAGTGTGGCAACGTATTTGCATATCGAATCTTTTTTTGGGGTGGATCTACAAGTCATGAGCCGTAGTTACAAGATGAACTATATACTCGTTTGTCAACCCAAATATTATAAATAACAAAAAAAGGTACTTTGGCCACAGCGACATTATCTGGTTGTTATCAAATTACATCTTAATAGGTGCGTATACTATTACTATATATAATTTATTTCCTACTATCCACCCAACAGTGCTGGAAAGCCACCAAAGACGCACAAACTACAAAGTTAATTGACCAAATAATAATTACACATGCATGTTCACACACATATCTATCCACACTCATTCACTCACATACCCACACACACACAATATCACGACACTCTCTTATCAAAATGAACAGTTTTTATAAATTACAGGAATTAATAATTGGCTGTGGTTTGAATAACATTTATTTAAAGGCTGTTGTATTCCTTAAGTAAATAAATAAACATTCGTGCAAACATAGAGGAAATCCTCAGAATCATCCTGTAGGCAGTGCTAGAAGATTGCCTGATCTCACAAGTAAGGACCTTAATATTATATCTCTCATTGCTCTAGGATATTCTGCATTCGTTCTAACACTTACGAGAAATAAGGTCGTGGAATTTTACTACTATGAGTATATCACCAATTTGCATTTCAGATGTTCATATATTGGCCAATATGATGGACATGAGTTCTCTTCAATTCCAATTTGTTTAATCTTAGCACAGCATGATATCTCTTTGGTTATTATTATATTTATTTTTTAAAAAGGATACGTCTAGTAATTGTATCTAATTTGATTATAGGTGATAATGTGGCCCAATATAAAAATCTGACTAGTTAATAAGGTGTAGATAAAGTTCACTTTTGCTTTGAAGAAACGTAATTATATTCGGATGGAAAAAAGACCCAGTCAAACTATTCCAACTACAATAATTACCAGATATCAACTGTGCAGGTTATATAATATAATAGTGCCGTAAGCATCACACAAAGATGGGGTATTTAATCTTCATTTACCTCCTTAGTAAGTGATAAGATCCAAGGAAAGTTCAGAGGCAATTTGAGACGAGGTCATAACACCCAGATTCTAAAACTATGAATTACATATTCATCGTTTCTATCATTAACACAATCCTTAAGAATTTTCTCATACTAACCACAATTACTGATTGTATATTCGAAAGAGTCTTCATAAATGTTACAGCGATGTGGTAAAAGATCTGAAATTATTGAAATCGTATAAGATTATTAAAAGTTTTTATGAATGATGAAGGTGATTTAATAATTTCCACTTTGATGTAAACAAAATTTTTATAAGCAAACAATCTAAATTATGAATTCCTGTGTAAAAGATTAGCAAGGATTCAAGATTGTAGGATACGCCTATTATAATTCATGAGCTTTGTCCCTAAGTTGTGAACCCTTCACTTTTAACGTTCCATCTTGCCAGGCTGTTGCTTTGATCCAATGGTTTGCGCAGAAATAACAATTTAATATTCCGTAATTCACTGCTTCTATTGTTTCATTTATTATGATGTAGACAATACTTAAATCTAATTAAAAAGATAAACAGAATGATAAAAAAATACTCTTACCCATATTTCAAAAAGCTTTTGGCAAGTATCTGAAGCATCGAGTATATTAAGGAATCCATTGACCGTTATATCCCAATATGGCTTTTGATTTAGAGAACTATTTTTGTGTTCTTCATTGTTGTTATTCATGTCATTAGCATGCTGTAATTCTAATTTCCATAAAACGACATTGTTTCTCAATAAGCTAACAATTCGAATCGCATAAATCATGTTCGAGTCCGCTAACAACATGATTAAATAAGATATACTCAACGTGATTGAGAAATGTCCCAAATGTATTTGAATTAGACTCATTAAGAAATAGAACAAGTAAATAATGAAGACATAACTCCAGCTTTTATTGATGAATCTTTTACGGTCGATTTCAATTAATTTAAAAGAATTGTGTATTTTTTTAATAGTTAAAATTAAATTGATGTGGAAGTCGCTTTGAATAACGTTCGTGATGGAATTCAAAGCGCATCCTATAATATATAGAGAAAAATTAGACAAAGTTAACGCCAATATTATAGGCTCAAAATATCTGATGCCTTCATCGAAAACAATGCCCACGATGAAAATCAAAATTATGAAGAAAGCACAACAAAATGAACAGACATTGACATTTCGGTTGTTAGACGTTATGAAGTTATCGCGAATACAATATTTTGGTGAAAAAAGAATACATTGTGTAAGATTTAAAGGACGAATTATCTTCTGAAGGTCAGCTTCAAGATAATTGTCTAGAAGAATTTCATTAAGACTACGTTTTGACGAGAACGTATTTGTTTGAAATTTTTCACAAACATTTATGTTAACGCTTTTAATCGGTGACATTGCTTCCACTAATAAAAACATTGACAGAGACAGTCTTAGTAGGAAACCCTATTAACAATATCGACTCATCACATTAATTTTCTGAGTGGTTTTTTATCTAGGCAACTTTTAATCAATTTTAATTCAACTTTTAATAAATTAAATATATTTTTTTTTAATTTTAATTTTTTTTATAATTTATTGAATTTTTTTTTATTTATTAGTCAATTTAAAATGGGTGATAATGGTGTCCTCGTGGATAATTTTAATGACATCATCACTATCGTCCAGTCTCACTCATCATTAGATACATGGAAGCTGAATGAATTCTCTGGATCTCTCTTGAATATCCTGCATAACGCTTTGGGAATCAAATTACAGGTTCTTTTTATTACATTGAGAGTAACAAACTAGCACACAGTTCACCTGATAGTGAGTGATTCCTGCGGCCCATGACATCTACATTCATCCTTGACAAGGAATCATAATGCAGATTCGTTGTCACACTTGCGGACTGAGATGGTATGCCTCGTCACCAGTAATAAAGGTCTCAGAATCCTGACACGAAACGACTGAATGAGACTGAAACTCATCAAACACAGCAGCATTATGTTGCTATTTTACGCAGGCATTCTGTGAGTGCGTGGTCCTACCCCGGTCGAGCTGACCCATTCATTCTGCAACTAGAAACTGTAGTGTAGCTTTACCACTACAAAACAGGTAACAAGGAATTTCTTCTTAACCCGCAAAGGTAACAATAATGTGCATCTTTGTTGAAAATGGATGTAGATAGCACGCAGTTATAATTAAGCATCAGGGATCCAGGTAATGAGTGCTACTTTGTGTCGTTCCTAATATTATAAAAGAAAACTTCCGTGGTACAGTGGTACAGTATCAGCGTCAGTCAGACTACTTCAGGAAATTCAATGTGCTTATGTTTAACAAGAAGGTACGAATACAAGATAGTAAAAGTCAAAAAAGTTTACATATTTATTTTATTATATTTATTCATGGCTAATAGGTAATTGTACAGTAATAAATACAAAGGACAACTACGCACAACTACTACTTGAAATCAGGTATCGCCAGCAGTACAATATGACTTAGACCTTCAAGACAAGAGTCTAATATTTTTTTCTTGATAATTGCAATTTTATGTGCTTAAGGAAAACATCGTGAGGAATTTTGTATGCCACAAGTAAAATAAAAATCTCACCAGGATCTAATCAGAAGACCAGAAGAATAAAGGTAACCGAAATAGCCCAAAGGATCATTAAGCTGAAGTGGCAATGGGCCGGCCATACAGCTCTGAACCGATAACCGATGGGAAAGAAAAGGAAGAAAGGTTCTGGAGTGGCAAGCTCGTATTGGCTATCGGAGTGCAGGACGACCCCATACTAGATGGAGTGAGGACCTATGCAAGTGTGCGGGAAGTCGATAGATGCAGATGGCTCAAAACGTACTCCATGGGAGTTCGTGGGGAAGAACCGTGTTCAGCAATGGACTGGAGATGGACTGAAACGATGACATATACAGGACACATACCTGGTGTTAAGTGATTCCGGCGGCCCGTGACATCTAAATTTTTCCTTGCTAAGGAATCATAATGCAGATGCGTTGTCGCCCTTGAGGACTGAGATGGAATGCCTCGTCACCAGTAATAAAGGTCTCCGGATACCTACACTCACCAGACGAAAAACAGCAGCGTTAAGCTGCTATTTCACGCTGGTATTCTGTGAGGGCGTGGACCTACCATGGTCGGGCTGACCCATTTATTCTGCAGTTAGAAACAAACTGCAGTGTAGCTCTACCACTGTAAACATTATGCAAAAGTAAACTATTTTTGAGTTATGCTGTTTTTTTCCCTTTTTTTCAAAATAAGTCAAAAATGCAACATCAAAAGTTTATTAAAAAAAGTATCAAATTAGTATCAATTTCAATCTCATTTATTCTTCTGATTTATAAAATTATAAAGTTATTTATCAATATAAAAACAACAATTATCTGTACAAATTTAAAAATGCGAGACCAAAAACGATATTATTTCAATATTTTTTTGAGACTTTTTTCCACTGAAATGCCTGACAGAACATAAAAAACCCGAACAATTACATAACTAACTAACTAATAATTAAATAACTAGTATATATTATATACATATGATGGTTTATATTTTCATATGGTAGGGTCTGTGAAATTTAAGGCCGTAAATTCATCTAATTTGTAGAGGCCAAATATATGAATTGTTTACAGAGCAAGGAATTTAAATCTTAAATAAAATTCCACGGTCTCCTAAAGATGCCCACTTCAACAATTTAAACGTCTATTATAGAACATTTATTAGTATATCATAAGTACGGGATAACATGAGTAAAAATATTTGATAAAAAAGGCTAATAAAAACTAATCGTTTTGAGGCAAGGCAAGTAAGCATTGGGTAGGTATTAGTACAAACTTGAATAAGATTTGAATAAAACTGTAAGGTATCTTCAAAGATTAATTAATAGTTCCACAGATGCGCATGGGCAGAGTAGACGAAAACTTGTTGGAAATAAAGTTGGAATTGTTGGACATATAACATATATACTGACTGTAAATGATAATTCAGACATTGTACGAATGTCAGCTCATCATTTTTTATTTCGGGCTTAAAATTATCACAAATAGTCACCCCTATCACCTCCTAAACAGGAATATGTCGAATTACCAATAACCATTGTATATAACGAAGCAACAATGCCTATTAGGACGAAAATTAAGGTTGATGACTCGAATCCTGGTGAACCACAAGCACTTGCATTGCACGTGAATTTTACAAGAAAGCAAATTGTAATAAAATAACGGTGTAGTCAGCGATCAGGCTGAACAGCCGCGGCGGTAGCGCAGCGTCGACGACAAAAATCCCGCATGCATTTATTTTACTTAATTTCACTCGATTCAATCGTTGAATATTCTTCAAAAGCCGCCGAGATTTCCCTGCAAATTGAAATATACCCATTTTTAAATAATACCACGACCCTGATATATACAAAAAGTATTTTGAATTTTTAATGGGTCAGGTCTACGGTGGTAGGATCACGCCCTCGTAGAATATTAACGGTAAATTGCCGCTTAATGCTGCTCTGTTTCGTGTGGTGTAAGGTGGCCCAATTACATGTAACGAGGAATCCCATCGCAGTGCTCTGGGGTTCGCCCAAGATGAATTGAAGAGAAGCCCACGCAGGGTCGGCCTATGAGCTCATGATGGTCTTAGGTAGTGGTTTTAGGCAGTGGTGACAGTTGCCCGTAGACGGACTGCAGAGAGTGGTTTATCCTGGCTTGGCGATGACTTCTCTGATGTTTGTCGCTAAAATAAAGTAACGGGGGTGAGGAGTTATGGTGGGGAATTGTGCAACTTTTCCTATCCTCTACGTCTTAGGTACATAATATCGCACTGCTGTCGACATATGATAGGGATGCGCGGGAGAGATGGAGAAGCAGGAAGAGGAGTGTGAGTTATTTCTATACCTAAGGATGTATGGTCGAAGGCAGAACCACAGACTAGTTCCATCGCCTATAGAGAAGGCCCACGAAAAACAGAACCTATGCTATAATAAAGGTGATGATACACCATTTTAGATCGACAAATAATGATCAAGAAAAAATTGATCGTAGTTATTGTGATGGATTACGTCAAATATATATTTTTTTGTATCCTCGCTTATCTTGATTAAAACAAATTGAATTTAGTAAGTCATTGATTGTAATGTATACCATTAGAAAAACAAATGAGCTTCATAGTAGAACTAATGAAGTCATTGTACGGGCCAAATGTTAAATACCTTGTTATATTATTGACTTGATATGTACTATATTAAAATACAATGGCCTCAACATTTTTAATATTTTTAAATTATGCCACAAAACACACATAATGATAATAAATGTGTTTTGTGCGTATAAGAAAATCCAGCATCGCGTCTCTTTTCATGGGTGGCAATGGGGGTCGTCATCAGCAGGCGCCAGATAATGGCTTTTATTTTCAATATTATCATTACCGTAAGTCCACAGCATTCCACAGCTAAGCATTTAAGAGATGCCACTCAGTTTGGTTCTTTTATCTAGTGGTTGACAGTTGTCTTATGTGGACAGTTGCTACACAGAACCAATGGGATAGTCTATGTCATCTGTCCACGGTAACGGAAAACCCTCCCAATTTTGGAGAGACCTAATTCCTAAAATGCAATATCCGGGCTTGTAGAATAGGGATAAGTTTTCCCCTACCTGTCATATAAGAGAAACTAAAAGGACATTTCTGGTTCGCGGGCGATCAGGACTCAAGTTAGCTCTGGTTCATTCATCCTGGGGAGTTGTGTTATGGCAACAAGAAATGATCTCCTTCCCATACACTCAGGGCGGTTACCAAATGTTTTAATGGAGATCCAATATTACCTTCTGTTCCCAGTAGGCGATGGGGGATCTTCTGAAGATTTCATTCTCCCCTCTATACCAAAAGGCTCATGATAGAACTTTTTTAGTGCGTAAATAAACTTACGGCATTTATAATAATTAGTGTAAGAAACGACTGAGATCTGAGCAGAAATTAACCGTTGGTACAACAATTCGCAAGTGAAGCATAGAGTGACCTCTGCAACCACTGCTTTGGACATCCAAAGAGCCACCCCATATGCGTGACTTGTCACTGCAACCGATAGCATCTAAAACAATAAATACACGAAGTAATTGACTTATAAAGGTTGTGTTATTGATTTTGTATACAATGTTACTTTCGGACGTTTTTATAATATGGGTCACAAAGTAGTTCACCAGATGGTAAGTGATGACTGCCGTCCATAACTACATCCAATCGAGGAAGATTCAAGATGTAATTCATAAAAAGGTTTTCTATATTAACCATAACATCATACGAAACACAGCACCGTTAGGAGGTTTCAATCTTAGTACGTCAAAATAGGAAATTGTCCAGGAAGGCAAGTGAACAGTATCCTTGAATTACCAGAAACCCTGACCGCCCGGTGAGCGATTACACTCCTAAAAACTGCTATGCTATGGGTGTAAAGATTCCATAACTAACTAATTTTTAAAAGTAGTTCCGTTGATGTAGCATTGGGGAGTACCCTCAAGAACCCTTAAACAAACTATTTGATGTATAGTCTGTGTGTATCTCTCTCTATGTGTGTAAGTGTTAATGCTTTTTGAGCATTGCGTATACACTCGCACGATAGTCAAAGAAAAATATATATGTATATATATATATATCCTAGCCGAAGAGTCCTACCCCAGCCGAACTGATCCATTCATTCAGCAGCTAGAAACAAACTGCAGTGTAGCTCTACCACTGTTAATAAGTTGATACTTACGCACGACCTTCTTGCTCACGAATTAGTCCTCAAAATAATGACTTTTATAATTTCTTTTCATTTAAGTTTAAGATTTGATACACTTTTATATTTCCTTATTGCACAACAAAAGAGTATAAAGGACTTAAAAGAGAGAGGTAGGTAAATGTCAAAAATATTTTAAGGGTTTTTTACATGATTACTTATTAAAATAGTAAATAAATGTCCTCTATAGGCTAGATTAGTATGTTTGTCTATTAATAGTAAATAAATGTCCTCTATAGACTAGACTAGTATGGTTGTCTATTATATGTTCATTGTTTGTTTTTAATATATATTTTATATACTTTTCTTTATTTTACTTTATTTACTTAGTTTATTGTTACACCTTTCACTTCACACTTTCCTTCTAACTTTCACTTCTAACTTTGTTAAGATTAATACAATAAAGGGTAAATAAATAAATAAAGATATAAAAAGTTCGCTGATTCACTACAGAGGGGCGTGAAGTGGACTTCTTCCCATTACCTTCTCAAACTAAAAGTCACGTGCCAATCAGTGGAACATTATTATTATAACATTACTATTCCAAAATTTATAGCAATACACTTACCCCTTGATTCTTAGTCATCAATATCAATATTTCAATGTACGTCAATGATTGTATGAACATTATTACGAAGTGCAATAAAATCTGTAATTTAAAAATCATGTTTATAGATTGAATTTATGAAGAATATATCGTCATATTTGCAAACAAACCACAAACTGTGTTCCCTTATTCATCAACGCATGTGCGTCTAACAGTTCTTCATAAATTTTAAACAGCACCTCCACCAAAGTGACACCGATTTCGTCCTGTAATACATTTGGATTCTTCTCGTCCAGTTGAATGATTTCAGACCATCTTTTCGTTTTGCACGCTAAGTAGTATGCCACGAATATACAAAATGTGAGCTCAATGTCAAAAACTAAAGCTGTTACTATAAAAGCACCTCTCATCCAATCCCACATTGGGTCATACATTAGTTTCAAAGAGACAAATGAACCATAAGCTAGTAACAATAAAGAACAAGCAGTCCAAACTACACGCCTCGCTTTCTTCGTATCATTATAATCGTAAAGGAACCTATCTATCATTTGAGGTTTTAATATAAGTTGCACATAGAACTTACTATGATAGAAATTAAAGAAACTTAAAATAGTATAATTGACAGAATACTAAGAGTAAGCGATAATGTACACGTAAAAAATCGAGAGATTATCGTACATATCGAAAAGAGTTGTTAAAGTTGAAACCAATAAAAAGTATGCAATGAACAATCCAATTATTGAACAAAAGGCGCCTTTTCTGGTGTTCGGCGATATATATGTGCAGGTTAAATTAAACTTTCTCAACATAAAAAAGCAGCTGATGAAGTGCATCGGTTCGATGAGGGACACAAATTCTTTTTCTAACATATTTCCAACTCCGACCGCTGTCACCGCCTGCGTGAATGCTTTAGCAATATCTATTGTGTATAAATTTGTCAAATGAGCCCGACAACCATGGATAATAAAAAATGTATGTTAATTTACTAATACACTGATGGAAATAATAACTTTTGGCCACTTTTGGTTGATTATCCAGAAAGGTTGTTCATCATTTATCAACTTAAGCTAATTTAAGGTTATTTATTTCGTAACGTTATCTATTAATAAATATCTCATATCCTTAATATAGGTTAGACAAGATGAAACAACGAAGTCCTTTCAAGTATGTTCTCGTATATCGGCGGACAGAATACAAACTTGCAGGATGGAATTTTAATGATACACTTGATGGTGATGAATAAAATTAAAAGTTTTTTTTATAAAAAGTTTATTAGAAATGCTATTAACATTGCTAATATTCCGGCTGACCAAGACAACTAAGCTGATAATGTTTGTGAGGAGGTTCGATCCCGAGGGCTTAACCATCGTCAGTTCAAGGCGTTTTTGGATGAAATATCAGCTGAATATAGCGACGTAACATATAATTCTGAAGTCAGATGTCTGAGCAAAAGAAAAATCCTGAAACTGTTTTACGAGCTTAAAAATGAGATAGCAGAATTTATGAAAATAATAGATAAACCACTATCTGAATTAAGTGACCCAAAATGGATATGTGACTTAGCATTTCTGGTCGATCTTACAGGCTATTTGAATGATTTAAATTTGAAACTTCAAAAACAAGGACAGTTAGTAAATGATTTGTACAGACATTTGAAAGCGTTTCAGATCAAACTACTCTTGTGGGAGTCACAGATGCTGTCTGGTAATAGTTAACATTTCAACACGCTCTCTGCGTATAAAAATCTTGCTTATGCTCAATATGCTGAAGAACTCAAGTTACTGTCGGAACAATTTTCGAACAGATTTAGCGACTTCAAAAACATGGAAGACTGGTTCAGTTTATTTGCTACTACTACAAAATGTAATGTACAAAATGCTCCAAAATACTTACAAATGGAGTTGATCGAGATTCAAGAAAACTCACTCCTAAAATCAAAATTTGAAGACGTAGAGTTGTGCGATTTCTACAAAAATACCTAGAAAAAGACAATTTTCCGCAGTTTAGAAAATTCCCAAGCAGATTGATTTGTGCGTTTGGCATGCTTATAAATGCGAACAGTTCTTTTCATTGTTGAAAATTAATAAATCAACACATCGTACAAGACTGACTGACGATAATTTGGAAAATTCCTTACGTTTTTGTATCAGTGGAATTAATCCAAATATCGATGGATTAGTTTCCCAAATTCAAGCTCAAGTATCTCATTGATTTCGGCGTGTTTAACTTTCGTAGTTTGTAACAATTTCAAATTTAATGATTTAATTATAATGTACCATTTTTTTAAATTTCATTTTTTATTTTAATAAATTGTACTATAATAACATTGTCGTATTATTTCATGCCTAATATTTATCGCAAAAAATATTATCACTACATTAAAATGCTCTAAGTACTTTTAAACGCGGCCCGCGAACGTATTTGCACGCTAAAATTTGGCCCTCAACATGTCAAAGGTTGCCCATATCTGTCATATAAACCATTATACTAGGCTTTAGGACACAGATGTACTAAGATTAACTGTTAAAGTTTAACTGCTATACTGCTAAGTGATAGGTTGTGTAAAATGTTTTGAACCTGGCTGTTAGTCGTTAGTTAGTCGCCTGGTTCGTTCGTGGATTCTTGGCATGTACTGATTGGTTCGCGCGGTGAGTGTATGAATGGTTATTGGATGAGGGAACTGTGTATCCTCTACAAATAAAAAGGTAAAGAAGTGGCAGAGATGTGAGTGCTTAAATGTATATGTCTCAGTTTTGTTATTAAGTTATTTATCATAATGACAAAAAAGTATTTACTTAATGTAACATTTTATTAACAGTTATGTAACATTATCTGTGGTTCTATAGCTACCAAAATAAATATTGTTGTCTATGTCATCTTTATTGTTTTTTAATTTATCTGTTGTTTTCTCTTTCTTGGTCTTCAAATCTTCGTAGATCTGCTCCAGGGACCTTGATTTGGTTTCCGGCACTGCAAAGACTACGTACAACGTTGTAATTAGGCATATCCCCCCGAAGAAATAGAAAGACACGTGGATACCAACTGAATTGGCAAGATGCTTGAAGAAAAGCATTTGGAGGAAGTCCGCGAAAGATGCCATCGCCATCGTTATACCCAGCACAGATCCTCTGTACTGAAAGAGAATACGAAATATAATCAAAAAACATAATCCATAACAGATCTCGTAAAATTTACCACAGATTGTACAAAAACGATCCTCCCATCGACTTCCCGTAGACTTGCATAGGTCGTCTCTCCATCTAGTTTGGGGTCCTCTTGGAGTCGATTGTCACAGCTAATCCGAACAATAATCATCTTTTGATTTTAATTATTATTAGATGCTCTACGGTAGAAGGAGCTCACAAGGTCTTGCAGTCTGGTCGCATAAAATCCGTAGATTTAGTTTTACTCAAAATAATATCAGACAAAACCATTATTTTGGGTAATGCAAGAACGAGTGAGTGTGTCTGCATTCACAATATTGTACAGTTATTCTTGTCATTGCATTCAAGAACACAAATGACTTTGTGGCTCATGACTCCCACAACGATTGTCGAAAAGGAATCATAGTGAAGATGCGTTGCTACCCCTGAAGTAATTAGTAATAGTCGAAAAAGCAACGTTATTTTGCTATTTCACACGTCCATTCCGTGAAGGTGAAGGCGTGGCCCATTTCTGGTCCAACTGCCCACTCATATTACATCTAGAAGCAAACTACATCATGGTTCTATCGTGGTTCAGTGGTAGAGCTAAACTGCAGTTAGTTTCTAGCTGCAGAATGAATGGGTCAGCTCGACCGGGTAGGACCACGCGCTCACAGAATACCAACGTGAAATAGCAGCATAATGCTGCTGTATTTCGTCTGGTGAGTGTAGGGATCCGTAGAGCTGTATTTCTGTGACGAAGCATCTCGGTTCTCAAGGATGACAACGCATCTGCATTATGATTCCTTATCAAGGATGAATGGGCCGCAGGAATCACATGGCATCAGGTGAGCTGTTTGCTCGTTTGTTACTCAATCAATGTAATAAAAAAAATCGAAATTCGGAAGTAAATGATGATTAGCGTAGATGAGACAAAATTACCTTAAAAGAAAATATTTCGCCTGTGAGTACGACGGACACCGGTTGCAGACCTGCCGAGTCACAGAAGATGCACAGGCAAAGTGTCACGATGGGAAGCCAGCCAGGAGTGTACGCTTCATACTGCTTCGCCACAAACCATGAGGCGAGAGCGCACATGCTCAGTCCTGATATCAAAGACGTGGAGGCCAGAAGTGACTGCAAACAGTACAAAAGTTAAGGGTGCAGTCTGAGATCGTAACTTAAGGTTGTAGTTACCAATCAGCCTATCAATCAGACTTTGGTCAAGAACCATCCCCTAGGCAGACCCTAATTTAGTGGGAATGGTAAAAAAAAAGAAAAAAGAAGAAGAAGAAGAACTGAAAAAATATTAATGACTGTAAAATAATACTATTGAACAAATAAGTTTATCTCTGATTAGGTATCACTGAATATTTTGTCACACAAATGTCTCAGCTCGACGCGGTAAGGACCACGGCTAAAATAGTAACAAAAAGTGCACGATACCAATTAAAGATACCGTAGCGTTTCGTCCCAGTTCTAAAGGGTGACATCTTGAATAATCATTTAGCATCAGTTAAACTGCGTGTTCTTTGTTACTCCAATATCCAATAGATAAGATGATTTGCTCTAGATCTTATGTTGGATGAAGACCTCTTTCAAAATAAAATATTAGTTTAACTGTATGTTCACCTGATTCACATTGATCCTAGATAAAGAATGATGATGCCTTGTCGCCAGTAGTTAGTAAGGGTCACAGTTTACCTTTCTTCCAATTCTGTCAACGACGCTTGATGCCAATGCGGAGCCCATCACTTGCACTACTCCTAGCAATATGGCTTGTTGATTTGGAGTGAGTATCAATGCTTTCCCTTCTGAAGCCCACGTGAAGATCTCTCCGGCGAAATTCAAAACTGGTATAGCACCGCAAACCTCTCGTGCGAGCGTCGCCACCATTGCAATGCGGAACGCCCGAAACAATATTTTGTCTTTGACTGGAAATATCCAAACAATTTTATTATTATATATTTATATTTTTTATCGTATCTGTTATGTTATATGGTGGTGAGATCTCGGTGAATCACGATGTCCAAAGTCATCCTCAATCCAAGGAATCAAAATACAGACTGTTCACCCCAAAGGACTAACATTAAATGCCTAGTCACCAGTGTCTCCGAAACGTTACACTCATCAGACGAAATGTTGTTAAATTGTGCGGATATTTTACGTTGCTGTTTTGATATCAAATAAATAATTAAGTATACTTAAACCTACCCTCATAGCAGGTATTGCTTCTTAAGTCTATATTTGATGACGGCTGTACAAAAACACTACAAAAGTACCATTTGCTTTGCTTGATTTAATATTAATCTTTGTTAATACAACGTTTCACCAAGTTGGCTTTCTTATTATAATTACGATTTGGTTGTCAATTGTTTTATTACGCTATAATAAATAATGTAACGTTTGCAGAGCTCTGTTTTGTAACAAATGGAGTGATTAAGATAGGTACGTAATAAAAGTCTTACTACTGTTACATAGTAGCATTAGCCCAATTAATTTCTAAAGTGCAATCGCTTTTAATAGTTTTATAATGGTATAATATATAAACGTATGGTAATGGTATAAACGTATTTAGTGTGACAAAAGAGCACACAGTTCAGTAGTAAACAGTTCAGGAGCACATTACATTCATTTTCGAATCGAAGTCTCTCCTAAGGACTGTCTGTAGATCTATATTCCCCAAACGAAATAGAGCAGAGTTATGTTCCAATTTCGAACTAGTATTCTGCGAGGGCATCCGCGATCTATCCGATCTATTTATGCTGTAGCTGGAATCAATATGCAGCGTGGGTCTATCAGTGCTAAATAAGCTTCTGGTATTGTTATATTAAGAAGCGGCCAGGCTCTATTATATATACCTCGTTGAACACTCGTTGCACAAATCGGTTTGATGACGAATGTCACAACGATAAAATAAAACTAGCTTAAAATAGCCGTTATGCCGAATTTAGAAATTTCTGAGAATCTGAATGCCGTTTTACTGCTTATTATTCCCAGTTTTATGCTCAAGGGACCTTGACCATCAACGTTGAATCCCACCACTGTAGTTATACTACTCATATATAGCTAAGATATATCCTGCCAGTTGTATAAGGAGACTAAAAGGGAACTTCGACTTGTCCTGGTTGGTCTCTACGCTCGTTTTAGAATTGAAGCCCTGACGAGCCCCCATTCTAAGAACCCACCAAAGTGAACCCAAGGAGTACGGCAACGTGAAGTGAATGCATGTTGCCGTTGTACGGTGAGGGTGACGAGGACTTCTGGTCATATAAGAATATGCCTCCCCTAGGACGTGGTAACTGCAGCGGGGCACTGGTGCGTTCTGAGTGAACGTACTAGAGGGAACCACCAAGGAAGTTTGAGGTTGTGATTATCTTTTACACTAGGTGGCTAAGGAGGAAGCGGCTCACCTGATAGTGAGTAACCACTGCCGTCCACAAACATCTGCAATACCAGTGTCCTCGCCAGAGTGCTGCCAGCCTTTTAGAAAACTCTTTTCTTGAAGCTACCTAAGTCATGTTGGTTCAGAAATACCGCTGGCAACAGCTGATTCCGCAGAGTAGTTATGGACGGCTGAAAAATTCGGATAACGCGCACAGTGAATTGCACACCATCGAAATGATGAGAGTAGAACGTTAGATATAAATCCAACATAACCCGTGATTCTGCGGAGTAATTATGGGCGGCTGAAAATTACGGATAAAGCGCACAGTAGTGAATTGCACACCATCGAAATGATGAGAGTAGAATGGTAGACACAAATCCAACATAACCCGTGATCCCATATAAAAAATTATGAAACAAAATCAAACAGTAAAACACAAAGTAAACTATACCAACGGTTCACGATGTCAACAAGACTGAATTGTACAAAAGCTTTATCTTTACATGAATTACTTTATGGTATCATTATTTTACTCTCAACAAATATAAATATGTATATATTCATCTTGGGAATTATTTTCGAATCTTTATGCAGGTGGCTCAGCGTCGTGCTACGTGGCAGTCTACGGGGAAGGAAGTGTTTTTTTTTTTACATTGAGAGTAATAAACGAGCATACTGTTCACCTGACGGTAAGCGATTCCTGTGGCCCATGACATACCTACATTCATCCTTGACAAGGAATCATAATGTAGATGCGTTGTCACCCTTTAGGGCTGAGATGGAATGCGTCGTCACCAGTAATAAAGGTCTCCGGATCCCTGCACTCACCAAACGAAACATAGCTGCTATTACCCTGGTATTCTTTGAGGGTGCGGTCCTACCTACCTATATAATTGAAGACATTACAGTTTATTTTTATAATTACCATTTATGTATGTCAGAAAAAATTCGGCGCAAACTAATAGAACCAGTTGACCTTACGATCGCGCTTGGGCGTCTGTGACGTAATACTTCGTTAAGATCTGATCGACCGGTCACTACGAGAGAAGCTGCTTCACATTTATTATTGTCACCCTACTTTAGTTCAAAGATGGTGACAATTAATTCTTCATTTAGATAATAATGATCATTATGTACTCCTGGTCGATTTCGATCGCGGCGATATCTTCCAATTTTGAAATATTCTGCGCTGTTGTGTCATTAATAATCTAGCTTCTAGCTTCACAATGAATGCGTCAGCTCGACTGGGGTAAGACCACGCTCTCATAGAATACCAGCGTAAAATAGCAGTATAATACTGTTGTCTATCGTCTGGTGAGTGCAGGGATCCCGCGACCTTTATTACTAGTGACGAGGCATTCCATCACAGTCCTCAAGGGTGACGACCTACTCTCAATGTAATAAAACAAAAAAAAGAGCCTATCAAATTTATTTGATGATGTGAGGGTGCCAAGCGAGCACGCAGTTCGGCTGATGGTAAGTGCTTCCTGTGTTCCATGAGACCCACATTCATCCTCGCATCGCATCGATTTCATCAACGTGATCTAACAAGCATCAACAATGTGATGAGCTGCTTATTTCAAGGTTATTTGGAGCTCTAGAATATCCTAATATTTTTTGTATTTAACTCTATTTTAGTATATTCAAATAATCATAATACCTTGATACGTGGTAACTAGTTTCTAGGTGCAAAATGATTGGGTCCGCTCGTCCGGGGGAGAGTCAATCCTTAGGGATTCGCGGACCCATTACAAGTTCGAGAGATCTCGGTGCTCTGGGGTGAAAACCCATATGCATAATAAATCTTTATTGTGTCATAGATGTCATAGTTAGTGGTGGCCATCAGGTGAGCTGTGAGCTTGTTTGTTACCTTTAATGTAATAAAACTAACGTCTTTCTGTCGTTTACGTCGATAAACCGGTCGCGAGGATTGTAAAACGTAAGTAAATTTATTACAATACGAAACATTGCTGACGCGATTCGTTATTCCGGTTAGCGTGTTTTGAACGTCGTAATATAAAAGACGAAGGTGTACTAATAAATCTTTAAAAATGAAGCCACTCAAGAATCGCCGCAATGGGTGTGGTTATAAAGAGTCGCCGATTCCTCAGTCGCAAACCAACAGTTGCCTTTGATTTATATACATTTGTTTAAAAAATCAAAACGAAGCAGTCTCGTTGTGTAAAATGTGCATTTAATATTCAGGCCTCTTCCTCTCCATTTTTTAGGTATCGGTGTCCTTGGGCAAACCGGGACCACTCGGTTTTGCTATTCTCTCCAAGGCTACACCCTAATAGTCTGCAAAACGGAAATTCCTTTTTAGTAGCCTTATAAAGGTAGGGACTATCTTCGCCCTATTCTATAGGCTGCCCAAAATCTGAGGGGGCAATCATGGGGGCCAGTGCATGCCCATCTTATGTCCTAATATTATTCGTCGATGTTGTCAGTTTATGTATAACTACGCAGCGTTGTATGTTACTAGCTGCAGAATGAATGGGTGTGCTCGACCGGGGATGGACCGAGTCTACCAGAATACCAGCTTGAAATAGCATCATAATGCTGTTGCGTTTAGTTCTGGTGAGTGTAGGGATCCGGAGACCTTTATAAGTGGTGACCAGGCGTTCCATTACAGTCCGCAAGGGTGCACCACGTCTGCTTCATGATTCCTTGTCAAGGATGGATTTAGATGTCGTGGGCTGCAGGAATCTCTCATCATCCACTTACCAAGTGGACTGTGGTTGTTTGTTACTCATGACATCAACTCTCAATATCCTCTAGTGCCTAAAAGCAGTTGCGCAAACACAGAGGCACACACTCGTTGTCTCTTTCCCTATTCCGATGTGAGGCATGTGTAATAAGATCGGAGGGTCCAATTATAGAACCCAGTACCCAGGACGCAGTAGCTCTAATCACTACACCACGCGACCATCCACCACGCTATGAATATTAACATAAGTGAAATCTGTCTAGGTGACGCTACATACGCCAATGGGCCCCCCAGTAGATTTGTGGTCTAGTGATAATTTCTTTTATGAGTCTTTTACGGTTTTGTTGCTATAGCAACATCGAGTTCTACTATAAAAAGAACTCAAAGACATTGGATCATATATAACTGGCCAAATAAAAACGTCTTTGCAAAACAGGTTGCCTATACTGTGTGATTGTTTAGTTACTAAATATCTAACAAGTGATGTGTTTGTTTTTCCGCATGTCGTTTAACACATTAGTATCAAACATTGTTAGTGCAATGCCAATAAAATCACAAGTAGACATGTCCTACCCTTGTTAGGGAATTGTTATGTACTCATGACCCGTGTGGGTGACAAATGAGCACACATCTCACATGATGATAAACTGCGGCCCATGATATCTACATCCATCTCAGTGCAAATACGTTGTGACCCATGGGGATTGAGACGGATAACCTTGTCACCAGTTAAGAGAGTCTTCGGATCCTTACGCTCGCAAGTCGAAACACAGTTGCTGTTTTACGCTGGTGGTGTAAGGGGCTTTGAAACAATAGTGATTGAAAAGTTTATTTTTAATGAAGAGAGGCAAACTATCATGCTCACCACCATAAGTGATAAATACCATTTAACTATACTATTTAGGCACTAATAGCTTAATCATTTAGTACCGTCTGCGACACTTAATGCTGTAGGTTTTTTATCACAGTTCACATTACATAGGAATGAGGTCCATCACATCCAAGTAAGATTCACATCCTCAAGTAAGGTTTGAGATGCAGATGCCTCTTGTCGTCCCTGACAATTGAGACGGCCTCGTTACCTTTAATTGTTTCCGAGGATCCCTTTACTCACCATACGAAACACAGCGGTGTCATGGTGCTATTCTAAACTGACGTTCTATCAGGACGTGGTCATTCCCCGGATCAAAAGGATCAATTTTACCAGAGCCGCGAGGCCACGAGCCCAGAGATTAGCTGCAATTTTATTCGAGTATCGTTTAAAACTGACCAGATCTGCCATTCGACTATAGTTATGAACCATTTTCTAGTACAAGTGCTATAGTTTAGTTGGAGTAGTTAGTAAGTTAGTAATATGAATAGCATTGCGAATGTTCTTTAAAAAAATTATATAGACACGCAGACCCGATCTATACCAACGGCAGCTCAACTTCCTGATGATGATGAATTTCGACTAAGTTAGTGAACGTCGCTGATAAAATTAGTTTCATATTTTAGTAGTAGTATAAGATACAGGAAAATAGAAAAAAAAATTTTTTGCCGTGTTGAGTGACATTTTTAACGTTACTCACAGATTGCCTTTAGCAAAAATTTGCTACTTTCTTCGTCACTCTTCTGCTCCTTCTTAATGGCGTTTAACTCCTCCTGTACTTTAACATCGTCTTCTCTCCTGCAGCGTAACCAAGCGAGGACCCTGACTGCTTCCTGTAATTTTATGCCTGTACAGATATACACATATGCTTATTGAAGCTTAACAGTGACATGGAAAACAATTCGTGAAATTAACTAATAAATAATTTGATGACGCAGGTTTTGATTCTATTTTCTAAATAATATTAACAATGCATTAGTAACGTTTTAAGCCACTCCAGCTAAGCTTAAATTACGTTAGGAGATGATTTACAATATTCCAATGGTGAAATCGAAAAATCGTTATTAAGTATTTCGCAGGCTGTCTAAATTATTAGGCTATTGTCTTAGATAAGCGTCATGATGGTTGTGAGAATCTAGTTACACCGGGAGAAGATCCGCGTGTCAGAAGAAGGAGCCACACAGTAGCCGCTTAAGGTATTAACGGTACTACTGTGTCTCTAATTTGAAATGAACTGGTAGTGTGTCTGTATCCCTTGGGGTGACAACGCATCATATTTTTATAGGACACAGGAAATATACACTATTAGGTGACGATCTCAATCCAGATCGTGCAATACGACTTAACTATCCATAACATGCCGTCTATCTTTAATTCTCATCACAGTTAATTGATTAAAAGTAAATTCTAATCACCTCATCATTACCCCTTTTCACCAGGTAAGAAGGCGATTCCGGCATCATCATGAAGATTACTATATGAAACGCTGGCAAAGCAAGACACACCCACAAAATGGTTTGGTAGCTCAGGATATCACCAATTATGTATAAAAATAGATTTCCCGTTGTGTGAAATAAAATAACCTGAAAAAAATATATATTAATAGTTATCTGTATTTATTCATTCGTGCCATTTATTAGTGCAGAGTCCTAGCAACATTACAAACATTCCTGGTAACCGCCCCAACTAAGCTTAAAGTACTTGTGCTTGAAGATAATATATTGTTTATTTTTTATAGAATAGGTGTCAAACGAGCAAGCAAGTGATCACCGCCGCCCATAAACATTCGCAACACCAGAGGAGTCGCAAATGTGCTACCGGCCTATGAATGGTGCAGTTAATATATCAATGCGCAGGCCTTGATGTATTCAATGTATCTGGACTGCCTTAATATATCCTCTTTCAGAAAATTGCACCGGTGGGAAGTAATGTGGTCCATGAACACTTCGATCCTCGGCAAAGATTCAAATTGCTCATGCATTGTCATCCCTTGAGCACTAAGCTGGAATATTAGTAATTGCGCCTCCAATTATCTATCCTCACTATACAAAAACAGCAGCTGTTATCTCACTGGTATTCTACAAGAGCCTCGTTTACAGTAGTCGAGACAGTCCAGCTTCAGGTAAAATTAGTGCTGTCATTGCTGTCATCAACAAGAGAAGGAAGGATTCTTAGATAGCAAGGATGATCAGCAGGTTAAGTCCTTATAAAGAGGGGACATAGGTGTCATGGGCCACAGTGACTTCTATAATTAATAGAACTATGTGATCGTTTGACACATTCAGATAAAAAAAAACAATTGGATGATTTCTCCAACAAGTCAATCAAATTTTTCTCAAGTTCAATTGTTCGAATGAGTATAAATCTTTATTAGCATGTCCTTGACTTACTTCCCAATGATTAGAATGACATTATTTAAAGAATCCACTCAGACCTCCATGATCTTTAAAAACTTATACTACTGTTTCATAAATGATTACAATTTATGAAATTCATGAAATTCCTAACGCTGAAAAAAAATATAATTACTTAATGTATAATTAATGTACTACCTAAATATAATTTTACCTGTCGAGGAAATCCCAAAATATCTCGTTAGAAATTGAGATAAATTACAATTTACAAATATAAATATATAATTTGTAATGCACAGTATATGATTAGATCTAGCTGTATTTCGGAATTGATACGATTTAGGGACCTTCAAGAGCCTTCACCTTTCTAAACAGCCGGCAGCGCATCTGCGACTCCTTGGGTGTTGCGAATATCCATGGACGGCGGTAATCACTTAACATCAGGTGAACTGCTTGCTCGTATGCCACATATTCTATAAAAGAAACCGAAACCTCAATGAAGCCATGTTGTTCATTGATGCACAATAAGTCAAACTTACTAAACATCCTAAAGTGCCTCGTATGTGATTTTCACTTATCTCCTTAGTATACATGGGACAGGTGACGTAGCTTCCAGCCATCGTAATGCCAACCAGAGCTCGAGCCAAAATCAATGCCCATATTTCTAACGACGACAGCATTAGAATCCAACTGGCCTGCAAAAAAGTTACAGGTTAAGAAGCTGCTAAGTTATTAATAACTTTCAATGTGCTTAAGTATTTTGTTCAATTTCCTGTATTTGTGATTATTATAAATCGCCGGTTTAAACACTCTTTTTAACCGGTGGGAAGTGCCGGAGACGGTTATAGGTTAAGAAGCTGCTAAGTTATTGATAACTTTCCAATTTGCTTAAGTATTTTTGTTAGCAGATTCCTAATCATAAAGTTATCAAGAATTTAGACACTTTTACATTACTTTACATTAGTTTCAGTGGTATAAAAATATGTTTTATTCCTATTATAGTTCCTAACAGTATTATTTATAATATAAAATATATATAATAAAGATTCATGAGAGATAAAATTGAAGATCGAAAACAACTTACAGCGCCCATGGCCGATATGAAGAGTAACGATAATTTTCTTCCAATATTATCTCCTACGTATGCCATGATTATATCCCCTGGTATGCACACTAAGTATGCTACAGCTGCCATCCAAGATACCTGTTAATTAAATGAAGACGCATAACAAAAAATAACTCTAAACATAGTCCATCTGTTCGTTTATACGTGCTAATATAGAAAATTACTATTCAGACTTTATTCAAGTTTTTAGACTGCTTCTCGAATTGGTTGTATGTGTATTTTATAAATATATTGTAAACATACCAGAATGATTACTATTTTTAGCGCAGTTTCTAAGTGCTCGCAAACTGAATTTCAAAACAATGAAAGTGTTAACTGTGTTCTTAAACACTAATTTACCATGTGCTTGGCGGTGAAGCGAGGAAATCTGCATGTACAAGAAAGAAATAAAAAAAATACGAATATATGTATCTAACATTATACAGTGGAACGGCGTGTTGGACTATGCTCTAACACTTCCTCTAGAGAGGATAGGCTTAGTAGGATTTGTATATATAGGCTGTTTCTTGACTGTTTTTTACTTCCATCTGTCAAGTAAGTCCTGTGAAAACTTGAAACGATGCTGGGCCGTCAGTTCATTCACTGTATTTGGTTTTTTCAACACTCAACACAACAAAATAAATACAAAATTATTTGGAGCATGGTGTAAAGTGGTGATTTTGGTTTAATACCGGTTGAGCACTAATTTATTTTTTAGAAGGTGACACCCACATTCATCCGATAAGGAGTCATAATGCAGGAGGGTTGTCAACCTTGAGGGAACAGAAATAGCAGTGTAACATCGTTGTTTCGTAAGTGAGTTTAAGGTTCTGGAGAAAAACGAGAATTTCACTTGATGGTAAGTGATGATTACCGCTGATCATATCTAAATCTATCCTCAACAAAGCTAGGACATACATGGACCCCTGATAACGGAGATGGAATGCCTATGTAATATTGCCTTTTCCTAACTTCCAATAGGAAACAACGGGTCGTTACCTATTTCACGTTAATATTCCAAGTTGAAGCAACCCATTAATCCTGCAGCTAGAACCCAAATGGATCGTGGTTCTACCATAGCTCCTGAAGATGGAATGCTTAAATTTTTGCCACGTGCAATTGATGTTTATTTGACAATAGATTTCGATCGAGCATCGCAAAAGAACATGAAACCACGTGTACCTCTGAATCAGTTAGAGGCACTCCTTTCGGGGAATCTTTGGACTGCAGCAGCAACGTCATAGGTGACATCCAACCAATGCTGGCGCCGTATACGAACACCGGGAAATTAACTGGAAAGATGAAACAGAATTTAGACACAACATTCTTAGTCGTAGGTGTGGGATGACCGTCCACTAGACGGAGCCATGGCCTATGCTAGTTTGTGGCGGTCTCAGGTTCCTACTCTGTGGCAATCTATGGAGGAAGCTCATGTTCAGCAGTGGATAGGTTACAACCAAGACACCTCACTATAGTCAACATTGCAAAAAATGACAGGTAAATGCTTAGATAACATGCTACTGTCTTTATATATATAACAGTTTCTTATCATCATTGTTTATAATCAAATTCGATGTAAAATATATTTTTATTAGTGCCGTAAGCATTTGCACTAAAACAGAAGTAGAGCTACACTGTAGTTTTTTTCTGACTGCAGAATGTACGGGTCAGCACGACCGGGGTAGGACCACGCCCACACAGAATACCAGCGTGAAATAGCAGCAGACGAAACACAGCATAATGCTGCTGTGTTTCGTCTAGTGCGTGTAGGGATCCGGAGAACTTAACATCTTGTGACGAGGCATTCCCTCTCCGTTCTGAAGGGTGATGACGCATCTGCATTATGATTCCTTATCAAGGATGAATTTAGATGTTATGGGCCGCAGGAATCACTTAACATCAGGTGAACTGTGTGCTCGTTTGTAACTCTCAATGTAGTAATAAAAATGAAGCACTCATAGTCCCCTTCCCTATTCCGATGCAATGGATATGCAACAAGATGGGAGGGAGGTTCTGATACAGTGTCAGGGACACGGGACATACACACAACAGGAAAAAAAAATTTAAACATGAAATGGAAGCTGCGTCCGACGAAACAGACGTACAAACAATCAATCTAATTGACCGCGTTAAAGACGCAAAACAATTCAATGAATCCGCATGTTCAGGTCCGAGTGGAAATGTTTGCGTGTTCTGATGTGAATATTTGTACAAATTAAAATGTTGGATGGCAATTTTCCGTTTTATACAGTGAAGTAACATGGAGGAAGAGAAGCGTTTAAGTGTAGTTCGTTGTAAACGTTGTCGAACCGTGAAAATAGAATAAATTATAGAAATTTGTGTCTTTATCATGTTATTTTGTATCGATAAGTAATATAAGTAATACTGCGTATAATTTGTTAACCAAATAAATATTCTATCTTTAGCTATCCACGTGAGTGTGTAACTAATGTATTGTATATAGAAGGTTCAGGCAATGGTATTACTTGACTATGTTTCATGAGATCAGGAAACACGCAGACATCAACATATTCATAAAAAATTACACAAATCCAATAAATATAAAATAAATTCTCCATAATGCAGCTTATTTTTAACTTACGCGACTTGATTACTAGTTATATCATTGTCAGCCGCGCGATGTCGTGCTTAGTGTACCTACTGCGTCCTGGGTTCGATCTCCAGCCGAGGAACGATATTTGTTAATCACAAATTGTTGGTTTTCGGGTCTAGTATGTGGTATTTTGTATGTACATGTCTTCGACACTGCATCGGTACCTTCCTCCAATCTTATTGCACATGCATTTACCACGGATTAGGAAAGAGGACTACATGAGCGCCTCTGTGTTGATGTGCTCGAGCAACAACCAGAATATATCATCATCATTGGGTAACATATTTAAAACTAAATGAAACTCAAAATTCTTTCACCCAACATCTAATAAACTTTACACCTGTACATAAGTCTAAAAATATTTAAGAATTATATTCAACTAAATAGATATCAATAGAATAGAGGGGTAATAATTATTATTCATATTATATAAATAACTTTCTTTTTATTTTATGCTCCCTAAAATTTTCTGTCATTCATTCAGATTTGACTAATTTTTTATAATTATTAATAAGCGCTTAATTCTATCTACACAACTGTAGTATTTTATTTTACCCCGCCGGCCTATAAGACAGGTGTAGTCTCTTGCGGTGAAGTTCCCTAATCGGTTCGGAAATTCTCGTGGAGCTAGATCCGCTAGTTATTTTAACGAATCATATAACGATAGATTATTAGCATTAATACTATCTATTTTAGTATCACTTTCGTTATTTTCCCACTTAGCGCTATCAGTGACCGCTATATTTCAATTAATATTCCAACATGTTTGTCGGCCACTTTCCAGATGTTTTTAAAACAACTGTAACCCGGTTTCTTAACCACATTCTCTATTTACTATGTCCACGTTTACTTGGAATTTCATACAGTATCATAATTTACCTTTAAGTTAGTGAGAGGAAAGTAAAATGAATCATAGGATCGTCTTCAAATCCTTACTGTTTTTATATTATCACGGTGACAAATGAGCACACAGTTTACCTTTGAAGATTAAGTGGATTGTTGTTTTACCAGTGATTGTGAATTGCTGTTTAACTTACTACATTAAACACTTTAGTAATGAGCTATACTAAGATGTTGTTACTAACGGGGTCAGATGCCCTGTTTTTGTTATACTTTCAAAGCAAGTGGTTGACCACGATCCCACCTGATGTTAAGTGGAAATGCAGTCCTGTGTGGTAAGTTCAGTAAACTAGTTCAGTAAATGCCTATTCACTCTACTCTTGTAAACACCCACATTGTAATCGGAGGGAAAGACAGACGCGGGCAAACTATTCCAGTCCTTTGCTGTACGAATAATGAAAGACGAAGCAAAGCGCTTCGTTCGGGTTTGAGGGATGTTCACAACAAAAGGATGAAATCCAGCAGTGCGTCGTGAGGTCCGATGGTGGAACGGGGATCAGGGAATTAGATCATGTAATTCCTGAGCACACTCTCCAAAATGCAATCTGTAAAACACTGAAAGGCTAGAAAGGTTAAGATAAGACGTAAGTTTTTAAGGCGTTGCGTATGTAGATTTATAAATAGAGCAGATATTTGGGCAGCGGCCAGTACATGCTCCTTTCATTTGACTGCATCCGAGGAAGAATGACAATACGATCGGCTTCATATCTTGGTGTTGGGAAGAGATGTTGCATTACTATACATCTTCTGACATTTACCACGGAGAGTGGTCTGAGGAATTTCATACAGCCGTTGAAGCTAGCCATCATTAATCATCATAGCAGAGTTTTTTGGGCCTAGTTCCCATTACCCTCACTTACACTTATGAAGTTACAGCACCCCCGGCTCTGGACATCACAAATGTACTGTACTATTATTTTTATATTTTTTAAGTATTTTAAAGCGGTATATAATATATTACAGATATTTCTACAGTGGTATAGCTACATTGCAGTTTGTTTCTAGCTGCAGAATGAATGGGTCAGCTCGACCGGGGCAGAACCACAACCTCACAGAATAACAGTGTAAAATAGCAGAACAATGCTGCTGTGTTTCGTCTGGTGAGTGCAGGGATCCGGAGACCTTTATTACTGCTGACGAGGTATTCCATCCCAGTCCTCAAGGCTGACAAACCATCTGCATTAAGATTCCTTGTCAAGGATGAATGTAGATATTGTGGGCCGCAGGAATCACTTGCCATCAGGTGAACTGTGTGCGAGTTTGTTACTCTCAATGTAATAAAAAATATTAAGTCATTTTTTAACATAATTATCCATTCCATCCTTATCAAAGACTCAAGATGCATATGCATTGTCCTTCCCGAGGACTAAGATAGAATGCCTGTAATTGAGTCTTTG